>JAPZDY010000010.1:7613401-7626290 GCA_029783645.1 Ctenochaetus hawaiiensis
CTTAAAAAAAAAAAAAAAAAAAGATTGCAGGATGGGGCTAAGTGTGTATTATCTGAAAGAACAGGTTTACTTCGTGAGATAGAGAAAAAGTGGTCATGATTGACGCATCCCATTCAGATTGGCGATCTACACATTTTTCTTTTTACTCTACTTTTAGATTAATTGTCTATCATCAGAGACATCCAGGCGACTAAAACACAGTGTGACAGAGACTGTTATATGTCTGAGGGGGCAATTTTAGCTGTCCACAAAATTCTCACTTAAGACTCTAATTACAAACTCGAGTGCGCACTGAAGAAGTTGTTGGAGACATACAGATGTGTGGCAGCAAAATGTCTGCCATCCCATGCAGCTCTTAAGTGGATGAAACACACTGACAGTCCATTTGGTGGCAGTAATATGCGTGTGAGCAGGGAACATGGAATGCCTATGGTATGAAACTGTGAATTATTGATCAGCAGCTGTCTAATCATAGCTTAGTTGGTGCATTTGGACAGAATAGGACTGCAAAACTTTAAGTGGTGCAGAGAGAGATGGAGACAACTTTGTATTTTAAGAGTTTAGACAGTAGTGTCTCTTTTTAGGCCTTTAAAAGTTAGAAAACAAAGATCAAATAATAGGATAAGCTATGTGTTTATCCGATCTAATATGAAATGCATGTGTTAGCTTCTCCAAAGCTAAGAAGCACTCACTACACTTTTTTGTGGGCTTTGCCGTTACTTTAAACAAAGCACAGTTCATGGCAGCACATCTGCTGTGTAGAAGCTGCCTGGATGCCACTGAGCTCCATTGTGATCTTTATTAGATTTGAAAATGCCTACACTCCAGCATCCTCGTCTAAACTCATTATCTGAGACGTTACTTTCACCAAACACATCAGTTACTTTTCACCCTGAAAGCCCTCTCACTGTAATATTAAAAATTAAAGAGACTTCAAAAATATGATGGATAAAACTTCAACCTGCCCTGCTTATTTCAGTGTGAGCTAGGGAGCTAAACAGGGTTATGTTTGATTGCAATAAGAGTCTAATCTTATATTTGTCCTTGTCATATACTTGCAGTGTGATATAGTGCAGTGATGACAGTGATGTTTCTCTATTTCCATGTCCTCTATGTTGATCATCAACAAGTGAGGACTTTTTGAAAGGGATATGCAGCTTTGGCCTCAGTCTATTAGTGCTCGGTGATTACTGAATTTTATTTTTAATTATGATTTTTGCTTTGGAAAATTATAGAAACAAGATAAAAAGCCGTTATTGTGCCTAAGTCCATCTGGCAGTGATTCTCTTGTTTTGTCTTGTGTAATAAATCCAGTTCAGCCTTTTTATTTTACAGCTGCGTGTCTCTGCTCCTCCCTAAAAGCCCAGACTCACTGTTTGCCAGGCTGTGAAACACTCAGCTCAAGCTGCAGCTAGGATAACAGACAGAGGAAGGGTACACCAAAGGGTAAACCAACTTAGGTGTTTGGAAATGTAAAGTTAAATGAGTAACAAAACAGCAAATATGATATAAGTAATTCAGAGGAGTTTGCACTAAGGCTCTATGAGGATCAACACCAG
This sequence comes from Ctenochaetus hawaiiensis, assembly GCA_029783645.1. Lineage (NCBI taxonomy): Eukaryota > Metazoa > Chordata > Actinopteri > Acanthuriformes > Acanthuridae > Ctenochaetus > Ctenochaetus hawaiiensis. Next base: position 7,614,961 of record JAPZDY010000010.1, read on the forward strand.
ACACAAGTGGAAAGAGTCAGTAAGTTTAGGATAATCCTGAGCTCAACACTAATCAAAATGAACTTGATCATTATTTTTGGCATAATTAAGCAGCTCAATTCAGTATGATACCTTTTTACAGGATTCCTGTTAGAAAAACAGGCAGCTTGAAACTATAAACAGTCAGCTAAAAACAGTGCTTTAAATGAACTCATGAAGCAAATGTTAGCTTAATGAACTAGCTAGCTAGCTACAGCTGATAAAACTGTTTTGTCATATTACTTTAAAAAATCAGCGGTCGTCAACTATAAATGTGAATCTGCTTTTTGTCTGCCTTTGTCTGGAATCAAGGGAAATATCAAGACTTGGTTTTTAATGTTCAAGTGTTCTTTACCTGTAACCTGGAAGGTGCATTTGCCTGCTCCGGCCTCATTAATGACATTACAGGTGTACTCCCCCCAGCCGTCTCGATTCAAGCTGCGAATGGTATACTCCGTCTCATCTCTTTGGGCGTCGAAGGCTCCAGCGTGAAGCAGTCGGTTTGATAGAAGCCACTCGAATCGCAGAACCCGGGAAGGGTGGGCTCGTAGCACCCTGCAGGTCATCACCACAGGCCTCCCCAGGCCCTGACGCATCTCCATGTAAACCGGCTCCACGGTTGGAGGGTCTGAGAGGGAGACGAAAGGGATGAGTTTAACTGACATTTGACAGGGACAGGAAGATTGTCCAGGTAGGACAGAAATATGAGAAAACAGGCTCAGAAAACAAGGACAAGGAAAAAAAGAATTAGTGGGCAGAAAGTGCATCAACAGCCATACAGGACAGACACCGCTCGGATGAGCATCACTGTGTTCAGACTAGGTTGTCTCTGACCTCCAGAGAACAAATATCTTAAAATGAACCAGACAACCAGAATTGTGAGTCTACAGGAGAAATGTGTAAGATGAGTAATAAATGTATTCAAACATGTAGACAAGGACAAGTTATGAAAGAACGAAAAAGAAGGAAAATAGCCCTGAGCAATATAACAAACCTCACTCGAGACCTAAGAGGGACATAAGTGGAAAGAAAATATCAGCTTCTTGAATGACAACAGGCGGGCATTTTAACCATGTACACACACTGAAAGGAGGAGAAAAAAACGTCAAAGGACAGTCTAACACTGTAACATTAATGGGAGCAGTGAGCGTTTAGCATATTGTAAGTCACTGTAGAGTCAATACACCTCAGCAGTAACTAAAACACATGGAGGGAAAATAACTGTGGGTACAGCAGGCAACTGGTGCAGAGAGATCACATTTGCAGGAAAACTAGAACAATGTCACACACTTTACTGAAAATGGGTAACACCATGATGAAGTGCACCTCAAGTTTTTGAAAATGGAAAATTAATAACTTATTTGAGTGTCTGACAGGCTTCATCTCTTTCCACACAGACAACCCGGCTCTGAATTATTTAGCCAAGTCATCTGAAGGCGAAATGAGGAGCTGAATTTGACCTCGGCGCAACACGGACCCTCCCCCTCTGCGACACATTATACGTGGGATTTTCTATTAAAGCCTATGTCAAACGTGTATTACATCTAGATTATGTACACAGTCCTAAGTGTAGATATTTGTGAGCACTGCAAAGGTTGTGAATAATACTCCAATCTTAATCATCTCTGCTCTTGACATGTTCAATCGGATGCTTGACAAAAGTCACTGGTGGGGCTTGAAAAACAACAGTGAGTGCTGAGGAGAAGAGACAGAATGACACAGAGCCCCTTAATTGCCTTAAATTTGCATAATTCCTGACAGAGTACAGGAGAAGCTGGTAGCTTGAGCCGAAGCTGGGGATGTTACTGTTCAAAATGTAATACGTTACAGATCACTGATTACCTGATTGAAACTGTAATCTGCAACATAATCTTCTACATTATTCACACACGGTAATATAATCTAATTACTGAGCCTGCCAAACTTGATAGGATATGCAATTAAATGAACTGTTTATTAAAATTTACAGCATATTATTTAATAACACAATTAATGTCATGATCTACAACCTTAATCAGACGTTTTTTTTAAAAGATGCAGTGGGTGCAAAATAGAAAAGCTGCATCTCTTAAAGGAAATGAATGAAAATGCGCCTGTTTAGCAAAATATGTTTAATCCTTTTTAGACTAGCTAACTTTTAGTGTTGTTTTTCTGTTGCACAGGGCTGATTTAACCTCAGCTGAGCCTTTAGAGAGGGGCAGGTCCTCAAGGCTACTGAGGCCCACTGGGAAACATAGGCAGTAAACATAATACTGTAAGCCAAATTATACACTGGCATATAACAATCTTAGGTTACTTTTTCCTACTTGCCCTCTATGCTAATTATCACACCACAAACCTGGAACTCACACAGCAGCTGGTATAATTAATGACACACCATTAGATCGGATAATGGATGGCTGAAATGAAGAAAATAATAAACCAGAACACATGAGAGGAGGAAAAAGTAAATACATGTGTCACAAGAAGTTTGAACTGAAAGGAGAAAAAATCCCCCCAAAAACTGCCACCTTCACCTGATGCTCTTCAAAAGGTGGAGAGCAAAGTGGATTTAATCTCTGTTAAACGAAACAGCAATCCACTCCCTCCTTTAAATAAGCCTTTCCTGGGCTTTTACCCAAACCTGATGTCTTATCTCTGACTCCAAAAGAAGGGTCTGAAACTCTACTTAACACATTAAAATTGTGGGTTTGTGTGCGGTGGTGAATCACAGCCCAGCTCCACAGCCTCCCTGAGTGGCACTAGACCAAATTGCAGTAAGTGCATTTTCATTGACACAGAAAGACAAATGAAGACAGGGTTTTGGGTCTACAGCCAATAAAAAAAGGGGAAAAAAAAATTCTTATATAACCAAAACATCCTTTAAACAAGGGCACATGCCTCATCTCCCCCCTGTGCATCTTCTGTGAAACAGCTGCCCAGCGAACATGAGGAGAATGGAGCTAAAAGGTCCTGTGTGATATTCCCTGAGCTGTGCTCTCCATGGTTAGTGTAGCAGCGAGGGCGGCGAGGGCTCAGAGTTGCTGTAAGTCACAGGCTGAGGGAAAACCCAGTGCACCGGCTGAGATGTAATCCATCATCAGTCACCGGTGGATACCTTGACAGTAATATGGTGAAAAACAACATTTAGGAGCACAGAGGCCTTTTCCCAACGGTCCATACGGACCGCCATCTACAGGGAGGTGGACAGAACAAAGACATGGGTATACACGAGGGAAATACACATGTGTGCTTTTGAATGTATGTGGAAAACGAAGGTGAATTTATGTGCATGCATGCACCTGTGACTCTAAAATACTGCTAGACTGGCTTATAATAAACTTCAGCTTCAGTCAAAATGGGTTTCATTTGTCTTTCATATTGTGAGTGCTTAAAGGGACAGACATGCAACTCCTGTGGGCAAGCCAGCAACAGTAGATTGTGCTGTACAGTCTGTGCATGTGTACATAAAGTGTGTGTATATATAGTGGCCGCAATCCTCATATGGTTGGATGTTCATCTGGTTTCTCTTTCATCCTTTTTCTCCCTAAAGCAACAAAATGTTTTCCATCATGACTCACTGGCTCACTGGCAGTGGAGACAGAAGGACCTAAGACACTTTACTCGAGTAAAAGCAACATGACATTAAAAAAAAAAAAAAAAATTCCTGCATTCAAAATGTGACTTAAATAAAACTAGAGAATTACCATCAGTTAAATGTACTCACGAGTATCATAAATAAAAGTACTTAATGCACATAAGAGATTAATTATTTGCATATATCCTCAAATAAAAGGCAAAATCCTTGTGGGTAAATCCTGTCACCCAGTGCCATCTTGGTATTCTCCGGGTAGTTATTTTGGTCTATCAAGACCAGGTTCCTATCTAAATGAAAAGAGAGAGAGCTATAACTTTGCTTTCACCAGCCACCGGGACATAAAAATCACCATTCAATTCTAATAAACTCTGCTTTTAAACGTTTGGTGATTTTGCCTCAAAATAAGGTTCAGAGGTTTTATATGGGTTTTTTTTATGAGGTTATATGTCTACCAACCAAGCAATGTTCCAAGACACCGACTTCTTTTACAGCTCAAACCAGAGTGACAACACGATTGGCTTGATTATGTTCCCAGTTCAGCTGCTGTGAAGCAACAATTTTCTGAAGGAAATAAGAAGTTTCATTCATGGTAGCCATTCAGGGATCAGTGAGTTATCAGAGATTATGGTAAAACAGGACAATATTTTCTGAAGTCAGTGTTTTTGAGTTTTGCCTCTAATGTTCTTCATCTGCCTCAACTCTTTGTGATTTGCCTGATGAAATTTACTTGTTTCTAAAATAACCTTTAGTTGCTAGCTAGCTCTGTTAGCTTTATGCAAGCTGACTCTGCCCAAAGACACGGCTGCTGAGCAGATTGTTGGTGTTTACATTACTACGACAGGAGTTTTGGACTGTTGGAATGAAGAGGTTTTCGTATCTGAGACAGATGACTTTGTTAATGGAGAAGAGAGAGTGAGTGAAGAAGAGGTTGGACAAGACAAGAGTAACCATGTTTTTACTCGTTATTCACAACGGCATCACAAGACAGATGCTGAGGTGGAATTCTTGCTGTTTGAATGGTAAATAATAGCAGATGGTTTTGTCAATTATGTCTTGTGTCATGTTATGTTGTTATGTTGCACTTGCTGGATGTTTGGCTAGGGTTGGCAAAGTTGTGACTGGCTTGATTTAGATCATAAATTAGGTTAATAGACAGGTGTTACCAGCATACAGTCCTAGTTCAGGTCACACTGACTTGGCATGTTGCTGGTCTCAGTCGTATTCAACACTTGTGCATAAACTACCTAAACACAAAGGTTTACCTGAAGATGTGTTTTCGGGATATAAGATTGTTATGTGCTACTTTTCTGTTGCTAAATGCCCGTGACAACTGAAAATATTGTTAAAATGCCCTGGGATTTGTGATTACCACAGTCGTGCTGCACTCAGGACAGTGGGGGTGCTGAATTGCACAAAATACCAATTATTCCATTACATTGCTTTAAGGCTAATGTATCTTTAAGTATTTTATAGACTGTTGGATAAATTAGTCCACTGGTTCGTTAACAAGATGTTTTACCACCTCCAACTGGTCATAAGATAAATACTGGGGGTCATGAGACAATTAATTAACAAGGAAAAAAAATAGTTTCTGACTTCAAATTTATTTTCAGTTCTATTCCTCTTTTGTTTGATTGTAATATCACATACTTTAGCCTCTGTGTCTCATATAGTCATTTAAATTAAATCATCTGATTAATTAACAGGGAAATGACTATCTACTGAAACTGCTAATAACAACAAAAATATTAAAAGCTGTCTAACTTAAAATCTGCTTTGTGAACAGTCATAGATTTAGGAGTCATAGGAGACATGGAACTTAATATTTATAGTATATTACATTCTTTAACATGTTTGTGGAATAAAAAAACATTAATTCTCTTTGAATTAGATGTAGTGCAGTGTAAGAGCAAAGAAACATAATATATATTAATATTAATATATTCTTAATTAAAATACAAATATCTTTGAATTGTGCACAAGTACAGTTCTTCAGTAGAAGCACTTATGTACTTTCCAGCATCGCTGGACAACTGATGTGACACTGGTGCTCCATGTTTACACATCCATTTATTTATTGCCTGTCGACACATGTTGGATCCACATGTGGCATACCAGCTCTCCATTCAGAAATATGTCACGTTTCTCACACAACAGCCTTCAGCAGTTGCACGTGGGAGTATAAAAGAGAGAAAGGCCTTGTTTTTGAGACAGAGGCAAAAAGCATTCTTGTGGGACGCTAGCCTTTGTAGCATAACATGCTTCAATATCAAGTCTTGATAGTGGAAATAACATTCATTAGGAGCTCAAACAGATATACAGAGAATATGAAATGATAACCCTGATTCAACTGATTTATAATGAGTCCCTGTGTTGAATAATGTAGTGAAACGCTGCTCCGCATCAACGGGCCCCCCTTCCCTCACTCCGCAATCAAACAATGAACTTAAGCACCATCTGCGTTACCATATTGTTATTAAAACTTAAGAGATAATTTATGAACTTAAATATACAATTAATGATAATCAATGAAGACTGTTTAGTGCCAGGAGTGACCCGGTGATCCTCTAATGGGTTTAGCTCAGTCACTGACCAAGTTATGAATTACTCTGTCTAAGCCACGTGCAGGTTTCTGTTTACAACCTACACAGTGAATTCCCTGACCTTTGCTGGTGTGGACTTAATACGGCTGATCAATTCAATATTGTTCCATAAAAAATGGTTATTAAAATTTCATCCCCAAATGTGGTGTGCGATCCCTGCTGTAATGTGAGAGATTAATTTGCTGGCGTTAGGCTAATGTGCACTGCTCTAATATGATTTACATTAGAGTGGGCCTCAGGGGCCAACATTGCAGGCCTTCTTGATGCAGAAAGGAAAATTAATTAAAAACAATAATTATGTAATTCTGCCCATTACTTTTGCCCAGACGGTGGCTCTTTATCCTGGTGTGTCTTTTTGATGTATGTAAGATAGCGAGATGCTTGCTCAGGGGTACAATCGCACGGTTGCATCAGGCATGTGTCATGGACGATGTGAGGGGGAACAGAAGGGAAGTCTGGATAAAAGATTCCTGTGCATCTGGGCTCAAGTAAAGCTTGATAACTCTCACTCTGACAGGCAGTGGAATCTAGGACAGGAGACCACTCTATACCTCCTTCTTGCCTCTATTTCTCTCTGTTTCTTTACTCCCTCTCTCAAGCCCCTGGATCATGCCAAGTCAGTTTGACTAAGAACATTAGGGTGTCACAGCTTGGGATTTGGCGTTTGCAATTCTATTAGAGCGACGACTCTAAAGGCAGACGTCTTCCATTCCCTCTACCTCTCCTCCTGGCGTTGCCTCTGCCAGCCAACAGATGCAGGTTTTTACATATCAAAGCTGTTGACTTGCCAGAGTCGTTCCTTCACGCCTCTAATGCTCTTTGCTTCAGAGGACTGTACCTCGGTCCCTTGATCAAGTTACTAAACGCGGCTTTGCACATGGCTCACCACCAAAGGCGGGTGGCTCACGCTGGGACCTGGAAATGCAGGCGAGAAAAGCATCTCCGAGGGATTGGCTTGTGCTTATACACCATGAGACAAGCCAAGAGAAAGAGGGGAGGGGGCATACCGACAGCCGTACTGAGCAAACAACAAAAGCAGGTTTGGATCGTGGTAATAAAGTAAATTCTCAAGCTGAGAAAGACGAGCAAAGGTCTGTGTATTTGGCAAACGCAACAAAGTCAGCAGTGTGCATTGATGTGTGCACATGGTGGACATATTTCCCCAATGCACTCAAATTGTGTCTAAGCAACCTAACAACTCAAGTGCGGATTGTTTGTGCTTTTTAAACTTGGTCTTTGATGCCAACTATTAATAAGTAACCAGAGTCTGACGAAAAGCAGAACTGGCTCTGAAGTGAGAACATGGCAGAATGATTGATTTATCAACACCAAAGCCCTCTTCATTATGTGTTCTGCTTTGAAGATTGAGAACAGAGGAAAGTGATGTACGACATCATGAACTGTAGTGCAAGGGAAGTGCTTATTAAAATAATACTACATAATGAGAAATAATTGCATTCTCAGAATACTTGCGTTGAAAGGAAGAGATTTATCAGGAGTGAAGCGGCATGCTTCACTGGGAGTCTTGAACCGCACGTCTCATCCTATGATGCAACGGCATGCCAAAGCAAATCTATTTGAGAAAAGGAATGAATTTAATGGCATGCGTCTTACACCCGAGGACTTGGAGTCTCAGAGGCTGTGCACCTGGTATCAACATACATCCTGGGTGATCAGATCACAAGTGGACAGCTTTAGGTGCGGGTTTGTAAGCACCCAATGAATCCTCAATGCATCTTGAGGTGTGATGCACAGACAACACTCAGAGGCGATTTGGAATGTCCGTGGTCGAATTTATTTAGTAGTCAGTGACATTAAAGGATGACCTACAGTCACGAAACAAGAAACACGCTTTCCGATGTTTTAATGATGCGTCTATTTCAACCTATTACACTGACATCGCCAATACTCTCTTTATAAAAGCACATTTTTTAGACTCGATGAAGACAGAGAAACTTAATAAATTTGCAACAAGGCTTTAAATTTAAATTTCTGATTTCACCACTTAAACTAAATACATGGAAGAGGATAACATTTAACAAATGACAATGCCACATTTATACAGCAAATGATATCAAATTTAGGCCACCATACTTTGTTTCCACCAGACTCCTTTAGAAAATCTTGCAATTTTTAGTTGTTGCATGAGAAAAACCTTTATTTATAGACTTTGTAAAATTCTGTTTACAATAAAAGTTCTTTATTATTTGGGTCTTTTCGCAAATTTATCAAACTGGTCTCTTTTTATTTGCTTACAGAGCAGGAAAGGGGAATCTGATCACAAATGGTCATTCCATGTGCTTGTGGGTGTGCATTTTAATGCCAGATGTGAACACACGTACATACAGCTGTCTGTTTCACCCAGGATGCATGTTAATAACCCGGTGGGTGGCATGTCTTCACATCTGAGTGTCACTAACAACAATCATTAACTGTAAGTGACCTCTGCCTGCTGTCATCAGCAGCACTGTGTGATGGAAGATGACTTTTGTTGGTTGGCTGTCAGTGGAGACAAATCTTGCTTGTGGTTTTGGCCTCCACTCTGACATAAGAGTCACTCAAAGGCCTTTATGAAAGTTATGTGTTTGTTACTTGAAAATCCAGTCAAAGAATTGTTTTTCAGTTTAACTGGATTGAATTGAGGCATCACAGGTAATAAATATTAAACCCTGGGCTTTAGATTGTTAGTAGTTAGTATTTATTGTGCATTCACTTCATACAAAAAAAACCCTGAATTTATAGTCTGAAGGTCCTTTTCCTTCTTTGAGATCATCTGCCCCTGACCGTAAGGACAGCTTCTCATTAATATACTGAACACTATTATTTATTATTTATATATAAATATATTTTACCTGTTCTTGTTTTTCTTGTGTGCACTGAATACATGTTTGCAGCTCTTTAATCACCAGTGTGTAACATTTGTGGCCATACTTCACTGGCTGTACTATACTACTAGTATATGCTATACTACTAGTATTTACTATACTATAATACTGTATTGTATAATGAATGCACATTTGTTGAAGGACACTTATGCATTTCATTAACAAGTAAGTACCCCAACTTGTCTTTTTTTCTTACTTCCTCTCTGTACAGGAGGCGGGAACGTGTCACGTTATGCACAGAAAAATAACATCTCCTGCTCTCCCTCACCTTACATCTACAATTTATGAAAACTCATAGGAGCTTAAAGAAAATGAGGGACTTTCTTTTGCTGCAGTCTGACAAAAGACAACCTCTGCTTACATACAGTAGATGTGCTAATTAGCTCAGTTCTCACCCACTCGGTCATGTTACTGTTATAAGAGTCACGGTCAGACTGTGTTTGTTTTGTGTTTTAATGTGCGAATACAACTATAAAAAATCATGCATGTGACAGAGGTTGTCTGAGTGAGGCTGTTTAAAATGTGCTTTAATATTATACAAAGGTGAGAGTCATTTGGTTTGTTATAGCATTGCTCAGTTTAGTTTTCCATGGCATTTCAATATTTTAGTGCAAAGAGCTCATTTTCAAAATTTATAATCAATCAGATATATTCTAATACATAGGTGGAGAATGATGTGTTTCATGTTGATAAATATGAGTGAAAATCAGCTAAAAATCATTTCTGAAGAATGTTAATAATGTTAATAACAGGGTTGCTGACAATAATATTGATATCCAAAAATGTAAAAATGATACTGTTTTAATAAAACAGACATGATAATGATGTGTAAATAATACAGTACCCCTTAAATCATTCAGTTTCTTTCCAATCTCGCTGTGTTAGAATAGGTTGTGGTAAAGCACTTTAATGCTGGTTATCAATTGCAGTAAAATGTAATTATTTTGGTCTTTTTTGTTTGATTTTTCGACATTTATGGTTACAGACTCTCTCTCCACCTCTTTACCATTGCATTTTAAGTGTAATTTATTTGCCATAAAAGGGATAAAACACACAAGAAACAACCTTCAAGTTGACTGATATCACATTTTTTTCTAGTTTTCTATAGATATGACAATATTGCGTTACTGTGAATTCTTTAGGCCACTAAAATCATTCCAAGAAAGTGTCATCTCATCACAGCCTTGGTTAATAAATTAATAAGCCGTATCATAATACAACTACCGCAACCAGATAGTGTGGAGAGAATGAAGTATTTTTCTTTTTGTACAGTGAACATGTAGGTGTTAGAGGTGCATGTAGATGACCACATGGATCAATAACTCACGGCTAAAAGGCAAAACTGGAATAATGAAATATTAAATACTGATGCAATGTCAACCTTCAATGAAAATAAACTTTTTTCTGTACACTCAAAGAATTTTAATGCACACAGATGTGAGCTTCTGTAGAAAAAAATGGATTCAGATGAAGATCTGGCCTAAAGACAGAACACAATGCAGAGGAATATGTGAGTAAGTGAGACACTGTTTACATGCGTGGTGGACATTTGCCCACAAGCTAGAACAGAAGTACGTGATCTCCAGCAGCTCTGCTTGTGCCAGGACACAAACTGTAAAAAAATATAAACAATCCACTTTTTATTGTTTTTACCATTCATGCTCATTCATTCATTGTAGCATTCATGTTCAAGATCTCAGAGTTGTTACATATTCCGAATTGTTCATACATTTTTTTTCTTGAGTAGTTCATATACTCTGAGATATATCTAAAGCGAATTATGTGAAAAAGACTTTTTATTAGAGTGTAAGGTAATTTTATGCCCTGAATCTTCTTTAAAAACAACAACAACTATCAACTGATCCCATCCCGAAAAAGCTTTTGTTTCAGAGTAGATTCAGTTAAATGTGTCACCTTATTTTTTCCCTTTTTTTTTTTTTTTTTTTTTTTTAACTGATTTGCAAATGAAGCTGCAGCACAAGATGTTGCTGCAGGATAAAAAAGGAAGACATATTTATAATTGCTGCGTAATTGTAGCTGCTGACCAAAAAGCTTCTGGACAGTTATTTGCTTTTACCCAAACTCTAATGTGCTGCTCTGCATAAAATGTTACACAGACTACAGCATGTGGCCCCTGCTGCTTTCCAAATGGTACGCAAGATCACTGTGACCTACCGCTGCTAGAGGAAGCAAACTGCTCTCTGCTGAGAGGGGGAGGCTGTGTCATTCATTCTTTAACTCTTTTTA
>JAPZDY010000010.1:7626390-7639279 GCA_029783645.1 Ctenochaetus hawaiiensis
CGACGGGGCGGGGGGGTGGTTGTTGTAGATGTGTGTTAATATCTCGTGTGGACTTGCATACATGGGTTAGATATTTTAATGTAGCTAAGACAATTCGTCTCTATCACACCACAGCCTCTTTGCAAAAGGCAGCCGATCCACCGGGTGTTGCTAATTAATGAAGGGCATCTTAGAGTCCAAATCCTTTGTTTACTTTTTAGTGTCAGCACTGGTGCGTAGCAAAGCCACTAACCTCAGATATGGGGCTGTCATCACTGCATAATCATAATCAATTCAGCCAAAATTTTAACACAAGTGTCTTCAAAGCACATCAAAACTTCATTAATTCCCTTAACACAGCACAGTGGGTAGCTAGGCTGAAACGTGAACGCCATAGCAAAAAGCACAATAAAACTCTTCGGAAAAAAAAAAGACGGCAGAATTATGCACTAATCCTTGTCGACAAAAAACAGAGCAGGGGCTGCTCATGCTCCTCTTTAATCAAAATATTGGTAGTGGGTGTGTCGAGTTCATCTTGAATCAAAAACCCTGGTTGAGCTGTGGCCATAATTCATTTTTATTGTTCTTGCTTTGAAAGCTGTCTGATATATTTCTGCAGTCTTTTGTATGGTAAGTCCAATGGGGAGGGCGCTTACGACATGGCAGCCAGGATGGAGGAGCGTGCTCATTGTCACCACAGTGTCACAGTAGTTTAAGAGTGACATACTGCAGCACAGGTTCTTTCTAGATTAGAGTAAATTGAGATGGAAGAATGTATGGATTAACTAAGTAGGCCATGAGGAAAACAATGAGACTGCGGCTATAAGTCTCAGTTATTCTATTTCCTGTAATCGCTTGCCTGCGAGTGGAAGCCCCCTGCATGGATCCCTTTCATTGCCTTCCTATCCATCTTCCGTTCTTTCTCTTGGCGGAGGGAAACGTCTCCAGCCCCTGAATGAGCGACAACGCTTTGAATCCCTGACGTTCATTCGAAATTTTCCAGTCAAATTTCCATAAATGAATACAAAATGAATACTAGTGGGAATAAATTAGCCGCTCGCTAATTAGCTCTTAAGCCATCTTTGAATGTCACATCTTAAGGAGTGGAAGGGGTTTCTCAATGAGCGGCAATGGCTCAGAGTGGGGGTCTGAGGCCAGATATGCTCCCAGTCTTTCAGTTGTTCTCCAACACAAACACAAAAGACATACACACAAACACACAAACACGCACACATACAAAGACAAAGACAGACCCTAATAAGTGTGGACATCAGTATCTAGAGCTTTGTGCCTCTGTTTGTATTAGTTCTGCTCAGTTCACACTCAGCAGATAAAGTCCTCCCCTTGGTGTAAGAGGTGGAGTCAGAGCAGTTTCCTCTAAGACCTGACTGAGGGCACCAGGGGACTGGACTAATTCTACAGCCTTCAGAAAGAAATTGGATGGGCGTGGAAGGAAAGGAATGAGAGAATGTGCAATTTTGGTTACACCAGGCTAGAGCACATAAAGATTAATTACCTCGCACATGGAAAGTACATCACAGGGACAATAATGCGCATAGATACACTCTTGCTGTATCATTTTTACAAGTTATACCAGACAACCACAGCATGCATACATACATAAATATAAATACATGTAGACAAAAAAAAAATTCCACAGTCTTTCTACTCACATTGTACGATCAGCTCCACCACGGCCTCCCGGGGCTTTACGTTGAAGCCATTATACTGGCTGGTCTGGCAGCGGTACGAGCCTGTCATCTCCCTGGACACATTAACAATACGCAGCACGCCGTCGTAGCTCTCCATCTGCATGCTGCCGTCCGGCATGGGCGCCTCTTTATCTGCTCGTGACCACAGGATGATGGGCTTGGGCTTCCCTGAAACAAGGCACTCCAGCTCCACTGTGTCACCCTCGCGGGCCACCAGGGGGGACTTGCCCCGGGGGACTGTCAGGTTGGGGGGAACTAAGAAAGAGAAAAACAGAGGAGGGACTGATATGGGGCTCTAGAAAGTCAGCAGGCGGGGTAAGAGGAAATGGTCGACTGGGGGGAGAAGTGGCGTGGTGGGTATGCGGCGGGAAGCGAATGAGCATTCAAGTTGCAATGGCAATGAAGCTGAGTCTCAGTCACACAGACAGCAGGTATGGAAGGACCATGCAGATATTAGCAGCAGCAATGACCAACAGCTGGGACTGGCAGATCTGAGCATGTAAGTCTTATTAAAACCATCATGGAGGGCAGCGGTGAGGCAGTTAAATGTAATCAAGCAATGGCAAACAATGAGAAATGCAATGAAGAGCTGACAGGCAAATGCACTTTGTGACCAAAACAGCCCAAGAAAATGAATAACAGCTCTTTTTAACAAAAAGTTTCCAGGTACCAAGGTCCTGCTCAGACCCACAGCAGAACTACAACTCCCCATAATGCATCACTCTGTGCCTCTGTACTGCATCTGCAAAACTGTGAGGATTACACAAAAACTAGTCTGAAAATAATGTACAAAAAATGTTAATTTATTTAGTTTCTACATTTTTTCACACAGAGCCTTGCAGAGCCACTGCTTCCAGGCTGTACGTTAAGCTACAGCTGCTGCTCCATCCCTTTCTCTCATGTTTGCACACACACTCTTTCTTTATCTTGCTTGAACAAAACTAGTCACAACCTTGGCAACCCTAGCATTGATTTTAACGTCCATAAATCATAAATTTGACTCTTACACTCTGTACTAGCTTACATTGCGAATAAAGCTTTACAGATGTAGGAGCCATTAGTTTTATGCTTGACAAAGCAGCAATGTTCAGCACGGTAAACTCTGCCTCGATGGGGTCATTTTAAAAGTTCTTGCACTGAAAATGGTCTATAAGACACTAAATACAGAGGTAATAGAACCTTACTTTAAACAAAGTCAATCTAATCTACATAATTCCATGCAACTGTACAGCATTACCCTTCTAAGATACTGTCATTGTAGTCAGCATCACCATTACAATCTCCAGTATTATAGCATTATCATCATTGTTGTCACATTTGCATCACAATGTTCATCATCACATCACAGTCTCATCACTTCCTCATTCGCTCGCTCTCATCACAGCGTTGCTCCTCAGGATGACTTTCACCACCCGACATTACAACGGACATAATTCTTGGCACCATCATTTGCATCATTACCATCACTCTCCACAGCTTTTTGCGTCTCTGCACTCCCCCTTGTGCAGCTTCTCAGTCTCAGCACAGTCACATAATTCAGACCATTTACAACGGAAACCCTCCCAAAGATGATATAGCATTATTGCTGGCCGTGTAACAAAATATGTCCCAATAAATATATTGCCTTTGTTTAATGGACATTTTAAAGCCTGGCTGAGAGTGAACGATGAATAATTGAAAAGTGCAAAGTGCCAAATGCTGGATACATTTGCAAATTTCCTTGAGTGTGTCTGCGTGTGTGTGTGTTTCTTTGTGTGTGTGTGAGTGCAAAAGGGTGTATGTATGTGTTCTATGTTTGGAAAGCAGGAAACTAGCAGGTTGGATCAGGCACTCTGGTTCCTAATCAAGCATGCTGGCCAAGTGAATTTGTTTAATTAGTAAACCTGGCAAATTGCACCGGCTCCTAGAGTGCTATGTGTGTGTATCTGTGTGTTCATGAGCAAGTCCAAAACCACCAGCAGACTCCAAGACTATTTTGTAGCTCTGCTCCCAAAAATAGTTTACAGCCAGTGAGCGGAGGATTGAAAGTCTTCACAGCAACGATGAAACCACGTCACGCTTTCCTGACGATTTTCAGATCAGTCAATCTGCCCAAACAATGCTGCTGCTGGAATGAAGTCAAGCCACATTGAAGTTTCATGGTGATGAAATCACTGGTAATCTGCACAAAACGAAACAGAGTCCAGCTATTTTTCTTTTAACCCCATTTTTTTTTTCTGGGTGAGAAGCAACAATCCCACCGTCATCTCAGTTCTGCAGCTGTTGGCTATTCTTTTAAGTTTGGTCAAAAGGTACTAACTTATTCCGAATGCTTGAAGTACAGGATGTAAAACAGGATGTGAATGAAACATGAATCAAACTGGTAAAAACAAGGAAAACTCAACAGGCAATCCTGATTCTCATGTTCTGCCAAAAACCCAAATTCTGAATTTAAATGAAATAATGCCGGCTATACACCAAATGTAAAGGCAACTCCATGATGAGAACATTAATGTTTAGGAAGAAGAAAGAGTGGGCCTAAAAAAAAGGAAAGCGTTGTGAACCCAACCCAAAGTGCAAGGAACCTTTTTCTCAGAGCAATCCAAGGAATTCTTAGCCTTTAATAATAATCTTGACTACTTGAGAAACTGGAAACAAGCTGTAAACACGACAAAAACCAAGAACTGTTACACTGGTACGCCAAGCTTGTTAATGATGTATGTACACATCCAGAAGAGACACAGCAGTTTTGTTTCTGGTAATTAAGTCCAATATTTATTCTCCTTTATTACTTATCCTCTCAGCTCTTGTTTTTGGTCTTCACCAACTCCAACAGGAAATGCCTCTAGCAGCTAGAGAAGTCACCAACTAGTTGCTTACTTTGCCTGTCAGTTATTTAGTGCTGGGCAGGCAGGGCAGAGTGGGTTTATCGCAGCACTTTCAGCATCCTGCTGTCTTTTTTAACAACCCGGGTGAGAGCAGTGTGAGTGAAATGGTTAATATGTGAGCTGCAAAACCAGAATAATGAGCCGAAAGTCACTAATATGCTCCATTATTATTACTTGTGATTTATCCTTAACAAGGACATCCTTTCACACACAGTCATTTGTTCCACTGTCGATTTAAATATATTGTACATTACAGTTTTAAATCAATTCAACTGCATGACAGAAGACGAATTAATAATCGTCTCATAAGAGATGGAAATTTCCACCACTGCAACCCACAAATAAACCTGACAATCAGCTCTTTTAAAATTCATCTGTAACTTTTCATAAAAGTAATGCACACACATTTCAGAATCATTTGCATGGAATAATAAAGGCTGGTCTTTCCTGGACGAGTCTTGGCAGTGATGTCTGGCGCCAAAGGAGCAGTAAAAATGATCTCTGCAGAGACAATGACAGCGGACACTCATTTCACTCTCATACATTTGCTGATTGGTATTCACACACCGTCTCAGCTGAGGCAGCCAGGTGTCAAGAGCTGACATGTTTCTTTCCACAGCATATTTCCTCCACTTTTTCCAACATTTCCTTGGGTCCAAACAGTAAAATGGTGAATTGACAGCAGCGGTATAGGAGGAAGCAGCAAGCATCCATTAGCGATGGTGGAGAGGTGTATTCAGTGAGTTGTCATCAATACACCTGGCCTCTCCACAGCTCGGATTAAGCAGGCAATTACAGTTGTCTGCCTATTGGATTTGGCAGCACAGATACTGGCTATCAGCTGCCATTGTCTCTCACCGCAGCATCATGGAAACGCAAACAGGCATACATGCACACAGACACTTCCTTGCTCCGTATCTCATTCTTCCTCCTGCTCTCTCCTTTCAAGCAAACACCCTGCCTCTGTGTGTGAGACTGACCACAGAGACGCTCAGCGTGGCAGAGAGCCTGCGACTGGTCTTAACTGTGCTCTCATTGTGCCAAAGCCATCCAAATGCCAGTGATGCCTGCAGGGCATGCCCGCTGCGTGCGTATGCTTGTATAGTGTGCGCCTACGTGGTTTTATGTCTCTGCATGCGCATGTGTGTGTGTGTTGCTGACTGTTTCTCTTCTCGCCCACGGGTGACACCATGCTGTGATCCTGCCTCAGTTCCTCAAGGGGATGCTTCTCATTGCTGCTGTTGTTGACTGAAAACACTGCATCTAAGACTCTGTGTGTGTGTGTGTGTGTGTGTGCCTATATACTTTGTAGGCCTAAATTAGGTACTGGCCCTCCTTGTTGGGCCTTAGCAGAGCTGCATGTCTCTGGAACCTCAGCTGGAATGATCCTCCAAGTGTAAAGGCTGATTGCTTGAGCCTTTTGCTGCAATGTGAGCTGGCTGCAAAAAATGGAAATAGGTGGCACTTTGAGTTTTCTTACAACAACGGGCAATTTTGAGAATAAACAACATCCTGCTGCCCCCTTTTCAGGTAAGTGCTGTGACATCACTCGCTGTCACCATGGCAACATAGCGCCCTCTCTAGTGCTGCAACTCATGCAGAGTGTGTGCTGGGGAAGTTGTATTAAGAATAAAATCAAGCACTGTGGAAAACGCAAGTTCCTGCATTCATTTTAATGTGGGTAGTGTGTTTAGCCTGTGGCGATGCGGACTGCAGGGGATGCAGAGGAAAACAACGCAGTGGCCCTGTGGTGGAATGTTGAAACAGAGTCAATCCGATGTCACGCTGCGGTAACCAATCAGCCGATCAGTCGATCAGAGAGAGCAGAGCTGGACAAACCGGCCATGAGGGAGTAAAAAGACGTTAATTTGCATTTGCAAATGGGCCATTTAATGACACTCCCACTCCACTGCACAAACCTGTGCTAATCGCTGCAACGCCTGATTTGGTCCGAATGCAGCCTAAAGTACAGCCTGACTGAGAGTGTGTGTTTAGATGGCTTGAGGCCAATGAGTCGGTCACAATGTGACAGGACTTTCTGCTCCTGTGAGTCTCGCACCTCTGGGGACAGAGAGAAGAGTCCCATAGGTTCAGTGCAGACATTTTTATGAATCTGTGTGTGTTTGTGTGTCTGTGAGAGAACTGCATCCATACCCCAAGTTGCTGAAGTGTGATAAATATCTACAGATGTGTGAAAAATTGGCTTAGTGCATCAATAGAGTGAAATGACACATGGCTGACCACACTGACTTATGACTTGTGTGTGTTTTCTAAGCTCTGTGCCGTTCCCCTGAGACTTTGCATCTTATCTTGCTATCAATCACACAAACTCCCCCATGAATTCATGTGGCTTTCAGTACCAAAGCTCTTATGGGATGCAGTCAGACTTGTTCACATTGCTCTCAGCCATTATTTTTAACATTTACCCAAGCAGGTAGACTAAAAAGAATGCCCACTGTCTAGATGAGAAATCTACAAAGGCCTACCTCCGGCACTACCACTTTTCTTGCTCCCAAATGCTAAGCAACTCCCCTGGAAGGACCAAAGTTTATGTACATTGCTAAAGGAGTCTCAAGAGTAGTTAATGAGGGAGGGAAGAGTGTATCGTATTCATGTTTCCCTCCCAGATTTCCCCAGCTGGACAGGGGGGTGATTTCCCAGATGGCCACCTCCATAAAGCAAGACTTCAGGCGGTGCAGTTGAGGCTGTTTGCAGGGCATGATGTGCTGAGTTTCCAAGTCCTATTAACATATTTTATGAACTTAGCACAAAGTTTAAACTGGTCATAGCATACCCATGACTGCAAACTAAAACTATGATTTTGTTTCCCACCTTTCCAACCCAGATAGAAGCTTGTGTTGCAGACTACAGTTTGACAGTTTCAGCAGCTACAGTCTTCCCTGGAAACATCACAGGTGTTGTGCTGACATATGCTGCCAGGTGGTTATATTCCTACCGCTCTAGAAGTGGCATGACCGTGGCATCTACTGTTGTCATATGGCACATTTCCCAGGACAGCATCCCAGCCTCGGGACAGCTGTTGGGCCACTTCATCCCAGTTCACAGCTCACTGGGTCTGTCTTTGCACCTCTTTTGGCTTGTTTATCTACTGTTGGAATTTGTTGCTCTCATATGTTTTTGCTTCAGACCATTTTGTAGTTCCTAAATTAATTTTGTTATTAATAGTAACCAGAGATAATTAATTTCAGGTTTTTTAGGTCTGACTGCAAGAATCGCGTTATCTTTTGCAATTGTTTTTTCAATGAATTAACTGGGCCATTTTCACAATCTAGAGAGATATTTGAGCCATGTCTTATTTATCCTGTTTAAATTTTTTAATAAACACATTTGCTACCTTTGCTACACTGATCAGCTATCATCCAATCATATCTTAGTGTCATGACTAGAAACGACAGGCTTGTCAAACTTTTGATTTAACCTCATGTTGAAGCAGTGCACTTGGGGCTAAGAGCTTTACTTTGCACTTTGAGAATTCAGAGGGCAGTATTTTTTATTTGTAAAGCTGCATTCTAGTTAGCATGCACAACTCATTAGCTTACAGTACTAACTGTTCATGTCTTCCAAAGAGCACAACTAGCTATGTTTACTCGTGGGTTTATGGGTTACATTAAGGAACAAAAACTCCCATTCAAAACTGATCTTAGCACATTCACTTTGCAGTACGTCCACACTGTATGGAAGCTAATAATGAGTGCAATCACAGTTTAGGCTAATGTTAGCAGCTCTTAGATAAGAGAAAGTTTAAACTCCCTAAAGTGTAGCTAAACTTGTTAACCAAGAAACAAAAAAGATAAACTGTAAGTTGCTGATGTTTTCTGCTTTACAAAAACAATCCAAAAAAAAGAACAGACATGCTAAAGAACTTCATTCTGTGAGGACTCTGCATGTACAAACATGAAGGAAAAAAGCAGCAAACCAACAGAGTGACCAAACAGCGGTTGAACCTTTGCACCCTGTAGGTAAGTCAGGATGCAGACCAGGTTTCTCTTTATCGAGGTCAGTGAATTTGCTGCCGAAACAAGCACATCCACCCAGGCAAGAGCCAGCGGTCATGCCATCCCTATTAAGAGTCAGATGTAGCACGGTCACTCGGGTGATGGCAGCTCATGACGAATCAGAGTCAAACAGACAACAGGCCGGTTGAGGACAGACAGAGACGAGCGGGCCTGCAGCGAGCATCAGATGAGTCAAATTTGTTTTGGAAAAAGAAAGGACTTGTACCTTGTGTTTATTAAACACGCTCATTTTTTAATCAACTGAGCACTTAATTGATTTGCTTAATTCATTAACTGCTGTGATTCGCGAGATTGACAGAAACACTGGGTGGTGCCAGAGTTTTAGGTGTGAGTGGGATGCTAATTGAGGGACTCATCTCGAAGGATTTATCTACCTCACAAGAAGAGAGAGGTGACTTTCAAGCCTAATTCTTACTTTGTGATCATCAGTCAGAGTGAGAATGAGCTTCTGACGTGTGCTGATGCTTAGATGTTTTAACAGAGATGATTCTCACCACAGTTGTATAAAGACTGATGTTGTTTTATTGTAGAAAGAAACTAGTGTCTATAGTATCACAACAGAGTAAATGCAATAAAGTCAGTATCAACCTTGTGTTAAAACCTGACTTTAAATGTTAAGAAAACATTTGTAATAATGCTGCATATCATTTATATTTTTATTTAATAATGGAACAATGGTAATTTTAAGGGCTCTTGAGTAGGGCATTGCCAAAATTTGAAAGAATAAAAATAAAATAATTAACATTGATGTTGATTTGCTGTTGGGTAAGTTTTGTGGTTAATTGCATTCATAGAAAGTCAACAGAAGCATTGATAATGTAGTGTAAACATTTTTATAAAAAACTAATGACAATAATATTTCAAAATACCATAAATCAGTGTGAAGGATTTAGTGGCATCCAGCAGTAAGGTTGCAGACTGCACCAGACTGCACGTCCCTCCACTCACCCTTCCCTTCTGAGCGTGTTGGAGAGCCGAAATGTGAAATTTTTGAAAGGCCCTCTCTAGATTCAGTGTTTTGTTTGTCCATTCAAGGCCACTGTAGAAATATGGCAGTGCAACATGGCGGACATCGTAAAAGAGGGCCTGCTTCCTCTGTATATGTAAATGGTTCATTCTAAGGTAATGAAACCATTATGGTTCTTATTTTAGGCGGTTTAACAAGAATAAAACATACTTATGAATGATATATTCTGATTCTGCCATTTTCTAGCGATGGTTCCCTAAAAATCCTACACACTAGACCTTACTTGCACAACATAGGTCTGCGTCAGTTTCTGTGATCTCTGTTGTTGCATAGTTTAGACCCAGACCTCTGCACAATACAAAAGTATGGCTCCTTTGTGGCCCCCAGATTCAGACAAATCTTAGGCCCCCCAATAGGTAGTTCCAGTGTGACCCCAAATATTTATATCGAATGAAATTCTTCCAAAGCACACACACATTTAACACACAGATTAATGAGATGACTTATCAGCTAGTTCCTGTTAGAAGTTTATGGAGTGTTTTATGTTTTACACTAATGCTCGTAACTCTTTTCAGCTGTCCTGGTCTCTCATGGTTCTTTATCCCAACAGTATCCAAAGGGGAGGTCTGTGTCCTCGTTTCCTGACCAGGCTCATAAATAAGCATTAGCCCCTCAATCTCTGGGAGCCCTGACGAGAAAAGGAGTTGTTTTTTTAATGAGTGTGTCATGGTAGTAAATATTAGTGCTGTTTTGCAAAAGGGAGAAATCATGAAGGCTGCTGAAATCAGTGTTCATCAAAAGTTGAAAGAATGGAAGATAATAAATATTCTCTTTTATAAAGACATGCTGCAGGCTGGGGCTAAGATGCGGTTTAGAAACTAGAGCTGGAGTCAAAGCTGGATCAGACTGCAATCACCGAACTGTTCTGACTAGAGACACTTTGGGCTCAATCGCTTTCCAAACACTTCCCCAGCACGAAACCCTGGCAGACCTGCAGCGTAATCTCCTTGAAACGCTTTTATTAAGACTTCTAATTGCAGCTCGGGCTCTCTCCCTTCAGGAGAACAGGCAGAGGAACAAAAAGAGGGCATATTTACCCCAAAACAGGCTGCAGGCGTATGGCAAGGCAGAGGCACAAAGCACTTCAGTACATAGCAGCTATAGCTACAGTGGAAACACTCACATGGCATAAGCCTGACTGAAAGAAACACCACACATAACAGGCGTTCTCCAGCAAAACAGCTCAGTCACATCCAGGTAAAGGAACAGGGATTGTTACTGTCAGAAGCAAAAACCCAATATATTATTTCCGTTGACAGGAACAGCTCGATGACAATGCAACACTTTCATAATATTTCAAACCCATACATCTGACTGGAACAATGGAACTTAAGAAGCAATCATATCTAAGCCTTGGGAAACCTTTCATTTCATATGATCACAATAGAGTCAGTCATTTCCTCGGTTATTTCCACAGTCAGACGGCAGGATTTTTTTTTTCCCCCCACATTAAAGGGTCTGTGTTAATGCATTGGCATCGCCCAGGCACTCCAGAAGAAGAGACTGTACTACTTATAAGATAATGAGGAAACAATCTTGGCAGGTGCGATTGATCCCACTGTTTTATAGCGTAGGGATTATCAAAGGATTATCTAACAATAATTATGCACCCAATGTCGACACACTGCTTTCATGTTCGCGTTGTGAGTGGCAGCGAGGTGTGTGTGCAATGGGGAAAAAAAACAAGACCGTGGGAGGAGGTAAGGGTGCTCAAGTGCATAAATGTGCCTGGCTGTGTGAGTGTCAAAAGAGGAAATAAAACTCGCTATGAACCCAAAAGAAGAGTCAGAAAATATCACACGACTCAAAAGTCACTTCTCAGTAATACACAGATATCAGTAAGTCCAATGCAAAAAAAAAAGAGATATCTCCTGCGCCAGTGGCAACACCAACCAATGGGAATCCTCCACATGAAAGATCTGTAAATCTGGGATGAGTGAGACTCCGGACTCTGGACCGTCAACATGGCTCTTTGTATGAGTCGACTTGACAGGACTGAAGTAATGTTTAGTGACACTGAAGCATCACCACACATTCACTCTTCAATTACTGACCTAACAGTGGAACTTACAGATAAAGACGAGCGTTATCGCTTTGTCTCTCTAGACACTGCATTTCACCATTATTGCAGAAGCTGCAGGGAGTAAGTACAAAATGTATTGTTAACCGTATTAAATTTGCTATCTAGCAATCTTCTTAAAGTCAGGCTCTCTTTTGTTGCCTGTGAAGCTGTTCCAGGCTTCTTTCTTGTAGCATCTGACAGGGAGAAGACTGATTGATATTAAAATGTAAAACAATAGACAGAAAAATACATGTTTGACAGCAGTTTGGTCTTTTAAAGATTGAACAGTGATTTTATTATCCAAGCAGTGTCTCGCCTCCTTTTGAAATGACTGATGTACAATAGAGCAGCCGAGTATTTGAAAGACACAATGAACGGCTGCTGTAACGCTGCTCTGTTTCTAGGAGACTGCTCGACATGCTATGATTGAAACTACAATGATGCAGCTTGGTAGACAAGGTGAACTGGTATGTTGTGTTATTATCATGCTGCACACACGTATACAAACGTTAGTTGGAAAAGAGGTGGAAGCAGCCAATTAGATGGGAGGATGATGATGTTTAGTCTCTGATTAGTTGGACTGATGGAGTCAGCTTTGGTTCACAGGAATCCAATTGAACAGTCATTGCAATACAGTGGGTGTTGGGGCAAAACAACTGTCTGCAGTAGCCAGAAATTAGAGTGGGAGACAGTGGTTCTTGAACATTTTTCAGCTTGGGACAGATTATTGGAGTGTTACGGAGTGTAGTCAGGCAGTGAACAACAGTCTAAAGAAGATCCTGTGGAGTTCAGAAAAGGGCCTTAAAGGGTCATTTAAAAAAAAAAAAACAGACAAAAAATCTGCCAGATTGTTTTGCTTTTATCAGCTTTAGCTATTATTTTGTGAGTGAGACCTTGGAGGCTTAAGCTGCCCCCTGCACAATGGCAGAGAGTTTTGTTTGTGCCACCAAAGAGTTTGAAAAATTACATTGGAAAAACCACAAATTACTGTAACTACTTTTTTATGGATAAACACAATCGACAAAACTCTCTTCACCTCTATTATGTCGGGGTGCACAATTTTCAGCGGCAGTTGTACAAAAACTTTGAGCAGATTAAACCAACAGTATCTGCATTGCTATAAACCACAACAGGCAGGTAGGAAAACAAGTGTTTCTTAGATTTGTTTTGACTAATAATTCATAGGAAAACCAGGTCTTATTTCA
>JAPZDY010000010.1:7646624-7673381 GCA_029783645.1 Ctenochaetus hawaiiensis
ATCGCAATTTTTTAGAAAAGCTGCCGCGAATTCAGGCATTTTAGGCCGCAACAATCATGAAAAACGCCCGCGAAATCATGGAGGGACTGACATATGTGCTTTGGAAAAAGGTCAAAATCGAACTAAGATATAAACCTTTATGAAATACAACGCTGAGCTTTGCCCGTTTGATGCCAAATAAGGTAAGGAATCATCAGCACAATAAGTAAAAAATTTAAACACACATCACAGGCACCCATGTAGAAAATACAGTGTTATTTTAAAAAACATTGCCAGTATCACAGGCGCTGGGGCATAAAACACAAGTCAACATACGCAAAAACAAATTCTGCATGAATTATTGATGGATTTTGGAAGCTAGTTTCCTTTTATCACCATCATAGCTTCCTGTCATTGAACCTTGACTGTGGCAACATGCACAACAAGTAAAAACATCCACTGCAGGGACACTTACAGAAGCTAGTTTCTTAATGGTAACATCAAGGAAAGAAATGCAGCATATGTTCTGCCTGTGCTTACATTTGCAACACATATCGCCTGTATTCTATTTTGTCTCAGAGTTTGCGTGCAGTTTGGTTGTAATCCAATGGATATTCAAGGCATTCTTTCGGATCATTACCTGCATATTACAGTGTTCCTATATTCCTTTTCTTAACCACGAACTACGGTGCTATTGCCGGCAGCAGGCCTGTATGATTCTCCATAGCTTTTATTAGCCTGTGGGAACAATGGGTGGCCTGTACATGAAAAGCGCAGATAATCACACAAAGAGAAAAACCGTGGTTGAGGCCTTCTTCTACAGAGAGCTCATGTCACACGACGGGATTACAATACCACCTCTGGGGAGCTTCTTAGCAGGGCAAGAGTACACACAGCCCTCACGTTCTGACTGTGACATGCACGTACGTAGGCTCATAATGACAAAGGCACAATGGCACCACTTATGGGCGCACAAAAATGCAACAACACTGCAAGAAGAAAAATGGTCGAACGCGCCCCCCCCCCCCATTCTCTCCAGTGTGATCTCCCTGCTTTTGTCTGGCAGAGAAGAAAGACGAGTCTTACTTCGCTCTCACTCTGAGTCATTATCCTCCTGTCTTACCCAGCAGTCCATCTCATTTTTCAGTCAGACCTGTATGTCTGTCTCTCAGCAGGCGTCGCACAGTGCTATCCATTCTTTCTCATGGAGAATATCAGCATGTGATGCCGAATTCATCTCTCAGAGCCAGATGGATGTCTCACTAACTGCCACTCTCCTTTGCCTCATCGGCTCAGCTCAAGGTTAAACACACACAGAAAAAAAAGGCAACGGGTATTAGCGTGGTTTAAAATACAAGGCATTCATACAAACACCTTTCATTTTCCTATTATCCCCCCTCCTCCCCCATGAATCAGCACCTTTACAATATGACAGCCGCTAGCACATATCCATTCCTCGCTGGGAAATGAGTGGACAATGTTGCTCTCAACCTTCAGGCTGACCTCCAGTTTTAATTTATGTTAAAAAGCATTCACATACACCGGCGCTCAATGCACTAACAAAACAGGCACGCGTACATGTACAGCCACCGTACACGCACAGATACACAGATACACATATACACTCACACACACACACACAGACAGTATTTGGGGCCGCAGCCCAAGAGACTGGCCTGACTGTGCCAGTTCTGGCCATCCAGCCATTAAATCTGGCATTCATGAATGGAAATATATTCAGCTTTTGACCAGAATTTATTCCAAAGCAAATTTGATAAGGGTCATTCACATGTTGATTCACATGTTGACAGCCAGGTTTTTACAAGCAGCAACACAGTTGTTTTCTATCCATCAAACAGTCTAAATATAAACAGCAGGGAGCTCACACTGAAAAGGATTGCATTTTTTCTGCTCTGTAAATAACAGCAAGCCCCCAATCAGAGGTATAAAGTGTGGATGGTAGCTAGCGTGTTTGACTTTGTGTTTACGCTTGAATGTGTTCACCCGTGTGGGTGTGCCGAGTTAGCTGTGTCTACGTTGGCAGGTCGGAGTGATGGATGTCTTGAGTGTAAAAGCTCCACACCTTGAATTTGTCAGGAACTCCTGGAGGCACGGTTGAGAAAATCCGACAACAACACGGCGGCGCTTGATTTTGAATCTTGCGATAGCTATTGCCATGCTCATTTCTCTACATCACACTGAGGCAAAACACACTGCCTAAGTGAAAGAGACGGGCAGCACATGCATTTGAGTCGGCTTGTCTGTGTGCAGGCAGACGTAAGAACAAAATGCCAGGCCAGCTGCCCATTTCAAAAGCACCTACAGACAGTCCCGTCTAAATTCACCAACTCTCCATTTGAGAGCTGCCGACTGATATTTGATATCAACAGCAGAAAAGCAGACACAACCAGTGCCGAAGATCTGTGCATTGTCACAGCAGCTATATCGCAAACTAGTGTGTTTAAAGAGGAGAGGATGGACTGAAGCGTTCAGGGAAAAGCAGGGTATTGACCTGCATTTGAAGACATGTCGCGGACCCTTAATCCACAAAAAGGATCTTGTCAGCAGGGTGATGTGATGCCAGTAGCCTGCCGGGCAGGCTGCGGAGATGGCCAAGGCCTGGAAGGCAGTCTGGCTGGTGGGACAGTATGGCTAGAGAAACTACCATCTGCTGGGGAGAGATGTGTGTTTTCACACACACAGCCCCCTTTGGCAACAGCAGTTTGAGAGGGCTTCTCAAGGACTGGAGACGAGGGCGGACGAGGGTGAACGAGCTGAGACAGGCACGGATGAGGCCATGGGGTGAGAACACGCAAAATTAACATGGCGTGTATCAATTGGTGTTTACTGCACACGTGCAGTGTTTGCACATGAATGTCAGCACATACTGTGAGCACACATGCACAGACAGATGACTGACATTTCTATCTAAGAGCTTATAAATCCAAACATCTCAGCCACAGTTCTTCATGGCTGCACATAAACATACCAATCAGTAACTGGCAGAGAATTTTTGTATTAGTGATTCTGAACAATTTAAGGACTGTTTTTTTTTCTTTCTGCCTACTGCTGAGGTATTTTAAAAAATTCAATCAACAGGCATAAGAATATAAGTGAAAATTTATTTGTGTGCAAAGACAGAAAATTCTTTCATTCCAACGCACACAGACACACAAACATACACACACACACAAATGAAGAGCAACTAAAGGTCTGCCTGCGCTCTAGCCTCGAGCCTCACTTATCTTCTTTCAGCTTCATTTTCTCCCCACTTCAAAGCATAACGTCAGTAAAAAGTTGCCAGTGGAGCTGCTGTACTGGATGTTTTGTCAAACACAATTAAAAGAAATACAACTTTTTCAAGTTTGAAAATAACAATAGTTTTCATTTAAAATCTAGTGAAGCGGCAACATGTGAGATTTACATGGGAACAAAGCATGATGTCTTATCTTAATTCCCTCATGGTTGAGCTATAATTCATTCACAGTGGAACAGCGTAAAGGAAGAGATACGGCACATTCCATTTAAGCACTGTGACCCTACTGTGCACAGTGCATTACATACAATAGAGTCATGGTTGTTATTTCAAAGAGTTTAATGTTTGATTTCAATAAAACGTACAGAAGACAGATTCTTATCTGTTCTGAACACAACAACATCGTCCTGCCCACTCAGCCTCCATTTGTGCCTCCATTTAGAGGGATTTCTCATTTTAAGAGCCATTTCAACCAGTTAATTATTAGTGGAAGAGGACTATAAAACACTCTGTAAACTCAGACAGCATGTCTGCACTGATTGACACACCAAAGTCAATTCTCATAATAACCCAAACCGATGTATTGGCTAAAATGAGCATATCACAGATCAACCACTCTGACCCCACAAGAAGGTGATTTGTTCACTTTAAGCAAGAGGAAAGGGCCCTAATCTGAACCTTAACCCCATGACAGAATGCGTATCTGTTGTCATGTCTCCACTAAAACATTTGTTAGAGAGGTGTTTTGGTCTGAGGGTGTGTTTTCAGCAGCACAGACACCACTAAACAATCATAAAAAATATACATTTATTAAAGGAATGTTACATTCAGCAGTACGTCTCTATGATCTTCTCACTCTACCTTGACTACACGTCACTTTGATCATGAAGATGACACTGTTATATAGAGTATACAGGCACATGAGTATTTATAGTATATACTGTAGTTGAGGGATGAAACTGAAAGAAGGATTAAGAGAAAAAGACATAAATAAAAATCCATTTGCTACTTCAGCACCACAGACAGCGCCATGGATTTATTGATACACAGCACAGTTAGGCTGCTGATATTTCTGAACCATGTTCAGGGCAACGGATTCTAACTCACACAAAGCTCAGTCAGATTCAGGATCAATAAGTCAGGCAGACTAGATTAACATATTTAACTAAACAATCCCTCAGCACTTGCACTCTGCTACTAGAGGGATGGAGAGGGGGAATGATAGCTATCATAGAAGATGTATTTTGACTTCCCATCCCTCCCAAAATCACCTGCTGACTATTTATATCTGCTAGTAAGTGACAAAAAATTCTGTAAAAGAAAAGCCATAGAAACGTTTGGGGGACATCATCTGTCAATTAAAAAAAGAAGGTAATTTCTTAACTGTGAAATGTCTCACTCAGTATAAATTTTGGTCATAAATATTTTATAGGTATCCTTTGAACGTGTTTGTTTGCTAGATTCACTTCCTATAAACAGAAGCCCAAATGATGAAGAATACAGCAGGCATAAATATAAAATTTAATTCTGTCATGCAGCTTTCCAAATATTAGTTTGGTCACGGCTCATAAGTCTCTCTGCTTTCTTTACACTCTCCTTATAGGTTGGGTTTAGATGGAAATAACAGAATATGGGAGGAAAAAGCATCACTTTGTTTCTGAATACAAACATCTACCAGCATTTATGGTGATGATGACCTTCTGCTAACAGCCCAAATTCAGCACATCCCCATCCCATCCCATCACATCCCACCCACCCTTAATATGGAAAGATGTCTTAAGCTTGTTTTCATGTTATGCGACACTGTAACACTTGCAAAGAGGAATCATTTGAAAAAGCACAAGCAAACAATGCAGAACATTTTTCAGAAAAGGTAACAGCTCCAAAGGATTTAAGTTTCAAAAGCTGGTTGCTGGGCAGAATACATTTAATATGTAGACAGTTTATATCAACACGTAAACGAGTCCATGTCTGTGATTCTGTTGTGCGTGTAGCACTGTGTGTCTCCATTACGTCCCTCCACCTTTTATAGCTGCAGCACTGCTTAATATGCACCAAATTACTGAGAAACATGATAAATTTCTCTAAACAATGCAGTCGACTAAAGTACATTTCTACCTCTCATCTTGTCATCTGGTTCATGCTGATCCATAAACTGCATTTGCGTCAGTGAAACTCACTCAGAGAGCAAACGTGACGCTGTGCTGAGACGTGTGATAACGAGCCGAAGTCTGTCACAAAATTAAGTCAACCTGTGATGCTTTTGGCTTTTATAGCAAACACTGTATCTATAGCACTTGGTCCAAATTCATTTTGACACCAGTGATGTTTTTTTGGACTTCAGAGGCTTTCTCATCAAACTGTGATGTCATTAAAGTTTGTCTTTCTTTGTAATTGGATTTACTTGGCTAATCAAGACCTGTCAATGTGCAGAGTAAACTGGCAAGTCATTTGAGTACTTTGATCCAAAATTTGCTCTGACTGACTAAGTGAGATTTTACGTTGATTAGATGTCATTTATACCTCCTTAAACTTTTTTCAGCTGTTGATCCCACAAATGCACTGACAAGAGTGAAAGTTCATCAATCCCATGAGTATGTTCCTCATTTATCTTCTGATTTTATTGATCCCTGATTTGCTTGGTCAAGTACTGATTAATTATGTCATTTCAGCATCTCCATATTATGTTTTAGTTTAGATTGTTTTTTAATTTATTTCACCTGAAATTTACACCTTAAAATGTGTTACATCATTTACTCGGACAGAATTGCTTGTCACTTAATTTACTCAGCCCCTTACCCTGTCTGACTCCCTTTTCTTTACACATCTACTGTAAGTTATTATTTGCAGAGCCCTCAGTTATGGCATTTAGGCTTTAGTACAAACCCAGAACATATTTGCATGTGCATTAATATCATGATTTTAAGCCTTACCTTACTTTTGATCATATGCAGTATCAGGTGTTAACATAGAACATGAAGAACCTGATTATTCATATCCCTTTGAACATTATAATTATAGTATCCAGGATCCTGATCGTCTACCTACAGTTAAGTTTTGATTTCTCTTCATCTTGTTTTTTACAAGATTATTTGGAAGGTTTAATAATGTGTTTTCATGCCAAAGGAATCTTCTACCAGAGGACTCCAGGTAGTGTAGCTGGGTTTCCGAAAGTCATGATGAGGTCTTATATTGGTTTCTGGAACCAGGATAAGCTGTTTAGATGCACTGAACATCAAAACCACCAAACTAGTGCGCATGTAGACACATTCAACTCTTTTGGTCAGTGTTCACTTCTCTACAATAGGTCTTCAACATGATCATTATCAGCCTGTAAATTTCTGCAAGAAAGATATGATGAAATACGCAGAAACTTCTCCAACAGTTACATCCTCACACATTTGATTTTTCAAAGAGTTAACAGTTCTATGATTAGATCATTGTTAAGGAACCACTATGTTGTCTTGGGCTTTGATATCTGTCCTGTTTATCTCTTAACAAGTGCACACAGTGCTCTGCAGCCTGAATGTGACACATCTTTGTTTATGTATTCAAACACCATTCATATCTATGGAGTGTGGTGATCTCATTTTTTTATGATATTTTACAAAGACCCCTTCTGAGAGCCATTGTCAGCTCCAGACGTATGACACGTCAATGAGAGCTTGATATTTATTGCAGCGATTGGGCCACACTGAATGTGCTCTGACTTATTCGCTGCCATGGGACGCCCGACACCTTCGCTTTGATGTAAGCCTTCCGTTTCGTAAGTCCTCAACGATATGGGCACTTTCAAAATACAGAGAAGGGCTTGATCTGTCAGGGGGGCCATCAGAGATGATTTGTTGATGATTTGATTTTCATCCCATGGAGTACATGGCTGCATAAAAAAACAGTCTGAGCACAGAGGCGACCTGATGATGGAGCTGTGGCATAATCTCTCAGATGAAAGGAGAGAACTCTGTGAGAAACTTTCTGAGCCAATCTGTTAAATTCTGATTCAAATGTGTCCCATTTTTGTGTGTGTGATGTTACCCTGTGAAGTTAAACTTCACATTCGGATCATCCCATGAATGCTGGTCTGTTTGTTATTCTTAGGCTAATTATTGCATCTTTTTCATTCATGTGGAAGAGGTTTCTTTAGATTCAGGGTGTTAGGATCCTTTGTTATGTTGCTTATGAAAGCCCAGTCACACATCACACTTAATCCTCCAGCTGAGTAATAGCGTTCGATTTAAGAATATAAAAGTCGTTTTCCTCCCGCATCATGTTGCATCCGTGCAGGTCTTATAACTAAACAGCCTGTTTTGAGTGTTAATCATCAAAGCAGTTTTTTCAGCATTTTCATGGAAAATTCACATGTCTGGTGATAAGTGCACTTCAGGTATTGTGTGTCCACAACGATTGAGAACTGTAAAAAAATAATGTATGCTAACAAGTTGCACTTAGATGTGAGTTATTTCTGTAATGAGCTACGGCACGGTCAGATGCTCCTCTGCCTCCTGTGCTATTCAGGCAAAGAGTAGCTGGGCAAAATAATTTCCCAGATAACCGGTCAAACAGGCAGTGATGGCTCTTATCAAAACAAACCCTTAGCATCTTCTTGCAAGATCAAAAACTGTTGACCAACCAAAAACTATTAGCCAGCTAACACCTGTTTACTATGGCAGCAACGGTGTCAAAGAGCAAGCAAAAAGCAAAAGAAATTTTGAATTTGCTCACTAAAGCCTGCTTCTGTGTATAAACAGCGCACATATAAAGAAACCAACCTGTGCTCTTATTTAACTTAACACAGCCTACACATGCTACAAAACTAGCAGCTAACCAGCTTTGACAGCCTGTAAGCTTAGACTATCACTCAACATCAGAGTGAAGAGTCAGTAACATCAGCAGCAGATAGATGGTTAAATTTTGAGTTTGCACAGATGCATTTTGATTTTATAAATCTTAAGTCAGTGACAGACTCATAACTCTGAGGATTCATCCTCTCCAGCTGAGCAGTGAAGGGTTGGCAAGCTAGTCAACAGCAGTAAAGTGAAGTGGCACAAACTGATGAAAAATCTGACGTTCTGAAGTGACATTATGTGATAAAATATGTCATTTTGAAAAAAAAAAACATTCAATGAAGAAATTTAAATGACTCTATCTCTCTCTATTTTGAATAACATTTCAGAACAGTGTGTTGAGTGGTCATAATCTAAAATTTTGCTTTGTTTATTAATATAATAACTAATTAATTTTTTTTTGTGTGATAATGAACAACTGGGGCTCCATATATCTGATCACGCAGTCATGCTTTCTCACCTCGCACCACAATGGTGGTGGACTTCTTGGCTGGGTTTCCCACGTTGTTGCTGGCCACGCAGCTGTAGACCCCCGCCTCATCCGAGGTGATGGCTGGAAGGGTGAGGGTGCCTCCCTTCACCACGCTCCTCTGTGGCAGGCTGTCGTTACTGCTGACCCAGGTGAGAGTCGGTGGCGGCTCTCCACCTGTGGTGATGCACACCAAGGATACTGTCTGGCCAGGATTCACCACGATGGGATCCTCAACCAGCAGCTTGATGGATGGGGACGCTGCGGAGCAAGAGAGTGTGGAGTCTTAGAAATATTGCTATGACAGTTACAGCATCTGCCCGTCTTACACCTGTATGGATCACTGCATTTATTTTTTTGTATCTTCTGCTTAGAAACTAATCACACAAAGTCAATAGTCTTAAGGGTACCTGTCTTATTGGTGAGTCTGAAGATAACACTGCGGTCAGGGATCCCACACACGTTTCTGACAGAGGCGATGCAGCTGTAGTTGGCGTAGTCCTGAGGACGCAGGTTCTTCAGCTTCAAAATCTTCGTTTCCCCCTGCAGCTCAGACCAAACCAACACTGGTATGCAAATGTGTGCAAAAACATCATCATAATCAAGCAAAAGAAAAGCAGGAAACAAGGCACTGGGAAGGACAAAGGCCAAACAGTTCCAAAGAAAGGTCAAAAAGATGAATATGTATAGAGTTTTAATGAAGCCAAAAAGGAACAGAGAGGGTGGCAGAGCTGGAAAATATGACTGTAGAATCACAATGAAAATAATGCTGGTATTTTTCAAGGAAATTAATGTGTCAACTTGCTCAGTACCGACGAGTGAATTACTCTCCAGTCAATGGCCCTGCAGTATTTTCACCACTCAGCTACAGGAATATGGATAGGCTCAGTAGGAGATCCCTCCACAGAAAAGGCTATCTCACTGAGAATGAGTGTTTGATTCCAGCCTGCTTCATCGACCGCGAGCCCCGCCCAGAGGGCTACGACGAGGATGTGAACCTTTGATCTGCCTGACTCGGATGTGAGGCTGTTGGGGTTGGATGTGGGGGGGGGGCGGCGGCAGATTAAAACATGAGTCAGCCACACGCTGCGGCAGTCCACACAACATGACAATCCCTCATGTCTATCAAACCCCTTTCATATCTGAAGACGCTCGTGGATAACTTAATTGTATTACATTAGCCACGGACCCCACACTCCACTTTTCTTTCTCTCTCTCTGTCACATCTTCTGGTTCGGAGCAGATATCAGAAGATGAGGTCAGCGGTATTCAGAGTGCGAGCTCTACTCTCAGCAGGGGCTGGCAGATTGTAAGGAAAATCTATTTAGAAAATGCAAGGGGCACAGAAAGGAATGGAAAGGACAAACACATTAAAACAAATTGCACTGGGGGATTGATGGCCATATTGATGGAAAGATTGAAAGCTAAAGTACACGGAAGCTTCAGGAATGGGACTGACGGCCGTTGGTAAAGGGCAAAGAAATTCTGGAGTAGAGCATTGTTACTGTCAAGTTGAGAGCAGTACTCTTCCTCCTCCCCCTTTTTTGCTTATTTGTTGTTTTTTTGATGTCTTACTGCATTTCAGGGGTTATTTTGTCATTTTTGGGAATGCAGAGTAAAAACCAGCCTGATGAACTTAAAAATTCATGGTGCTTAATAGTATTGAGAAAACATGTTGACAACATGGGGGCCAAGAAAATGAGAGTGCAACAAAAGAGCACAGCTACAGCAAAATGTCATTACTGACATAAATGTGATACATGATCAGCAGGGTTATGACTAATATGTTGCTAACTGAGTTACCCTCTCAAGATCAAGACACATGCTCACACTGCAAGAACACAATAAACATCAAAACATATCGACTGAAGTAAATCTGATGAGAAATAAGACATGGCTTCATTATCGTTTGAAATTTGTGCTATTTGCTGGCACTTTGTGAAAAAAAAAATATGGAGAGAAAGGTGGAGGAGAAAGTATCAGACAGCAGAAAGGACAGGAATTTCTACAATAAAAGCACAGCTCTGGGCCTCACTTAATTACCAACCTGTTTTTCGCACAGAGTTAAAAATGCCACCGCCGCATTTCTACAGTATCCGTGGGAATATAAAATACCTTTGGTGGAGTGAAAAAGGTGCTAGGTAATGAAGCTAAAATGAAGAGTAATGGAGGGAGGAAGGTGAAGAGATTAACTTAATTCGCAAAACTGCATGGCCAAAGTCTTGGCCTTGCTGCACTCTATTGGACTCAACCTAAGCCTTAGGGCTCGATTTCGGTCAGTTATGAATTCGTAACTCAATTGTCTGGGTGTGTTTCAGGCAAGTTCAGACATATTGTTGAAAAATAAGGTTATTAGCCTTTTATATGAGCAAATTAGAAGGAGTTTAGTCAGGATTTATTTGGGGTTGGACTCACACAAAAGCTAATCTCTGGGTTTGGGTTGTGCTCAAATTTCAAGACCCAATTAAAACTTTAATAGAGGGCAGGATGAACAAGTGAGGGAAGAAAAAAAGATGTATGAGGAGCAGAGCAGCGAAGGGAGGATTGCCTGACAAGGCCCAGTTGTGCAGCGTCTTCAGCCTCCTTCGCCCACTCCATTATTTCCCAGCCATCTTTCTTCATTTGGCCAAACATCAATTTCACTTCCTTTTTTCCCTCTCTGTTTCTTAAGCCTCTTTTCCTCTCTCGTCTGTCTTTTTCTCTTTCACATAGATTTCCATTCCCAATTCAAAACCCAAATCGCATTCAGCTCTATCAATTCAAAAACTACAATTGCCTTAGTGGTGACAGGACATCTCATTCAAGTCTTTGTTGTCTGCACAAGATCCTTTTTTTTTTTGGTCGAAAAGATTCTCATTTTTCAAATTTAAAAAGAAAATCCAAATGATTAGTGCACAGAAACAGATAATTCTGTGTCTGCAGCTTCTCATTTTGCCTGTAACTGTGTGAATCTGGGTTAGACAATTTCATATTGCTATTCACAGAGTTAACGACAACTTTTACTGTCCAGCAGCACAAGGAGTGGTGTCAGGGTTCAGATTGGGGTTTTGAAACAAATAAACAAACAAACACACGGTCCGTATCCTGCCTACTCCTTCAATACATAAAGGAAATAAAAATGCACCACTGTTATTACAATATTCCATGCTGCAATATGTCACATGTCTTAGAAAAGATGTGTTGATTTATTCCACTGTGTCTTACTCATCTGTGCTGTGGAAATGCGGGAAGAGGGTGTCTGGTGTTGTTATGTTGTTGTGCTTCTTACTCATAGTCAGAAGAAGTTGATTACAATTGTCATTTACATACTTGAAGAGTCTGTTTAAGGCCCTACAGTAAATGTAGAACATGACCCTCGGTATAACACATTATAATGCATTAGAATTTTGATTACTAGTAATCACTGTCTTTTGTTTCTGCAAAAACACTTTGCTCCATTTTAACATTAACTAACCAAAAGTTTTTTAACACAGAATTAGCAATCAGAGTTACAATCAAACATTGTAATACCAACACCCACTCATGGTGAGACAGTATTATATCTTTGGAATGTGATAATGCTACTAAAACCTGCTCTGCAAACTTGTTTTGTCTTGAAAAATGCAAGCTTTTTCTCTCTTCTTTGGCTGCACATAGATGAATGCTACCGTTGACACAGGTCTTGAGAGCTTCTCTTAACATGAAGGAAAAAGCTTCAGCAACTTAAGCTCCCAATGAACCTGTCTTTGGCGGCGCCTTCAAAAGCATATTATGATTTTTTCACATCCTTTATCATCTACCAGCCTATTTATCCTTACCTTGCAGTGGGAGGGAGGGCAGAAGGTGCATGTCGTCATGACAGCCTACATAAAGAACTGTTAAAAAACAGACCTCGACTTTCATTTGACTGGTAAAAGCTTTAAACCTTTGCCTTTATCAAAATAATAACATACTTTTTTTTCATCTGCTATTCAGTTAGATATGATATTTTCATGCATCGTGTTGCCTCTTTCTTACCTGAGTGAAAAACGGCTCATAGATCTCCACTCCCTTGTCCGAGCCCTGTGTCAGGACCTCTCTCCCGCGATGCCAGCTGTAGCGGACGGGTGGGTTGGAGTTGGCCACACAGCGCAGAAACACAGTCCTCTCATAGTAGAACTGCTCCTTAGCTTCTCCTATACTCTGGTGCACCGTCACCACCGGGTCATCAAGGTCTGTTTAAAGGGGGCACAAACAGGGAGGACGAAGCTATCAATAAACACTTATGCATGAGTTGTTCTATTGACGGATGAGTCGAAGACTGTTTTGATCAGTCAATCAACACAGATGACATTTCACATATAAATGTATATATTTGCCGGGCTTTGGTGGCACAAACAGAGCAGTAAACGTAAAAGTATTCCCAGCAGTCCTTGTGTCTTTATTGTGGTCGAAAAAGTGGACTGAAAGGGTCAGAACTCTCATTGCATTAGAAGAGCCAGCAATCAGCATGCACATAAGGTCGATGTGTGAAAGGAGGTGAGGAGCCCTCTGCTTGAACTACTTAAGTCAATAGGATGCAGCCCAAGGGCACATTGACTTCCCAGTCAATGGGCAAGCCGCTATGTGTTCCAAGTCGCACTCCATTGATGGCTTCAAACACGAGCGAGGATGACAAATACCGCGCACAAAATGATGTTTGATGTCCATCACTTCAAAGAACAATGTTTGGCCGGCCTCCGCTCCGATTTAGGCTCTCTGTGATTTGACACATCTGTTACTCTACCCCATTTCCCAGCAGATCTGAGGGAAGTTTTACCCCAACGCCAGACAGTTGGTTATTTGAGAAAGCGCTTGTGGTTGATTAAATGGATTCAAAGTTAATCATCTTACCCGGCTATCGCATTAAGCCCTGGCAAATGGTGTTCATCATAGCTGTGGTGTCTTTTAGCATGCTAATACTCGCCTTTTAGATTATGTCCATTTGCACACTCAAAGAACGTGGGGAGCTAGCTGTTTCCCTTTCATCTCAGCCCAAGATGCAATCAGTTTTTAACACGAGCAAAAAGGCAATTTAAGGGAGATGATGAGAGAAGCTACTGCAAGTTATCCCTCCTGCTAAAATACTAACTGATAGAGGCTGACCTTTTGCACATGAAGGGGGAAGTGATTGAGTGTATTAATGAGCGAGTGAGTGTATCAGTGAGTAGGCAACAATGTGGATGATGGAGTGACTGATTGAGAGAGCAGCGGTGTGTATATGTGAGTGAGAGTACAGGCAACTTACATATGATGTAATTAATATCCAAATCTTTAACGATCATAAGCCTCCGGAGAAAAACTTCACATGCCTGAGGTGTTATTAATGGATGAATTCATCGCTTTTAATTCAGTGGTGGTGGCCCAGCCCTGGATTTGCTGAGGATCAGGTCCTAATCAAGGTGCCTGTGGGCCACATCGCACAGCATCCAGCCTCGACGCACCAGCCAGAGAATGCTGATTCCTCAGTTTCATTAAAGACGTGTTCTGCCCTACAGCCCCTTAATCAAAATCTAGCAGCGGTCAATACTTCATCCAGGATCCATTACAGTGTCTCAGGTAAGAGCAATTACCTTTGGGGTGGGGGTGGGGTTTTGGGGAAAAACAGGGGAGGGGGTGACAAGGCTCCGGAGAAGACAGAGCGATTGCAGTGCCATTTTAGAGGAGCAGATTGCTTTAAGTAAATACACTGATTCATTATGGAGAGGAGGGGGTGAGTATGAATCCTACATCTTATCTCTGACTTGACCCAGCCTCTCCCTCATCTGTTTCCTGCTTCAAACAGTCAATTTACCAACTGTGGCAGAAATAGAGTGATTCACTGACAGCCCTATCTGCCTTGGGATAACACGTGTCTTTGAACGTCAGGCCCGATAGGAGGTTGTCTCCTTTTTTTCCTCTTGTGGTGACAAGAGTGCGAGGGTGCGTATCTGTATGTTTGTGCATTAGGTAAGGAGCAGTCTAAGCTATTAATAGGGCCAAAATGATATGCAGAGAGGAAGTGTATGCTAGGAGCGCAAAGAGATAAATATGGAAATATGGAAATGTACGCACTGGATTAAAATTTGATGAATTTCAAACAAAATTCCACCTCCACCATCAGTCTTTCTCCCGTAAGGATTCTGTGTGTGTGTGTGTGTGTATGTGTGTGTGTACGTGCGTGTCACTCTTGTGCAATTAGCTTCTGAAGTCACGCTTGACTGATTGTGAAGCTTAAATCCTCTAGCCCAGAGGAAAACTGCAGTGTACGGGCTGCCTGCATCAGAGTTGTTAGGGTTTGTAATTGCAGGTTTATGGGTTCACAGGCCGGTAAATCTGCCCGTGTACAGCTAAACGCTCCGGCGAGCTAACCTTAGCATCACTCCTGCTCATTCTCTCCCACCATGACAATCTAAGCGTTCTGGGTTTGTGTGATATTAAGACACCAGGGTGGGGCAGCATGACACATGATTGTGCAAACGCCAGACAGAGAGCGTGTGTGTATGTGTGTGTGAGTCAAAGGGGGTCTCACTAGACAAGCAGGAAACAAAAAGGGTATAACGTTCAGGTTGTCTGTGGTTGTTTTTTTTCCCCCCTTCTCAAATGAGAACAACTCAAACAAAACCTGAAGATGATGATATTCCCGTTTGGATGTCAGAAGGCACATTTCTATTTTATAGGCCTACCAAAACATTTGTTGGACAAATAGGCACAAGTGAGTGGTTTGGATAAAAGAGAAGATGAAGATTAAAGAAGGTGCTTCATTATCACATCAAACCTCAGCTCCTTCCTTTCATGTCCCCCATCCTCCACCCCCCTCCAAAAAAAAAAAAAATCAGACACCTGCACGAAAAACTTACACACATTACCTTTCTCCACCTACCCACACCCACACCCACACACTCACACACACACCTACATCCTTGCAGAGACTCTCACACACCTTTTTTGGGCTGTCTCTCAGGTGTTAATCTAATGCAAGTTTTTTTTTTTTCCCTCCACTTTTTTTCTTGGCTTTGATGTCTTTCACTCTGTCTGCCTGATCTGTTGAAGTCACCTGGGAAGAGAACCCCTATCAGGCTCCCAGGCTGTCAGCCATGAGCGACAGAGGCCCGTGATTAATTTCACCTAATCACCGTCCCAGCTTGATTACCTGTGGGAGCCGCTGACCTGAATGACATTTGCGCAGCGTCTTTCATGAGTAAAAACAGCCCTGTTATGTCAAAGATAAGCAATTTGCCTTTATTTTGTGCCAAGGGATAGTGAGGGACAGCGGGGGGGAGAGAGGGGGCCGTGGTTGGAGAGAAACAGAGACAAGAGGAGGACAGAGAGGGTCAAGAACATGTTAAAACTTCTAATTTGCTGCTGTCCACATGCAGGTCTAATGAGATGAAGACAGCTGCCTCATGCACTTACTCCAAATGCAGGTGACTTGCTCTCTTTTGTAGTTTTTTTTTTGGTAGAAATATGGGCACGAGGCATCCAGATTAGATTAGATTAGTTATTACTTGGCAGCCTGCCCCTTGAAACACCTCACCTTCAAGCCTTTTTTGAGTTTAAAAGCAAATCCTAAAAAGAAGGTAGAGCCACCTCCACACAAATAGGAAGCAGCAAGAGGTGCATTTATTTTCTGCCTCTTTAGACATTCTGCAACCAGACTGAATGTCCGTCGTCTGAATGTCCATCTGCTCATGTGAATAATAGAATTTGTACTTAAAAAAGAAAACATCATAGCCAAAAGCCTGAGATAAATACAAACATTAGGATAATGGGAAATTAGGATTAAACCAGAGATCCTGTGTCAGAGGTATTTGTACTGTTATTTCATAGTGGAGTGTAATGTGTGGGATCAATGTACAGTACAAGGACCAAAAATTGCAATACAATATGCTACATCACCGTACTATGTGTAAACACACTACATCTAATACGACAGCACATATAAAACATGATTTAATGCTGGATGGTGGGATTTGATGCATTTTATTTATGTA
Source organism: Ctenochaetus hawaiiensis (assembly GCA_029783645.1). Classification (NCBI taxonomy): domain Eukaryota; kingdom Metazoa; phylum Chordata; class Actinopteri; order Acanthuriformes; family Acanthuridae; genus Ctenochaetus; species Ctenochaetus hawaiiensis. Next base: position 7,663,143 of record JAPZDY010000010.1, read on the forward strand.
GGTTAATAAGCCATACTGGTGATATATGACATCCATCTCATGCGGAGGCCTCTGATGGAATATGTGAATCTAGCATGTAATTTACTGTCAGAACATTTCCGTTCCCTCCATCTCTCAACCCCCTGGCAACAGTGACCTCTATCTCATGGCTACACTCCACAAAATAACTAGCTGCTGCTAGATGCATTTATTTGGTATCAGCTGTTGCTTCACACTAAAGTGTGATCATGCTGGCGGATGGATGTGTTTGGAGGGTAGGCGAGGGCCTGATGTATCTATTTCTGCAATAAGTCCACTCTGACGAAGGCGCCTGTGTAACAGAGATATCTCAGTAAACTGAATATTATTCTCCGGGACATGAGATATGAGTGCGAGCAGCCTCATGTGCTGTCCGAGGGATAAAAAGGGGGAAGAGAAGAGAAACCAGTGACAGGCTCATTTAGCCAGTGTGCAATATCTGAATGTGTTGGTGTAACAAACATCTTTAGGTTGAGAAAAGAAAAAACAGTGACTGTTCACATTATAGAACAGGAGAGCAAAGTCTTGCCTCATAATTAAAGCAGCAATGTATATACTGGGGCCAAAAGCAGGAAGTTCCTGGAGTTGCTGATGTTTACCTTGAACTCTACAGTGACATCGCTCCTCTACGAAGTCGCTGCCAATAGCCACACAACTTTTTTTTTAGTCTGTATTTAACCTGAAAGCATCAAAAGAAATGTAATGTGTTGGGTGGCTGGAGAATCAGTTTTGTTAACACTAGACTGCTTGTGGTGAGCTGTTTCCCCTGTTTTCAGTCTTTGTGCTAAGCCAAGCTAACAAGCTGTACCATAAAGATAGAGTGGTTTTGATTATCCCTTTATGTTGATCAAAAATCTTTCAATAACATTTATGCTGTATGGTGGATCATCAGATGTCAGTGCTATTATGCCAAATCTACCTCCAACTATTCAATATTCATACATACACAGATGTAGATATAAAAATGCCCTTTTATTAAAGTGATTAAAAATGTAGTGCAAAAAGTTAAAAGAAATTAAGACAAGAGAATATGCAGACACCGTCCCCTGTTTTTTGGAATACACTTAATTAGCCACTTGTGTAATGAACTTGTCACTGACATTTAGCATTTCTACTAAAAAAAAGACACAAACAGTAACAAATGAACCAGTGTTTTTGTTGTGGTTTCATCAATAGAACAATAATGACTATCCAATGCCCTATGTCACATTAATAAAACACGGTGAGTTTATTAGCCTAGGCGGCTTTGTGTGTGTGCATGTGTGTGTGTGTGTGTGTGAATGTGTGGTTGTGTCTCGAGAGCAGTTCATTACAACTTATAACTTTCCATCCAGGATTTAATATTTGAAGTCTGGAATTGAAATTTAAACAGTCAGTCAGCCGGTTGGGTTGAAAATAACAGTTTTATTACACCTCTAAAGGGGCAGACCTTTGAGACCGGGGTTTTTCTAAAGGCTACTCCTTTGTCTCTGCCTGAAACACAGCAAGGGGGAGTTTGGACAAGTTGGGTTAAGGTTTGTAAAGGGCAACACACCACCCCTGCCATGGCTGCTGTTTGGCATGCCTCTGTAGTAGCGTGTAACAAGTCCTGAATTATTCATTACGCATTTCCACATTCTTGCATTAACTTGAACTTAAATTTTTTCGGGGGGGGTTTGGAAAATGCTCCTTTCCTCTCTCTTTCTCTATAAAATCTTCTTTACTTGACTTCTGCACGCCCTTACACACACACACACACCCACACACACTTATCTCTTTCACTCGCTCTCCCTCTCTCCCTCTCTTGCTTGAGCCATCAGAGGACATGCACCGAGCATTAAGGTAATGGTAACTAACTCCCTCTCCGAGGCCACAGTCATCAGGTCTGGTTAAGCATAATCACTGCCAATTAAAGCAGCAATTCACAGTGGAGTCAATGGAGTGGTAGCGAACAATACAGCATGCTACACTGTTGGTAAAGCGTAGCCTAAATGAAAATAGAGGAGAATGGTCTTGTTAGCATTGCTAGAATGACCCTAATTATACTAAGGTGGGCTCATCCCCTCAAGCCACTGACTGCTAATGTGAAAAAACACAAGACTGATTTTGCAGTATGGATCTAAAAAAGCATTTTATTTATGCTATAAACAAACCTCGAGCGCTTAAATATAGACTTTTGATTGCTCCTGTTCCTTGAAGTCAAAACTATGCAAATAGATGATATTTAAGCTCAGAGAGTGGGTGATGTTTCCCTCTAGCAAGATGAAGTCATGTTGCACTTTAGCTGTGCTGTCTAAACTGTTGCTTTAAGAGCTAGAGCTGCGTTTTGGAAGCTGCAGCCCACTTAGAACTGCTGCACCTCCATCTTCCTCAGCGGCAGTGCTTTTCCAATTATGCTGTCTTTGGAGGAACAATGGGTGTTTGGAGGTGTTTTTACGCATGTGTGTGTGCGTCTGTGCACGTGGACAATGTGTGATAAATGGAGGGGCAGACGTCAGCAGCCTAACAGCAGAGCCTGCAACCCCTCACTTCCTCACAGTGATGGAGATGAGGAAATAATGAGGCCCAATACGGCTGTGTGTGTGCCTTTGTGTGGGTGTTTGTGTGTGATGGTGTGTGTGTGTGTGTTAGTGGATGAGGAGTAATGAATCTCCTCTTCATCCTCTCCCATAGACAGTGGCGTCTGCCTCAGCCCATCTCCTCTCTAATTCATCTCCCTAGAAAACAAACAGGCCACAGAGCACTGATCTAACAACAACGCCTAGAAAGCCACCATTAGAGTTGGAGGCAAAGCACCAGTGACATGATGGAGTCCCTTTCTGGTTTCAGCCTAATGGCTGTTTCCTTTGTTTGGCCTGGACAAAGAGCAGCTAAGGTTAGAAAATCTTTCCTTAATGATGATTTAAAAGCATTCGTATCCCCACAGACTGATTTATTAAGTCACAACCTATAATACCAGTATTAGCAATATTTTCATGTAGTATTGATAAAGTAACAAAGCAGTGTTAAAGGGTTAGGAATGATGTTTTGGGTATAGGAGGTGTTCCACCTGTTGTGTTCTTGTAACTTACAAAAATAACAAGACTTCCTTCATCATAAAGCTGCCTTGTTTGTGACGGCTAGCTGGCTTGCAGGTGGCTGATGCTTGTTTGACCACAGATGTTAAGTCTGATGCACAAGCACACACTGCTTTTCTTTAAAGACACCATGAAATTGGCATGTAAACATCGTGGAACAGCGAATCTCCAACAGTGACCACATACTATACCAGCAGGTGTGGACATCACATCCACGGAAAAAGACATCATATATTTACAAATTGCTCTACTCTTCTGAACATTATATTTAATATTTGCTCTCTTTAGTTTATATTTGATTAAATTACACTCAAGAACTATCTCTAACTGTATTATGTCCAGCCAACATACAGTTTCATCAAAAATTACATAATCTAAAGGGAATTATAGGTAGATTTTACAGTCTTTGATGTGTACCTTCAGTGTTCTGTATGATGTTACATTTTTATACAATCATTACAGATTCTCTTTATTGTGTTTATCACCACATATGAACCTTCAAAAAACCATAAACATTCATTTCTTTTCTTGTGATTTTCTTTAGTAACACCACACAAATCAAAGCTCTGCATGATATTTGTTTGAACAATATTTTCAACTAATTTTTTGCCTTAGACTGCTTCAAAACATCTATCCTCGTGAGCCTTCTTCAAACAACATCATATCAGTAAACACTCTTTTGCTTGATAAAGTTTCTGTTTTCATAAATGAGAAGTACTCGAGATCAATATCATCATTATTCTACATGATTCATACTGCATTGTCAGAGCACGTATTTGGGATGTGGTTGCCCATATTCAAAAAAAACAGTGAAAAAAAAAGATAAATACCTGCCTCTGCTTGCACAAATAGAAAATGCTAAAACACAAAAAGATAATCACATTAGCATACACAATACGAACCCAGTGTAACATGCTTTAAGCCCCTGATGGGGGAGAAAAACAAAGGCAAGAGAGGAGGTTGACTCCTCTACTCTGATTAAGGACCCCTTCCACATAGCAAGTCCTTGAAAGAGTAATGGGCAGTCGTGAACTGGCTTTACCTCCATTAAGCAAACCAGCAAACATTTACATAATGTACACATAATGTGCTGATTCATTCTGTCCTGATTCAAACAAGGCTCAGATAACTCACTGTGGCTGTATCACACCATTCATCACACCAGGTCATTTACATCCAAAAGCACTTAAGAGCCGCCGCACATACATCTTTGTCTACATACATTATGGGATCTCTTCAGAAGATTGTATAATACATCATCTCATAATACTGGATCACATCATTCTGAGATACCAAAATGGCATTCCCCTCAGCCTTCTTGGCACAGGACTCCATGAAGGACTCCTGAAGATGGCATGCGAGGTTTGGTGTTGCTGGAATCAAATTTTAAAGAGCATGACATGAACTTAAAATGGATGGTATATTATTAATTACATGTTTTGCTCTCATTTTATTTTATTTCTTTATTCTTCTAATGGTAAAATAACTACTAACTAATAACTATTTTCTAAGCCCCACCCTTAGACTGTTATGATCCAATCATAACTTTGGAACAGTAGCAACGGATGGCAGTCTATCGAGCTTTGGAAATCTCCATGTCAAAGTGATATGAATGGGGCTGTGGTGAGAGCAAACCCAAAAGAGTTTAGAGTGAAATTTATTTTTTCAGTCTTTCCAGACCCAAAAACATAAGGGAAAAAGTGCAAGAAGACCAGAAAACATAAGCTGAAAACAATAGCCAGTCCAGCTAAGTAGCTTACTTCCTAAGCTTATAAAGCAATTCAGCATTACTTTCAAGGCAAAGGAGCTTATCATTAAATAACTGTATTAGGGTGTAAAGTTATAAGTGAATTTAATAAAGAATCATTCAAAAGCATCACATCTACATTGTAATATTTTACTAGCATGGGGGCTATCAGAAGTTTTGTTAACTTTAGCATTACGTTTACACATAATGCTAATGTATATCATAAGTTTTGATAAGACAGGGTTACATTTACACATCAGTTAGTCCTCTTCCTAAAAACATTTTCCCTTTAAACATTCAAAATAAAAAAAAACAGAAGTGGTCGTTCTTTTCCTCATTATAAATAATACAATGAGTAATAATCTCTATACAGCAACAATATTAGAACAATATTACTTTCTCATGTTCTCTCCATAATTCATTAGACTGTGAAGATGCTGACTGACTCACATGCTGTTTATAAGCTGACATTTTCAACTCCTCATGCAGCCAACCCGAGCTCAAACAGCTAGCAAGCTTAGGCTACATTTGTTGTATTTAAAACCTCAGTTTAAAATAAGGGGAAAGCAATTTGAGTTGTAAATCTGCCACCATTAACAAATAGACTGTGTGAAATCTGAAAGCTTGCCATAAGCAGAGACAGTAACAGGACAGCAGGAGTTGGTAAGCAAATCAGTGTCTCTAATTGTGCATGCGAATTTGAGTGTCACTTGGAGTGTACCTGGCTGAAACCCAGTGCATGCTGGGATAAGATTCAATCCTCCTGACCCTAAACAGGATAATCAGGTATAGACAGTGGAGCTATGGATGGAGCATCTATTTTTTTCATGAGACTATCATAATAAAATCTCTGTATGATAAAAAAAAAAAAAAAATAGTGTACAAGTCAACAAGTATATCTTTCTTCAATCTTAGTCATAACTCAAATTATTGAACCTGCCTTCAGCACCTGCTTCATCCAAATGAACCCCCTAATCAATCAAATCCCCTGAGATCACCATCCCACATACATCCCTCTGCATACCCATATATATTACTTTAAATGAGGCGCTCCATGGTAAAGTGCATCTGCCAGTAATGAGGGGATGCAGGAGTTATTAGAAAATGCACAAGCCTCACTCAAAACTTTTTATTATTTTTATTATCATGTTGTGTGCCTGTGTGAGTCTGTGTGTTTCTTCTAAAGCCCCCTGCCTTCTCCTGCTCTGCTCACTCATTTACTCAGGCACCTTGCAGCATGGTGACATGAATTGGACACCTGATGAGATAGGAAGCGTGAGTTATACTGACCGACTGGATAGAGCAAAAGCCAGCATGGCCGCTAAACAAACACCATCAGCTGCTGTTTGGTCTCTGAGCTCCTCATGAACTCCATCAATGAAAGGCAAACACAAAGCAGACACACTTCCCCAAGTCGGCCTTAAACCACATGCTGCTGCACAGCTGAGGAGGCATATGCCAAGAAAAGTTAAGCCTTTGACATGTGTGTGTGAGTCAGGACCTCACCGGTAGAGAGTGTGTTCATGCATAAGCATGTGCTTGAACCCAATGGACAGCCTCTATTTTTGTTTCCTCCTGCACGCTTGAGCACACAAAGAAATGAACACGCACACTCACACGTCTTGAATCTAGATGAACACTGCTGTTGCCAAAAAAATGATTCAGGCTCAGACTCTTGCCCATGTGCAGACAAACAGACACACACGCACACACACAAACACACGATATCCTCATTAAAATTCTTTGGCTCCTGCACCAGCAGTGTGGAGTAAGGGCTGTGTAAGTCCTTCCAGAGATAACACAGAGGAAGCAGACTTTTGTCTTATTCTAATCCTGCTTTTGAAGGAATGTAGTGAGAAATATCAGGGAAGAGTGAAGATGCGTGTGAAAGCTTCAGAAAGATGATATCTTCAGTCCAGTGGCTTGTTTCTCACAATTCATGCACCACCTGAATCTTACTATTTCACAGCTATGGACAACCTGGCACTGGCTGACTGGGCAGACAATATTAATATCTTCCGCCCCAAATTAGCATATGGACAAACAGAACAAAATGTTTTTTCTTCCCTGTGAACTCTGACAAACTATGCTGCATGAGTTTTTTTTTCTTTTATGCACTGCACCTCTGTGTTCTCGATTTATTCAGTTTTGCCAAACTTGTTCAGACCATTTTAAAGTGAGTTTTAAAGTGGTATTTTATCACAGTAGAGTATATGCTGACCTGGATCGAGCAGGTTTAAGGCACAGCAATTTGTTTTCCATTTTTCCATCAGCAGAAACATTCTGTTTCACTCTCTCAGGCTTAATTTGACAACCTGTATATAGGGAATAATTAACTGACTCTAAGTTTGTATTGTTTATCAGCAGGAAGTGGATTTTTTCATTGTTTTGATCAGCTTTTGCTCAGCGTTTGCCGTTTCTTCTTTCTGGCACTTTCTGGAAGCTTTGCTTTTCCTTTTTCCACAGCTCCTTTTATTTTTCACTTCTAAACCAGCCTTTGTGTTTGTATCCCATGCACATTTCTTAGTTACCTGCTGAGTAGGCAATTGTTTGCCACATAACTCCCCTGTGTGGATTTTGTTTCAAAGTAGTACACATGTCCATAATTATTGCGACCAAAATTCATCATTTCTGGGCAGCAAATTGCCCATTAATCCCTATTTAACCTAATTTAGTAATGTCACATAGAAGTAGGTCCATAAACTATGCATTTTATGATACTGTTTTGCTTTTTATTTGGTGAAAGATACCTTGGAACTGATAACTTGACCATGAGTATTTTTTAAATATTTACTGTTGATATCAAGTTTGGTGTGTACGAGTTTATTGAAAAGTCGAAATTAGAGATCTTTTAAAGCAGGATAAAGACTTGAAATATGCAAATGATGCAGTCTACCTGCATAATAGGTAGTTTTACTGCTGCTCTTGGGGTCCCCCTGGTGGCCATCAGGGCCCCCAAGAGCAGCAGCTTAGTTCGCCTAATGCGCACTATGGGGGCGGGCTCTGCTTCTTCGCCAAGCCTCGTTCAGGTATATTGTGCTGGCGATGGTCAGCGAACTCTGAGCCTGCAATAAGCTGCCCCTGTAGAACTCTTAAGCCTTCCTCGATCAGTCACTCAAAGAAACATTAGGTGCTGCACCAAAATTAATGCAGCTGAAATTAAATGAAAAAGACTCCCCTGTAGGAAAAAAGAAGAGAGCATCTTAAGCTTAAAATCGATCAGTGAAGGAGTTGGGCAAGGTTCTATATTAACTTTGCAGAGGACCTTCCCTACAGACCCAACTGCCCACAAACACAACTGAAGTGTCAGCAGGTATAAAATGTGCTTAGATAGACTTCTGAGCTTTGTAAATACGTTAGCTTTGAGCTGGCTATATAGCTAATATCAGCTCCTTTGGGCTTCAGAGGTCAGTTATTACCATTAATTATCCCTTTCTATTTTCTTCTGCTGCTCATAGAAAACTCTACAGAAAACTTTTCTGTCTGTCTGTCTGTCTGTCTGTCTGTCTACATCCAGCTTTCTTTTATTGCCTTCATTTAATTTCCTTGAAACTGAGTCAAGCAGGCTGCAGCAGCTTTTATGAATAAGGGGGGAAAACTCTGCAAGGACACAGGTGCACATACGAATAAGATCGCTAGTGTTTATTTTGAAAATTGAAAACAAGGCCCTTGATTCCAGATAGCAGAAGCAAATAAAGGGTCTAAGAAGAAAAACCAAGAAAGATACTGTAGAATGACCGTTGAGACTAATGTTAAACATGCTGGTGCCCTGCATCTAGTTTGAAGTATCTCCTCTTTGCAGCACTGTTAATCTTATTTCTTCTTCTTTTCTTATAAGCAGAGTGACATGAGACTCACATGCTGGATGCATCCAAGGTACACACCAAATATAACTGAAGGTGTTGTTGTTGGGAGGTCCAGCTGCAAAACACCGATTTAAATACTAATTAAAAAAACGTAGCTGCAAACCACTAAAAATAGCCCGTACTGCAGAGGCCCATCAATTAAATTCACCCACAGGGGACGGCTGTAACATTGCTCAGGAGGAATCGTGTGCTTTTGCACGGTGTGCAACATAGCAGAATGCAAGCTAATGAAGAACACACATATTGTTCTACAAGGCCGGATGCAAGAACAACGGCACAATAACAACTTGGAACTCTACAAAAAAATATCTGCCTAGTCTTATTCTTAATTCTAAGTGTTTTTTTTTTCTATGTGATTTTACTGCTCTCTTTTTTCTGATGCATTTGAATGGAAAGAAAGAAAGCCTGATGGCAGCTTACATGACCATAGATATATGAAAATATACAGTATATAATAAAACAAGCTGCATATTGGACAGTTCTGACCTTGATATCATCCATGAATACTTGATAGTAGACACTTAGTTGAACATTGTCCCTTACACAGTGTGTTGCTACTCTACTGTTCTAACCGTGTATATAAAATGCTTTTCAAGGTGTTCCTTTTAATGTATATTTAACAATATTCCATTGCTTATTTATAATGTGTATAATACATATACTGCACATATATAATTATGTACAAATTATTATGTATGAGTTAGAACAATATATAATAAGGTACAAGTAGGTTTAAGTGTTAGGGCTGTCCTAAATATCTTGATGTTTTGAGGCTACATTCATAACACTGACATTTGAATTAGAAATGAACTTTTGATAGATCAGATGATCACCTTGGAAACAGCTTCACTGGCTCAGCACAGCAGCTCCAATCTGCACATATGTTCTCTGACACTGCAGCCTTCAGATCTGAAAGGCAATTACTTGTGACATGTAACCAATTAAACAGTACTGTGTGCAGTACTGTGAGCTAGACTAGAGTGTAGTGCAGTAAGATAGTATATACGATAAATTCCAAACATTGCGGCTGTTAGAGTTGTTCGAGTTCAGGTGTCTGGATTTCTTTTGCACAGACATCTACACAGCTTTGCTGTATATATTTTAAGGGGCTGAAATGTTAGAATAGCATTTGCTTTTTTGCCAACTTTGTCAACATCAGTTTTTAAGGTCCAGTGTCTTTGATTCAGTGCCATCCATTCATACTGCAACCAACTCATCCTCCACTTGGAAGTATGTGAGACAACCTGTGGTGACTGATTGCCAACCCCCTGCCAAAACCTTACAAAAAACACCAAGAACCCTCTCTGGACTCAGAATTTGGTTTGTCTGTACTGGGTTACTGTAGAAACTGTGCAACATTGCACACTGCCTGAAAAAGGACCCACTCCCTCTTAAGATACAGTAAGAAAAGGCTCATTTTTAGGTAACAAAATCACAGCAAATCTTATTTTGACCTGATTAAACACTGATAAAAACTTTATTCTGAATTGTAAGAGCACCCTTAATCTCACAAACTCAACCCTAAAATGCAATTTAGTTTTTATTAGTTTTT
>JAPZDY010000010.1:7673481-7688958 GCA_029783645.1 Ctenochaetus hawaiiensis
ATCTCACAAACTCAACCCTAAAATGCTATTTAATTTTTATTAGTTTTTTCAATTCAAAGCTTGTCTTCTTGATTATGTACAATTGGGATTAATATATTATTTTTGTTCTATTTTTTATGATAACTCATTAAGCTTATGTTTACAATTTAGGAGGACTGCTAACATTAATCATATTGTTTAGTTCAGAGTTTAATTGAAACTTTATCATTCGCAAAATACTAATCATGTGCCTGCCTGTAACAGCATGACAACTCGAAGTGATGTCTACAAAATGCCAGATGATGGAGCTAATAGAGGAGTCACACACTCTTTGATTATTCTCAGGTCCCTCTGCTGTGTGTAATCTAGCTTCATCTTCATGTGCGCTCCTCCAGCTCTTTAGTGCAGCCAAGGTGAAACGGTGCAAAGAGAGAACAAGGCTCTGACTGTCAGCTGCTCAGACGCATTCAGCCTCTGCTCTGCTGCTCCACGAAGGCCTTCTACAAGCTTTCTAAACAAGGTTCAATTCAACAACCCCTGCCTGTGTCAGTCCAAATAAACAGATACAAGGATGTGGCTCACACACGGAGGGGCAGAATAAGCTAGAGACAGGAAAGAAAATATGGGCAGGGGAGAACAGAACAAAGAGGCCCATAACTGCCTGAGTGTTACTCACACAACCGCAGAGAGGGGCCGGTGTTACCACTCACAAATGCATCAAGTGAATCATGTTTTGCTGGAAAGGTGTCATGGACTGGAGAGGGCTCAAGTGCATCTTATTTAGCACAAAATGTTCTGCTTCAGTACCTCTGTCTTTCCTCTGTGACTGTAAATTGAATGTTTGGCAACAAATTAAGTGCAGATAGGTTATGAATTTTCAAAGAAGTAGCATTTTTTTTTCTTCTTTGCAGCTGAGCGTGAAAAAGAAAACAAGAGTGGAGTGCTACCAAGGGAGTGGAAACTGAAGTAAAAAATTCAGTAGGCAGCTTGGAGATCTTTGAAAAGCACCAAAAATGTGATTTTAAACTCATCTCAGCGACTCTCCCCGCCCGGGACTGTTCCGCCACACTCGAGGAGAAACAGGACAATTGATGCAGGATCAATAAAAACAATAACACTAAAACACTGTTTTCTTTGATGAATGCTCATGTACCTTCACCGTTTGTTGAACTGATTCTTAAATAAAGAGGAGTTGCACTTAGAGTTGATGCATGAAGATCATATGCATAAAAAGCATCTTAGCTTAATTAACATTCTCGGGAGAGAGCAGGGGTCTTTTCAGATGCTCTACTTTCAAATAACTACATTTATTTACACCAGAAATATAGAACATTACTATATTGTGCTGTATGGTTTCATCTGGCTTCACAGTGATCAGCACTAACCGTCTGTACTGTGGCTCTCTGTGTTCACAGTCAGATTTGTCTGTATTTAAGATAATTTTGGCTAAAATTTACAAAATAATATTTTAACATGTTGTTGAAATTTATCTATAAATTTCTTACCAAGGACTTGATGCAATTTAAAACCTAAATGGGTTGCTAGCTGCAACTTAGTATGTTTTACTACAAGGCTGACAGAGACTGACTGGGTTGCATAATCAAAACTATGACTTTAAAACCTTTTCAGGGTCACGACTGTCTGGAATGTGACCTGGAAGAGAATTAAGCTGAAGACAAAGAGACACCACGTTTCGCATAGTAACACAGATACCAACTCTGATAATCACACCTTTGGGCAATTCAACATTTGCTATCTCAAATAAAAAAAAAAAAATCAAGTGAAAAAAATCAAACTCAACACAAAGACCAAGTAAAGGCCAAATAAAGAAACAAAACAGCTTAATATCTGGATAAAAAAAAATGCATCATGTCCATTTTTGAGCCATGCAAACTTACAGTAGACATCCACCCTGATGGATTTGATGGCAGGGGACCCGAGGCCGTTCTCAGCCTTGCAGTAGTAGCGACCTCCCTGGGTCCTCTGGATCTTTGCAATGTGCAACGTCTCGTTGAACACGCTGGAGTCCTGGAAGCGGTCTGACACACTGCCAGCTGTCTTAGTCCATCGGATCTGGGAAGAACAAAGGACAGAAATGACTTTACCTGCAGACCTTTTTTTTTTAGCATTAATCTACTGTTTTAGTTTGTATGTAGCAGATTGATGTGTCAAACAAACAAAAAAACAAAGCTTTAGGGAGGAATTACATAAACAGCACACATCAAGATGATGAAGTGAATTCTCAAGTAAAGGCAGTGTTCAAAGAATAGCCAAGGTATAGCTTCTTTTTACAAAAAAATATAAAGTATGACTAAAACAGACTTAACAGCTCTTCACTACAGCGGAGTCCAGAGAGGTTTAGGTAGAAAGCACAGCATTAATTGCTAATTGATTGGTTGTGTAAGTTTGAGCTTGGTGTAAGCTGTCTTAACAACAGGAGATTTCAACTGTAGGGAGAAGAACTAAATAAAATAAATGTATAATTTTTCCAGATATATTGCTGTAACATTTCTTTTATAAATCAAAATTATAAAATGAAGCATCAATAAAATTATCAATGAGTATCAATACTGAGAAGCAGTATTAATATAGATAAAATCCTAAATATGCCTATTGCTAAATATGGTTCTCTCTCAAATGATGGTCTGTTTCTCTCTGCAGTTGAGGTAAATTAAGGCTATTAGAAGTAGACGGACTAAAATTAAACAATTGTTTGCTTGTCTTCCATACTGTCTTTGTTTAGTGACAAAATCTCCTTATCAAATGAAACTTGTGGATGTTTGATGAAGAACATCCTGTTCTTTTGTGAAGTGTCACGGTACAAAGGAGGACTTGAGTGCTAAAAATCCTCCTATAATTTCCTTCCTTCCTCTGCTCCACACAAGACTGACCCCTGCGTGGTCCTCTCAGCATGAGTACGTTTCACTAACTGATGAGACCCGGTTAGCCCATGGCATTGAGGTGTAATGAAAGGTGAAATAGTGTTACTCTCCAACATGAGGTTGTAATTGACTCTCCATCATCTCCCTCTCCTGTCCTCATTAAAGCATACAGCATGAACAGGTACTGTGACAACTCTGGCCTGGGGGCCACACAGCCAGAACTACGGAGCATAAAGTTCCATTCAATCCCTCATCCTAAGTAAGCCACAGATGAACTGGCTTTGCCTGCAGAGCCTCACATATCTATGTCTAGGCACTAGGCAGGAGGAGGCTATGAATTAGAATCCAATATCTCCACACTGTATGATGTGGCATCATCTTGGATACTGATAACATCTCATTTTACAGAGATAGCATCAGATGGAATGGGGATATCATTGCAGGGAGGGATGGGGATTGGGTGCTATCTTGGGAGATTGCCTCTGCTGCTGCTCTGCTGTAGCTCTGGGGTTTTACCCATGACAACCCCAGCCTGAGGTTTTGACGGCTTGAAGTTTGGTCATTTTTCCAAACAGATGGGAGATGAAAGAGTGGGTGGCCCAAAACCTGATAATGGTTAATAATTCCAGAGGATTTTTTTTCTTTTTTTGGAGCTCTAGGCTGGAGGATGACAGGAACGAGAATTCACATGCAGCAAAAGTTTATCAGGAAATTTTCAGATTCTCTGTCTTGCTTTGGGTGTTACAGTTCAGACTGGTAGAGAGAAATTAGCTACACTCAGACTCACAGACTGTGTGTGCTGTGTTTTTCACTTCCACTACCTCTTTCGTTGAAAAAAGAAAGACTGTGCTTCTCTTCCATCCCTTTTTACAGCCTTTAACTTGATATTATTGCCACTAAAAATGTCTGTAAATTAATACACTGCACAGAAAAGGCTTCACTTGGTCTGTTTCAAATGCATCAAGAGACACTGAGAGAAAGCACTCCATTAAAAACCCGAAACTTAGTGACTGATCAATGCTAAAGCCAGACTGTTAGAAAATCTGGGGCCTTATTATAACAGTTGGGGATATTGTCAGTTCAGCAAAACAAGCCATAAAGTTCAATAAGTTACGATAATATTTAGATGGAGCAAAGTTTTTGAATTCTGTGTCGCTCTCCCACAGCGCTTTGGATCCCCTCATGCAAAAAGAAAGAAAGCTGGTTTCTGACGACCTCAGCAGAATTCAATATTCTCCCAGCTTATACCCCCAGTCATTTCCTTTGCCTTTTGTGTAAAGAGCTTTGAGTTTTAGGAAAGCGCAGTATCAATAAGTTCATTGTTAGAGTGACACTAAGAAGCGGGTATTCAAATAACTCTTCATATTTTCAAAAAGATAGTGCTACTGTTTGTTTCTCGGGGGCAGCAGACCACATTACGAGTGAGCCCTCAACTCTTCCTGTACCCTCAAGCTATTTTCATTCCTCTGCTCCTTTGACTTTTTACATCTGAGCACCTCTACCCACAGGGGGAGTCCTGAAGTGCACCTGGTGAGAACAGTTTGACCCTCTTCACTCTCCTTAGCGCAATGCAAATACACTTGATCTGAGAGGAGCTGGCGGATTTGAGCAATATGATAATTGCTCCTTCTAGCCCACTGACAGCCTGGCTGAGTTTTTATGGCTATTTTTGCAGCTTCTTTCCTCAGCTGAAAGCCATAAGGTGCGGGCAAGTATACACTGGGGAATAAGGCAAACTGCCCAAGATATACCACCCAGCTGCTGTTTAATGGCAGCAATGTACTATTCCTGTCTGCCCCTCGCAATTATGTGCAAATATTATTACCACGAAATGTAGATGGTGGTCTGGTTTTCACATTTCATCTCATTTAGTTTAAAGAAAAAGGAGTCACGCATTCACATTTTGCTCTGAATAATCTATTTTTAAAAGAAGCATCAAAAAACATGACACCACTTAGTTCCACTGGGAAAAGTAAAATTCAGCACAATAACACCATTAAACACTCTGACATCCCGATATGAAGATCAACATTTGCTCATGAGGAAAGAAGCAGCTCGTCTAGATTAGTATCCGACTGAAAACCCCAGCCGTGTTTGAGACCACACATACTGCGATGTCACGGCAAGAGCTAATTAAAATGCGCCCAGTGTCTGTTCTTATGCAGGGATCATATGCTGGGGCATGCATCTTTGGTGAATCTCCCACAATGCCTGCTGTGACGTTTTGCTCTCTCTAACTACAGACTGGTTTCTAATTGCTTGCCATCTTTTCTTTTAGGCACTGATGGTAGGTCTGTGCCGCTCAGTGGTGCAGCCAAGTGTGGCTGAGCATGACAATCAAGCGATCAGAAGAAGCAATGGGGGGCTCAGACCACAAATTGTGAGCGCACAGACTCTACAGGTCTATATTAGAACACACTGACCCTCGTAAAAACTGGATGACAGTACGAAGCATGTCGCAGTGAAGTTCAGACAACTGAATCACACAGGATATGCACATGTGCAAGCACAAAGATTACATTTATCTGCTTTGATTTGCCCTGGCGTTGGACTACATGTGTGTTTGAGAGCTGCAGTCAGAGTCACTTTTAAGAGAACTGCGTGTAAACTGACTCTATTGTACACACTGCAGTTCAAGGGGAAACTCTTGGATGGTGCCCCTTCTGATACTACAGTCTGTATGGTAAACAGTGAAAAAAAAAAACCCCCCAAAAAAACAAAGTAGAAAGGCTAAATCATGTTCAAAAAGCACCATCTGTTAAAGACACCAGCACTGGAGGCTAACTGTCATGGGAGCATCCAAAACAGATCACATACTCCAATTGGTCTGTATAAAGCGAAATGTCCAAGGGCCTGAGGTCAGCTTATTTGTACTCGCTGACCCATGGTGCTGCGAGTTGGATCTGGCCAGCCAATAATTGAAACAAAAAAAAAAAGGTGTTTGCAGTGTGGTGTTGCTGGCTATTGGAGCCTGGTACTCAAACAAAGTAGTGTGGACATAATGGATGGAAGCCAGGGCAGGGGAGACGGGGGCAGATGGCTTCATCATCAGGGACTCTTTGATGTCTATTCATGGCATCAAAGACAGTGAACGAAGCTGGAGAACAGTGACCATGAAAGTATGAAGAGATAAAGCTGTACTTGTATGTATGTGGTGTGTGATACAGAGACAAAGAGACATTGGAACAGTGATAACTACAGGGGGAAATGGTCTACGGGTCTTTATATGGAATGGAGGACGGCATCTTTTTTCAGTGCCAATTGGTCATTAATATTCCAGTTAACTGTTTAATCCTTTCATCTATAAAATGTCAAGAAAGTAGGAAAAAAAAGCCCAGCCCAAGTTTGCAGACACATTTACACTGATATTCATCTTCCATTGATTTAAAACGGAGTAAAAAGAGGAAATCTTCATATTTAAGTGGGTGTAATCAGTTAAAGATTGGCTAGTTCGCTTGGAAAATGACTCAGTTATCAGAGTTGTAGCAGATTGACTTTGTGTTGTAGTTGATTAATGAAGTAATCATTTCAGAACTGGAAAGACACATATGAGAGAAAGAGGGAGAGAACAGACATGTTAGTCTTCATAAACTCATGCAGAGAAAAATGAAGAATGTTAATAACAAGTTATCAGGGCCTAAAGAGTCACTTTTAGCCACTTGATCTGGTTGAGATGAGGGGTGTGGACAATATGGTATGAATGAACAAGGGACATTTTAAATTAATAACACACACATGAAACTATTCTGTAGATAATACATGCCTCTTAAATTATCTCAGTTTCTCTGCCATCTTGCTCTGTCATAGTCAATGTTAGCGATGCACCTTAATGCCGGCAGCAGTGTTAGAGAAAAATTTATTTTGTGTTATCATCCATTATATAGTCAAAAAATTTGACATTGTGACTGTCCTAGTTAAACATTCTTGGTGTCATTATCAAATCAATGTCATCAAGTCATTGATTAAGTGAGAATGCATTTTTTTTTTATTTCTCCTCTGGTTATTGACCACAAACCCGAAAAACAAATGACATCCTCATCAACCTTAACTGTGCTTTATATTTAGTGCTATTTCGCAAATATAAGCATGCTAACATGCTAAACTACAATGAGGAACACAGCAAACTTTACAGTTAGCATCGTCAGTGATCATATCAGCATGTTGACTTAAGCTTTTAGCTCGAAGTGCCATGGTGCCTGCAGCAAGGAGAGTCTCACAGAGGCAGCAGGGCTGCAGACTCTTAGCCTTGATAAGATGACATTGAGATTATTGATGATTAAAACTGTTGCCAATTAATCCTCCTTTTTCAACAATAAATTTAAGATGAACCAGAGCACAGAAATGGAAATGCTTGTGTTTAACACAGACAGTGAGGGAAAAGTACTGGCCTCAACTAAGACTTTCTGTCATTTCTTTTCCTCATAGATCCAAGTGACCTCTAGTAAAATATATCTAAGGGAGTTTTACTTCATTGCCCCCCCGAGTCTGCCAGATGCCAACAATCCCAGTCTTCTTACACAGCCTATAGTAACACCTTGAAATGCCAAACCCAGAAGGCACGGAGAAAAAGCATTATTATGCTGTGTGCTGGTGACTGACAGGAACATGTATTTGTTTGACAATTAAATAGGAAGGCAGACAAGTGTTGCTGCTGCCACATGTGTGCATGTGTGTGTGTGTGTGTGTGTGTGTGTGTGTGGCTGGATGTATTGCATGTATGGTTTTATTATTAGAAAGCCTAGTTTTTCTCTGAGGTGGGCGGGCGGATGTGCATGGGGCTGACAGAGAGGTCCACTGTGAGGAAGCTGCTGCATGGTTGGACGCAATCCAGAGACTCCATCAGTGGGAAGGCCTGAGGGGCGTCTGTGTAATTTAAGAAGTGTGCATATTGATAGACATGCGAAGAATTAAACAGTGGCGAAATTGCAGACCGTGGCCCCATTTGCTCTGTTATTGGTCCTTTGTGGTGCTGATGTTGTACTTGGCACAACACCCCTCCGTCTATGTATTATCATGGGAGCTCGTAGTATCTCAAAGTCAGGGGAAGAGCCTGAAATCTGGACACTACTGGTGAAAAAAGCAATTTTGTGATTTGCTAATGCAGAACTAATTGAAGCCATTTACAGTGATTGAGGAGTGTGACTTGGCCCCCTGTGATATTGTGGTGCAGATGGAGAATGTGGTTTAAGTTATTGCTACTAAGAAGGTTGTCCAAGGAAGTAAAATCCAGAATGAGCTCAATGATGAGAGAAACTACTTTTTTTTCATTAATCTTAGATGTAGATCATAAGAAACACAGGTGTGAGTTTAAAAGGCTCAAAAGATGTTGTCTGTATATCTCCAGATCTTTTACTTTTTATTACATCTGGCTTTTTTGTACTCAGAGTAGATCACAGCTGCACTGAGATCAATGTGTTTTGAACGATGTGGTCTATTAGAACAGAAAGCAGAGCCCCTCCCTGTGTAGTCTATTTGCTCAGCCCCCGGAGCACCAGACTGAAGAGTTTCCTGTGGAAAGCTTTTATAACCTGAAAGTTCCGCCACTAAAATGAAGCAAGTAAACACAAAACATAGCAACTAAGTTTACAAAGACTTATGTTGTAAAAGCTGGTTCAATGAAATTGGTAACTTCACTGTAATATTACAGTTGGCAACTTTATTATTTCGCACTTTTTTTCACAAGTGGATCAGGGGTTGAGTTATTGATGAATGGGTCATGAAAACATGGACATCATTCATATGCAAGCTAAGTCAGAGCCTGCTGAACTGATTCCTTTTTAAACACATTATATATAATAGCAGTTTAACGGAAGAAATGTATCTGGAGTATATATGCAGGTCAAGTACAGGCTCTCAAATGAGTCTAGATGTCACGATATAATGATTGGTTTCATGTTTGATGAATTCTGTGAATTCTCCATTTTATCAACTTCAGACAACTTTGAGGTCATTAAAATTACCATGTATATTTAAATACATGAAGCTAAACATTAATTTGAGGTTATCTCCCTGTTAATACAGAGTAGCATCATTAGCTACAGGTTATTTTTTATAATCAACTCTTCTTGTAACACTGTTATTTTGAAAATCTATCTACTGCACCAGATTTATTTCAAAAAACAAAACAAAAAGCTGTGATGTAGGAATAAGCCCTGTTTTTGGTACTTATAAAAGCAAATACACATCCCAAACATTTTGCAGTGTCTTGGTCTGTTTGCTGACATACAGCGCGTCTATTTGCAAATACAGGCTATGTGCACATACATGTGAAAGAAATGTCCCTACCAATGTATAATAAAAACCTAATCCTATGCCAAGTATAAGGACAGGGGACGCTAAAAGTGAACTACAATCTTTGCAAACAGTACTAAGTACTTTTCACCTCACGTATGCTCTTGAAAGAAACTCAAGTCAATTAAAATGTGAAACTTTGGGGGTGAAGAAAGGCTCTGTATATGTTCTGAGTATTAATATTTGATGCTACCGAAAAAGATGGGCTGTTACTGCTGTGTTAAATTTGCGAGTCTGATCCGATGATGTAGCATACCCCTGTGTTTTTCCACCATCATCACAAAACCAGCCCGAGGTCTGCTGCCACCCCAGATAACCTCGTCGGTTTCTGAAACCACTCAGAATGAGTGTGCACTCGCTCCCGGGTCCCATGCCGCTACCAGAGGGGGACAAAGCTGACACATCCCAAAGTCCGGAGAGACACAGCCGAGACCCGCTGTGCCAGGGGATCTGCGTGAGTCTCATAATGACTCTGTTTCAAAGGAGATCCTGCCTCTTCTGCCACAGCCGTGCAGGGCTTTTGATCTCCCACTCTCCCCCCTCACCCCATCCCCTCCCTCCCCTCCCCCTGCTCTGTTTTTCAGAAATTCTAATTAAGAGGAAAGACAGAGATGATGAGTGTGAAGTTATCCCCCCTGACGACAGGAGGAGATGAACAGTGTGTCTGAACCTCTGGCTAATTTAAGAGGCCTCACCTTTTCAATTGAAATATAAAAATCAATATGCTCTTTTGCTATTGCATCCAGAGGGGAAGTGTACAAACGAATGGCCCCGTCTATCGATCAAAAGGGGAATTATATTAATTATTGTGAATGAGCTCAGCCCTGTACTGAGATTGTGCAGAATTCTGTGCAATTTGTTACATCAAGCAAATTGGAAACAACATTCAATAAATGTTCAAAAGGTTAGCGTGTGCAAACACTGCCTGGATTAATAAGAGAACAAAATGTGATGGTGAGGGGGTTTGTGGCAGAGCTGACATTTATACCTGCGTGGATCAACTCAGCTGGTATTTTGTTGAAGCAAACAGAGGGGATCTTGTTTCTTTCTCTTTTTAACTTTGTTTTATCAACATTATTTTCACTGATGAGAATAGCAACACATAGAAGGCAAAACTGGATGAAATCAAAAGCCTTTTAATCAGGAAAAGGTGGAAGGGTTTTTTTTAATTAGTTCAAAACACAACTCTAAATAAAAGAGAGCAAAAACTCTTCTGATGCAGAGGACCCATGTGCATTTACATGACCCACAGTCTTCTGACTACGGCCTGCTTCTCACTCATTACAGGTCTGTTTTGGCAGATGTTTATGGCTGTTTTGTTTCTACCTTCTCATTAGATGCAGAAGTTTTCATTACCAACATGCAGGTGCACAACGCAACCTAAACCATCAATAATTAAAGGATTAAACTTTTTAAGCTGGTTTAGTGCAGACGTACGTGGTGTGCCACTTAATGACGCTAATACAGAATTAAAAGAAAAGCTGCTGAAGGAGAGTGAAGAGAGGAGAAAAGGGCTACAAATTAGCATCTTATCCAATGATTCCCTTGTGTGGTTAATTCCAGTCATTCTGTCAGCTAAAGGTAAAGTGTGTAAAAATGGGCAGCGTATCACCTTAATAACCCCCAACTGTTGCTGACTTTATCTTGTTGTAGCTCTTTTTGGATTGGATAGTAGCTACTTGTTAGCTTATGAGCTAACAAGGCAAGGATGGGGAGGGGCTAGCTGGTGAGCATGCTAACTTTAGTAGATAGCTAGCATATTGGGCTAACTAGTAGATATTTTGGCAACAAAGTCCATAATGTTAGACTTTTGACTTATTTCTTTACATCTTTTTGATAATGTTAGTTATTATGTTAGTTTTTTAAACGTTTTCAACCAGTTTGGTCATATGCTTACACATATAATTCCTTCGGCAAAGGGCGTCTATATCAAAACAATGATATCAAATGACAAAGTCTGTTGACCTTATGAAGTAGTGTGAGATCAGTCGAGTTGTAGTTGATTGTTAGACTAATGCTGATAAAAATAAAATCTATGTTGTCACTCAAGCAAATCATTTTCATGGATTAAACACACCTTATCTTGAATAAAATTGCAATTTTGTCTGAGTTTAAACATTCTTCAAATACATTGTTCACTTTTTTGAATCATGCAAGAACAAAACTCAACAAAATATATACCATTGGTCCAGTTGTTTTAGATATTTTAATGCAGAATTGTTAAATATTGTACATTTAAGGGCAGACAGAAGGGGACTGAGTTCCTTACCTGTGGTCGAGGGTGCCCCATCACCAGACAGGTGAGCTCCAGAGTCTCTCCCTCTCTGATGGTGTAGACTCTCTCCGTGTGCCTCTCCTCCTCAACATTACAGGCATGCCCTGAGTGTATAATGCGAACGGTTGGAGGGGCTGCAGAGAAGAAAAAAAAACAGCACAAAGCAATCTGGTCATTTCTGAAGGAATGAGTACTTTAGCACAACAGATGGTGTATTGATTAAGAGGTTGTCTCTCTGAAAACTAGCATTTCGATCACGTTCGTACAGAACACAACAAACCAAAGGTGTTTGTAGAAGAACAAAAGAACTGAGGTTTTTTTTTCCTTTTGAAGCATTTACTTTGGTTTAGCTTCTCAAAACTGATAGTAAAAACAAAGATGAACAATAGAAAAATTTTGTACATAACTTCACATGCAAGTAGGTTTAAATCTCAGAAAAAGCTGAAAAAACATGATACTAATACAAATTAACATCTGTGCTTTCCATCACTTTACAACCTGACCATGGTCTAGCATTCTGATTGGCTCTAAAAGACACAATGCACAAAATACACACATGACCAGTGATCCAATAAACATAGGAACACAAAGTAAATCGTCCACACTTATTTATTGATAGTTTTGTTTTAACACAGTGACAACATCTCTCATTAATAAATAAAACAGTAAACGTGGCAGAATTTTTCATGATACTCAAAAATACATGACTTTTATTATTTTTTATTCAAGTATGCATCAAATTTGTGTGGTTTCTGTGATCAAAACTGCAGATCTGGCCTCAATTTCACCAAAACTGAGACACATTTAGGTTGCATGACGCCTCCTCAGAGTATTATCATAATGAGAGGTGTCAAAGCCTACACTTTGTTCTTTTTTGATTGATCTTTTTTGATTTTGACACTTTATACTGCTTGTATAGCTTTCCTGATGCACCTCAATCCCTTTCACACCATCCTCAAAAGTACAGTTTGTAGAAAATAGATTCAGTAGTTATGGCAGAAGCAGTAACCAATCAGTATCACTCCACTTTGATCCAAACTGACACTCAATTTGCATCCTAACCAAATTAGCCGTTGCAAACAGCAAGAATTCAAATGTAGTGTCAAGTAGATGACCAACTGTGAACAAGTGATGGTGACAAGCAGTTGCTCTAACTCTCTCCTCATCCTCCTCATCTTCTATAGGAAAAATGGCAGAATAATTTAGAACTAAGTATAATTGCATGCACCTTTGCACCGTTCATCCGGTTTCATTGAGAACTCTCAGACATAAATATTAATTTTTAAACAGAGGGCAAGAAAATAAGTATGTCATCAATATTTTGAAAATCCTGTCTTTAGTTAGAAGAATAGTAGTTATTTATTGCTGAGCACTTGCCACTGTGTAACTTTTATATAATGTCATAAAACTCAAGAATTAACGTGAAATTTTTTCAGCTGATAGTAGACCATATGGAGAGTGGGTGTGCATATTTAAATTGGCAGAAATCTCATTTTGAATCAGAAGTCATCATTCACATAAACCTAATGTAATGCAAGCAGGAATATGAAATACAAGAAACTGTGACACAGGCAAATTAAGCTCAGCATTCAGCAGCGCAGACACACTGCTAAACAAGTTCAGGGTAGCAAAAACTTCAAATTACACACTTCTTCCTATCCGCTGCTAAGCAGAATGTTGCTCCACAGCCATTATCAATGCACTGGTGTTTCTCTCCACCACTAGTTGGCCCTCATCAGACATTAGGGATATTTCAGCCCATATATACAGTGGGAAACAAGTTTTGGGGGTTAATCAAAAAGACAGGAGTGAATCTTCTTAGGTAAACCACCCAAATATGTTCATTTCCACTGAGCTGTAAAAGCACAGTTGCATATAACCGACCCCTGACAATACTAGCATCTGATAAGCATTTCTTCCTCTCCAACTTACATGATTAGTGAAGAGGTTTGGGATGAGATGATTTAGAGAGCGGATACAGGATATGATTAGGAGGAGTACAAATTGGTGAAAAAAAAAATTCAGGCAGAAATCACAAGGAGTTACAGACTGTAGCGCGCCTTTCATGTTGGAGGAGCAGCTTCCTGTGTGGGCCTCTCTCTGCAGACTCAGCCCCAGCAGCAGACTCGGGTCTACCTCTATCCAGGCTGCAACGCTAATGAGCGCAGCGACACTCCTCCCTAACGCTGCATCGGGAGTCTCAGTCAGAGTGTAGTCTTAGCTTCGTGCTAACCATTTGTCCCTCCCAGTCACCAACAGTGCTGTTTGTCTCTTACAGCTTGTTAACTTAAAGCCCCGCTGAAGATTGATGAGCGCTGATGCTAACCGGCTACTCATAATGCCTTGTTGGACTATTCTCGCTCTTACTCTTCAATGTCTTGCTCTCTCCATTTGGAGTAGAATACACTGGTGGTGAATTCCACAGGGGGGGATAAGGGCTTGAGAAATGGACTCAGTGTAAGGGAGCTTCACGCAAGGCTGCCGCTTGAAACAAAAAAAAAAAAGAAAAAAGAAAAAAAAGGGCTTAGAAACAAGACCCTAGGGCACTCGCCGAACAAAGTACTAATGCCATTTACTCCAATGAGCCAGTATCTCTGCAGCATACTATCAGTCCGGGGGGAAAGTAGGGAAACACCCGTAATTAATGATCTTCAAGTGCTATAGCTGCTACTGCGCAGGCTACACACACATACACAGAAACACAGTCAACACAAGGCTAACAGCGGCAAAAGCAAATAACCCTCTCTTAAGCGTACATAATGAGGCTCATGATGTTCTCGCAGCTGCATATGTCCTTGTAAAGCCAAGACCTGCTCCTTCACATCTCTTGGCCTAAAGCATGAACTTAAATCGATGCCATTACAACATAATTTACTGTTTGTTTAGTTTTCATGAAAATTCGTCGGATTTTCTACTGACAGTAACCACTCATAGTATTTTCACAAAAGACATCTGTAAAAACTGGATAATGAGACATTAATGCATTAAGACTTGGGGTTGCATGAAATGAGATGTCAATGCGCTGACAGGTTTTAGATAAAAGATGTCCTGGTAGAAAGGATGTGAGTGGTAGACAAAGCTTTGAATACATCATAGCAGGCCAGACAAAGCTGGTTAAAGCCCACAACATCTTAACTACATCCTGACTTCATTATGCGAAATGTACTGTAGGATTCTCTCACATACTGGAAATGTTGTGTTGTGATGGAGATATCAACTGATTTTTCAGTCAAGAGTTACTACATAAAAATGCTTTACTACAACTGAAAGTCCTACAATTGTAATTATATTTAAGGGCACCTTGAGGAGTTTTCTTGTAAACAAACTAATTATTATGTTTACTTTAAACAAAGTGGGGACCAATTAGTCAAAACATTGCACCATAGTCCAAAATTCCACAGAGTGCCTTTAAGCAAAGAATAGAAATATCATCAACTAAATGTACTTGAACTATTCACAGTACTCAAGTACTCACTAAATAAAAGGGCCCCATTCAGAGCGTAAAAACAAACTGTATATTATACTACTGGATTGTTATGACTAATACTTTGAAGTGTAAGCAGCATTTGAATGTCGTACTATAATACTACTTTACTACTACTACTACTTTAGTAGTAGTTTATACAGTAGTTTGATTACTTTATAGTATCATATGTTTTGCATGTAAATAAACTAGTCTATGAAGTAAGTCTAGCAGTCAAATAAATGCAGTGGAGCAGCGGTATGTAAATGTAAATACAAACATTGAGTAAAATACTAATACAGTTATACAGTTAAATACAGTTTTTTTTTCTTTCCAACGCTACTAGGCCATTACTGACATAGTTTTTTTAAATTAGCAAAGTCAGGTGAGGTACATCACACATTCAAAAGCCAATCACAGGCAAAGAAACCTAAAACATCCAGTGCAAAGCAGACTTGTCAGTATCGAGAGTGGGAGTCTCCATTAGCACAACCGCTAACACTATGTCATCCACTGCCAGTTACAAGCTAACATGCTAACGAACAACATATATAAATAAAAAATACTATCAGCATTTACAATTTTGA
>JAPZDY010000010.1:7689058-7745480 GCA_029783645.1 Ctenochaetus hawaiiensis
CAATTTTGATGCATCTAAGGTTCCATATTTGATTATCCATTTAAGGCTTAAACATGTAGCCAATGGCTGACTTTCTCCAGTGTTTCCTTTAGCTAGCCATCTTGATGTGCACTGTTCTTTCAATGGTAAACCTGAATCAAGCAGAGTTGGCACTGGGAATAAGGACTGCAATTGATAGATCCAGAACTTTGTGCCAGACATAAAGAGTAAATGTGTCTCCAAAAAGAGGTAATCATAGAGGAGCTTTAAATGTGCCAGAGGAAGAACTTTAAGAAGTTAAACGAACGCCCTTATAATCAATAACCAACTTTTCAATCCCTCCAGAGCAAAAGCACAAGTTGTTAAATAACTAAGTGGTCATGTGTCATGTTGAGCAGAAGAGCAGAGGTCATTAGGGAGCAATCAGCGGAAAAAAAGCAATTCTGCTGGTGGCACATTTGGATGTTAATTAGATACTTTTTTTTTCTGATCTTGTTTTTTCCCTGCCAGTTGGGAAATTGGCATTGGCATAAGAGGCACATCTGCCACTCGCACCGATGTGAGAAGAGCAAAACAGTGCAGAGAAAAAAAAAATCAATGCTAAATATTGAGTGGATCTTTGCAGTCAAACTAATGCAAAGTTGCTCTGAAACCACTTGTTCATTTGCTCTACGAGCACGTGTGATTGTTGTAAATGTTGAGCAAATGTTGCCATGTGAATCTGTGGGTAAAGATATGAAATTTGCATAAATGTGCATCTCAGGCTGTAGTCTCACTCGGCTGCACTTCCCCACCCACCCAACCATCTGCAAACACACATGCATAGTCAGACTGGAGCTCACGTACAGATAGCTCTCTTATTGCTAGACCTAAAGAGGAAAAAAAAAGGAAGTAGAGGTGCTGCAGGCCTGGAAGGGGAATCTCAGTTGTGACTCTCTATTTAATTTTCATAACAGTTAAGAGAAAAGGTAGTAAAGGTGAAGAGAACAAGAGACTGACTACACACATAAAAATGTGCATGTTAAACTGTTAGTTTCATCCCTTATCTAGTCTGTGCATGCGTGTGTGTGTGTATGTCAAGCTGTGTCTGTGTGTGCATTATGTCATTGTGTGTTGAATGAACAGCTCCCAGTGGAGTGCCCAGCCTTCCTTGGCCTCAGTCGAGGGGGATGGAGACAGCTTTATCCACTACCGCCAATGGAGATTAAATTGGATTTGGCTAAAAGCAGCCTTGTCACCACGGTTGTGGAGTGCCTGAGTGGCAAAGGGGGTTCTTGGCAAAAGCAGAGACTCTAAATTTGACAAACAAATGAATGTGAAAAAACCTCCAACAGCTGGGGCTCGTTGTCACTGTGGGCTTAATGTCCTCAGATCAACCCCTCAGGACCACTAACCACATCCTACTAGTTTTCTGGCTCTGTAATCACCTTCGCAGAATTGGAAAGCCAGACAGTGAGAAACAGGAAAGAGCAAGAAACAGAAAGAGAGTGAAAAAAAAACATATGCAATATGCAGTGGGCAACAATTTAAAAATAATAGTTTTTGTTATCACACCAAGCTTATTATGAATTCTGTGCCAGGAACACAGAAAATAAACTTCTGGTTGGTAAAGGGACTATGGGGGGAAAAAAGTCAATTTCTACTATATGATAAAACTGCATGATGCACAAACAAACAGAAAAGCTTAGTAATAACACAAATATAAGTTCAGCATGATTACGCTGGTCGGAGAAGGCCAACAAAATCCTATCTCAGAATGATGGGTTTTGAATAAATATTTGTCAAACAGGTTACTCACCACCCCCGGCTGTGGATAAATATCTTTTTTACATAAGAAGATTGCATTTGATGGGTGATAATCAACACATATTTAACAGCATGCATTCAAAGGAGTCAGTCTACAGGTTTAAACAAGGCACAAACATTTCATACACATCACTGCTTAACTGAATAAAATGGCAAAAGGACTGCATTTATATGGGGCCTTTCTGGTCTTAATGACCACTCACACACACCATTTATACACTGGTGGCAGAGGCTACCATGTAAGGTGCCACCTGAAAATCACTCACACACACTCACACAGTGATGAACAGTCACCTGGAGCATTCTGGAGTTCAATTTCTTGCCCAAGGACATTTTGACATGTAGACCAGAGGAGCCAGGGATCGAACTGCTGAGCAGCTTTATCACCTGAGCCGCATCCATAGATCCAACAGTGATGAAGTTGTCTTTGTCAAAGTAGCTGCTGCATAACAGTGACCTTGCTCTAACTCACTAGGATTTTGTCCCTTTCTATAACAAGTTATTAAAAAAACTAAAACTGAGTTTGTGACGTCATTTACACAGCAAAACATATCTAAGCCTGGCTTACGCTACATAGCACTAACAAGAATTAAATACTGGTAAAACCAAACCAGGTAAATATGTTTAAATCAGCAATGACAAATTTTCTGCTACGTGGGAGAGAGGAACAAGCTTTGAGAACTACATTTATGTATTATCATCATAAAATTTGTTTGTCAAAAGTGCTAACACTTTTGTTTAAAGCTCTATTCTGGTCTCCACCAACTGCTGCTGAGTAAATCTGGCTTTTGAGCAGTTATAAAGCTGCTCTACGTTAATTACATCAGCGCTTACTTGTCTGTCTTTAATATGGTGCTGACAGGACAGCATTTTTTAGAGCTTTTTTTAATGAGAATAGCTGCCTGCTGCTGCCTGAAACAAGTTTAACAAGAGCAGAGGGACAAAACAGTAAAGTTGTGGGTCACAAATCCAAAATAATAAAAGCTCTCCCTTGATCTGACTATGTTCATGAACTAAGAGTGAGTCAATAAGCATTAAACACTGTAGTTTGAACCATTTTTTATAAAAATTATAAACAAGTGCATCTTGGTAATTTATTAGCAAAGTGTATGACCCAACCAAAATCCGAAACAAGGTTATGGCAATCTTATAGTAAATGTATAGTGAACACATACACGGTGTTATAGAACTAAGTTTTATTCCACAGTCAAGTACATTAAATTGTATTCAGGGTTTGGTAAAAACAGTATTGGCTGTGTCTTCACAGGTGATGCAGAGCAGTGGCATTGGTAATATCAGCTTGAATTCAACGGATTTTAACTTTGAGAATGGGTAAACATGGACCACAGCCGAGGGTGTCACACAAAGAATACTATTCTTGTCTCTGCTTTCCCCCATGCCTTATACTTTAGAAAGTGTAAGCTCACAATACAGCCGGCCCTCCCTGCAGTATAATTGAGAAGCAACTCATCCATGGGGTCATCCATGTGTGTAAGGCCTTGAAATGGTTTGCCAGCAGCACATGCATATTATTACATCAGGGGTTGTCAGAGCGTATTGATTACACACTGTAATGCACTCGCATGCAGTCCTCGGCCAACACGGTTATTGTAAATGAGACTCCGTATAGATCCGGCTCCGCACTATCAGCAGAGATCATCTATCACACGGTGTGTACCCTGGGCTGGAAAAAACAGACATTCACACGGTGCAGAGACTGCAGCATCACAGAAAACACAACATGTTTGTCCAGCTCAGCAGAAAAGGACAGACAGTCGTTGTTAAAATCAAGAGAGACGTGTCCGGTGGTCTTTTTGTGCCATAAGGAGACAAACTGAAGATTACTGTCATAAATTGGGTGCTTGAGACGAGATAGCTCATTAACACAGCAGAGGGCTTTGTTTGTCCAATCAGTCGACGGACATGGAAACACCGCAAGAGCACAAAACAAACTGTGCGCAGATGTTGCTCTCAGAGGTGCTATTTATAGAAAACAGATACAATGGAGCAAACACGCACACACGTCGACATACACACACCTTGTTACTCTAAAATTAGGCCAGTGTGAACCTGCCAAAGCCCTGCTGAGTTGGAAGGAGAGAAGAGAGAGATGACTGTGGAGGGTGAAGGTGGGGAGATTTAGAGGACAGATTCATCTTTGCTCCCTATTTCGGTGCCGAACAGCAGGGGTTATGGAGCCTGACTGCATACAGCTGCATCCATTATGCTCATGCAAGCTTTATGTTATGCGAGCCATCTTGAGAAAACGACGCAAGTCTGGTTTCATCTGATGTATTACTTAAGAGCTGGTTGGTAGACACTTGTTTTTTTTCACTCCAAACCAAAGGTGTGAAGTTAAGATAACAAAATATGAGGGTAAACACTTGGATATGCTCTCTGGTGTTTGGCTAAAAGCAGGGCTATGATGGTGCTCTCTTCCTCCATGCTGCTGAAGCATGCAGTAGTTGATATTTTAGCCATGCAGGGAGAGCCACTGCAGAAACACAGCTACTGCCTGCTGCCTACACACAATGTAAGCATCAAACCAACTGAACCACAAAGGCTGAAGTTACCTAATGTAGCACTGAAGGTTTTATTCTACCTCAGCACATGCATATGTCTACATATAAGTTAGTGCGCTTAAATGACATTATGTAACTACATAACCTGTATATAGCAGCTTTGAAATCATTTAAATGGGTCAATGATTTTTGAAAGCGTGAATGATATCTCTGTCTCAGCCACTTTGTGCACTTTGTGGCCTGATTGGCTGTTTCTGCATTATATATTTTGGATAAGTGGGTAGGATTATAATGCATTACATTTAACACTACTTCACACACAACTGACTATTACTGATTTTGGTGAAACTATATAATATTTTTGGAGAATGTGTTATCTTGTTTTGACTACATGTCCTACAGCTGCTCCGCCTTTGCTCTCTGCAATTATTCCCCTGAATAGATTACTAGCTTGGTGCTAAAGTAAGTACTGCTGCTAACTGGAACTGCTAGTTAGCTCTGTTAGCCCTGCAGCTAGTCAACTCTGCTCAGATGATTTGGAAGTGTCTGCGTTACACTGCAATAACAGGTGGTTTTAATGTAGAGTGTGGAGAGGGACTCAGTGAAAAATACTGGCAGGGATCAGCGTGGAAATGAGCACCAGAACCGGAGGCTGGCGAGTGTGCAAAGGAACTGGGCTCAGCATCCTATATGGACATTATGACAGAGGCAAAGAGACGGAGGAGGCATCACAGGAGGCTAAGATGAGAAGAAGAAAGAGTGACTGAGCAAGATGCCAGACACAAATCGTTTTGCAAAATTAAAGGCTCCTGGATGACCACCTTTCCCTTTTTGCTGTTTGCCTGGAAAGTGATATCAGCTAGCTTACAAAGTTATGGATCTTGTGTTGTTGCACTTGCTTCATGTTAGGCTGTGTTGGCACAGTTGTCATCTCTCCTCCATTCCAGTTACATTAGCTTGCATTGCTACTGTTCTGAGCTGTGTGCAACACCAGCACAAATATTATATATAGTTGCTCTGCAAAACAACACATTCTACATTGTGCTGAAACAATTAGCAATTAGTATCTTAGTCTATTAGCTGTTAAAAGGACTGAAAAAAGAATTCTCTCCTGCCCAAAGCAATATACTCTCTCCAACACCTCGCCTTTGTCCAACAGAGAACTCTCAGCACTCTCAGTATTATAGTTTCTGTTTCAAGCAAACTCTACTCTGTTTTGCTCCTTTAATAACTTTGGGGAGCAGCCGAAAGGAGAAGAAGATTTTAAGAGCTGTGTTTAATCACGTTAAATACAATATAATCAAATACTGTGCAAGAAAGAAGATGTAGCCGACAGCTACAGAGAAAATATCTGCTGAGTTTGCCTTGATATGTGTTGCAAAAACAGGAAAGAGGAGGGAATGTAAAGCCTGTTTAATTATAAATTCTTTGTTTTCTTTTGAAATGAGCAAATATTTCTGTTGCTGGTAGCATTTTTTGCTGTAGGGTTGAACAGGGGCTGGATGAATTGGTAGAAATACACAAAACATGTAAAATCAGGGTGCAAATAAATGCTCCCACACACATCGCCTCATGCATTTCTCATTTTGAAACAGAAAGCCTGAGCTGTAAAAAAGCCTCTGTACTATCATCTGACTTAATGCCCTTGTCAACTTAAGGTACTAGAATGCTTTTTTTAGGCCCATTAAGCTCAACATGACCAGAGAACACTGAACACGTCCTTGGCTCCTGTATGTCGGTGCAAGTTTATGAGGAATAAACTTGTAGGCCTTTACGAGTACATGCTGATAAATTCAGAATCTCATTAAAGAAAGACCTCGACTGTTAAGCAGTGCCTGCAAGCTCCTGGTATTAATAAGAAAGGTCATCAAGCTGGAGGTGTTTGCCCACCAACTCCAATGCTGCACATTCAAACACAGAGAGTATCGCAGTGTAACAGTCAGGGTATCACAGTTACAGTTTAAGTAAGCCTTTGCAGGTTTTTCCTATCCCATTCTACCAGTCTCTGCATTCACAGTGCCACGTTGGCACTGCGGGCCTATTGTGGCAGTTTGATTTCCCTAAACAACACTAATCGGACATCTGTAGGGAAGGATAAAGCCCAGATTGGCTGCAACCATGCAGCAGTTCTCTGTCGATAGGCGTAACTCTGGCCAACACTCACACGATTGGCTGATGCAAGGCAGAAGCCTTTTTATTTTTTTTATGGTTGGCTAGTAGAAAGCCAGCAACAGCTCATGGAGGATAGAGTATCTGGCAACCCTCTGAAGATTGGGTGCTTCAGCCAAGAAACTGTCCGATGATTGGTTGTGGTGACTCCAGAGTGAACTGATTGTCCTATCAATGCCCACAGCGCAGGCTGGCTGACAGTGCTGCCTGCTGGCTGGCTTTGCAATATGCAGCTATCCATAACACCTCCAGGGGGCATATGTCCACGTCTTGTGTGTGAGAGTGTGAGTGAGTTTGTGTGACTGTATACCATCCATAACTTTTCCATTGGGGAGGTGTGGGGCTAAGCTCTGCCAGCAGGCTCTAACACCTCATTATTCTAAGCCAGGCAGGAAATGGGTTTTAGAGATCTCTCGCTGAGCTGAGCTCTTGGAAACGAGGGCCACAGGTCTCCCAGTATCAGCTGCACAGACTTGGGAAATGCCTATTTAGTTTGAGTTAGCCACACTGCAGCTCTCCACCCAAATTCAAAACCAATTGACTAGGCATGTACTGTACTATCACCAAATACAAACTGTAACGGTCTTGTGCAAATTAATTGGGGTCTGAGAGTTTTTGAGATTTAATGAATTTGAATTTTTCCACTGAGTCTTGTTAACTGAAGGGTGCTTATTCAATTTGATGTTAAATACAGCTCAGCAAAATGATGAAGATGAAAAATAGCGGAGCCTAAAGCCTCATTAGGGGATTTTCTACATTTGGGTGAAAAACTTAAGTACATTAGCTCATGTACAGTGACTGGGGAATATACAAAAAGGAGACAAATAAGATAGCGGGGGAGAAAAAGATTAAGAGACAGATGAAGAAGTCATATGTTAAGAAAAACTTTATGTAGTTCTAGAAAAGTAAAATGAGATGGTGTTTGTCATCACATATCTTGTCACTTGCACTAATTTAGACATTTGAATTAAAACAAAAATATTAAAAAAAAACAAAAGCAAAGATCAGTTACAGGTAACAGGTTCATTTTGCTTTACTTTAGTTGCAGTATGATTTTGATTCCACTATAAGAAATAATAACTCAAAAGCTACTTTATTAAAGTTCATATTGGCATAAGTTATTACAAGAACAGGCCTCCTTTACTTAAAGAATGCTATTATACAATGCTTGTTTTTCCATCATTTCCAGTACCAACCCACAAAATAAAAGATGTCAAACATTAAGCCAGAGGGTGCATTCTCCTCAAGAAGACCTATGCACTGTGTAATTTGACACAATAAGCTGTCTCACCTTAGACTGCATTAGCCGAGGTGTGACTGATGTAAACAGAAGCCATGTAAGCCATGCAAACAGCAGAACACCACATATAATAACAGTTTAACAAGTACAGACTTAAAGTTTTGCACATACAAACAGAGGACTAATAGATGGCATTACCATTTTATTCTACTCTTAATGTAAAGCTCAGGAGTCTACAGCCATGCAAGAGGCTTTGGTGGTGCCTTAAGCGAAATGCTAACAATAGGATGCTGTTATGCTCACATAGACATTTCCATTGTTTAGCAGGCAAAATGCTCACCATGTAAGTTTAGTGTGCTAGTATGCTAAAATCTGCTAATAGCACCACATAAAAAGTGCAGCTGACTCTGATGCGACTTACTTTAGTTTCTGCCTTTAGTATTTGACAAAGTATTGGACAAATTACCACTAAAGTACAGAGGTTTGGACTTGAGTTTAATGACTTGGACTCAAGTCAAACACTTACTGAGCTCCATTTGATGCCAAAAATGATACCAATAAGAAGTTCCTTTTTGTTCAAAAACTTTGCAGTGGCCAACATAATACAAATTGCAGACAGAATTGCAGAATGTAAAATATACAGGTTTGAAATTACAGATGGACACACCCCTTCCAACTTTGTTCAAGATTCAAGGTTGCACAAAGGACAGATTCTGCTGTTTGCTCCATATATATTAATCAGTTTTAGGATGTTAATGCAAAATGATTGCATTGATTTGGTTAATTTATATTTTGAGCACAATATTACAGAAGTTAAGTTTCATTGCTCATTTCTTTAAAACATACAGTATAATTACTGCTAAAAAGCTTTTCCCTCTGTGAAAGATATGTTTCTTTAAACCAGGGTTGAGAGGATCATGTTTTCAAAATGTTGGATTATTTAAGAAGGGTTGTACAAGTTTAAATAATTACTTAACCTACACTGAAATGTAGACAGGGCCAGTTTATATCAGTAGCTGTAGCCTGGAGGTAGTAAAATGGGCAGAGCCTTTCTCTCTGACATCATCAGCTCTAGGAGGAAAACATGGATGAACAGAGAGGATGAGTCACTCTCTTCCCTCCTTTAACATCATTTCTGAGGTACCCGGTAGCAAGGAATATATTAGGTTAGTTGCAAACAATACAAACACTGGACTCAGTGGGATGTTTAAGTATGATAATGCAAATTTAATGTAAGATTTTGTTTGAAAATCCCAATAATACCCCAATATATGAATTTATTGATTTGATAAAATAACGGCAGTTTAGAGAAATAATTGTAGATGAACTTAAAGAATTTCCTCCTTGTTTAGTTGAATCTTGTTGGTCAGGGAGACAATAAACCCTGATAGACAAAGAAAAAAATGTAAACTTAAGAAGTTCTCTTGTTTACTTCCTATTTTTATCCCCATTGCCACCTCTCTCGGTGCAAAGACCTTTTATAGCATCATTTTCAAACCCACCTCATAAAGCTCTTGACACCTCATCCATCACAAAACAATTATTCCCCGAATGGACTGTGCAACTGGATTGCGGCTTAATCAATTGCATTACAAGAACAATACACCTGATTTAATTTACTATGCGTGTGGCTCTTACAAGTGTGGTAATTCACACCAATTAGGACGGCGTTCATATTCAATATGTTTGTTCCTGTTGTCTGAATGTCAATTAGTTTGAGTGAGGTGTTTACATTCTTAGATTGACTCCAGTATAGACAACAAAGAGACAGACAGGAAGCTACTTTTAGTCTTCAAAGATGTATTGAAGAAAAAAACAAATAAATCCATTACTGTGAGTTACTATGCTATAAAAACAACATGTTTGCCGCAGACACTCAAATAGATGAGAAATGAGGCAGCTAATGGGGGAAAAACAGGATATTATTTCTTGCTTTTTTAAGACTTCCTTGCAAAAATAAATGAGTTGGATCAGAGGGGAAGCTGCGAATATGTGCAGTGCACAAATAGTTAGTTGTTATTTTGACATGCAGTCATATGCAGAGCACGAGGCGAGTGAAGGGGGAGTAAACATGGCATCTGTGTCGAGGACGACCTGTAGGAGGAGAAGGAGCCAGAGTGAGTAAGAGGCCGAGCAGGCTAATGTGTGTCATTCCACAGGGTGGTTAGCATGGCAGCAGACTTCCTGGCACACACTCCCACTGAACAGCAGTGCAGCCATTCGAAATGTTAAGCACATTGTTTAATAGTCCATTACGTAAATTGATATTCCTCATTGACTGTCGTCCTTGGCTGCCCACGTAGTGTCAGAGAAAAAAGACAAGAGATGTACTCTCACACGGTGGAGGGCTAAAAGGACACAGCATCACTGCTGTTTGGTGTTTAGGGACAATGTGCCAAAATGTCCCATCTGCTGCTCCTCCTCTTGCCATCAAAATTCACCTCCTAACAGTGTTAAAGTCACAATGAAACATGAAATATATTTGAAACGAGGTATTAATTTCTCATCCTTACTTAGTCATTAAGAAAGTAAGAAAATGTTTTCAAGGTGTTCTTTGTAGCCCAAAAAACATTATATATTCAGTTTCTACAAACCAAGGAAATGACAGAAATGATTAATCATTTATTAAAACAGTTGTTTGGTTAATGATTAATCAATTATTTCAGGTTGATTTTTTTTTTTTTTTTACATATGAGGCAAAGAAAAACAGGAAATCATCACACTGGAGAAGCTGCACTTTTGCTAGAGAATGACTCAAACCATGAATCACCTCACCAACTGATCACTCAAGTAAGAAAATGTTTCAGCTCTGATATAATAATACATATCCAGATGTAAGTCTATTCATAGTTTTGTTATGCCCCAGATGAAGACATTTGCTGAACAATGTTTTCCGATTAACAGAACTCACCCAATCCTATTATTATTTTTTAAACTCCTCCCCCTTGTCATGCCCATCGTATAAACCTGCAAATTGTGCCTCTGACAGTTTCATATGTGGCAGCATTATGCCATCGTACATTTTTAACTGTTAATCCATTAAAAAGCTTTTATTAGGGCAACAGGATTGCAGTCTGTTTACTGCTTAAATTTTAGAAATCCCGATCAGTAACATCTAAAGATGAGTGAATAATGTACTGTTAATAAAACAGACATTTATTTTACATTTATGTCTGTTCTGGTTAAAACACCATAAAAAGTGAAATCCCACAATGAGAAAACACATTGAACTACATACATAAAGCACAATCTAATTGCTCTTTCTACTTTAAGAGATGTGCACAACCACAGTTGACGTTTAGGTTCATGTAACCCATTAAAAAGAAAAAAGCACAGAACAACCTCTACTATCAACTGCATAGTACACACTCTGCATCTCCTCTGCTTAACAAAGCGAAGTTTGGGGAGAAATACGAAATCTTGGTGAGTAGCACTAGACTGACATCCAATTGAATAAGATCTACTTCCCCCTGCAGTTGGAGAGGCATTAGGAATAAAGCTCAACCGAATGGATGGGTCATACATCATTGAGCATTACTCGTGCTGTGCCACTGCCACTAAAACACTAATTGGATTACCTGTGCGCCCACGCAGATCACCCGAATTGGACTGGCACAGACACACAGAGATACACACAGACACACACACACACACCCACACACACATATACACAGAGACACACACAAGGGTGCCTATAGGTGTGTATGTGCAAAATGCATGATGCAAACATTGCGTCCTGTACAAATCTATATGTTCTTTATTGGGTTCGCAGTGAAGGGAGTCCCACATGCAGTGTCTGCAGTCCATCTCTCTTTAAGACACAAACACACACACACACAGGATAGTAAATGCCACATTATTGTGATGTATGGCAGAGGACCACATCACATAAAGGTTGCCATGATGGAATCTCTGTTCGAAGACGCCGGCCTTGACATGCAAAATCAGATCCTAAACCTGTTTATGGCACCATGAAGCCAAACAGCATCCCCCTCCTCTTGTAAACAATCCAATGGATGTTGAGGATTTATAAGCGAGGTTTCCAATAAATCTGAATACTCATCTCTCTTAAAAACCCATCCCTGGATTTTTAGTTTTAAGAAGGCTGATTTTTGCACATCACAGTCTGGTGGTCAAGACTCTCTCTTTACAGCCGAGATCGTCAGTGATGCAGCAGCAGCAGCAGCAGCGCTTTAATAATGAATCCAGGACTTTACAACCAGTCACTAATTGAGCCATTATTATTATTTGAAACAACACATTTTAAATGGAGCGGCACAATAACACTGCAGGTCACAAGCAGTGTAAACTGAAAAGCTCTTTGTGGATTCTAAAGGGTTGTAAAGGCCACAATGGCTGTTTAGTTTAATAGGAAATGAGGTTTTTCGTTAAGAGATGCACTGATAGTATCTGTAGCGCTGCAGTTGTTAGTAATTAAGCTTTTAAGTGCCTACATTTGGATCAAAAAGCAAGGTTGTTTTCATACCAACAGCTAAGGAAGTTGTATTTTGGTTGAAAAAAATGAAAAAAAATCCTAGCTAAGAGAAAAACACAGCAGTATGAGGAGATACAGCACAGCAGCACCAGGCTAGAGGGATGTTCAGAGCTGTGGAGCAGCTGCCTTAGCCCACAGGAACCAAATAATGGTCTTGTTTTTTAATTTAAAATAAAAAATAATCAGACTTTTTCAACAATTTTAATTCATCAAGAAATGTGGATATTAAAATATGGTATGAACAAGATTTTAGGGGTGAAAAAGAAGCCAGAGAGTCAACAAATAATAATGAATACACAGTATTAAAAAAACTGTGGAGGATTTAATCAGTAAGGGGTTTACTTGTTTTTATTAATTTCTCTCTCTTTCCTTCCCTCTGGCCAAACGTTAATCTGCAGCCTCTTATTATCAGTATTATAATGATAAGTACTTTTTAAAATTCCATTAAGAATTGTTATATGATTTTCAGTCCATATTTTGGTCAAATTTAGTGTTTTTTTTATGTAAATATTCTACTTTTTCTGAAAACTTTGGGTTAAAAACTTTTGTTGAAAAAAGAATGAAATTATTTATCAATTATCCAAATAGCCAATCAACTAATCAGGTA
Source organism: Ctenochaetus hawaiiensis (assembly GCA_029783645.1). NCBI lineage: Eukaryota > Metazoa > Chordata > Actinopteri > Acanthuriformes > Acanthuridae > Ctenochaetus > Ctenochaetus hawaiiensis. Next base: position 7,701,877 of record JAPZDY010000010.1, read on the forward strand.
ATTACTTCTACACTGACCTAAAGGACCAGTGTGCAGATGCAGACTGCAATCGGTTGAATATTCCTCTGCTCACCCTACCATCTCAATCAGCCACAGAATAGTCCCGAAATAGTATTTTATTTTTACATCTTTTAGGAAAGGACATTAAAAAAATACTTTACGATTTCACCTCAATGCCTGCAAATCTTTAAAAGGAACATGGCTTTTTTTGTTGTTGTTTTAAATGCTCCTTCTGTTATTTTAAGAATAAAACTTTGGGACAGGCTCAGATCTCACGAGCGGAGCCCCCGCTGGTTAAAAATGCCATCTGAAATCTGATACTAAGCAAGCCGACAGCAGCCCGTGGTCACTGTAATCCCTACTAGAATAAGATTATCTCTGTGTGGAAACAGTGGGTCAGGGTGGGCTGGGCGTTCCCATCGGCTGTGTGTCTAAGACAGAGCCCACTGAACACCTCCTGATAATCTCTGTACACAGACGCACCCTGACAGCCTGCATATAAACTCAGCCCCAGCTGGGCTCCAGCATCAGTCCTCGCTGAGACGAGTGGAGTGAAGTGACATCTTCAGCATCAGCATCCTCTGACAATAATGGACCCCACAACAACAATTTCCCTTCTGCTGCTGCTGCTTCTGGGCCTCTGCAACGCTCACTCTGGCAATGTAAAAAAAAACAAACCCCTTGTGTATTACGTAAAACAGCTTGTATTCAATGCATGTGATGAATTTGATGAAAACCATCCGTGTCTATCTCTGTCTTAATCATTGCATTAGACTGTGCTTTTAAGTTTTAAAGTGAGTAAAGCTCTTTATTTTTCCCATTTTTCTCTCCACAGGATCATGGTGCTGATAATGGTAAGTGAGAGACCAAACCTAAGTGCATCTATTTGCAGCCGTGTCTAACAAACTACATCTATCAGATAAAACACTAAGTGTCACTGTGAAAATGTAGTTGTATGACTTCTGCTTTGCTTCCATTGATTAGAGATCTTAGCGGATAAGTCTGACATGGAGGACGTCACCACAACTATACTGAGGATGAATAATGGTGTGTATTGAGTCATGATGTTATAAAGACAACCAAGCATCAATCTCTCATAACATTAGTGCAGATTTCTTTTATGCAGTGATAGAAACCATGTATAGTATGTAGAGGACACCCATATTTTTTTTACTTTGCTTTCATTAATGCTCTGACAGTAAGTTTAAAATCCTCATTTTCTTTTAATCCTCACAGGATCGAGTGATTTTTTGCTTGAAGGAGATGTGTTGATTCCCAAAACCAGAAATGCTATGAAGTGTTTTAATAAAGCATATTCCTGTCTGTGGCAAAAGTCTGCTAATGGGAATGTGGAAGTCCCTTTCCTTATGAGCCAAAAATATGGTAGGTTTTTACTTTTTAAAGTACTACATTAATGGATTTATGTCTCTTTCACATCCCGAATCAGTGATATTACTGCTGTACATTTTTTTTCTGAAATTGCAGATGACACTGAGAAGAGTGCTATCTTGCATGCCTTGAAGGATATGGAATCCAAAACCTGCATTCGCTTTATTCCACGTGCACGTCAGAGGGCGTATTTAAGCATTGAACCAAGATACGGGTGAGTCCTGCACAAAAACAAAATACCATGGCCAATAAGTGGTCTTAACTTATCCCTCTATGTACCAGGTAGATCAGGTTTTGCACACTTGCAAAATACTAAGTTTCGGTTTCTGCAACATAAATTGCTCTGAAGTTAAGGTATCCTCCTGAGGAGGGCAACTTTCTCAATGTAAAGTTTCAAAAAGGCCTCGGTGCAGATACACCCACCTGGTGTTCCACATATGGGTGAATGGATCCCTGAACACACCTACCAGACACAAGCCTCAGAGCCCAGGCTGTCAGGAGGCCCCTGAAGTGACATCTTAATGAAAAGTTAGAAAAAACAAAACTCAGTCATAAGTAGTTTGCTCCTGATCCTGTTCAGAGTTTCTTACTGCAGAGTATTTGTAAACCATATTCAATCAAAATTTTACCTGCAGTTTTTTTTCTTCATGTTTCAGCTGCACAGCACACTGAGACCTTAGCCACATTTTTATTCAAATGCATATTTGTAAAGCTATTTAGATCCGTTTGAAAGAGAAACAGCTTTGCATCTTGGGCTTTTTGGCTGGTTTCTTAAAATATTTTTTTGCAGTGTTTTCTCGTACTCAGTACACTTTGGAGCATCAGTACAAAGAGACAAAGACAAAACAACCACAAAAAGACAAAAACAACTAAAAAGAAACAAATGAAAAGTTACTACGGCAATGCAGCCATGTTGTTTTCAGTGAACTGACTGGATCTGGTGGTCAGAGAGCAAAGGTCAAGGTCACTGCAATCTCACAAAACATGATTATGAAGATAACTGAACTCATTCATTAGTTATGAGAGAAAAAACGTCACAAGTAGTGTCACCACCAAACAGTGTTTTGGCGGTGTAAATGCAGAGTGACAAACACAAACCGAAGCGTGAGTATAAATGCTCAAGACAGCATAGTACACAGCGTAGAATCTGCATAGAGCCGTACGCACAACCATAAATCAGCCTTAATACTGGGAGTCCACTCTGAAACCGTGCTGACTGTTTTTAGATCTTCTGTGTTAGTGGGATGTGAAGATGTGTGTGAAGCGTTAACATTTTAGAACTAATAGCTCCTTTGCAGTAACAGTCATATTTATAGCACTGTCTCATGCAAGCTTATTGGTTTGCTGAAATTGAGCTTCAGGTAATTATTTTTGCACCATGTGATGCAGCTTTCAGTCCTCTGTGAAAATAGTCTCTGAGTGAAGACAGCATGTTTCTCACTGGGAATCATTCACTGGATTTCAAATTTAATTTAGAAAAAAACACTTAATACCTTTTATTAAAAAAACCTTCACAGTCATCACCACATATTAAGAGTCTGGAAAAGCAAAGATGTTAATAAGTGTTACTTTGCTGGTGTTGTGGAGAGAAATGATACAGATGACAAGATGAAGCAGAGGCAGCCAAAACGAGGCTTTATTCAGCACATACAGGGGTTCAACAGCAAGTCCTACCTATTTCTGCCTAATAATGTTATTATCTCCTTTGACATACACACACACAGGTTTTTGTGTGGACGGGAGAGACACACACACTTGGATGAACACCTCAGCAGATGCAGTTCATCTCTCTGAACTACTTGGTTTTTTTTTTTTTTAATTATCACGGTTCCCATCAAATACACATCAATTCATATCCCATACATGGTGTTGCTATTGTAAGTTTACTCTGTGACACTGACCTGAACTTTAAATGGATATTAATCAAAAGCATCATAACATCCTAACCAGAACTTCCACAGAAAACACTTCCAGGAATACGCAGTGCATGGCACACAACCAAATTCTTCCACAATGGCCGGATTCCCCTACACTGGCTCTGGTGGTACCCAGCATTTGTCACTCTTCCATGTGACACCTCCACCTTTAAACAGCAACCAGTCAGTGTTGACCCTCGACTTAGAATATGAGCATTAGAGGCACAAGTGAAACAACAGTAAACTGTTAGTTTAGATTTCTAGCAGCTGCTCTTCTAAAACTTTTCTAAAAATGTAACTGCAGTTAAGTCGGCTACTAGCTAACAGTTAAAACAACAACTTCACCAACAACAAAAAGAAACTCCCCAAACATCAGAATGCCGAAACACACGAGGTGTTTGATACCGTAAATGCCACTGATTTATTGATCACTTGTGTATTTGTGTTCTCTCCTCCACTGTTAGCTGTGCCTCTTTGCTGGGTCGTGTTGGAGACAAGCAGGTGTTGTCACTGCAGAGGTATGGCTGCATACGTCACGGCATCATCCAGCACGAACTGCTGCACGCACTCGGCTTCTACCACGAGCACAACCGCAGCGACCGCGACCAGTACGTCAAGATCAACTGGGAAAATGTCAACCAGTGTAAGAATCTCACTGTGTCGTTCGTTACTGATGAACTCAGATTGATATATTTCTAAGGTTGTCAGTTATTTATTCATCTATTTGGTTGTTCATTTTAATTTTCTGTCGACAGATTTTGTCTTCAACTTTAAAAAGAAGGACACAAATAACCTTGACACTCCATATGACTACACCTCTATAATGCACTATGGAAGGTAAGATAGAACAAAAATGTCACACTACACCGAGAAAGTCAATGGTGAGTCTAATTTTTTTTTCCAGAAACTAATTTCTGAATGATTCTTTGTCTCATTGCTCTTGTCCCAATCTGTAGAACTGCCTTTGGACTGCATGGATCTGAGACAATAACTCCCATCCCTGACACTTCTGTTCCCATCGGCCAGAGAGACAGTCTGTCTGACATCGACATTTACAGGATCAATAAGCTTTACAAGTGCTGGAATTATATTGGATAAAGAATCACACCTGCATGTTTTGATTCTGAGATTGTACAGTAATGTGATAGTGTGATAATAAACCAGTTCACTGAATTTATATTTGGTATTTTGTCATTTAACAGAACTACTCTGTCTACTCTGTGTTCTATTTCAAATAGTAAGAATTATATTTAAAAGGAAAATGTCACCTTACTATTCAGAGTGTACAGATTTGTGACAAATTGGAGGAAGGCTTGCTGCTGTGTTTACACTGTTTCCATCACTTGCCCAACACCCCCACTGTTTTGCTTTTTATAAATAATTACATAGTCAAGATGATAGACGTATGTCTGCTACACACAGAAACATTTGCAAAGTCGCAGCACACAGTAGCCAGAGTTAAATTTTATTATTCATGTAAGACGAGTAAGGGAAGTTTACCCACAAGGCAGTGGCCGAGTACTTCGTATCGGGATTTGGTGGAGTGAACTCGTGTCTGGTGATGGTTTGGATTAGTGAAGTAAATTAATGTCTAAAGAAAGTTCTGGTACAAGAGGCTCAGTGTTGAGAAAAACAAGGGAAGGCTTACAGACAGGGTGGCAGCCTGTTAAGATAAACAGACAGTCATAAACAGTCACCAAACTCACACACACTTTCTGTTTTAAAGGCACAACCAGCTTATTCTTCTTGGCCAAAATAGACTGCCCAACTTCTCTGTTTATTCTCTACATCAACTCTCATTTGCCACAACAAAGAAAAAACAAAAGTGTCTGTTTGGCACTGTTTCAGATTAAACTCAATTTCGCAGGACACCCGATAATATTAATGAGGGATATGAAGTTAGTTTCCTTAGCAGTTGGAGGTTGCAGCCTGTCACCTGCAGTTCCTCATCGCACAGCTTTAAGTGGCTGCTTCATTTTGTTCTGTCACTTTCTGCAACATTTCAAACTAATCTCCTGTCAAATAATGCTAAATAAATGACCACCATCTTGCTTTGTAGAGGATTTTTGATGAACAACATCAGTAAATGCAAAACTACTGACACAATGCATTTCCTGTATCTACTTTAAAAACAATTTCAAGTTTTGTTTTGTCACTTAAAATTCTTTTAATGTGAAGCTGCAGCAGAAGAGAATGGATGGTTTGCGTTAGCAGCACCTTCATACAGGCACCTACAGATGATGTCAGTGATGCCAATTTTGTCACAAGATTATTAACTTGCACTTAAATAACCAGAGGCAATCAAGTTGGAAAGGCATGGATGTTTTTGAGGCAGGTAGCGTCAAACAACATACACTTTAAAGTTGCATCCTGGGAAGTGTGGACCAACAATACATGGAGAAACATCTCTCACATCTCCGCTGCTTTGATTTCGTCTCCCCATAGGCCCTGTACTTCAAAGAATTGCTAAAAAAAATAACTGGAATGCAGATTCAGTATTAATGTAATGCAGTATTTATACAAATGGAAAAAAAAAAAAAAAAAAAAATTAATATTATGTTCAAAGGCTCTTTTTGATTTTATTTTTTTTATATTGCAGAGTTCAGATGGACAGCATCAATGGAGATCCTGTGTAATCTGATTTTTACAAATCAATCAATTTTTCGTCATTTATTAGGAACAAATGTGTACAAAAGCCATTAAATCCTATTACAAATAAAACCTTTAGAAGCTGCTTTATATTTTTTATTACAACACAATATCCTTTTGCTCAATATTACTGTCACTAAACAAAGTTGGAAAATGTTTTTCAAAAGGCAAAGAGATGAATTTAATTAGATACAAATAAGACTGAAGGGCAAATATGAGGCAATATCTTTATAATTGAGTTCATTTCCATTTCTGCTCATAGTAATTAAGTTTGGGATTTGTACGCTTGTGAAGAGTACAGTGTTTTATCACAGTGAATCAATACTGCAGTATCTTCCGCATGCTGAACTTTGCAGGGCTGCCTCTCTGAAAGGCGGATATGTGGTAGAAGAGGAGATAAACCCCTTTCCAATGACTCCCGAACCCTGCAGAAACATTAGTTTTTCACTTGGCTACATCCCACACTCTTGAATGTGTGTTGTTTTTTTTTGTTTTCTTTGAAATCCTACGCAGTGTTCTTCTTTATTCGCCCCAGTAAGAGAGTGAGAGAGCAGCACTGGGTGAGAAAGGAGTGGCGGGGGAGTGTCAGGGTGAGATAAGGGAGGAGAACGCCTGAGAGAGAGTACAGATTCCTATTAAGCAACTTTCCCTCCTCCCATGATGTATGAGTGCACTAACAATCATGACAGCATTGCATGTATTTCTCCAGTGTTCAGGCTTAAATGCAGCTAAAGAGGCCATGGCACCAGAAAGGCATCGAGAAAGCCAGAGAAACAGTACGGTTCAGATGGACAAAGGTCCTTTAATGTTTCATATTGCAGTTTCAATTCATATCAATCGTTCAGCACATGAAATATTTAAAATCTACTTGTTTATTGAAATATTTAACGCTGGGGGCTCTGTTCACGCTCCAAGAAGCAGCGAGAGAGTCCTGGCTGGCTATGAATTAAAGTATTTCTGCAAATCCTGATCAAAATAATGTAACCAATGAGAGCCTGAGAGCCCATGACTGAAGTACAAACAGGCCACCACTGGATCCCACTGTGGCTCTGAAATCACTGAATGTTTAATGAGTCTGAGGCCCAACGAGAGCCATCTCTCTGAACTACGAGGGCAACGTGAAAACCGAAACAGATCGAATGGAATATTTTATCTTTCCTTTGATTGTATTCAAGTGTTTCTCCCTTTGGCTTTGGTTTTGGTTTTTGCTAAAGCCTATAAAAATATAAAATTTGAAAGGAAAGCCCGATCTTCAGTATATTACTATTAAATACTGTTTGGCATTAGCGGCCGTTATTTGATAATGTGCTTTAAAGCATTGTCAGTGTGACTCTTAGAGATGCTCTTTGACCGTACTTTAAAGGGCAGCCTGTATATGACCAGCAGGGTCTCCTGAAGGATGTCTGTTCTAATGAGAGCAGGCCAAATGGAGCCAAATGCAGTCTGATCTGTGATGTCACTCGTAATATGCTGGCAGGCCATAACTGCTGGCTGGCTGAACGGCTTCCACTGCGTTATTAACACAGATCAGTGTACCTGCCTCTCTTCAAACACGATAAGCTTCAACACACAGCTCTCCTCAGTTCACTGCGTGTGCCGCCTAATACCCACCAATAGGAAATTAAAATGTTCTCTCCGAGCGGTGCTACCGTCTCTGCCAGTCCAGCCTTGGAGACTGTCTCAGAGTGTTTTTGTGAGCAAGTTAGGCGTTCGACCTTCCTGGCAATAAAATCCATTTAAAATAAGACTTGTATAAACATTCCTGTCCTCAATACTGGCGATGAAAAAGATCCACAGTCTTTTTTTGTGTGCAAAAATGCCTTCTAAAAAATCAAACTGAGGCTAGGCTTAAAGTTAGAAAAGGTGTTGCTTATAACACCTGACTGCCTGAGAATCATCATGCTGCTGAGTTTGATGATAGGTGTCTGCATGTTTGTGGGCACTTTAAACAGGAACTGCCATTAGCTAATTTGGTGCACTTTCACGGTGCCAGTCTGCCAAATATAATACATTACAAGCTAGTAAAGCAGTGCTTACAACATAACCCACTGCATCAATAATGACATCATATTTTTTTTACATTTATATGGCTCGAGATGTCCCATGGACCAGTTTAATCCCTTTGTATTTATTCAGATACAGATATTTGCCCTGTGTTCAATGAAAACAACCCAATTTCAAACAGTTAAAAAAAATAAAAAGATTCAAGTAAAAAAATATAGAAAAAAGTACATAAATTAATAAACACTTGAAACATGCATCAATACAGACACAAATTCATTACGTTTTTGTGTAACTCAACGTTTAGAGCAACATTCTATGGTGTGCCCAAAGTAGTCATGGGACACATCATAAAATCTGCAATGCTTTGGCAACGCCCAGGTATTTGTTGTACTTATTGTTGCTGTAAACAAAACTGCACAAAAATTTGATCAAAACAAAGCCTTAGGCTGTTTTGCATTAATAATATCATTTACAATATTCACTCAAAATCTGCATGAGGAAGGTGTGTAAACAGCTGTCAAAGGTTTGTAGGCAGCTCTCTCTCCCTCTCTCTCTCTCTCCTTTACTGTCCCATTACTTTCCTTCTCTCTGTGGATTGCAACAATGGAGGGAAAATTGAGTTAGGGCCAAAACTTCTATTTACAACCACAAACAGCAAGCGGGCTCAGAAACGAAGTGACATGTTCTGCCCGTCTGGCTCTGCTGATCGATCTCATTAGCTCAGTTTCAGTACCATGGACAGCGCCACATCCACCTATGCACCAACTAACTGATCCATGCTCATTTCACCATTTCACAGCACAAATGCACACTTTCTTAGCTTTAAGGCTTACAGCAACTGCAACAGACATTTTGCCAATTATCTCTTGGCTGCAGATGGTCAGTAAGGTATCCTGTGGTACTAATCATATCTGTTAAAATAGCTCAGGTGATGTATACAAACATCATACTGTTCTGTTGTCACCTGATGTCTCTCTCTCTCTTGCACTCTCACTCTTTTAAAATCAAACTAAAACTGCATACAAAGCAGTCAAATAAACAATTTTTAAGTAACTTCAGTAGGAGAAAATAAAAGTGACAGAGCAGATAACACAATGAGGTGCCAGATCCAATCCAATAGATGCAGGTCCCAATCTGGGAGGTCCTCGAGCCTTCTCCAGCGTGCTCCAGCACAAATTAAGCCCTGAGCATGCTCGACTAAGACATTTATTAACTCTGCTAAAAAGCTCATGAATAAAAAGAAAACAAACAAGCAAAGTTACACTCTTTTGGTATGAAATTTCATTGTTTTGTTGCTATCACTTTAGCACCATCTCAGCAAAGAAACACTGTGTTGGAAAACTGAAAAAGGGAACTAGGCACTAAAAAAGCTTGCAAAACACTCACATTATTTGTTTACCTCAGGCTGCTGAAGACTCACTGAAACCACTATGGAACGCGTTTTTGTGCAGAACAAGAGCTGTGAGTTTTATTCCCACTTTTTTAATTAAAATTCTATTAGATAAGGATCTGATCATGACCAGTATGCAGAGAAGGAATGATTACATCATCCAGAGACTCCACATGTGACTATTGCTAATGACATCCATACAGAATGCATATTAAGCCAAAAAATGACATTCTGTAGCTTCTGCCCTAAAATAATTAAAAAGCCCAATAACAAACAGGAAATTAAAGAACAAAAAAAAAACAAAAACAAAAACAGTTGTTTGTGCAGATCTTTTGATTTTGCAATCTGTGATGTGCATCTGCTTTCAAAGCCTGCCCTGGGTCACAAGCATGTCAGCTGTTACGTGCCCCTTTTTTAAGGGAGATGAAAGCAGCGCTCGTAAAACAAAAACAAAAACAAAAAAAGAAATGAGTAAATTTAATTAAGGACACAATCAAAAGAAAACAACAGATTGGCATACAAATTCGTAGATCTTTCTTGTTGCCCTGCAGGACCCCGTAGAAACGATTAGCAGACTAAGAGATGGAAGGCAGGCAAACTCTAACATGTTTTATTGTTGAAGCTTTCATGAAGTTTTCGCTCAGTTTCTTCTTCTGCAGATCTGAGGAGTCACATACAAACTTCTAAGATGTCTGAACCTAGAATAGCACGCTGACAAGTTACTGTCTGTTGTCACTGCATTCTCAAATCTCATACATATTTCATTGGTTGTGTTCCCTGATACGGAGATTGTGGCTGACATTACTTTAAATATTTCATTATTCAAAGACATTTTAGAAGACAGTGAGATGAGGCTGTACGAAAAGATTCAGGCTAGAAATTAAAAGGGAAAATATGGGCAAGTGGGTAAGTTTTCTTTACAGGCCATGTGGTGTGTCTGTACAACGCCAGCCTGTGTGTGTCAAAGAGAAATGATGCTTTAAAAAGGCCTTTGTAAATGTGTAAATCAGACTGAGGCATTAGTCTACAATCCCTCTGGCTGTGTTCGAAGAGCCGCACCACATCTCTGTTTGTCAGCGCTGAGGAATTGCAGCTGTCGAAAATGATGCGGTCCCATTAGTGACGGAATCTGAGCTGAGACGGAGCCAGACAGAAAGCCGCTGTGGGGACAAGATGATAACAAGGTACTCATTGGAGATGTGAGGGATGGTGTTTGTGCATCACTCTCTGCGTGTGTGTGTGATGAGAACAGGGCAGGGGGAAGGAGATGGAGGGGTTAAGATAAAGAGAGAGAGACGGAGAGAAGGCGTGAAGAATGAGTAAATAGGGAAAAAAAAGATGGGGGAGATGAGATCAGACAAAGGGGGAACAATGAGAGCTGGGAGCAAGAGGAAGTGACTGGGACAATAATCAGGGGAAGGCAACACTGAAACAGACGAATCAAAGCAGCGACTGAAGCTAGTGAGTCGGCAAGAGAGCAAGACACAGAGGCCCGATGAGCGGCTCCCTCAGAGATTGGCAGGTTTATCCACAGGGAGTTACTGATCTCTCATCCTGCAGATTGTTTCACTTCTGAGGTGAGCTGCAAGCGTTGTAGCATGACAAAGACGGAGCCGAGATACAGGATATCACTTCACTGCAACAGGCTCTGACGTCAACAGCGGCTTTCAACAGTACATTAAGCCACAATTAATAAGCAGGCTGACATAAAAGTCAGGTAAGCTGCCCTTGTGATCATGCAGCTGGTTAGCTGTTAGCTTCTGCACTGTTAAGAAGCTAAAAGCTAAAGAGCCAACAGTGTATCAACTAACACTAGAACATTAAACATCACTGTAAATCAGGGTTTGTATACCATCTGTTTGTACACAATGTAACTTCTCTTTAGGTTTTTTTTAACTCTAGTACAAATTAAAGCAGTGTTTACTGCACTTAAAATAAGGGCCCCATCAATTTACTAGGAGGCACCGGGGCCCTTTATGTTAGACAGGCCTGAGAGGCTTGGTAAGCACATAGGAGCCACCTTGGGGCATGTTTGATATTTACGATTCGAAATTAGGGAGGCTGCGATTCAGTTGGCAACATAAAGATCACATCTGTAAACCACTCACACTAAAGGATCATTTGGGCAATTAATCTGTTCAGTGCAGCCTTGACTCGGGAGGCCCTGCAGTTGTTGGAAGGGATGAATCAGACCCAAAATCTAGCTGATTATCCTCTAGCGTGGGGCCAGCTTAGGCTAATAAAAACAAAAGATTGGTAATTAAATTAATTTTTGTTTTTTATCAACCCAACAAAACAAAGACACAACAAAACTAACAAGTCAAAATCATATATTGGTTCTCTTTCTAATGACTTCTGTTTCTCTCTTGTGAGAGAGACACAAGAGAGCTGCATCGTCCAGCTGATTTTTGACAGAAAAGCCTGTGTGTGCATTACAAATTCTGGGTCGAGCATGCCTCAAACTGGAGGTGCGAGTGGTACCAGATTGAAACCAGAGCAGGATGGAGCGCAAGATGAGGCCACATTCCAACTTTTTTAGAATATCCGCTCTGTGCTCCATCCAAAATCCTTCCACTCATGCTCCACGCTCACTTCACGCTCCACTCACATGCTCTAGTGCTTGCACGCTCCAATTCAACTCTATATGTGCATCAACAGAGACGGTGCAATGATGTGTTATGCACAGGTGCCAAACAGTGCATGTTCTCTAAGTGCTGTATGATAAAAGCAGGTTAGAGCTTGAGCATACACTGTCTGTGAGCGGCGCACTGGTACATTTGAATGTTCATACTAAAGGTGGGATTGTATAATTATTGCTATAGAAATTTAATTACTACCTTGAAATGTGGCAATTATATGTGGTAATTACACAGGTTGCATGAATCTGACTTCTATGAGCAGCGGAGTGGATGACAGCTTCCGATCCACATGACGTCTTGCAAGGCCATTTATTCCATGTTATATTAATAGCACCTCTCTTGCTTTCATAGGCAGGATGCCTTGTCTTACTGCTTCAGCTAATTATCACAGCATTAGGCTGCACTTCACTCTTTGTCCTTGGTGGACTTGCCAATAAACCCAGGTGGATTGCGATCGTCTGACAGCTGTTTCCGATTTTCTGTTGATTATACATCCCCAGGTTTTTCTTTTCTTTTTTTCTTTTCTTTTTTTTTTTTTAATGAGAGCGCTTAATTAAGTTTTCGGTGATGGCTCCCAAATCACTTTTAAGCCAATAAATTGGATCGTCATTTGCAGTTTAACTGAGGTTTAATCATGGCACACTTGTATCATGAGCACCAATGAAAAATAGAATGAAATGGGCAAACAGACAACTATGGAATGACAAAATGATGAAGTAATTCCCGACAGCATGAGTGAGTGATCCCCAAAGGAAGGACGTTTACTTGTTGTAAGTGTTGCACATCAACATACACACTCTTAGACTTCTAGCCCTTCTGGATACAGTCAATAAGGGAAAATTATAATCTTTTTTAATCTAAACGTTCCTTTTCCTTTGTTTTTAACATAATGTTCCTAGGAGGACACATTATCCCTGCAGAGATGTGTTGAACATTTAGATATTTTTAGCTTGGTATATTTGTGCATCAACCAATTAAAGCCATAATTAATGCAGAAATGTTGTGCTTGCAGGAAAATGTGGAACTTAACGCATATGACAAACAAACAGCCGGGATCAAGCTCCACGCAAAAAAGTGGCTGAACCACAAAAAACAAATCAAAAAGCTCCAAAGTCTCTGATTGTGCTTTGAAATATTATTTTTTTATGAAATTCCCTTTGGTTGTGAGCTCTTCTCTGTGCTGATTGTGTTTCTCCACTCATTCTCTTTCCCCCAGTGTGCTTCCATCATCTTGCCGCAGACAATTGGAAAATGTAATTTCTTCTCGTTGAATGAATGGGTTGGAGAGCACAAGATCGTCTACTCGGGCGAAGTATGTCTCTGTCTCAGAGCAAAACACACTGTCCACAAGGACATGCTAAATTAGCGGAAAGGTCAACCATTGCGTGGTAGAGAGGAAGGCCTTTATAGAACGTTTTTTTTAGTTTCTCTGTAGGCGTCTAGACAGAGTTTCTGGGTACGATAGGCAATTGAAGCAATATAATTTTTCATAGATAAAAGAATACGATTTTTTCATGGCTCCAACTATTCAAGCAGACCAAATTATAATCACCTTTTACTTCAAAAAAATATGTTCCCGTTAAGAAGTAAACCTAAGTAGGCTTCTCATGTGTGGCTTCTTCCTTTAGCCTCATTGTGCTTTAAAAGCAAATGCAGAACATTTATTTTTCCTAAAAGAGAAAAATCCATTGGAGCTGCGATTGAAACCCCAAAGCAGCTGGCAATAATGTCTTCGTGAGTTGTTAACAAACCAGCGATAAATCCAAAATAAAAACCTCTCTGCTCCAGCAAAGGAAATGACAACAGTGAGCAGTGTTGTGGGTACGCCCTCATGCTCTCGGTTCATCGCATCTGACACAAACTGGCACAAAGGACCCCATAGTTCTTCCAGCAACCCTTGACAGCAGTAAGGGCAGTAGCAGTAAATGAAAGCAGGCAAGCATGTTAGCCTGTAGTCTACACACAGCGCAGGGATACAGCTGATGATCCTTCAAGGCTTCCTCTCTGCTCTGCCTGCAGCAACGAGTGCTGAAAAATGGTGATGATGGTGCTGGTGTATTACAACAGTGCATGGGCTCATTAGCCTTTTCTTCAGTTCACCAGTTCTGATTATGAATCCTTTTATCATTTCTTCAGGAGTGTGTGTGTTTATACCGAAGGTGAGAGTTTGCATATGTGTGCACATGTAGAGACAACGCCAACTGAGGCAACTGAGGCGTGAGGATCTTTGCTGAGAGCAGGTGGATGCTCTTTTTGTTCTTTTTATTTCTTCTCTGTAAGTCTTGCATCTCCAGTTTGGGATCAGGCATCTTGCTTCAGATTGTTAAAATGGGTTTCACAGTTTTGACATCTAAGTTTAGTTTTTGTTGACCTGTTCGGATTTCAGAACAGGTCTTTTTCTCTAGAAATTGTCTCAAATGGGCAATCTTCCACATCGGTTAGTATAAGAAATTAATTGAAATAAAGTTTTTTTTTCCCCTCCCATAAGTAACTTGACATGTTTTGAACCTGTGTGATATCTAACGTGATGACAGGCTCATTAGACCATGAAATTGAGCAGTGTTACCTTGTCTGTATTAAATTTTGAAGGTGACAAAAGAGAAATAAAGACAAAGAAGGTTAGAACTAGAAAGACTTTGTTGTTGTCTTTTCTCAACAAAAACTTAAAATTAAATGACTAAAAACACACACAAGGTTTTGTTCCTACAGCCACTTCAAGTCTCTATCATATGAACATTACATGCATGGTTTTGGGGCGTTTGTCCGAACATTTGTTTCTGTTGTTTTTCTTGGAAGGACAGTCTCACACTCCTGTGTCATGATGATGAACTGTCAAGACCTTGACCTTAGCTAATGTGTCCTGCAACACACACACACAACTGGACTTTTTCTTTTAGCACCCCTCAAACAAACATCCTCCAGCAATTTTTTTGCACCTTTAGCTGTGATTATTCACATCCTTTCTCCACAGATTAGATTCAACCAGTGACTTAAAACCTTATTGCACTCTCATCAGTAAACTGAAAATGGAGTTGATATTTCAGTTTTGACCAATGAAGGAGTTTTATCAATGTAGAAAATGTGCTTTACTTGCTTTGAGTTAAATGAGAGGATCGATTCCATTCATGTGTATGCCAAGTGTACAGAACAAGTACGGAGCTAGCTAGGTGTTACCTAACTTAACATAAAGACTGAAAGTAGATAGAAACAGCTGGTGTTCTTGGAGTGCGGTCATTACCTTGAGGTTTCCAGGCAACTAGCAAAGACTTAAAGAAATTTCTACAAGCAATACACTGCAATCTGAAATCACATACTATGCACTCTAAAACTGTGTGTGTACTACTATAACACACTTTTGAGTAAATAAACAGTAGTATCTTTTTAGATGCACTGTTCAGTAAACATGTATCAGGTCACTTCCTGAAAGTATCCATGCAGGTAGGAGATGTGTTACCATAGTAACTTGTGCCAAGGACAAACTAATTTAAAAAATATATTACACTCAGAAAAGTGAAACTTAATATACACATACGGGAGAGCGAATATGAGTATTAACTAAGAGGTGAACTATTTTGATACTTCCATATCAAAGCTGCAAAGAACAATCTAATCAGTACTGTTCCAACTTCAATTTCAGCGTTATTACTGATACAGCACCTAGTACAAAAACAACATACTGATAAAGGAAAAAAAAGGGGGGGATGATAGCTTTGTACAAACAGTGAGTGAGAATGCAGGTAACCTGAATTTGTCAGTTTCTTAAATCTCAAATGTCCTTGAAAATACAAAAAAGTGTATTTTTCAGAGTCGTCCCTGCTTGCTTTACTATGGGACAATAATGTTACATTGCAATCAGAAGAAGGAGACACATTTGCTTGCAGGCAAGTAAGTTCAGATCCTGCACAGTAGTGAAATGAATAAAGACAAGTGACTGTCAGAAGGGCAAAAAGTCCATTTAACAACTTGTAGCAGTCTGTTATTTGTTAAAGATGGTAGCAGTTATGTTATTTGGGATTAGATGTGATAAATGTGCAGACCATTAGAAAGCCTACGGTCCTTCAATCACACTCTTTAGCAGCCTTGGAAGAGACAGCTCGTAACCTCCACTCTACCGAGCTAAAAGCAACATGCACAAGCACAGCAACAGAAAGCAGGGCTTGAATGAGGCCTGTGTCTCAAACACTGACAGCCCTTTCAATATGAACGTGACGGGAAATGTTTTAGCGAACACCGATCGGCGTAATAAACTTCCACCCAGACATATAGTGCACTTCTAGCTCAAACATACTGCAGGGTAAAACTGCAACATTTTGGGAGTGCTTTAGTGAAGAGTGTAGGAAGGTAATAAAAAACAGTGTTGCTCCATGGAGTGTAAAATGGGAGGGTTTGGCAGTGTGCAGAGAGGGAGGACAGCAGGGGGAGAGGAGAAGGAGCGCAGGTCGCTGGGGTAATTTAGCTCTGATCTCAGTGCAGAGTCGTGAGGCTTGGGGAGGGAAGCCCATGCATCACGCTGCAGCTGTGTCCGGAGTGCACTCTTATGATTGATCACCTCCCACCCAGCTTTAATTTAAAGTCAATGGCATCTATAGATACCTGTCAGACTGGAGCACCCTGTAATGTCTCCTCACAGGACAGGGCCCTCAGTTCTTCGACTGAGGAGCCGCCAAAAGCCAAGCAGAGCTTTGGCAGCCCAGGAACAAAAGGAAGAGAAAGGGAGCTAGCCTGGTAATCACTCATCCAGCTGTTTTATTTCTGGCAGCTGTGACAGAAAGTGTAAGCTGTTCACCGGTGATTTGAGCCAGAGATGGATTGCAGCTGTTGAAAGCTAAAGCAAACACAGCTGAAGTCAAATCAGATTTGTTATACAATATCCACAGTTTGTGATTACATTATATAAATCTGAATTCAGTTTTAACCTTTTGAAGATGGTAGCCATACTGACCAGTATTTTTAAAGAATTACAGATCAAATCATCTCCCATAGTATGTTTTTTCCACTTGTATAACTGATTCCGTCACTCTGAACCAGCTCTAATTTAAATCACTTTTTCTGTTCTTTATTTTCCGCCTTCATCTCAATATCAAGGGGGGAAGCAGAGAGACATAGAAGTGTATTACAGATGACAAATGAGATAAGTGTGGAAGAGTTCTCTCGTTGTACCTGGCGAGTCTGCAACTTTCTATATTACAAATGACAGCAGGCCTCGCAGGGACATAAGATCACACCCATTAAATGATTCATATCTTTCAGCAATTACATTTTATTTTTGGCAGCGAACTTATGGGCCATCTAACTCACTGAAATAAGCGCGAGGAGGTGCTGCTGACTGACTTGATTTATGTTAATAAAATTGAATGTGTTATTTCTTTGTAAGCTGGCAAAAATCAAGTGCTTTCTTCTTTGACTTAATTATTCATAATACAACTGACAACACCTTTTCAACACGGTTCAGTATTGTCTTTAAAAGTCTTTAGTCTTTGCCACACAGTGAAATGTTTTCCTCTTTCGCCCACGACTCTCTGCACTATCCCATCCTTTTATGACCAGGACCTTGTCTTGTCTTGTGGCCTCCAACTATGACTATCATTAAAGCAGACCCTCAGGGTCCCTGCTGGCAAAACCATCCTCTGATTTGTTTTCCCTGACCTCTCTTGCATTTATAATGTCGGACCCTGCCCCGGAGGGCATGACAGGCACCTACAGGGCTTCAGGAAGCGAGGAGCAGGAAAGATATGAATGCTTGACATTTCTGCAGGTTTAAGGTCATAAATTTCAGGCACTACATATCCACACATACAGTATATGGACCTGAAGTGTAGGATCTGCAACTTTTACTGTAAATGCATGCCTGTATGTGTGTTTAAATGGGTTTCTGGTTCCTGCATGAAGTAGAAGCTGAACCTTTATTAAAGTTCCTCTCCAGGCATTGATTAAACCTTTAAAAGCTCATCTCTGTTCATCAAAATTAAAGATTTAGAAGTATTAATACATGAAAAAAAATCCCTCATGCTTTACATGGGCTTAGAAGTAATTCTACACCTTTGCCTTCATGTAGCTACACAGATCTATGGAGCCCTCATCTCTGTCTCCACACACCCCTCCACCTCCCCTGTAGCTTCACCTCTGCTCATCAAACACACAAACCTCATCAGCAGCTTAGTTCTCCTATCCTACACTGTCACTGATAACCTGTGCTGTAACTTTCTTCATCAACCACCATGAAGCCTTATAAAATGTCCTGTCAGCATTTGACATGAATCATCATGCAACTTGGCAGGCTAATGTTGGCTAACATTATCTGGCACACTGCAGATGTGTTTGGACACAGTCAACAGATAAAATACGAGAAAAATAAACCTTCTGGCTGACCAACATGTTGGCTCGTACTCGCTGTGTCTCCATGACTAATGGATAAACAGCACTGAGATTCAATATAAGTTTGTGGAAAAACAGTTCTCTGGAAAAAAAAGGGCATCGCAGGCTAGTTTCTTGCTTTTTTAGATTATTTGGTAATACTTGTGTGCTCTCCATTTTTCTGTTTGCGATTTTGCAACAGGAGGCATAAAACATCTCTGTAATTGATATAAAAATAGTAAGTCAGCCTGCAAATACAGATAAGAAGCCACATCTCTGGCTTCCCCCTCTCATTTAAACCTTGTTGGCGAGATTAATTTTGGTGGTGGTGGTTAAGTTAGCCTTCAACCAAAAAGGACAAATGTGAGTGCAGTTGTTGAGGACTAGTCATCTGCTCCACGGTCAGTAAATTCTCCTGGAGAGTTGCCCGTTTGTTAAACCATCATGTCTTGTTTTCTATTCATAAACACATCAAATACACAAGATGTGGTGTTGAGCCCTTGAGGATTTTAGGATGTTTAAAGGCACCTTTGACAGCGTCTTTGATCCATGTTGAGTAATGGAAGTAAACAGTCATATAATGCACTCTGATTAAGAAACTGGTAAGACAATTTCTCTCTATTGTAATTTTTTAACAGCAAACTACATTCTTAAAATTGTATGAATGTGAGAATTATAAAAAAATAACATTAAATCCCACTAAAGACAGTCTGTCATACTTGTTCCCAACCTTTTTGGCCAGTGACTCGTTAAAACAAAGATATGTCAACTTGTAACCTAAAAAGCAATTCACAAGAAATAAAAGAAGGATTATGAGAAAATTTTGAAAAAATAAAGCCAATTTTGATGTTAATGCAAAAAGTTGAGGTTTTTTTTTACAAAGATCTAAAGAAATTGATATTATTTCAGCTATTTCATTTTTTACTTTATCATCTGTAATATACCAAAGACATACCCAAAAGAGTGGTCTATCAAAGAGGAACACAATTTCTTATTTGCAGCATACAGAGGACCTTCGCATGTTAAGCTTGAGCATACTTAAACAAACACAGGCTGCGGGGGAGGAGCATATGCCCGTTTTGTTCATTTCATGCACAGTAAACTGTGTCTGATTGTGCCATGTCACCCCGGTGCTCCATCTGTGTTGCACCGTGCATACCTGTGCACATGCAGGGGCAGTATGTGCAGGCGTGAGTGTATCAGCCATAAGAAAATCACATTTTTGGATTCACTCCATTTCACACTGTAATTGAGATAAGTGCTGTTGCCCTGATCATTCATCCAGAAAACACAGAGGGAGTATATCAATGTCCAGTCAGAGAGCCTAAAGGGTCAAAGGGGACGTCTGCTGTGCAATGTTCCTCATAGTTCATCATTTCAAGGCGAGGCTGAGCACCTAGTCGATACCAGGAGCATCAGATCACTTTAAGAGATGTGCCTTCAACACGAAAGTTTACTGTTTTTAGACGGATGAAGCATTTGAGGAAGTGACGATGTATAATAATCACACCATGGCTTTCACTCGACCAGATTTGCAAGATTTAAATGATCAGATGTCCACTGAAGTGCTTGAATATCCTCCAACCATCTTTGAATGTGTGAATGAAGTTGCTGTATAATCCGCCACCCATGGGTCAAGCCCGGTTTTTGAATTGGTCTACTGAGAGAAAATGCCCAAGAATTAAGTAATTAATCAATGAATCAGCATATAATTCCTGATTAGCTCTGACCATCTTGCTGTTAAATTGAGTCATTTGGGATTGGCACACAGAAGAGAAAATGAGACGAAAGGCAGCCACAGAAACTTGACTGGACCATGATGACTGTAACCATGATTCTATACAAACAGCTTCTTATGACAGGCATTAATAACTATGCACAAGTTGTGAGAGGTTACATTTAATCCGCTGGCAAACAGGATTCACTAGAAATGATCTTACTACCCAGGAGGCATATCCCCCAACCTCAGCTTTACCAATTAAACATGTGGCCCAAAATGCCACATGTATAATAATGTTCTTGAAATGCTGGACCAAGTAAACAACAAACAGAACAATTCGTAATTGCTCCTGGATGCAGCCAAAATCATTATGAAACTGAAGTGAAACTAAATCAGATTAATGTGACTTTAAAATTGCATTTCAGGCACTGTTTGTGCTTATTTCATGTGCACTAAAGCAAACCAGCTCCAACAGTAAAACCATGGGAATAACTCACAATGAGAGGCTTCTAATTATGCTGTCAGCAAATTGCACATCGTTTCTTACACTGTGGTGGGCCATGACATACAGGAGCATGCTGTGACATACAGCCACATAAAAGGCGACCATGTAAAGATATTTCAAAGTCACCACTTTAAGCCATTCAGAGCTGCCATCTTGACAGGAGATTTTCCAGCGGGAGAGTCTCACATTCAGCTTAGTTTGCAGATCATAAAGGCTTTTATTGCCACGCACTGAGCTAAATGTATGCCTATTTGCATGTACATTACACATCAAGCTTGGGAGCGCCCGAGCCAAACGGTTTCCTGTTCTGTACTTAACGGCCCACTCCATGCCACAGGCATGACAGAGCTTCTCTAATAGTGAATGCTTAGTCAAAGTAGGCATCCCTGAAATGTGAAAATCAATCATGGATGACAGCTCATTTGGGCTATCTACCAGGGGAAAGCAGAGTAAGGGAATAAAAGGGTAGAAATTCCAATTACACAGTTGATGACCACTCGTCGCATGGATATGTGTAACCTCTGGCTGATGTTGTTGACGCCTCCATCCACATGCGTAATGAGCATGCTGTGGGCAAAACTTTTTGAATGTAGTTTAGAAGTCAGGAGGAGAATAATGTGTTGCATTGTTAAGCAGATCCAGGTTTCTCCACAGAGCACTTAGGAGGGTAAAAGATGAGATCAGAGACAGGCATTGTGTCGCTGCCACACTTTGACAAGCACATTATCCCATATAGCTGCCTGAACCTGGCTACCTTTAGCTGATTAGAGTAATTAGAGAACAGCAGGCTTTACTGTCAGATACCTGTCTGAAGCAATATACTGCATGCGATGCATTTTAGTACACAGTGCTTGAGACAAAAGTTCAACTTTAAATGCCGACAACAAATCATAAGGTGAGATCACCGTGGCTCAGACTGACAGCAGCTTACATGACCCATTTAACCTCCTTGCAAACCATGCAAAACCCACAATCTGTTCATTGGCCCGCCCGTCACCCGTGGATGCAGCCCCACAGCGGCCCGCTGTGGAGTCAAACTGCTCAAAACTAATATGATTTTCGTCTGGGCAATCTAATAAAACACAAGGGCCATTTTCCCTCTTTTCGGTCCCTCCTGCCCTTTTTCCATATATCGCGGCAGAACCACTATGATTCATCAGAGATGTGGTGGCAGTTCTCAGTATGCGATGAGCGAAAGGCACCTTGGGGAATTTTATGATCCATGACGAAGCGTCCAGGATCATTTTGGATGTATGCATGTGTCACTGCATATTAATAATGGCCTCTGTCTCACAAAAGCACCAGCACACCTTCAAAGGAGATAATTTAATCTTCTCCCCGCTGAGCCTCTTCTCTCTTTCCACGCTTTCTATTACTTCGCCTCTGAATCCAAGTCAAAGCAGCCATCGCTTACATTGTGCACCTTGGCTTTGGGATAATAAAGAGGAGAAACAGGAAATGATAAGGGAAGTCAAGCCAACCAGGAGGAGGGAATAAGCCCCAGATTCAGAGCACAGCTGATCAAGATAAACACAGAGCTGATGGAGAATCTCTTTTCTTCTCTTTACATATGTAAATTGAGTGGTCATATAATGTTACAAAGGGGCCAGTTGTTGAGGAAATTGACTTTTTACCTCTCTGGGTTATCTGTTAGCGACTGAGAATCGTGTGCAGCCATGAAATATTCTCTCATTAAAAATTACCATCTTGCAGTGCTCTTTTTTTTCCCCCTCCGTCCTGGTTTTTCTGCACTGTAAGCCTGCAAACAAGCAAAAGAACAAGGCAGGGTGCTCTTAAGTGAGCTCCATGTGCCCTTTATCTTGCAGAAAGATTTCATTCTCTTTAAAGAGCTGACGCCCCGCGGTGAAGACAACAAATGAGGAGAGCATTGTGGGATCCTGGACTTGTTTACGGGACGCCGTGGCGAGCATCGTCAAAGCCAGAGCTGATACTCATTATTCAGTGACTGCACAGCATACTGCAAGCTAGAGAGCTGGGGAAAGCTCCAACACACAGCATCCTGTTTGATATATATAAAACACTGGGTGATCTATGATATGAAGATGTGTAATAACTTCAAACGCCCCCCTGTTCTATTGTCATACATGTTATGGTGAGAGCCAGTTAACCTCCGCCCTAAAAGACCCATCGTAAAAGACCTTCCATTATGTAAATAGATGCAACAACATATTCCCTGTGTACCAATAAAACATTCACAGCACATAGCAGCCACTTATTGGCATGCATGATGATATACCACTGTTAACAATAGGGTAATGTCAGCTGATGATGTAAGTGCTTTTAGAAGACACGTAAAACCTATGAAAAGAACCATTAATAGTCCATCTAGAGAGTATCCATCCAGAGAAAAAAGCAAAGTCAACGTCAAATATCAAATACAACATGGCAGAGAATTGCAAATGAATGCAAATCTGGACTAAATCCTTTCAATTGCTGCAAAGAACACTTAGCATATTAGCACAAGAGCTTGATCTTTTGATCTTGACTGGTGTTGACTTCAATAAGTTTTAAAAGCTTCGCAGTGCATCATGTGTAACCACTGCCTTTGTGTACCTCTGAATGCCAGTGATTACTAACAGCTGCTAAAAATTGAGAATATGGTCCATTAATTTTCTTCTTTATAATATTACAGCATTTCGAGTTCAGCTTTTATCGAGTGCCAATGTGTCTGAGGAGAGCGGCACTTAAAACAAATGCGATGAACAAAACAGAAAATATTCCATGTTAAGTATTTCTGGCAACGGCATCTGCAATGCATTGTGGTTTGCGATTATTAAGCAAAGACTCAGATGCAGGCTCTCACAAAACTGTGCCAGTATCATGTACCAAAGCAGTAATCTACAAATCTACATAATGAGGCCTGGAAAAATACAAAAAATGTAGTCAAGGCTGTGCATGAACGCACTAAAAAGAATATGTTTATTGAATGTCTGTGTGCTTTTGGTGAACTGAATGTTTCTGTGAGACTGCAAATTCCCTTTCAGCTCAGAATGTTTGAAAACTTTGCATCAGTCACAAAAGATTTCATCATTTAAAAGGGAACAAAATGGATTTGTTGATATGTGATGAGAGTTTAGTTGGGCACATTATCAAGGACTGTGGTGTACAAGGTGTACAGACCGATGTTCAGACTGGTGAGGCAGGTGAGTTATGCAACAACAGGCAAAGAGAGGGGCATCAACAATCACTGCATTGCTGATTAGCTTAGTGTTCAGTACATATGCGCTCTAGACGATGTGTAAAATTGGTGCATCTGTCCTTGTTTTACTGTGTGTGTTTTTTGTGGCTGCAGCAGCTGTGGAGTTCATAATGTGCAAACATCTCTGTGTTTCTGCTTTGGTGATGTTTCATTCTGCTGTCTGGAATTTCTTTGGCTAGATGTATGCGGCTTTTTACTTAGTGTTGGTTCTTTGTCTTTAATTATCTGAGCTTTGGCTCTCTTCTGGTTTATTCTGGTGAGGCTTTGCAGAGGAAGGCCGTTGTGCATTTATAATTAATAATCAGTTGTGTGCTAAATTTGTCCATTGACTACAAATGAAATTTTGGAATTCAGAGCTGGGTTCAGATGATGGCTCAGCAGCTCGAGTTCAAATGATATTTAATGCAATTTTAAAGGTGTTAATTTAAGGTGTTC
This sequence comes from Ctenochaetus hawaiiensis, assembly GCA_029783645.1. NCBI lineage: Eukaryota > Metazoa > Chordata > Actinopteri > Acanthuriformes > Acanthuridae > Ctenochaetus > Ctenochaetus hawaiiensis. The sequence continues at coordinate 7,726,098 of JAPZDY010000010.1, forward strand.
TTTAATTACAGTAAAATCTCAGATTTTTATGTAAATCCTGCCTGTGGGTCTGAAAAGCAAGTCTGAAGGTCAACTACATTAGCAGCAAATTTGAGAAAATGACCATGAATTAATTCATTTTTGGGACTGTGTTCTCAGTTCAAAATAAAAAATTGTGAGGTTTGAATGTGAACTAGTTTATTTTAATCCATGTAAACTGATCTTTGACCTTGCTTTTGTGAAATCTAAACTCACACAACTATGTATGCGGTAAATCTGATTTATCTGTGAGAGGGAACAGAGGTGTGTGGTGGATTCAGCATCTCATGCCCTCAATCAGCCAGAGGTGTCACTACAGTGCAGGAAAGGATCAGGCAGAGCAGACTGTCTCAGACTCCACATCATTTATGTGTATTTTTCTATGCAGCTGTGGACACTGCTGCAGGTCAGTTTTAGACAGAGTCAGAGCTACAGTCAAGGCCAGTGTGTGTTATGAAATACACAAGGTCCAAGGATGCTTTCAATCAAGTCTCTGAGGTTTCCTGGACTCTACATGAGTGAATACTGTTATTATATGAGCTAATATGTTCCTATTGACTAATAGCTATGTATACAATCAGACTCTTTTAAGAGCCCATATAGCCCCAAAGACTGCATTGGCTATCTGTACATTCCTGTTTGAAAGATATTACATCTGATTTATTTTGAGTTTTAATTTTACATATTAATATCATGTTATTTCACCAACATAGCCTATGTAAGTCTCTTTCAAGGGTATTTGGAATCGTTTTTTGTAATGTTTCAAATATTGTAAGGTATTATTAGTAGTGTATATAAGTATATAGCTAGCTTAAGTATAGAGGACCCTATTAGCTTTCCTTTTGTCTTTTAATATTTAAGGGAACTTTTTTTGTAAACAGTGTCACAGCTCATGTCAATCAGATTATTTTGTCTTTTTAATACCCCCCTCTCCTCACTGTGTCACCAATCTACGTTTTTTGTTTACATTGATTTGGTCAGGAGACCTCTACCGGCTGCACTTTTATACTGTGTGTTTAAATACCTGTCTTGAAGGGAATTTAACTCACTGGATCAAACAAAAAACATAAAATTATTTTCTCTGTCTTGATGAATTACATGGACTTTTTTAAGAGAACCATACCATGATTTCTGTCTTTTGAAATCTGTACTTTGAGAGAATGTGTTATATAATCCCAATCCTAACTGAAACGTGTCCTACATCAGGCCAAACCTCCTACAACTTCTCCATCATTGCTCACTGTATCAGCAGATCTGTGTGTGACCATGCAATTCTTTGCCATTAGTTAATGAGTTTTAGCATATTATGTCATCAGACAGGGCAGAAAGCAATTCCCAAAGCTGTTCCCCTTTTTGGCTTCTCAATGACGTTATCATCATGGCTGACTCCCACTTCTGTTGCAGCACATAACCTCATAACATGTACAACAAGCCACTTAATGGTGAAATAAATGAGTCAGAGGCCTTCTCCCTCTTGTCTTTCCTGCATGGGTGGGTGTGTGTGTGAGAGGAGCAGGGGAGTATAACAGAAACAGAAAGCACACCCATGCAAGTGTGATCCTTTCCATGTATGTGTGAATGAACTGCACGGTTCAGAGAGTGCTCTTTTATTCACTCACATCCCTCTCAGCAAAAGCCGTGTTTGTGGCAATGACGAAATCCCCCCGCTGTCTTTAAGGTTTCTTTCTGTCGCCACACTCTCACCTCCCCTCAAGAGCGTGGAGGAGGTGAGAGGGAGAAAGCCTAAGCTGTCATCACAGCTTAGATCAGTGCCCTCCTCCCCTATTCCACCCCCACCCCCTCCGCTGCCTCCATCTCTGCCCTCCACCCAAACCTCCAGCAGCATATTATGCAACTTAAAAAAAAAAAAAAAACAAGGTCACAGAAATATCCAGAGAGGAATCAAAGACGATAAACAGGAAAGGAAGGAAAGGAAAGGAAGAGCCTCTTCCTCCCTCTCCCTCTCTCTCTCTCTCTCTCTTCCTGCCTGCGCCTGTTGCAGCGTGTGATTCAGCAGGAGGTCTGACCACTGGAACGAAAGAGCCTGCAGCATCTAACGCATGCGAATGCCTGCAGACTCACTTTTAGACACACACACATCAACTACCGGCAGCTCAAGAGATCATGATAGTTTCCACAAGACATGGTCCATCATGTCCTTGAGCTTGAGTGAATTTGTGTGTGTGTGTGTGTGTGTGTGTGTGTGTGTTTACTCAGGCTGCATGCTGTGAAGTGTACCACTGTGAAGACTAATGCTTGTTCCAAGTTCAGATCAAACTTCCGAAACATGCATCTTCTTAAATATAAAACCTTATTTTGACCCAATCTTTGCATGCATTATTGATAAAGCTTCTGGTTGGAAAACGAGCTCTGGTGAGTTAAAGAGACGTCGCACATCACTTCTGCATTGCACCGGGGATTATCAAAAGCAAATATTGCAAGGAAGAACAAAGACATGTGCAACTAGTCAAAAAAAGTATTAAACTATTGTGAGGCCTGTCTAGCCTTATAAAGGAGTAAATGACAATTGTAGTTAAAGTTGAAATTTTAATGTTCCATTAACCAAAGGAATTTACAATTGAACTTGTAAGTCTGTGAGGCTGTGCGAGGTCACAGTGGTGTTTTGAGCTCAGTGCTAGCATCAGTGCTACCTAACAACGCTAGCTATCTTGTTCACAAAGGCAATGTTAATATGATAATGTTATCACATGTGTCACCTTCTTAACACTGATTACTGATTAACACTAAACAGCAGATACAGGCTAGATTTGTTTCATCACAAACTTAAAAGCAAAGAAAACCTCCAGCACAGAGCCTACTTTTAAGTACAGAGTGGGAGTCTGTCAGCCACCACTGGTTACATGCCAACAGACAAACAAACAAAATAAACCAATAAAGGATACTAACTTCACTGGACAATTCAGGTAATTTAATGATTACAGATTTTGGTGCACAAGAGACTCTTTATTTGGGTCTAGGTGAGGCTCATGTATGGCTAAATGTCTTTGTGTGCCTCCTAATGCTTACATTACCAATGATGCACACTCCTTTTAATGGTCAACCAAGTGGTAGTGGCGGTGGTAGTGGGAAGGCCATGAGGTCTGTGATTGATGATCATTGGAAGGCCTCATTTTAGAATAAAGTTTCTTTATTCTTTTCTTTTACAGAGGAAACCATGTCAGAAAAAGAAGGAACGATAAACTTCCACTGGTTTCAGTTTTAAAAATATATGGATTTACGGATTTTCTCACTTTTGTTGGATTTTAGAGTGATCAGTAAGATGTTCAAAAGATGAAAATCTATTTTTTAAAGGTTAAAAACAAAAACAGGAACAATTTGGACAATCCACTCTTTCTTTTCTTCAGAAAAACTTTGAAAAATGGCTAGTTGCATCATCTTAGAGTGAAAATTGCTGCTTTTAATTATCATTCTGATTATTATTATAATTTGAACATAGAAAGCAATTTGAGAACATCATGCACTGCACTGTGAAATTGCACAAGCATTTTCACTTCTTCCTGACATTCAATATAGGCTGAACAATCAATTAAATCCACTGATTATTAGATAATGAAAATAATTGCATTTGTACCCAAGAATATATCCCCTGTAAGAACGTCACTATCTATCCATCTTCACAAACATAGCAGCTCTAAATGAATATTTAGTATGATAATGTGACACCATACAAATCAGTTAATTGCTAATTCTCTTGGTTATTTACATGCTAATGTTGTTGTGTCGCTTTGCAGCCATGTTTTTTTTTTACATTTCCTGTAGCTGTGCGTCATTCCCAAACAGCCAAGCATCTGTAATTAAATTCAGACTGAGCTACACTCAATACACTGCCAGGGTTTAGGTACATACCCACCCATCAGGGATAAATTAACACTCTTGATATTTTTTAGCAGCTGCCCCAGAGCTGTAGCAGCTCTATGAAAGAACAAACAGTACATCCTGATCCTCCAAAAATAATTGTCATTGAAAAAATAAATAGTTATTAACTGGATAAAATGTGAGCAGAGCATATCGGCATGTTTCCCTGTGACTGCAGTGCAAGTTTATGGTCATGTCTTTACGTGTCAATGGACTTTTCTCTGATGCTGAAGCAGAAAAGAGAGACGGAGGCTGTGATGGAGAGAACAGGGAACCATTTGATGTTTGCCAGTTGAAAGAATAAGCCTTACTTTGGGTTGCGCTTTCCACAGAGGCATGCTGGGATTGAAAGAGCGCTTGCCCAGGGCTAAAGGGGATTTTTGGTGGGCGTCACACATCCAATTACCTCGGTAGCATCACAGAAATCCACAGGGAATGCACACGCAAACAGACAGACAGACACACACACACACACTTGTACGCACCAACATGTGAGACACCCACTGCAGGAGGCTCTCGCTGCAGAAAGGGCGCAGCCAAATTTCACTACTCTGCCTCTGCTGGATCGGCTCCCGCAGAATTCATGAATATTATCAGCATGTGTTGATGTTAGGATGTGAATATGGATAGCAATATGGAAACACCACCCAGCTCCACCTCTTTGGAGCGCATTATTAATGCATTCAGTGAGGCCATTACTAGATTTGCCTGGGCTGCACTGATGAGCCAAGAGGACCTGCGGACACACTGATATGTTGAGGTTTATTGATGCGTTTCAAAGCTGTTTTGAAGTTCTCTGTTCTGCAGCAAAAGCTGGACTTTCTAGCTATTTAATATCCCCACTAACAAACTTTAATAAGGACTTGGTAGCACATAAGCACGCCGAACACGTAGGGTCGCCAAACTAAAATAAATTTAAAAACACATCCTGTAATTAACGCTTTTAGACTATGTTCCTTTTTTAAACTTTTACGTATACAGGTTAATAACTTTAATATTTCTTCTTTCCTTAAAATAAGGGCCTGAAGGCCAATGGGAAATCACACTTCACCAGACATTACTGTAAAATCGATTTTGTGGTACATTTTTAATTATACAAGATTCATCATTTCTTTTAATAACGTGATGAAATGGCCTGGAGCACCACTTCTCCTTTATTGAAGCTGATAAATCTCTGATATGTGCACTCTGTTAAATCACCTGTGCCACCAGAAAGGAAATGGCTCTACATTTGGTAAATACGCCCATAGTTTAACTAAATCCAACCTACAGGTGCTTGTTTAAATACATTTTGGTCAGGGCTAAAGCCAAACTTTGAATCTTCAGAAATACGGTCAAAGTTTCATAAGTTACTTAGCTCAAGCAACAGCATTCATTGAGTGAATACCATCTTTCATCTTTAGATCCAAATGACTGACACAGCAGTGCGGCTAACAATCACCTATAGATTGACTCTTGACCTGCAATTTTCACATAATCAACCTTACCTTCAGTTGAGCCTGGAGGATTATATCCATGGCGAGACAGACTGTTAGCTCATGAAAAAAAAAGGTGCTGTTCAGAAAAGCTTTTTCGCTTAGCACAGAGACCTTTGATTAAAATTTGAGAACAGACAGATATAAACCCTGCTCCCAGATATGTTTTAGCAAACTTCTCAAGGTAATCATGCCAATGAAGGGTCATTGCAGAGGTCATGCCAGCCCACTGCTTATTATCAGGAGACCTTAACTGCTAAGAGAGGATCCAGCTCTTTGAGGCATTTGATACACACCCAGAACTAAAGTGGCAATAAAACTGCGTGCAAGGGAAAAGGCAATCTAAGGGCACAGAGAAATAAAGAGGAGGGAATTGGGGAAAAGATGGGGTAAGAAATGCTTGAGCTTGAGCTGTGACTGTGGCATTTGAGGAGGCCCCCTTCAGGCTTCAATCATCTTCAGATGAAACACATCTAACTGACATGAAGACGAGTTTTCAAATTGCATGTCCCTCTGCATGCACATGTAAATGCATGTGAAAATGAGTTTCTTGTTCTTCTGGATACCGTTTCCATGTTACACACATCGTGATCACACCTTTTTTCACTCTGGCATACACAGACTTAACACATGCATTAACTCACCCCATCACACGTAGTAAGACGAGATGCGATCGGCTGAAAAATCATTCAAGAAAAGCATCAGGTTTACTACCAGATGCACATATTCTTATTTTAGCTTGCAATAGCAATTCTACAGCAATTTGACTTGTGATTAATATGCATATTCTTCATTTGGTAAAGCTTGTGTTACTGTAAGTATGCCATTGTAGTGATTTGATTTGCTTGTTACAATAAAGAAAACATTTAGACACAAATAACAGAGGTGACGAGCTCAAAGATAAAGTGAATGAATGGTTGTTGGGACCAGAGCAAACCAAACCAAAGGAGAAAAAGCATGGGCTGATCCTCCTCCTCTCCATTTGTGGGTTGAACTCTCCTAAAGGAAGCTTGACTCATGCTGCGCAGACTCGTATAGACTGGGTCACAAGCTGGCTACTATAACTGAAGGCAAAGCATGACTGTCTATGGTGAGGCTTCAGACTGCGAGGAAACTCTGGCAAACCAGCAAGAGTTAAATCACTTTCTCTCAGATTTTGGGCTCATTTGCCTCTTATAGGCGTATTACTCCCAGCAGCTGATGAGATAACTCCTATACAGCTCCAGTGTACAAATATAACTTCAGGTAAAATGAAATTTTGCTGCAGCAGCCTGAATAAAGATGAGAAGCGAGACGGCAGACAATCAGAACTGGGCGAGAGCTCCAACATCTGCATTAACTCTCGCTCTGAGAATTCTTTCACCACTTAGTGAAATCTCAGTGGAGAAGTGCTTTACCTACACCAGATAACTCTGCTTGCTTTGCCATTGGAAGACATTAACTGACAGTACACCGCTTGAGGTTATCCCCATGGGTGTAACAGCCTGTGGGATATGCTGTGTCTGGAGGAGAGATGAAGAGAGCATGACGCTAAAGAGATTAGCTTTTACGTTGCGAATTTCTGTTAGAAGAATAAGGTTTTAGAGACTATTGAGGGATACACAGAAAGCCAAATAATACAAAAGGGGCTCAGCAGACTCTTAGATATCCCTTTAAAAAGGGTAGGAGGTTAAGTCAGTGTTAAAGCGCATGTAACGGATGCATTGCATGTTCGGAAGCACTTTGAGGAACGCTCAGTATCTGTGAGGAGTCTCGCTTCGACAGGATGATGTTCAGACAGGGTGATAAGTCACATTGCTAAATTAATATCACAACAAAGTATTAGCCTACATAGATGAAAAAGCACACACAAAAATAAACAAGTAAACATGTAACAGAAACTGCATGTTTATCACAGTGCCTCTGCAGAGACACAGCACAACTCCAGCATCTCAGTTGCTGAGGGAATGACTACATAAAAAAAAATAAATAAGGGGGGGAGGATACAGCAAGACACTTTTAGTTGCATTTGCGTGGGTGGGTGGGGTGGGGAGGCATGGATATAATGATATTCTTAAGCAGGGGTGGCTCTGTGTGTAGCCCCCCTGCTGTCTGTCGTTGATTCTGAAACCAGAGACTTCTGGAGGCGTCATTGTCAACACATTTACTCCATCACTGCTCCTGCTTGTCGGAGAAGCTTAAGCAGTCTCGCTATAAAGATAAGGAGCCCACCCACCCCCCTCGCAGTTGCCTCACAGCACCGAAATGGTGGTTATTTTTGAAGAGACACATTCAGACCCCCACCCTCCTCACCCACGCACCCACCCCCAAAAACCCCAAACAGCAATCTCATCTGCTCCCGCGCACCGTTGTAAGGCTGCCGCGAGGGGGGCTCGCGTTTTTCTGCAATCACTTCACATTTGTTTCAGCGATTGATTTCCTGGCATGTGAGGGGAAGGAGAGAATGAGCGAGTGGGTAGGCAGCAGGGGAAGGGAGGGAGGGAGGGAGGGAGAGAGGGGGAGGAGCGAGCAGAGGGAGGCAACAGGGAAGTCAGAGGATGTGCAATGCCAGGCTCACATACTGTCACCATGACAACAGACATCACTTCACAGGAGCAGCACTTAGGATGCCTGTGTGGGCTGAAGTGACATAGTTGAAGGTTGGCATTAGCCTCTTGTGGATGCCACAGCGCACCAATCCTCTCCTGGCTTGCTTTTAAGCTTTATTTCCTCCACGGCACTGCTAAAAGGCACCCTGCTTCTCTTATCAGCTACCTATTGGGACTGCTGAGTGATTTGTACTTTATGTGCGTAAATGTGGGTCCTGCCAGTTTGGTTTAACAAAGACAATCCAATTGACTGAAGTGCGTAAGGGAAGACGGGAGAAGACATTCATATTCAATGAGCTCCTTTCATCATTTGCGTCACTTTGAAGCTGGCGAGCATGCATAATTCTCTGTGATTTGAAGTGATGCCAATCATGGAAATGATAGCTTGAGATCGGAAACACACCACAGAAACTAAAAAGGATGCATCTTAGTAGCAAATCCTGCTGTCCATTTAGAAAAATCTGTAATACTTTAAGGGGGTATAAAATTGACTTTTTTTAAAAGCAAAACCAATGCAAGAATCTTCAAGATCCAATGCATTTATTAATGGCTTATGTAATTCTAGCTTAATATTAATTAATGATCGAGTTTATGTAATGATTTAACACCTTATGAATCCTCAATTTTCAAAATGAATTTTGACACAGTGAAGTCATGCATTAATTACCATGTCATTATATGAGCTATAAACTAGGGAGAAAAGATTAGCTTCACTCATTCGCTCTAAAAGCATAAATGCACCTGTCATTGTGCACAAATTATATACCTGGCTAAAGGGATTTTGGGCTGCTCTTATCAGCATGCAGCATAAACGCCTGTATGCCTCGCTCACTGTATCTTGTTTATCCGTTCACATGCAGTCAACAGATTCTACATACGAGCTGGCCAAAGTATAATGCATGAAAGAGGCATAACGATATAATAGAAGCAGCAACGTCAATAACATCCAGTAAGTGGCATTTCAGCAAACAGAAAATGAGAGGAGATTTAAATGAATGCACAACTTAAAAGAAAACTTTGCTGATGCTTTGTATAAATGCATGGTGGGTAGTATGTACAAAAGAATTCCCCTTCATTGTCTCTACACCCAGAACCTTGCACTTATTTAGTGGCAAAGGTTCTCGGGGTGATGCATTTTGCACCATCACAATGTAAAAACTATAGAGATTGAATAAAGACAAATGGTTGCCATGGTTTTGGAGTCATGGAGAGGCAGCTTGCCAAATAAGCATGTAAATTAATTTTCTGTCACTGTATTTCCTATATCTCACCTAGAATGGTCAAAATATTTTAGTGTCTTGTTTAGCTGTAATACCAGATAGTCTGTCAGCTGGCCACCATGTTCCCTGTTTCGAAAAAAGATGAGTCAAAACTGAGCAATGCCCAACTCAATGTAAATCATCTATCAGCAGGAGCATTTATTGGTTCAGTGCTGCACAGTGCATTCTACTTGTTGTAGGCTTTCTACCTTTTGTGTAGTAAATAAATATCTCAGCCTTTTTTCTGTTTTCTAAGGTAATGAAGAAAATTCCAGAATATTATATTCAGAAAAAAAATCTGCCAATTTTTTTACCTGAAGAACTGTAACTCTTGGAGCAACTGCAAAGGAGAATAGTTTTTGATAAACCCCAAATATTTATAAAACAAAATTCAGAAATGTGGTGGCATTAGTAAGGGGTTTAATTTTGTAAAGTTTTATTCTTTATTCCTATAGAATGTACAGCCTGATATCACTCATAAACAGTTCTTGCTTTTGGTCAAACACACAGAGTTGTTTTCATTTAAGCATACCGTAAGTAAAAGTTAATTTTGTGTTTTGTGGTAGTTTTCAAATTTTATGCTGCTTTATTGCTCTATTTTATTGTGTTTCAGAAAGAAATACTGTACTTTTTCCTCCACTACATCTGACAGCTGTAGCTACTTCTTATTTTGCTAATTCAAGTCTCTGCACACCAACACAGGTGTCTTCAATTACTCGGACTAATTGGACCCTGCCAGGTGCCCTGGGTGGAGCTATGCTGGGAGTTACATTATTTCGCCAAAACCAAAGCAATTTAGAAAAATCATAACTGTGTGACTCGACAAAGATTGACAAAAGATTGAGGGAGTTGTCAATCAAACTGAGCTTGTCTGTCCTGGGAAGAGGACTGATTAAGAAATGTAAGTGAAAACACCTGTGTGACTGGACTGGGAGGGGGTCACTTCAAAGATTTGATCACTTCAGAGATTATGATGCATTATTGTTGATTGCCACTCAGCAATATAGTGATTCAATTTGAATTTAATGCATAGCAGCAGTAGTCCCTCATCTATTGCTAAGAGAACTAAAACTAATTTAAACAGCGTGATTCTGTCTTCCTCGTGTAGTGTAATGTCAGTCATAGTAAACTCTCAGTGGATGTTAATCACTACCTGTTGACAATGGGGTATTTGCTATTATGCTAATGGCATGGCTGTGAGTTACAGTTTTGTGTAAGCAGTGGATGACATTTTTAGGATATATTCTTTTCTTAACTTTTTTAAAATTTCTTAAGGTGGTATGTGGTACAGAACAGACAGGAAAATGATAGACATGGAAAGATGCAGGGGATCACAACTGCTACGAATGTGCCTTTCTAGGTTTGTAGATCTCTGTAAATCCTCCACCGCTACACCAAAAGGATGTCCTTCTTAATATCATTCATAGTAATAGTCTTAGTGATGGTCAAATCTATCCAGTCACAACATCTTCAGGAAAAGATTGGCTTGTATAATGCTGGCTCATGATGACAAGCATCAACATCTACATGGTATTACAGTTAAATAGTGCAAATGTTATTCATGCTCTTATTTTAAGTTATTAAAATGGCAGCAGAGATGGGAACTGCATGAGGAGAAAGCACAATGCAAGATCAATTAGAGCTGTCAAGTATAAGATTTTTTTACTCTAAAAAATTAATAATAAAAAAATATCGCTATTAGCCAAATTCATCCTTGGTCTCTTTTTGGCATATGGATTAAATGCAAATTAAAAGTGTGGGGAGGTCTTTAAACCTTCATGATACAAAAGGGACAAATATACTAGGACACATTAATATTTTCTGTTTAATGGCAGGTTGCAACCAGTAATAAAATGTATTACTGCTACCTTCTATGACAAAGTGATAATAGAAATAACTCAGAGAGGCGCTTTGTTATTAGCACAGTGTTAATACAAGAGTTTTCAACAGAATATCAATATTTCATTTATAAAAATCAGTTACAATTAATACCAGTTATCATAAACACCCCTTATTAAAATGGGTGTCTTATCCCAGGATCTAAATCTACCATGATTCACACTTAAACTCCACCAGCAGCACTGACCAGTTTGGCTTCTTTGTCCAAGATACTGTAGCTCTAATTTATAGCAGTTGGACCATGTGTCTGTCAACATGAGGAAATTAACACTATTATAAGAAATGAAAACACTACAGATAAAAGCCTTTCTGCTGTACAAGGTAATATTAGCAAGACCAGGGTTGACATTTAAGATTTAAATCTTGTTTTTAATGATCCAGATGATGAACGGCCACTTCATTAAAATGTCAGGAGACAAAGGGAAAAATATCCGTTCCTGTTCAGTGCAGGCCTTCGCTGCAGGTCAGAGGCCATAGCAGACTTCATTACAAGTGTAGAATTACTTTTGATTCTAAATAAACTGGGAAAAAGAGGCTGGTCTAGTCATGCACCGGAACGGGACTTAATGAATGAATGACTACAAGATCATTAGCAGCAGCTTTCTGTTATCAGCACTGTATAGAGCCGGACAAGTAGCTCAGGGTTTGGGGGATGCGAGCTTAACAGTTGAAGCAGCCAGCAGCCAGGTTACAATAAGCTTCTTTGGTCCACGGTGGGGATTTGGCCTTGAATGATCCAGAGGTAAATTGTGTTCCTGAACTCATCCAAATCCTCACAGTAGAAGGAAGAAAGTATTACAGCTATCCATGATGTGTGCAGAAAAAGCTAAAGCTACATTATACTACTCTTTTTTTTGCTATTTTATTTTTTGTTTTGAATGCATTTTTATCAAAAAAATATATTACACTCAGTGAACATTCACACTGAGAAATGTATTCCATTCATCACAGCTGTGCACGACTCTCTGCTTTGAACCATGCAGAAAAGAAGAATGGAATTGCCTATTTTCTGTGTAGAGAACTTTTTTTCTGTAGACAACGCTGTTAAAATCACAGCTACAACCCCAAAGCTTATACTCCTTTTTTTCAAATTACCTACACACAGCTACATCTTTCACAATAGCTGAAGGGAGCTGAGAGAGGGCAAAATTGAGAGTGTCATGCTTTGAGTAGCATGTGTCACCCCTCAGCACACACACCCAAATGCCAACCCTAACACCCACCCAAAAAATCACTTGCAACATAGCCTCTTGGCTTAACAGCTATAAAGGGTGGCACTTGGATAAAATTAAGAATGACACTTTAAGGCTTTTAACAATTTGATACAGACCCAAACTTATTAGTATTTAATTAATAATCAACTTGTCTTAGTTTAAACTTTAATGAAAGCATTGGAAATTCATCTCTGGGAACGTCCCTAGTCAGGATTCCATCAGTTTTGACCATTTTTTAAAAATGTGTCAACTCAAGTCCCTCAGTTTAATGGATGAGCCATATTACATTGCTTGAGTGCCGCTTTAATTCGAAGTCAGAGAGAATGTGACGTCTGGATTTCAAAATTCAGCGCACTGAAGAGCAGCTGTTTCACCTTAATCGCATTGTGTTGAGTATTAAAGTAACACTGTCAAAGATTATCCAGTGAATACTGAGCACAGCGGGACTGCTTCAGACTTTAAGTTCAAACATTGTCTCTGCGGTGTATATTCAGTGCCAGTCTCAGAGGACTCGGTCCAAAGAGAACTGACATTCGGTATGATTAAGTTAGTGCTATCTGAAGCCCCACCCAGGGGTACGTAGTAATCCCAGATGTGCACCTCACAGTGTTCTACTGCAATGAATTACTTCTTCTGGGCTGTACCCAGCTGTATATCCTCATTTGCCTCTGATTGAAGCGCATACTGTAGACATCCATCCGCTGTTCTGCTCCCCAGGGTAATGGGAAGGAGAGACAGGCAGAGGAGAGAGACAGGCAGGGAGATAGGGACTGAGAGTGGGAGGGAGGAGAAGAGATAGAGTTATCCGTGGTCTCATTACGGTGGGAAATGTGAGGGTCCCGATCCAAGGGAATGATGAAGGACTCTGTGGAGGAGGCCTCTGAGAACCAACAAAGACGGCTTTAGTTTCACTGGCAGAATGCATTTGCATAGCTTAGAAGCCAAAGCGTCTGAACCGGGGCTCATGAAAAGAAACCCCAGCAATTGGTTGGACTTCAATGCAAACGAGAAGGAGCGAGAGACAGAAAGAGAAGGAGAGAGAGTGGGAGAGAGAGGGAGGGAGTAAGAACTTTTTCTCTTCAGTAGCATAACACAAAACGAGATCAGGAACATCTGCACATCCCATGGAGGTTGTCGCTGACTGACTTTGATGCAAAGAGAACATACTAAAGGCGGAACATCTCCAGAAAAAGTTACAAGCAGCAAACCACTTCCATGCTATCACAAGAGTCATGTTCTATTAAGGCAGTCTGATATTAGCGATTAGTGCAGTTTGGTTGTCAGCAACATTAGAGATACATAAATGCCAATTGAGAATATTTTAAAGGTTTCTAGGTGCTTCCATTTGTTATGATGGAGGAGCAGCTAGTGTCCTATTGGAGCCCGGGAGAGCGACATGGAGATGAGCAGAGGTCGAGATAAAAGAGCAATTTCCTCGAGAGGACTGTGTGTGTGCGTTGAGAGAAGAGAGACACACACCAGGAGGAAGGCGGTGGTGAAAAAAAAAAAAGGAGGAAATGATAAGGAGAGCGGTGGAGAGAAAAAGTGCAGCAGATGTTGTACTTTAGTGGTGTCTCTCTCTTTTTCCCTCCGTGGCCTGGAGTCATGGAGGGATGACTAGCCTTCATCAATCCTCTTTAATGACTCTGGCAGCACCACTTAATGCACTAGTATGTGATTTCTTCATTACTACATCATGATCCCGCCATTTAGTTGGCGGCAGTGACGTATGCCGATGCTTAGGGATAAAAATAATCAGCTAATGTCTCTTTTTTTCGCTAACCGTCCCCTTCATCCACTCTTGGGTCAATGTAGAAAACACTAGGAGGGAGAGTGATGGCTGATGCTCTGAACTCAACAAAGAGAAAGTGGTAGTAAAAAAGATATTATCTATGATATGACCAGAGTAACGAATTCTTGCTTTGCTCTCTATAAAACCTGTTGTGAAGCTTCACAGTTACTGCCACCACTGTTATCCTCTCACAGGCCTTGTTTTATTCAGTCACACACCTACTGCCTTTCACCTGTGGTGCACAATACTCCGTTTCACTGACCCCCTACCTTCCCCTCCATGTGTCGAAGGCGTCAGTGAATACAAGGGAGGGCAACGCAACTTGCATGTTAATGTTTTGCCACTATCAATAATAAATGTTGACCCTTAAACCCTGCCAATACATTTTCATTCAGACCACCTCCCTGGAGACGTGCAGTATGCTTTAAACATGAGGAACATACAAGCCAATGGCTCCTTATGACAAGTCCATAAACGTCTAACCAGCTACTCATATAAGCCCTTTTCCTGTTGCTGTAGCAGAATATACAGCAGCAGCAGGAGCAGCAGCAAGAAAGCAGGACTTATGTAAATCCTGATTAAAGCACACTTACTTTAGAAGAGGTGAAACACGGTAGGGAGGGGAAAAAAGGATGGGGGTGACTATGCTCAAGGGAATTTTCATACAAAATACAAGCACAAACACAAGACAGTTCAATCCTCAAACAGTTCCATCTGCTACAACTCCCTGCCTCTGCTGCTGCTGCTGCTGAAGGCCTTCTCATCCACACACACACACTGTACCTTTATGACACACATGGAGCATATCTTTCTAATGAGCTTGCATCTTCATCTGCGCACACACACTCTAGCATGGACTGCTCGCTAACACTGAGATATTTCTTAGCTTTGATCTGACATTCATGTGATCGGTTGTTATGGTTAGCATCTCCCCTGAATACATGTGAATGATGGGGAGAGCAATTTGGTAGATGAGGATATCGACAATGATTTCTTGAGACATCAATGCTTGATGAGAGGTTATGCCCTCGGGCTTAATGCATAACTGGAGGAATTTACTAACTCCAGACAACAAGCCATCACACATATCTTATATTGCCTGGAGAGTGCTTAGAGGTAGGAAGATTAGGTAAAATTGCTGAGTTTTCTATGTGTTTTCAGATGCATTTAACTGATAAATATCTCTGCAGCAGGTTGTAGAGGTACTAATGTGGTAATATGAGCAACTGTGCACATATATAAAGCTGTACTGCTACGGCTGCCTTGACATGTGTGGCATGTGCTGTGATTTATTATCTTATTCGCCTTCCTCCCTCCAGAGCAAAAGAACAGATAAAAATCCTGGCGAATCATTGGTCAGGTGCAGCACCATGACTGTTCCCGTCATGCTCACAGTAACCTTTCAGTGCTACATCATCTCTGCGCACACACACACACACATACACCACAGCGTCAAATGAGCTTTTTTTTTTTTTAGTGCTTGGCAACAGTCTCTGAAACACAACATCCCACATCTCTACTTGACCTTACATTCTCCCTGCACACCTCTGCTTTGGTCAGAGCCACTGTCACTGCCGACAGGTCAGGGCTGTGCACCTCAAGGTTTCCTCCGTGTCCCAATGTTAGTGCACATGAATCATTATTTCCCCACAGTGGTGGTGGTGGTGGTGGTGGTGGTGTTGCTGCTGCTGCTGCTGCTGCCGCTGATGCTACGAGGATGACAATTCATGTGAGACATCATCTGTGCCACTGGTTGCACAAACAGGCAGGGTAAGAGACAGAAATTTGTGCTCACTGTTCAGTGTACCAATGTGCGCACAAGAAAGAGAGATTCGGATAGACAGGCAGAAGGAAAAGGTAGGCATGTAGATCCACCACACATGAAAATAATTCATGACTGTGCATACTAAAAGCCACTGATGAGGCATACAGATAACAGCTCTTATGGTTACATTTAAAAAAAAAGGCCTACTGTAAGAGACGAGTGTTACATCCACCTTTTGAGTTACAATTAACAAAGTATATGTCAGGGACTCTTAATATTTTAGATTAAATCTTTCAATCTTCCAAGATTGTACTTAACACTTAATTTAGCCTGCTCACGGACCATCATGAGTGATAGATTGGATGAGAAAACAGGCTGTGCATGATTGGCTACACATACTGTATGCTGTATAACCTCAGGGTTTGCTGAGAACATTTGGAGCCTCTCGCTGAAATATGACATTCAGACCTGGTTTGTCACCCTCACAGGAGTTGAGGTTGCAATTTTTTTACAAGACCTCATGAGTCTTAGGGGAGTAAGTGGCGATTTATGAGCGACCACTGTTTTACAAGGTCATGATCACGTTTGGTTTCGGCAGGAAGCAAATTGTATACACTCACCGTACACTCCTTGGCAACGGATGCCTTCCACGATCAGCGCCAGCAGCCCCAAAACACAGATAATTAGATCCATCCTTTCACGTTAATCTATGCATATCCAGCTCTTCAATGGCAAGAAGTCCTTTCCGGGGCGGTGTAACTGAGGTGCATAGACACAGCACGGCTCAGATCCACGCGTCCATTTAATTAGTCTCAGTATTCGCTGTAAAGGTATTTATGCCCGCAGGAGGCAAACGCACTCAGGAGGTGATGGTTTTGATGTCCACTACCATGTATTGAAAACGCGCGGCGCTCGCGGCACAGAGATGCCGCGCGGAAGATGCGGGGAAAGCAAGCGAGCTCGGGGAGTGGGCTGCAGAAAGCCTGGCCTTATAACAGCAACCTCTCCTCGACTTTGAGTAGGTGAGCTCCGCTGATACGGCGTGTCCCTGGACTTTAACGAAGACCCCCGAGGCTTCTCACCGACGGGGCACACTGACGCTGTCGACTACAGGCGGGAGGAGGCTCGCTACAAACGGACATAGCTCCCGAATTCCAGCTGTGGTTCACGGCTCGCTCCGCTGCTGCTGCTGCTTCTGCTGCTGCTGCGTTGACTGAACGCTGTCAAACGGAGCCATCACCTCTGCTTCACACTCAAGCAAACACAGACACGCAGGCAAAACACACTCACGCTGTCAAAAAGATCTCTGCGATTTCACCTTTTAGGCTGTGAAGTCTTCAAACTGCCGTTGTTGAGGCTCGTGCGCTCACACAGTCACATCATGACTGCACCCCGACGCCGCGCGCTCGACTCATGTCTCCCAGTGGCAATGACAAGGGGAGGGTCTAGCCCGGGAAAGGAGCGGCGGATGACTGCTCCACAGCTCCTCGGCGATGCCTGCTGCTGCTGCTGTCTCGGGCGTTGTGAGACCACTTTCTAATGAATTCACACGACGGTAGGAGCCGGATGTGCCCGCCGTGGAGCCAGTTGAGCATCAGTCACGTTGCGCAATACGTGCTACGGAGACCGAGTGGCACCGCAACCGGTCTGTGGCTACGTCAAGAGGTGCGTGGCTTCCAGCGCTCATCTGTATGGGAGGCTTCGCTCAGCGTCAGGAAAGGCATGAGAGGCGCAGCTGCTGGATGTTGCGCGAGAGAGAGAGAGAGAGAGAGAGAGGGGGAGAGAGGGAGAGAGAGACAGGACTATTGGAATTCAGGAGATCTTGCCTTGACAGACCTTTTGCAATCAACACCAAACACACAGTCTACACCGCCGACTGCCCGTGTTTCAACATGCCTCCTTTATCAGACAGGCCGGATGAGATGCTGTCTGTCATGTTCATCTACTACATCAGATTTCTTTGGCTTGAGACAGTGGGATGTCTATGTTAGTATATCCAAGCACGATCACACACACACACACACACACACTGCTGCCACAGGCCTAGATGTTTGGCAACTTTTTAACAATACGGAACTTTTAAAGTTTGAAGATGTACAGCTAAGTGGTTCCCAAATGGGGTCCCAGTTTGCCCTCAGGGGTGCTGCTGGCAGCACCAAGGGGCTCCCGCTAAATTAGAAAATCCATTTCACTATATCAAATTTGGAGATATTTAGTGACTAGAGAGGCCCCAATTAAAAAAAGTGCACTCCTTCACCTCTGTTTCAAAGTAGAGTACCGAATAATGGTCAAATGGACCATTTCAAAGTAACATAAACATAATACAATATGAATGAGTCCTCTTTATTGTATTTCCTGCTGAAGTGGTTGGTTATATCAACACTGGCAAGGCATAAAAGTTGCACTATAAGCTGTTTCCTAGCAACACAATTTCAATTAAATGGATTTGATTAATAATTATTTTGTCCAATGGAGAAGCAAATGCAATACATTGGGGCGAATACGGATGAAAGTCAATGGCCAGTGTTTGAAAGCTGATCAAAATACAGCAAAAAACACAAAAAAGCAAGCAGCTTTGATTCATCACCATATAACGTTGCCGTGGGTTGTCAAAAAAATGACGTTAGAAAGTTATTTGAAATGTATAAGCACAATCAGTGTTAATTTTGTTGACGAAGACTATGACGAAAAATATTCGTCAATGAACCTTTTTCATGGACAAAAACTAAATAAAAACTAAATAAAAAGTCAGATATGACGACAAACACTGTGATGAAATATAACTGACACTTCAGTCAACCAATAAAAACGAGATGAAAATGTTAGAGACGAATGGAGAAGAGATCCAATCAAAACCACCCTTTCCTTTTTGTGGGACAAGTTAGGAAGAAATCCAATCAGAGCAAATCTTTTGAGGGCAGGCTGATCTACAGAGCAGCAGAGCCATTTTCAAAAGCTGCTGCAAGTGCAGGCGCAACAGTTAAACGCAGCCGCAGTTACACACTCTCAGGAGGAGGACAAAGACGAGTTTGCAGAACTTCGCACAGTTTCAAAGATGTTTTCACGACAGTTAGGTTGTTTACCTACATTATATTTAGTTGTGTTTAGTTGAACAATCTTAATTACACAGTTACTTATTATGTGAGATTATCTTTTGTGAAAAAGCCACAGTCATGTGTTTGACATTAAGAATAAAATAAAATACATATTTTGTATTAAAACCATTAAATCTGTGTCTGTACTGCATATTCAAACCTTAATACTATTCAGTAACAGACTGATGGATACTTCCAATGACTGGAAATTCTGTAGAAAAATATAGTTGACTAAAATCTGCTAATTTTGGTCTAAATTTGGTCTAAAATATAGACTAAAACTAGACTAAGACTAAAACTCTTATGATATCTAGTCGACTAAAATTAGACTAAGACTAAAAGATTTCAGATGACTAAAATATGACTAAAACTAAATGGTGTGTTATTCAAAAGACTAAGACT
>JAPZDY010000010.1:7760187-7771014 GCA_029783645.1 Ctenochaetus hawaiiensis
AACCCCCCCCCCCCCCCCCCCCCGCCCCGCCCCAATGGCTCTCTGAAGCATGCTTAGGCTGGTCTTCATTAAAAAGCAGAAGCAGCATTAACACTCGCTATAGGAAGCTGACCATATTGACACCTGCAAGATTTCACTGATTGCTCTGCTGGTACCTGAAGGGATTCTGAAAAGCAGTTTGGTGCTGGAGATGCTCAGGCATGTGAGTGCGCCCCTGGATGAGAGAATGGGTAAAGGAGGCAGTCTTCAGTGAATTACATTCACTGTCTGCATACAAATCGGCGAGCCAGCAACGAGAGACAGAGAGGCCGACAACAGATTTAACATCTCAGTGAGCGGGTGAGGATGGTGCAAGCTGGCAGCTCCCATCTTCTCTCTCTCTTTCTCTCTAGCCCTCTTCTTCGACGCCCTGTCTTCACTCAGCCAGCCTCCCTGGTGATGATGGTGGTGGCTGTGGAGGAGCAGGGCGGCTGTGGCGGTGGCGGCCGCAGCAGTGGGCCAGCTGGCATCTCGTTGGAAGGGCAAGCTTGGGAGGGCAGCCAGCACGAACTGTCACAGGCCTGCCAGGGCTGCCGAAGCGCCGGGCGCATTCCGTTCTGCTCAGCGTGATGCAGTAACAGGAAACACACACACAAACACACACACTACATATTTGTATCACTGTAGAAGAATGTGTTCCCTACCCAATAACCTTCAGCTTAAGCCTTCTGGTTACATGCTCGGATTGAAGCCTGAGAGCTGAGTCACACCAGGATTTAGGGAAAATTCAGACCAAAATCAAATTAAACTTGAACTGTGTTTCGACATAGTTTTATGGTATCAACTTTGGGGAACTCTGACCTAATGTTGATGCAGCGCTGTTGACTAACTGCAAGCTGTTCTGACATTGATGGATTTTGAGGGAGAGAATGAGGGAGCTAACATACTCTAGAAATAGTAACGCCCTGTTCCTGGGCTTAAAATGGTCTTTGTCGAACACCAGTAATGGCACAAATGGCCAGTTGGTAATGTTGCTTCCACCTTAAATGTCAAAGTCTCTCTTACAAACAAAGAGATATTGATTACATAATCGCTCTGAAAACAGCAAATGTGTGTATCTTGTTTTTTGTAATATAAAATTACATTTTATTGGAAATTTTGTGTGTGATCAGATATCAACTTCATAGACTCAATGTCCCTTTATTAAATAATAATAAAAAAAACATCTTTGGAGTTCATGTTAGGTGATGTACATTAGTACAAATAGAAACAAAGTCTCTATTAGTCACAGCAGAGTTGTGGCAGAGTGGGTAAAGCACAGGACATTCCCTCTCAAAACCTGTGTTCTGTGTGAGGCATCTTTGGATGATCAATTTTAAACTTTGTGAACTCACTATTTTAAGTTTATGGAGTTATAAAACTGCTGATTTCACATTATAAATAAACTTTTGCAAAATAGTTAAAGTCATTCCTGATAAGGTCATTTTCGATGCTGCTATGACGTCCAGGAAGGTTGTCAAGATGACAGCCAGTTATGTCACAAACTTATGGTAATAGCTGTGTTATGCCATTCACTTTGCAAAAATAAACTGTAGTCATTACATGAACCACACGGTCGCTACAAAACAAAGTTTCCAGCTCTATATTTTGGTGTAGCTTATCCTTATTTATTCATATTCTAACATTTTAGAGGTTTTAGAAGGTTTGTGACCACAATCAGAGTGTATTCAGCTACTCATTTACTAAGACAGCAGCACAACATGCAGTTAGCCCCTCATACTGACCCTGTAAAACAAACTACAGCAGTGAAGACGAGTTTACAGGTGCACTTCATAGGAGGGACCCCTAAGAGATTAGCTCAGAAAAAAAGGCAAATGTTCTGAGCTTAAATAATTTTTCAAAATTTATTCATTGCAGCACCTAGTGACACAGACATCCTCCTGTCTGTCTATCCCGTATCTTATACTTCAGTCTGCACCTGTCTGTCTGCATCCCCCTGATGTCGGTCTGTCTTTCCTCTCATTAACAGGACTGTGTAGTGAGGCTCAGCGGACATTACATGCGTCATCTATTTGCCAGATGTTATTGCTTACACGGTGGTGATTTCATAAGGTGCTGTGACAATTTCATTAACTTGGGGGAAATCAGACTCTTTCCCAGAGAAGGAGAAAATGTAGAGGCAAAGGGGAGCTCTGGATCTGAAAGACTGTTACATTAGCAGGATGGGGGTGGAATACATCACCGAGGAATTACTGAGCACAATAGACATGGCAGAGCTATTCTCCTCTATTTTAATGAGATATGCTCAGCTCATGCTATCTGCGGTCATGTAGGTAAATGGAAATGCACATGGATGGCAAGCTGAATTGCTACTGACAAGAACCAGATCTGTTAGCAAACGTGGCAGATTTCCACATTGGCCTCACTATGGATTCAAATTTTCAAATTGAGAGATGTTCGAATGATATCAGACATATCCCATTTCAGGAGAATATTGTGCTCTCAGAGTTAGCAGCTTGCTGTGGGCCTTTGAGAGGAGGAAAATTGTCCTGGAGCTCCACGGTCACATGGTTAATGGGGTTTCATTGAAAGCACAGGACGAGGGGTGATAGCCCTCCCTGATCACATTAGTCACATATCGATCAAGTCTCTCTGTCTGCTTGGTAAAGGTGAACACGCAATAAGTAATCCTGTTAGCAGCTCTTTCCTAGACCACTCGGCCAGATGGAGAGTTATCTGTGATAAGGGGGTTCTTATCTGCCTACATCTAAGGTTTCCATGGAAGAGCTGTTTACAAGCCGCCTCTGTTCATCCTGCATCTGACTTTAAAATATGCTGCTTTTTTTTCCTGAGGATCAAAAACAAAAAAAAGTAAGTTGTTGTTTCTGTGTCTTTATCACTCTTAGAGGCTGTGTCTTATCTACGCACACACCTACTGTACACAAACGCAGGAGTGGAGTTATTACACATTGCATATGCATGCATGCATATATAAAATGTACATAAAGAGAGAAGTTTCCGACGGCGGGGTGTGATTGCTGAAACAGATGAAGAGATAAAGGGGATTCATCAAAACGCATGACGCATAAACTCAGTGGCCGGCGATGCATAATTCATCGTTGATCAAATCTGACAAGTTCTTATCTTCCTGTTTGGGGGGTTTGTTGTGGAACAATGATGCCACTTTTTATTTTATTTATTTATTTATTTATTTATTTATTGTTTTATTTTTTACCGCTGCATTGTCTCTGGCTGCTGCAAGAGTGCGAGGAGTCTAATTTCCATTTTTGCAGTTGGGCCACATTAGCATACATTCCTTCATGCGGTAGTGAGGGGTGGGGGTGGGGGGTGGGGGGGGGGTAGTAGGGGGCCGACTTGGGTCCTCATCAGATAGGATTAAAGAAGAGAGTCCGCTGGAGCAGAACAGATTTAGGGAGAGACGGGCAGAGATAGCGAGGGAGGGAGAGGAAGAGGTGTGCGGAGGGATGGCGAGGGAAGAGACAGAGAAATATCTGGACCATGAAACATGTCTTCGACCTGGCACATGGCTCCTCTGCAGTACATCTGAACCACTTATTAGATGGTATTTGAGTCTCTTAGTGAAAGTCGTGCTGTGCTCAGGCTTTGATTCTTCTCCATTGTTAACATCAGTGCCTCAGAATTTTATTCACCATTCCCAGAGTTGCCCGATCAGAAAGCTGAAAGGGTCCAGAAGGTAAAACTTGGCTTGAGAAATTTAGCTTTATAGTTGATCTTAGTATAAATGTCATTTTGCCCTTGTAAGGTACATTTGTGAAACTGATGTTATTTTTAGTGCCAGTGAAAATCCTCCATAGACATTTTTAATGTTCTTTTCCAGGCACTCATCTCTGCTAATCAAAATTACATGTTTTATTTTAATTTTTTCATGAAATTTATTTTTTATGCCTTTTATTGACCTAGATGTATATCTACACCCTCGCCTTGTCAAAGTCTCTGCCACTGTCTCCACCCACTCCTCTGCTGTTCACCTGCCACTTGAACTCAGTTCATCAAATTCATGAACCTCTTCAGTAGCTTCATTATCTGACAAACATTGTCCTGAGTAAAAAATGTGCTGAATTTTTCCCTTACTTTTCTCTGCCCGGTGTAGCAATTTTACTGCCTTTCATGATGTAAATGACCTTGATGATTCTGTTAAAGCCTCCATCACCTTGGAGAAGAAGTGACACTTGCCAACTAAAAAGAGAATATAAAAGAGAAAAATAAAGGTAGAAGAAAACCAATTTACCAGTCCACCTCCTTAATCCAAGAGAGAGAAAGTGTCTGCTTATAATTTTAAATGTTAAATATGTCATTACTGCTGCTGGATGTCTCTCAATCAAAAGATCAAAAACAAAAGAAAGATAAGTATTATGGATTTCTCTTAGTTTGAACATTGTTAGAGATGTTTGGGAAAATGTGAGTACATAACATAATAAATAAACAAATTGTAGTCATATTTTAATAAGTACAAGTGTAAAATACTATAAGTTCAAGTATCTCATAAACCTTACAACTGCAAAAAGGCAAAACTTCGGATTTCAATTTAGCATTACTGACAGTTTTGTAAAACCTTCTCCATCAACTGATTAGACTTCTCTACCAAAGATTACGACAAGTTTTTAAGGGTTAAAGGTAAAAAATCCTCTTTTATAGCCCCTCTCATATTTCTAACTCCTCCAGACCGCTTTCAAACATTATTCAGTGTCTTCATCCCCATTTCTATAAATAATCAGCTTGATATCTTGTCACAATTGCAGTTGACCTCTTCCATGACACTCGATTCACCACTTTTTAAAAAGCGTAGGAGATCACAGCCCCTTATCTTTTCCACATTGTACATTAAATGAGTGTCTGTCCTTTGCTTTGTTCCCAAAATATTTCAAACAAGCCTGTATTCAGCACCTTTTAAAGAAACCTGGTCTTGACCCAACACTCCCTCGTAATTACAGGCCAATCTCAAAACTATTACTTGATTCAAAAATTATAGAAAACTACCGGAAAAGGTGGAATCTAATAACATACTCAAACTATTTTACATCTGGTTTTCTCGGGCTGTATTGTACTGATACTGCACTGCTGAAAGTCATTAATGGTTCTCTTGTGAATGCAGAATCTGGTCATTACTCATTTTACCACTGTTGGAACTGTCTTATGTCTTTCACTGAAGACATTAGATGACGACTAAACCTTGTGGTTAGTGAATTATAATGCAATAGTTTATGTGGCTTTTTGCACATTACCATGATTGCGATATGCATACTATTGTAAAGGTGTCAAATATGACAAATCAAACCATATCATGAACCATAAGGGTCAGTATATTATATAATTTATCATATAATTTATTATATTACATTACCTTATATTACATTATATTATAAGTCATAGCTAATAAATAAGAAGGCAACTTTTCGGGGAAGCTTCTCCCTCAGCAAACTTCGATGTTATGTGTCAACTGGATATCCATGCGAACACGAGGAGGGGTTGTAATGAGCGAGACAGCTCACTTTGCTTTGAAAGACCAGGGCCATTGGTCTGTGGTTTGGCAATGAGACAGACTGGTCGATTTGTGTGCAACCATCATTTTAACAGCAGGACTGAGAAGGTTAATATATCTCATTTGACATAAGAAGCTTGGAATGTGAAAAGCATGTTATTGTGGGTTTCCGCTGCTCCTTGAAAGCACTTTCATTCTGCAGCAGCACAAACAAAAACTGAAAAGAGGAAAAATACAAATGGATGACTGATTGCAAAGCCTCTGAGTTTGTTGTAATCATACTGGGAAAAATAGCAATAGCTAAGGGGCAGGTGGGGTATCCAATGCTAAGTATTGAACGTCCTTGGAAAGACACTTGGATGATACTCAATATTTCTTTTCAGATCCAACAAACACAGGGTGTACAAAGTGTCAGAAAAAATTGCCTTCCGTTTCAAAGATCCTTTTTTTATATATTTACAGAAATGTATCATCTATTTTATCCTCAACAAGCCATCTTGGGAAAAAAATGTTTTAGCTGAAGAAATACAGAAGCTCAGCTAATTTCCCTCCATCTGGCTATGTGATGCAAACAGCAATATTTTGTTTACTCTGAGATATCAAACGGACAACAGACGATAATTCTGCAGTGAATGAATGCAACGGGCCCGCTTGACTGATGAATATTGTGTTCATGTCAAGTAGTTTTCCAGCAGTGATTCATTGCCATATTTATAAGGTCAGCTATTACAGCACATGGGCATCATGTGGCTGTACATGATGTCGTGCTCAAACTGCCACCCGTTCAGCACATTCAAGGCTCCACTTCCTGCCTGGCCTGACCTTCGTCATCACTCATCACTGCAGGTCCATGCCCCCTCCCTCTCTGTGTCTTTCTCTCTGTCTCTCATTCTCTCTGTCCATCAGTCTCGGACTGTCTTCCGCTCACATTCTCTGTGTCTCTCTCCATCAGTCTGCCTGTCTGTCTCTATCCTTGTGCATTTGTCTCTGTGGTTCTCTCTCTGTCTGTCTGCTGTCTCTCTCTGTTTCTCTCTGTCCTTTTGTCTGTCTGTCTGTCTCTTTCTGCCTGGCTGTCTATTTGTCTCCCTCTCTCTCTGTGGCTGTGTGTCTGTCTGTCTGTGTTGTGTATCTTTGTCTCTCTGTCTGCATGTCTCTCTGTGTCTGTCTCTCTGTCTGTCTCTCTCCCTCGAGTTCACACACATACCTCCATGATTAATTCACCGTTCTATTCCTTTGCTCCAGCTGGATAAGTTGAGCACATCCATTATGGACCTATGTGTGTGTTTGTGTGGGTGTGTCTGTGCATGTGTATGTGTGTGTGTGTGTGTGAGAGAGAGAGCATGTAATGTATTCTTTGGCTTACATGAAACAGACAAGGTGATCACAAAAATGTTCAACGAGTGTGTGTGTGTCTGTGGTCTGTGTGTGTTGAGAGAGATGAAAAATTATTGCTGCTCTTATTATATCTTTTCTGATGTGCTCCTCAGAGCAGCTGCAGCTTTTCTGTGTACAAAAAGTAAAAATATGGTTACTTTATGTG
The DNA here is from genome assembly GCA_029783645.1 of Ctenochaetus hawaiiensis. Taxonomy (NCBI): domain Eukaryota; kingdom Metazoa; phylum Chordata; class Actinopteri; order Acanthuriformes; family Acanthuridae; genus Ctenochaetus; species Ctenochaetus hawaiiensis. Next base: position 7,767,228 of record JAPZDY010000010.1, read on the forward strand.
AAAAAAAATAAAGAATCATGAGAATCATGTTAAAGGCAAATGAAAACAGACCATAATGACCTCATCTCTGAACTCAGAGGCAGAAAAAGCACAGCAAACAAGACTTCTTTTGAAAAAAATCACTGCCTTTGACTGGAAGCTGTTTATTCCTCCACACGCAAAGAAGTAACAGACATCCGTTACAACTTTTGACTTTGATGTTGAGACGCATGTTGCAGGATGTTGCAGATCTGCAGCTCACTGTGTTGAGGAGATATGTGAGCTGCTGCTGCAGTTCAAACCCTCTGTAACACACCAGAGACTGAAAGCACAGAGTTGAAGCTGAACTCAAAGTTGATCAAAACGCCTATTTGCCTGTAAGTCAGGATGCTGAGACTAATCTACCAGCATGGCTCCACTTGATGTGTGGACCATGTTTTATCATGTCTGTAATAAGCTAAATCTGGGTTTTTAATTTGCATTTTAAATGCAAAATACTGGCTCTCTCCCAAAACCTAATACATGCTATATGATAGTAATGAAAAACTCCTTTCATAGGCCTTTGTTTTTCTTAATAAAGAAAGTTTTACTATCTCAGTTTTAATATCAAAATTCTGTACATAACTGACAATGCTTTTACTATATTAGATTGTTATTCTTTTGCATTTTTATTAAATGAAGCTTGAATTTAAGCACTCTGTTTAGTCAGCCATGATTGACTCAAGATATGAAAAAAATATATATCTATAGTACAATTATAAAATTTTAAAATCTGTGGTTTTACTATAATACAGGGCCAGTGTGTTGGATTAAATGGCATCTAGTGGTGAAGTTGCAAATTGCACCTGACTGAATTTCATTCTGCTCAGTGCCCAATTCAAATGTGCAGGAGAACCTTCGGTATCTATTCAACTTATGAAGAATGTTTATGGCCTTCTTCAAAGCCAGTGTTTAGTTTGTGTATTCTGGCCTTCTGTAGAAATGTGGTGGTAAATCATGCCTGACTTGCTCCTTCTGTAAATATAAAAGGCTTTTATGCTACTTAAAACACTTCAGTTCTTATTTTCAGGTGATTACACACCAATGAAACACGCTAATGAATATTCTGTTCCAATTCTGCCATGATCTACAAATAGTTCCTCTTAAATCCTACACACTTGACATTTGAATATATAGAAAAGTTCTTCCACTTGAGCCATTTTTAAAATGGAAATCACACAAGATTAAAATCCATTTAGCAGAAAACTCAGTCCTTTCTGACAAACATCTTAAACAGATTTCAAGGAAAGGGAATAGATCCTCTGTGCTTGCAAAGTTTTTATAAGAAGACAACAGCACAACTTTTGTATTTTTCTATACCTCTTTCCTCAATACTCTGAGTGTCTGTATCTGCACAATGTGATGAATAGGGTCTAGTTTTTAAAAGTGGTCGTGGACAGTTTGAAAGAGACTGCGACCTTGTTGAAGTTAATCTATACTTTCAGGCTAAAATAAAAAAAAAGAACTTCAGTAGCTATCATGGTGTCAAAGCCACAAGTAAAGATTTGCCCTGTGGCCAAGGACTCTCCATCTTTGCCAGGTGAGATAATCCCATGGAGGGTATTCATCCGATTGAAAGAGACAAGACTTCACTGTCTTTCCATCACATCATCTCTAACTGGGAGCTTCGCTTCTACTTACAGCCGCGGGCGAGGAAGTCTGCTCAACTTTTAAGTCAACTCTGTTCTTGTAAAAGGATCTAAACTCTAACTTTGTGAGGTGTCAGACATATGGGTTTGAGCTGGAATGATGAAGTTATCGGCGCAGGAGCTTTATACAGGACAGGTTTGTATTTGAGCCGTCATGGTCAGCTGAAAACGTATTACTTGTGGCTTCAGCTCTTAGAAACACTGGAGAAATCCCAGCCATATGGAGCTCTACAATGAGCGAGGGCTTCATCTTGGCTGGAAGAGTTTAGGTTCAGTGACCGCTACTTTAAATGCAGTGACAGCAACAATGTAATGAGTCTTGCAGATTGCTGATTCCTCTTTAATACGGCCCACACAGGAAATCACCAAAACTCTAGCTGCTTATTATCCACGTGGCTGGATATCAAATCCTCAATACTGATATGAGTTGTAAGTGCATGAACACATACGGTGCGCAGACATGCATATGCACACGCAAACACACACTCGCACACAAACAGACCTCGCTCTTCTACCCACTCTTTTCCATCTTATATATTTCCAGCATGACTGAGCTTACCGCATTCCCCCACAGAGCTCTTCTCCAAACTTGCAGAGTGCTTGAGCAAACACTGTGTACCGGGCCAATTAAAACTCCTGTGGCGTGGGCGAGGGGGTATGGCAGCATGGGATGGATAGATGGGGCATAACGACCCATTTGGGTAATGACCGTCTTTTTCCTTTTCCTTCTCTCCTTCATCTGCACCCCTCTTTTGTACTTCTGTCTACCCTCCCCCTCCTCCTCACTCCCTTCTCCACCTCTCCATGTTGATTGTCTGTCACTCCTTTGGTGCTCTTGGGAGCAGCTAATTGCACCTATTGCACTCCCCTCTTCCCCCTCGTGTCATAGGATGCCGATTTGTGGCGGCTACTCACTTAAAGCGATCAATGGCGTGAGTTGCTAAACAGCCCCGTGCAGAGCCAGCTGCCAGGATGGCGGCCGGGGTCGATGCGAAGCGTTTCCCGCGGCCTGTTGTTTATGCATTTAAGGGGTTTTTTGCACTTGCATGGCATGCCGCGCATCATCTTCAGCTGAAGTGCGCTGTTAGGCAAAGAGCACACACGGCTGCAGCATTTCAAAGCGATACCCTCCCCAACGGTAATGAAGATAACCCAAATGGAAAAGAAAAAAAAAAAGGCTGAAATAAATTGATAATATGAATAGAAGCCACATCGACCCAAGGGGATAAACAAACATGTATTTCTTCCCTGCGTGCAAGAGGCTTAAATTGAAAGTTTAAAACCTTTTCACTCATATGAAAGGATGATGTTGTCTCTTATGTGTCGCTGTCAGGTGTCATCGGGGTTCCAGTTGACAGTGTTGCTGCGTGCTTCAGAATAACACTGAGTTGGCATAAAGGAATAATGACAGAATGTGACAAATTATCACTCACAACTTGTCAATCATCCACACCCAGGGGTTGTTTGTTGTGACACAAATAGCAGCGGCAAACTTAGTCACAGGGAAGATGACATTTGCAAAGGTTCGGGTTACGTCCTCGGCATGCAAGGAGCTGTTTTTATTCCAACAAGCCTGTGACACCAGCTCCCCTGTGTGTAACAAAAAAAAAACGCTGGAACTCTCTCTCACAGGATTTAGGCCACGTTTCACACAAAAAGGAAACAGATCGGCGATAACGATGTCTCGTTTCCACCTTTTCGCTCTCGCATTTCGACACTCGTGTGCATGCAAACAAACACCGCCGATGACTGCATTCACAATTACAAAAGTGCTTACTGTTCTGCACCCTTTGAGTTTTTATTTTGGCAAAATGTCTGCTTCACGACTCCCCCCGGCGCACTGCTGAAAACAGAAGGGATCTTTCTTTGGAGTTAAAACATATCGCATGTTGTGAAAGAGCTGTCACAAATGATCTGCTAATGTAATTACAGAGTAATACCCCTGAGCGCTGAACGTGAATAGTGAAGGAGGAAGCAAAGAGGAAGAGCTTTTTTTTTTTTCAAAGAGGGGTGATGTTTGGTGAAAAGCTTCAACGCGGCAGAAAAGAAAAAAAAACAAACCAAAATGAGAGCCGAGAGCCTGGTGAGAGCAAACGTCTTTCACCGCTGAGTGATTCGCT
>JAPZDY010000010.1:7780555-7796337 GCA_029783645.1 Ctenochaetus hawaiiensis
TCTAGGTCTGATAAGCCTGGATACTACAAGCTTGAAAGTAAAAAAACAAGAGTGACCTTATCAAAGGCCACATTGGCCACTAGTCCACTTGAATCTTCCCAAAAAGTTGGGAGTTTGGAAAGTGAGGCACACCAGCTCTGCGTCCAAGATCACATGCTGCAGTGGCATGTTTGGTTTTGGATCCACTGCTCAGCGTGCATGATGTCAGCTCCTTGCTAGTTGAAGATGAGTAACTGTGGTAATTCTTGCAAAAGATGAAAAATATTTCAAGTATATTTCCCCTTGGAAAGACAGTTTCTTATCTACACTCTAGTTAAAATCTTAATGGCCTGAAGCCAGGGCTGCCCTGGTCACTGTGATGTTGTTGTTGTTGTTATCATTATTGCATTGCATTAAGGGATATTTAAGCTGGCATAGCATCCAGTGCTTGCATACAATCACAATCTGGCCCTAATGCATTAAATCTGTGTCAACAACGCAATCATACATAATGTTTAAAGTTGTTTTATCTCAATTATGACTCATCAGAAAGGCAGAAAACTGAGTGTTCACTGTCTCTCATGCACACTATCAACAAATGACTGCTAGAAACTGTGATGTCTGTGTAGGTTTGTTTAAATTTTCTCTGAGAAATAATATTCTATTTGGAGACACTTTGATAAGTGGGACAAAGTCCAACAACAAAGAGCTGATGGTCAGTCACAGAAGAGCCTTTTCAAGTCTCAAGTCTTGAAATCTTCTACCCCCAGGCTTTGTAAGCATCCAAAACACATAGAAAACAGCAGTGAAGATAACAAAGCAATAAATTCTTTTATAAAGTATCCTTCAAGGCTGTATTTTTAGAAGCAGTAATGAGCCTGTGAGATCCCTGTAAACATCACATTAATCTGTATGGCTTAATGGCAAGAATGACAATTGTCAGTGGCTCTAGTTATGATCCAAGCAGTGCAGGGCAGAAGCTGGCTTTGTATATAAGGCACCTTACTGTACACAAGCAGCAGGTCAGCATCTTTAGTGACTGCTTAGGGACGTACAGGCAGGGTTGGAAGTTGGAATGTGTTGGAGAGATTGGAGAGGACGGAGGGCTTCAAAGATATGTGGCAGTGGGTATTTGCTTGACTGCCAGAGGCGGGGGGGGGGGAGAAAAAGGATAGTGCTATATTAAAGGGAGAGAAAAGAAAACCTGTAAGCAAAAGGTATAAAGTGTCTGTCCTTATAAAGTCACAGAGTGGGGAAGGACACAGAAGACAAAGACAGAGGAAGAAAGGGAGAGAAAGAGGGAGCAGAGGAAGTGACTGAAAAATGGAGCAGAGAGGCAAAGGCAGAGATGCCAGAGTGTCTGAGGCGGAGAGTAACGAATGTGGGATTGCCTGGATGGGTAAAAGGAGCTTTGGTCCCTATAAAGTCACATTACTGCGGGCTCATAACGCAGGGAAGCTGCTGCCTCTACAGATATGAGCAGTGGCTTTGGTACATGAATAATTCAGCCGGCAAGAAGGACACAGGGATCCGCGATACTGTGGCATACGGATGGGCCTTTGCAGAAGCCCCGAGAGACATAACACAGAGGGGAAAAAAGCACCAGTTAATCCACATCGCCATTAGATCTGACCTTACACACCTACGAAATCACAACCAGTAGAAGTGCCTGCATTATTGGAAAAGACAATCTAGCCTTGTACCTCTTTTTTGCATCCTGTATTGTATCTAGGCCTCATTAGGCAGCGCGAAAAGTGCATCATGTTTTACAAGAGGTTTGTTAGCATGGAAATGCATGCAAAGCCCTACTGTGGGACAGAAGCTTTTATTAATCTGGTGAGGAGAGAGTTAATGTGAGAGTTCCTCGGCATGCATTAGATAGCGGCTGTGCTAATGGGAGGCAGGCTGCTAGGAACCTGGCCGACAGGGATTAGATAGAGAAGTGATCACAAGGAAGACTTCATCAGAAATGCTGAGGTACCAGGCAGCTCATTACTACTGTAGCAGCACAGCCTCAGCCCAGTGGTCCTGCTCTGCTCTTTGCAGCCGCACACACATGCACACTCACACACACACACACACACATACAGGCAAGCTGAAAATACAGTATCAATGCATACACACACAGCAGAAGACTTCTATACAATTAAACCTAGATCAAATACAAACACACGTGTAAGCATCTGTTTCAAGCAGCACTTGACCCATCCGTTATGAAAACTGCACATTACGCCTTTATGTACCACTCTATAGCCTCTCGCCTTATGATCCATGTGGCATTAAAGCTAGAATTCATGTGCACTGATACAAACAGGCACTAAAAAAGATCTAAAGCACACATAACATGGCCACAACACGGACTTCAAACACACACACAAACAACTGATATTTCATGCTGCTGCTCTGTGAATCTGGACAAAAGGAATCGTGCTGTTTTCTAAAAACATCAAAACACTTTCTCAATGAGGTTGAACGGTACAAGATCCTTGAAGGAAACAAAGAATAAAAGCACCTTTTTTTCTGAGGGGGGAAATATGATTTTTAAAGTCCTCTCAGGAACTATGACTTCCTGTTAGAACGACGTACTGTTGTTATCAAGTTTGCCGCCTCGCTCCGCTGGTTCGTGATGGCTTTCCATCTACCTCTCACAGTTCTGGTTCCATCCATTGCCCCAGCAGAGGCTCCGAATTGAACTGGAGTTACATCATGCATTTGCCTCCTATACAGTGGCACCTAAGTATTTACATCAATCCCTGGGAGACTTTATTTTTCTGTCTACCTAGAGAATCTTTTTTCCTAATAGAAAAAGTCACTTTTTTGCTTCCTTTTAGATTTCTTTGTCCGGGTAGTGGCACTTTGAAGACACTTTTTGAAAGGGATGTTTCTCAGTAAACCAGCCATCACCCACATAACATCCAGGTATCAACTGACATGACCGCAATTTGAAAAGAAACTGGGGTAACATATCCTAAAAAAGTGACAGTGAACATAGTTTTTTTCCCTCCAAAGTTTGACCAACAAAGATCCAACAAGAAGAGAGCAGGGCACAGTTGTATAAATATACACCTTTTACATTTTTAAAATAATAATCTGTTTGCAATGTGTGACCAAGACAGAAGCTGGCAAACTAGTTTGCTCCAGATAACAATGGGTTTATCGTGGAAAATGCTCATCTTCTGCACAAAATAAGAAATGACTGCCAAAGAATGGATGGCGGGGGCTGTTTGCTGTGTGAGTGGGTTCACATGAGACAGATTAGTACTGATGTGGCAGAGGGGGGATTTGCAAAGAGAATGAGCATCAGGGAAGAGGGATCTTTGTCTGCTGTTGTGTTGACTAAAAATCAGCAATGCTTCTCCTTTATAGAGGCCAATAAGAACAAATGTGGGAGCATTTATTATACACACAAACACATAGAAAAACAAACAGACAGTAGACATTAGCCATCATGTTTGTCACAACCTGGCCTGACAGATTGTGGGCATGAAATAATCACAGTCTGTAGGATGCCAGTTCCCAGACTGAGAAGTCCGTCACAATTTGTGTGATAAATAAAGACAGATGGTTCATACAAGTGAGGAAAATGTTAACTTGGGACAAACAGCAGAAGAAAAAGCCCAATGGCATCTATTGGAACATGAAGTCAAGAGCTGCTTCTTCTCTGATTTTTGAGGATGTTTAGAGTCAAATGCACATGTGCATCCCTAATGTACACATCAAAACGACATTTGACCAAGAGCATTTTTAGCCAGCAATGTTATTGTCTGTTTTCAGGTTTGGTCCTTTACTTTGGTCCAGATAAAAACAAACTCAGTTTATTAGATGAGTGAATACCTTCGATACAGAGATCCATAGTTCCAGATATCCTTTCATTACTGACTTCAGGATGACTGACTTAATACTTTTTTCCCCCCAGAGTTTAGCATTTGTGGTTCAAAGTGAAATATCTTGATGACTTTTCCTAAAATTTGCTGTAGGCTATTTATTTGAAGTCTCAAGTGATGCAGTCCATTGACTCTGACAATCTGTTTCCTCCTGCACCATCACAAGGTCAAAGTTTGTACTGATAAATAGATCATCTAATGTTTTCTTAATAGACTGGTACAAAATGTTGTGACATTTTTGGTTTCCAGACATCTAATCTACTTAGGACTTAATATCTCAACAACTCTTAGATGGATTGCTGAGAAATTTTGAGGTCTCCAGAGGTTGAGCTGTATTAACTTTAATCCCCTGACTTTTGTTTGGCAGCATCCTGAGTTCAAATAATTCAATTTGTCAAACAATTTCATTTATTTTTCAGAACTACAGACATTTCTGTCCCTTTTTGCTGCAAATACATGTATAACACCAATAAGAAAATGTGTACATGAACACATGTAAATTAAGATGATGAACATTATTAAAATATTATTAAGATAACATGGGAAAGATTTTCTTGCTGAAATTCTTAGTATCTTTTTAAGTAATATGTCCTTGATTTCAGACAGGAGGGCAGACGAAAGCAGGTTTCTTGTTTTTAGCTTCTGCATGTGTGTTTGTTGCTTGTGTTTGTTTGAGTGTGAGTGTGTGTATAAGCCAGGTCAGGGTTCACCAAACCATAGCTACAGACATGAGTTAAAGAGATGAAGTTTAGATCTCAGCAACAGTAAATGACCACTTCAACCCCCACCCTACATATACTGAGACTCTAACTTTGGCAAACAAGGTTTATTGGTCCAAGAAGGAAAGAGATTTTTCATGGATGTATTAGAGTTGATCTGTTAAAGAGGTCTTGTGTTTGTATTGCAGCATAGCATTTTTTCTGGCAACTGGTCATCTTTTGGCAAGAGATTTGATGCTTCTTTTACAAGTACAGGCCTGCAGAAACTGGAAAAAAAATGCCTTGGAAAAATTCTCAGCTTATGAAAAGACCAACTTTCATTGCCTGCCTGTAACAGGGAATGCACATCAGTCTAACCCTGTCATGCTCAGTTATCCAGCTCATGCAGAAAACAACAGGAGGAGGCAACAAATTGCTTATTGAAAAGTCTCAGCTCAGTTGTGTACTTTGCAAGACAGGGCCGAGCCTCAAGTGGCCGCACTAGTGAATCTGGGAAACTGTACCAGCTTTAGAAGAGAAGACTGGAGAATGATCCTGTGCTGAAAAAGTGGCTTACACAGCATATCACTAATTATCCAGCAGTCAAGCACAGAATAAAATTCTGAATATGAAGGTAAAACTGCCATTTGACATACAAGAAACAGTAGCAGGTCTCTTGCTATTTTACAGTTTTCTGTAATTGTTCACAAAATGCAACCAGTGCAGTGCAGAAGTCTGTGGCTACGTACACATACTTGTGTCTTAAACTAACTGTCAGTCAGTAATGTTTGAGGCTTATAGATTCATCAGTATGATATATGCAGGAAAGGACAGGAAAGAGCCATGAAATTAAACTCTAAAAGGAGGAAGTGTCATTAAGTAATGATACTAAAAAGTCTTATGTTCTGTATGGTGCCATTTTTTGGTGTTCCTTCTATTAAAATTTATGGTAGTTCCATATTAATTGACTGACCATTAAATACAATGAATATTACAACACAAATACTTAATACCTATCAACAGGCACAGCAGAGACGATCTACTTATGCAGTCGCTGAGCATTAGTGTGGTTATTGCGTTGACATTATTGAAGCATCAGAGTGGAAATGACTGCTGCTCTGCTGGAAAAGCATACCAACTGTGATTTGCTTATGCTGATCACTCTTTTACTATAAACTAGACTGTAGCAGTTTGAGCCTTTTATACTGGCGTCACGACATCCTAAGACTGCATCGAAAGGTCAAAATGGGCTTGAGCAATTTAAAAGTCTTAGCCTGGGGAGCTGTTCAAGTCTACTTTAAGGCTGTAGTATCCACAGTTAAAATTAAACAACTTGACCATGCAAGCATCTTACACAGACAAGCTCAAAAGCAGCATGAAAACCCACTGAATGCACCAAAAAAAAAGTCTCTCTCTCATGCCAGTCTTTGTCATTTCCATAAATCCACTTTTGTCATTACCTAGATCATTTAAGGCCGACAGAGTCCGTTTTATTCCATAAGTACACCAACCTAGACATTAGGTTAGCATTGGCTTGTAGCAGGAATGGTCTAAACAAGAAGAGAAAAAAGAGGCTCTGTCGTGTCACAAGCAGGTAGTTTGTAACCCCAAGCAAAACTCAAAACTGAAAAAAAATTAGCAGTTCACAAACCTGCTGGTCTGCTGTGGTGTTTGCGTGGGTGGCATTCAGACTTTTTAGTTTTTAGAGAGTGTGCTATGTGGATGTCTCCGACACACCTGGTGATCTCTCGCCATAAACTGCCAGACTGTGAAGCTATAAATGATCAGTCTGATGTGCTTAAGAGCACAGATGTTGGCGTCTTTGTTCTGCTTAAGGTCGTTCATGTTTTAATTAAGCAATCACAGCAGGTCTGGCATGCATAACTACACTCTGATGGTGTGTGTCACTCAAATGAGAGATTGCAGACAGAAAACATACCTGTCACCTTCAGATGACTGTACTGTCAGTTAATCAGCTGAACATGACAGTAAATGAAAGAGGCTTATAAGAATAGACATGAATCTTTACTCTGCCTCTTAATTGCTATAAATTTGTTTTTTTTACTTTGCATTTAGATGTGTGAGAGTTGATGAATGTATATTGAAAATGAAACTGACAAGCTCGATACGGATTTGTGTTATTTTGGAGGGTTTTGTTTGAGTATGTTTCTGTCAAAGTAAATAAAACAGCACAAAATGCCAATGCAACATACAGTACGTGATGACCTGTTGACCTGGACCAAAAAGGTTGAATGTGCAAGCTGCAAAAGCTTTGAATATTTACACCTGGAGTGTAGTGAACTGCCCATGATGCACCCCCTGCTATGTTGCTCTTCATGGTGAATCACCAAAATGCCAAATAGACACAGGTTGGAAGAAACCTTGCTGCACCAGAATAACACCTCCTCAGCTGTGCATAGTGAGTGCAGATCAGAGATTTGTTGAGAGAAATAAGTACACAGCCAGTGAGTTTTTCATATTAATGATGACTTGCCTCAACCAACCATAATCTTTTCAGCAGGTGAGTATACATTTGACAGTCTCCTGTTGTATATTACATGTGTTACAGGGGCAAAAATGTCCAGACCAGAGTCTAGAGATGATGAAATTTATATTGGAAGAGTTTCTCTCTGTAGTCACAACCTATATTTTGCTCAATGTCCCACAAATAGCACTACCTATTTGGTTACAGATCACAAGTAGTAGCCCATTAACACTTTGGCACACACTTTAGAGTCATGCAGGAATAAGTCCTAACCCAGAAATAAGTTAGCATAACACAAGTATAAGAGACTATCTTGTTATGTTTTACAGCATGATATATATCAGGAAATGCCTCGTTACTGATTTTTGGTGCTTTCACATGCCTTTCTAAAAGATTGTTGCTAATGTGGCTACATGCTAACGTGGCTGAGAGACATTTGAGGTTGTTGGGCCTGTTAGAGTCATCATGTTGAGCACAGTAACTAATCTACTTGCTAGACAGACGTAACAACTTGATGTGTTTGTATTTTTGCTTTTACCATTTTTTTTAACTTGTTATCAAGATATAATGTGTGTACAGTATAGCATAATAGGATGCAAAGTAGTGGTATGGTTGAAGTCATGCAACTGTGGTGTAGCTTATTTATAGCCTTATGCTAGCTTTGAACTTCTAACCATTACATTTATGCTTCAAAATGAATTAAAGTGCTGCTCATCTGTGAAGATTGTCTTGTGGTTGGTTTCTCAAGCTTTGGTTCACCACAGAGCTTGTTTTTTCTGCAATAATCCAAAAGCCAATGGAAAAATCCAATTGGCTTTTTGTCAAGGGAACCAGGGCGATGCAATTTTCCAGGTTGGTTATACAAAACCACATTATCCCTGCAGCCACACTGTTCCACAGACAGGCAAAGGGGAACACATATGCAGACTGAAGTTGCTCCAGTAAGCGAGCGGAGCCAACGGATTAAGAAACACTTTTTGCAAGGACTGTCCAGTTTTTGAGAATTTGCTCAGACAAGAGCAAATCTACAAATTGACCAGCAGCCAAAACAGGATCAGCCCTTGATGGTTTCATGCTAGTTATGGCAGGCATTTCACTGTCATTTTGTCTTTGGCTAAGAATTTTTAAAAAATATTATCTACATTTAAAAAGTAGCAGATGATTGGTTAAATGCAGCTCAGGTGTGATCAAGTTCTTTCCTCAGGTGTCATCTAAAATTCCCAGCAGCATAAACATGTGAGAAACTAATTTTCATCTTCAATTAATTAACTCTTGCTAAATTATTTTGACTGTGGGGTTGTGATCATCTTTAAACTACATTAAGGAATAATTTAATAAATGTAAAAAGTTAGTTCCAGAGTCTCATTATGACGATAATTGTACTTGGAGATCTTGCACATTGATAGAAGGCAAAAATTAAAGTATTACTAAAAGATCACACAGTGAACCTCAAAATGAGTTCACAGAGGTGAATATTAAGTTTTCACATCTCACATTCACCTTTAAAAACAAGTCACATATCTCTGTTTTTCTTGTTTATTACCATTGTTTGTTACATTCCGCTTCAGTGCTGTGAATCCAAAGGGACGTCCTCTTGGCGTGACCGTGTTAAATAAAAACCTGAGTGCTACGCCCAGAAAGGTGGGCTGCTGCGAGCGCCTTCTGCTTGACATGCAGGAGGCATAGGAAGGAAAGAAACTGGGGAAATTTAGCAAAGCAATCCTCGATCACAAATCTAGTGAATCATTAATGTATCATATTGCAGTGGAGGCTGCTTTCCATTTCAATTCGTTCTTATTTAGACACCTCGTTTCATGTGAAAATAATCGCAAAAATAACCAAAAACAGTAATAATCATATTCATAACCGTGGGAGTGAAATAGATAGGGGGAGGACCTGCGTTACTTTATAGGCAGCGATGAAGTGAACAGTCTGCTTTCACCTTTTGTTGCTTTACATTTCATCACTTCTCAACCTTACTTTTGTGCAGCCTGTTTTAAAATGTATATCTGTGCAAGAGCAAAACCTATACATGAACATTTCTGAAGAATGTGTCATGTGGAAAAAGAGTTGTCAAATCATTTTCACAAGAAACTGGCATTGTCTGCTGTCAGTAATATGATTTTTGGGGGCACTGTACGCCTAATTTAACTAAATATCTGTGATGAGAGGTGCCAGTGACTGTAAATATAAATGGACAGCATGTCTCCATTTCCTCCTTCTGCACAAGAATGAATTCAAAGTATCTTTTGCTTGTGATGTCATTTGCAGTTGGAGTCTGAGCAGTAGTGATCGGCAAATGAAGCCACAGTAACGAGGTCCCGCCTACACACCAGGCTGACTCAATGGGGTTAGCTGTCAATCATGATATTTTCTTTTTTTAGCATCATGTAATAAATTAAACCAAATTTATAAGAAAAACACCTGAAAATTAGGATTGCCAAGGTAGTCAGTGTTACTGTTGGTACACTGAGAACAGGCATACACTGCTTACTTGCCCACTGCCCTCGGCATCGTCTCTTCAACACGCAGATGCATGACAGACGCATGTCTTACACAAAGAGTGGTAGGAGTCAAATTTCGCTTTTTACTTGACAAGTTAAGAGAAAGGTAGATAGTAGAGGATGATAAAGCAAAAAAGCAACAATGTGTATTCAGCAATATTTCAGGTTTAAACTTAATGCTTGTAGGGAACCTGACGACATTAATAAGGGACAAGGATGGCTGAGAAGTTGGAGGTTGCAGCCTGTTGCCTGCAGCTCCTCATCTAAAAGCTCACTGTGGCCGCATATTCTTGTTCCAATACTCTCTGCAATGTAACAAACTGACCCAGCTGTCAGAAAATGTTGAAAATGACCAGTGTCTTGATTTGTAGGCAATTTTTTTCAACAATGTTGACATCAGCACAAAACTCACCAACACAATTCTTGTCCTACTTCAATCAAAGTCAACTTGTGCTCCACCAGTTAAATTCTTTCAGTGTTGAGCTGCAGCAGTAGGAACTGGTTGGTGTGTATTACCAGGTACAACCAGGGGAACAAGAGGCGCCAAAAATGACACAAACCAATCTTTAGAGAAAATGTCTTTGATCTGTTCTCTGAGTTTTAGTTTGGCACATGTCCTATTTGCTAACATTGAGTGGGCAGGATTTCTGACCTAAACTGCAGCCAGACACTCGGGAATGATCAAAATGTTTTGACTTCAACTTTCATGCTGTCCATCATAATTGGCCATTTAAGAATGAACCCATACCATCATCACCACCACTCACTGGTACGTCTCATGGCAGGAAGCCTACCATGTGTCACCTGTCCATTAAACGTTGACTACAACACAAGTGAATGCAGACTCATGTGCGCACTCAGGAAGTGATACACAGTTAAGTGACAGAGGGACAATGTCACTGTTTGCAGCTGTTCAAACATGTCATCCACTCTCTTGTTGGAGGCTTCCCATGTAATTACACAGCTGTCACGCTAATCACTCTCATCTCTGGTGAATCACAAGGAAATAGCATGGGCCACTCACTCATTAAGAGGCATGCCTCCTCTTCATTTGCCATGTGTTTGTTTTATAAACCTGGAGAGATAATCTCCTTGTCTGTGATGGGATAAAAAAAATATTATCACTAGTAATCTGAAAAGAAGTCAATGTAAACAGAACCACTGCCAGTGACAGCTTGTGAGAGATCACACACACACACAGTCCAAATATAAAACAAGTGTTAGCGAGAGGATCAGCAGTTCCATGCAGGATGTCTGCCGGGGATTGTTAATCTTGTGAATTAACCTGTGGTCAGGCTGAGTTAGTGCAGTGTCCACTTTTTGATGGTGGAAGAGACTTCGCTCAGTCGGAGCATGAAAGAAGGGAGCTGTCAAGTTGTGTCGATTAAATGCCGGCTGATGTGACAAGTTCAAAGGGAAGGCATTAAAATGAAAATGACTGCTGTCATGTGCTTCAGCATTAAATGACGACTCACACATAGTATGAGAATTTTGCAAAAGAAAAATTTAATTGTTTCCTTCTCCATGTATGTGCACTTCGGTACTTTCTTAATCAGCAGTGTGTTTTATAAAGTCACTTAAAAAAAACAACCTCGATTTGGATTTTTATTTTAACATGCGATTTAGTTTTCGCAAAAGCTGCTGTGATGGAGGTTTGTTGTTTGTTGTTAAATAGCCAATTGAAACAAACATTTTACCAGATGAGAACAGCACCAAACAGGTGCTTTTACAAAACTACTGCATAAGTAGGCCTCGATTACCTCTCCTCAACAGGAGAGGTCAAAGACAACCGGTGCATTTACTCTTCTCTCTCTGTTGGGAGAGATTGTCCTCTAGTTAACTGGTTGTGGATTGTGTTGTTCAAGAGAGAAAGAGAGAGAGAAGGAGAGAGAGCAATGTTGACATAGATAAAAAGATCTATGGGAAATTTGGATTTAAAAGGTCTGTCTCATGAAGTTGGTTCACCAGAGTTTGAAACTGTTTGCGTTTGAGCTGAGTTGTTAGTCATCCTAAAGATCATCCTTCATTCATTTCCATTCTCCACATCTGGATGGAGAAATGCCAGAGGGGCTACTTACCGCCTGCTAAGAGCACTGGCCTGACCTGTTTCTCGTTGAGGGGTCACAAGCAAGTCTGTTGAGTTCAACATTCTTTTTATGTGGTTTGATTTATCAGACGTGAATGACGGACCACACTGTTGACTGTAAAACGACTATAATCTGGAGTTAAAAAAAAAAAGTAGGTAACAGTTTATGATTACAGATGTAGACAGGCCAATGTTCTCCAAAGTAATTACAAAATAAATTAATCTCTGCCGAAATTATGAATCTTGCAGGTAATTACAAATATTACAGGTGCAGTTCTTGTTGAAAGATGCTGTTTTCTAGATTTTACATTTTAGCTTTACCAATGTTACTGGAGCATAATGTGTTTTCTACTGAATAGTGGGAGGAATAATTACATACTCCTCTGGGTGTCCTGTCTTTTGGTTACTTCGCAGAGAAGGCTGATAGAGACTGTGTTTATCCACAGAGAAAGATGGAGCCCTAAGTAAATGTGCATGAAAAAAGTTAAAATTTAGATTGTTTATTGCATAGGTCTTAGTTATGTGTTCAGTGTTAAAATGCTAAATATAACAAACTAAATATCTGAATTGGATGCACATATTAAGTTGTTGTGACATAGTGATGTTCCATCCATTTCTACAAAAGTTGTTATATTTAATGAACACAAAAAACAGCATAAAAAGATAAACATGAAAGCGTATGTTAATGCTTAAAGCTGTTGTTATCTAAATCTGCTCAAGCAACTAAATTTTCTAAGTCTCTATGTGTATTTGAGGTGGGTGTGGCTTAATAGTGACGGTGCTTCAACCCTGAAATTGGTAAGGGTTTTTAAGGTCAACGTAACTTTTTTAAAAGTTTTTTTTATTTCCTACAAATTAAACTTTAAAAGTTATTATCCAGACACATTTCAAGTATGTAAATACTCTATCATTAATATTTTGACATGGTTTTGTTACATTGAAAACTTTAAAAAAAAAAAGAGCTGGAAGCAAAGCTATTTTCTAATTGAAAAATTCAGGATGAACTGAATAAAAGCCCTCTGTTGGATTATATCAATGAATGAGCAGTATACATCAAAATGGCTAACATAACCTAGTGCAGAACTTTAGTATGGGAATTAAATGAGACATCTACTGTCCACCAAAACAACAACTAGCTGCTGCTATACATTGGTATGCACAGTCAGCATCTTTTACATGTTTAAGTAGCTAACTAGTGAGTTAGCTAGTATCTGGCAGTGGCTAACTGATAAAAAAATGTTTTTTTGATTGGGCTTTTTTAAATTATAACAGTTTGACATTTGTGTATGATCACAGGGCTTAGTGTTAGTATTTTTTTTATTTTAAGGGGGAACCTATTTTTTTTCTATACAAAGTAAATCACAATGTTGTTTGTGTGTGATGTGTGTTTTATTTTGTATGTGTGTGTAGAACAGAATGACGTGGACACAGCTACCCCACTAGGGGTTTCCTTCATCACATGAGTACAGATATTGACACATTTCACTGAGATGACACACTTAAATGTAAAAACCCCATTGTCCGTACTGGATAATCGTTTTAGCAGAGTGCGTGGCTCAACCATGCTTAAACATTAACTGTGGAAAAATGAATTGAACTTCATTTCTATTTATATCAGGTCAATTTTTATCCATACATGATGTAAATACCTTTCAGTCATCTATTGGTCAACATAAACTTCAGTGGACAGACTAGTATGAGTGAAAATAGAAAAAAAAATCTTAATACTGCTCAGTATGTATTGAGTTTGCAGATGGACTCTGTGCCAGTGGCAATGCAGAGAATGAAGATATATTTGATGGTCTTACTCCAAGAATTTTCTGCAGAAGAGAGGATTAAGCGATGGTGAGGTATTAGGGCCACACACCTCCGGGGCCTCTAAGAAGTTAATCAAATGTTTTGGGGAAGTTTATTTATATGTGCTGGTGCCATGTATGCATTCAGGATGGCAATGACTTGACTCTAAACAACCCATGGCTATATGAATGTAACTTACTTTTTACAGCCAAAATTCCCCATATATTTGTATAATTTTACTCCTCACCATAGAAAAAAAGCATAGTCTTCAAAGGAGGTTGTATAAATTGATTGGGTAAGAGCTCTTTCTATTCCCCAACCACAGCAATGTGAACACCAGTGCAATGCATCAGAAATAGACATTCTTTTCAGAAGTATGGAGGGTGGAAGTGGAGGGGGGTTGGAGGAGCGAAAAAAAAGAAGAAGCATGTATTCAAACTGAAGGCCTCGCTGAATTGATGGGCACCAGGCGTGGAGCTTTTCTGCGGGGAAATCATTTGCATAATGGGAAAGTGGTTGGAGTTGGAGCTGAGAGCTCTCCTCTTGTGGGGACAGTCAGTGAAGTGGAAGGAGAGAGCTCCTATCAGACAGAAGACCAATACCAAGGTGCTCGCAGACGGAGATGTGTGCTCGTGATATGCTCTTCTGCTTCCTGTCACCTGCCCATTTCATTTGCAAAACAATTTACCAACAATCTCTCAGACACCCACAGCCAATATGTACTTGTGAATTTGCTTTTGAAAAGACTGCAGCAGAATTGCTCCGTCTTCATTCCGCTAATGAATCTTGCACAATAATTTCCAGTCAACTTGCTGTGATAAAAAGAGGGCTGATTGATTCGGAAATTGAAATTCAGCCAAATTTAATTTTTCAACACGGCATCTGTGGAAACTGAGGCGAGCTTCAGCTTCAATCAAACACGCCGGCTTACTCTATTACACCTCAAAACTCTGCTCACACTTCATGCTCATTCAACCGTAGCTCCAAACAGTCATCCACAGTCATTCCCTGCCTTAATAAATACATGAGACCCCAAATTTAGAAACAGTACATATTATGCTATAATATATGGCTAATACTTGTGCACATACATTAGAGTGGTGCTTATGGAGAATAGCTTGAAGGAGATGGCGGATACGGAGCACAAAAGCATATAGACTGCTGCACTGAAAATGTGTCTTACTGCATGATTTATGGATCTTTGGCTGTATTATGCAGTCTTATGATGTATGTGTGCACTTACCAGAGAGGAGGTATGTAGTGTAGGCTAGGTATTGAGGATCGAAGTGAATGATGCTCCAGTCATACATTTTTCAAAGGTTTTGGAGGTGCTTGGTGGTTTGCTGTTGCCTGGGAAGAATATCAACAACAGCGTGGCAGATCCAGGAAGGAAAATAGCAGAGGAGCAAACTCTTCCTGCAACTGTGGAAGGTTGCTGCTCATGATATTTCTTGATTTTGAATCTAAAACATGATTTCTACTATTTGACTAATGTAATACCTTTTCTTATAAAGCAACATTTGGCATTCAAGTGTTGACTTCTGAATATTAATGATGCAAAGTCTGCCAGCTAGATCAAGCAGAAAACTCGAGTCTCTACAGAGGCCAACACAGCACCTTTTAGCTGCTCTCCGGTGTTAGTGAATGACTTGCTGTCAATTTAAAAAAAAAAAAAAGAGTGAAGTTCATTTGACCTGAACGCTCTAGTTTGTTTCCTAATGCCTGTTTTAATCAGTGTGTTGCTTGTTCTCAACCTTTAATCAACGTAATTAGTTTCAGCAGTCAGGCCTGCTGACAAATAAATAGACTACGTATGCTGGGCTAAAGGTGCTGATATTACATTGCTCTTAATTGTCTGCTTTTATTTTCTGGGAATCAGGTGAACTTACATTAAGGACAGATGCAGGGTATTTGACTCTTCTGAAATGGCTTTGATGTCCATAGCTTAGGATATAAGTTTTGGGCAGCTTTAATGGAAAATGTGAGTGGTGAACGTTTGCAGCTTGCTCAAACTGCAATAAGCACCTGCAGCTCTTCATCTAATCACTCCACTTACGGCTGCCTCATCTCTCTTGCTACATTTTAAAACTGATCTGCCAACTTAAAAGCACTGAAAAAGCCCAGTTGGATTTTTGGCCTTGGAATTTAATGGGACTATAATAACATGGGGCAGCACAAAAGGTACCATAGTTAAAATCTCCTACTTTGGCACTGCAGTACTTACTGCATTAGTGAGCGCTGCATTGCCAGTGTTGCTATTGCCGGACTTCTCTCTTAAGTAATGTGTCATTCTCCGTAACAGTGGCTAATCTAATGGGGCTGGATGGGGGGGGGGGGTGTTGAGTTTTT
>JAPZDY010000010.1:7802141-7833226 GCA_029783645.1 Ctenochaetus hawaiiensis
AAGCAATTTGACTCTTATTTATCAGCCTGCAGCAGCCATACTGACGACATTGACAGAAGATGTGTCTGCAAACCTTTTTTTTCTGTTTATTAGCCTTGGAGCACAAACATTAGCTAATGCCGGTGATTTCAAAATACCAGATAAGCACCGTACCAAGTCAGCTGAACAACTGGTGTACCTTTACTAATCAATCCTCTGTTAAAAAACAATGGAAAAACAGTCAAATAAAAAAAAACAACAACACAGTGTTTATTTATCATTATCACAATGAATCTGCATTTTATCATAATACTAATTTTAAGTGATATTGACCAACACAACATTAACTTTTTATGACTGTGATGATTTCAAAGCCAACAAAATCCTTATTTATTTTCTGATTCCTCACAGCTTTTATAACTGGAGTGATTGATCTAAAGCTTCCTTATAGTATAAGTATAAATATACAAAGCAGAAAGTTTTTCAGACTGTGTTGAGCTTGTGTATCAAAACACAAACACAATGTGGGGACTCTGTATAAAGCCTCATACATCATATCTCCACATGACAGTGTGCAGTGGAGCGTTTAACCCTGCTACCAGACACAAGCACACAGTGTATCCCCACACACACAGTGTATCGAAAAACTATTGTTCCATTACTGACAGGAGCCCAAGGATGAGGGCTCTGCACTCAACAACAACCAAAGTTTTTAGCATTTACATCATATTAAGTATGTTATTACATGATTGCCTTGGTGCATTAGAACAGAACTAATGAACACATTTATTTGGTGTTCAGGCCAACATGACAGCTTTTCATACTTTGCTTTTTTGCACAAGTAACCGCCTAAAACTTCTCAGCATAATTATGCATAGTTAAAACCTTTATAGGGCTGTGCTTTTCACACAAAAGCAATAATGCTTAATGTTTGAGTGCATTATCTCATGCACATTTTTCCGTTTTGCTAGCCTTCCTCCACAGGCAGGTCAAAGAGCACAGGCAGGGAGGGAGGAGCACCCACAGAGCTGACAGGAACTCACACAGACTACAGTCTAATTCTCACCACTCGCGGCATGACTTCAGACTCCTTTTTTGTACAAACCTTTTGTTTTAAAGAGAGAGCAAAAGATGTCACAGTCATGAGGTGGATTTGAAGAGATGATGCCAGGGGCTTAAGCCTGCCAGAGCACCTGGACGACTTATAGAACAATCACAACCTTCCACTGCAATGAATGTAATGGAAAACTATGAAGATTCTTTTCCCTACATTTCTGGCTTATCCTACAGCAAGGACATGCATGTAATGAAGAGACACATTTGTATTCTTGTGTTGCATCTGGTATCATACATAGAGTAACAGATAGTCTCTCTGGCATTAAAACAATTGCAAGCAATCAGTAATGTCTGGTAATATAATTCCACATTTATAATATTTCTTGTGGTCTGGTAATGGAGATTGAGTAGAAACATGAGAAAGACAATGCTGTCCTCCCTCCCTCCTGCAACACCTCAGTTAACTTGCATTAATTTAATGCTTCGTCTATCTAATATTGCAACCCTGTAAAATTTTCTACCATTGTAATTTTGCCCATCACCACCTCTGAGTCACAAAGTCACAAGTTTATATTCCTACTGACTGAAACTCCATCAAACTCCACTCTCTTTTTTCATTTATAAACCTACAAACTTTGTGCCAGTGTGTGCGTACGGGGGACTGAAAAGAGCAGGCAGGTTGAGGTTCAGTGTGTTGTGAACGATGCCTGATTCAGTCCCCTAAGACCTGAAGGTGTGCAGTCTTACATGTACAGCTGCACAGACAGAAAACATACACATAAACATACAACACTTTCTCTGACAGCACTTCCTGTCCCATGGGGAAGTGGCTACATGAGAAAAACTGAGCCTGAGTGTTTGTGTGTATGTGTATGTGTATGTGTATGTGTATGTGTATGTGTATGTGTATGTGTATGTGTATGTGTATGTGTATGTGTGTGGACTTTGGGAGGCTAAGGCTGAATGGAGACTCAGCAGAAAACCCAGCAAAAGCACAGGCTAAAAACTAGTTCAGATATAACGGGATATAGTGGTGAATTACTATATCAGAGAGGTAGACACTCCTGGTTTTCCAGCTGGATGAATTAACTAGAATCTGTCTCTTTTATATGGAAAATAGGCCGCAAATTACCACCTGAGATGAGCTTTGAGCCGGTGAGCCAGGATGCAGTCTCCCGACTTTTAATATGCATTAGATAACCTGATTTTGACATTTTATTAATAGGGAAACTGTCAGCACAGGGATACAGAATTCTTTATTTAATCATTGTTACATTACTATGGTGATTGTAAATCAAATGAAAAAATGACACAATAATCTAATTTTTATGACAGCGGCATATTAATGTACGTCAGAGAAAAAAAAGCTATTATCAGGGCCTGTGTACAACGTATACTCTGTAGATGACTTTGAATGTGGCTTTGCTGGGAATTGTTTGTAGGACATTAATATTTCTTTAGCATTAATAGAGTCACACAATAACTAAAAGGCATAAGCTTGCCTCAACCACAGAAAAGTATTTCTCTCTGTGGATTTAAATCAATAATGGCTTAGTTAGTGAACAAGTGCTGAAAACATTGTAAAAATATGAGTGACCTGATGCCAGGGGATCAAATAACACATATCACGCAGAACATTTTCAGTAAACCTTTCCAAAAAACACTATTGCATCACGGAACTTAACTGACTGTTCAAACACAAAGAGCAAAAAACATACTGATTTCTACTATGTCTGGACCTGGAAACTGGACTATTAGAGTGAATATTTAGTATTTAACTTTTTGCTTTTTATATATTTTTTTTTTTATCAAAGAATAAAGGCAAAATTTAAAAAATGAAATGCATTTTTCCTTAATGTTACAAGCACTTATGTGTCTTTAAATTATCCATAATAATCCATAAACTGAATATGACCTTGTTCAATAAAAGCCCTCAGGATAACAAACATATATTAAAACATACCAAACTCACTAACAACCAACAAGACAAGATATAATACTGTAGAATAACAGAATCTTTAAAAATCATTTCTTTTTCTTCAAATGAAAGATGCATGGTTGTGCATCCAAGTGTCTCCAAAACAAAAGTATTTGGGTTTGGGATGTTAAAAATTAGTATTGATTAGAAAACAAACCCAGAAGTCATCAATAAAAAAATCCCTGTAGGGATAAACATTGACTGACAGCTCCATTATGTGGGTATTTAAGGATAAAATAAAAAAGATTTGCCAGACGTTTTGCTGAGACACTACATGTAAGACAGACACTGCAAAAACATCCTAGAGACCAAGATAACAACAGACTTTACCAAGAAACAAGAAACAATCCGCCGATTTAATTTACTACAGATGAGTCCTTATTTTATGAAGTATTTATTTTGCACCTGTGTATCCAATGTCTTAAAAAGTAATTTAATTTAATATCATACATTACAATATAACATAATAACACATAACAACATCGGCCTTAAAAATGATTAGAGTATTTAATCAGGTTGTGACAGAGTTTATAAACTACAAAGTCATATCACTGGTTGCAGCATAATTGTGTTGAGTTTTACTGTGTAATATTTTACAAAGAAAACAAAATAAAAAGGTATTTCAAAAGCCTTATGTTACAGAATAACAACTTGGAAAATGTTCACATAAATCATCATTTAAGTGTGAATAAATTACTGTCTTAATGAATGGTTTGTGCATCTATTGATTAATCAGTGTTACCAGAGGATTAGTGATGCCTAGAGAGGTGGACATACTTAAATTAATGCCCCACTTTATGCCCCTAACCCTAATCACAACAGGACCAATGTAGCATTGAGAGATCGTTTGTAATTCTGACAGCTGATTTTTGTTGGCATACTTTGTTTTATCTTTCCAATCAATTTTATGAATTAAGTGTACATTTTAAAACATTATGAGATAATCCAACAGGACAGGCAGTCACCAAAATAAAATACCTGCATAAGATGTGTCTGCACACCACATATATGTTAAATTTGATCATTTCTATAATATGTATGAAAGTGACATTGTTTAAGCTACATAGAGCCTCAAGATGTTTTCCATATTTGCTAAATTCAAAACAACTCACATAAGTTATAAACCCTCTGTTGAAATATTTTTTTGTATTTAATGTTTATGCTAATAATAACTCTTAAATTTTAAAAAACATCCAAAAAAGGAATAGAACAGTCTAGAATTTTCAGTTTTAAGACTAAGTCGATTGCTCTTTCTTTATTAAACTTTAAGAAATAAACAGGAGGGGAGCCGATGGGTTTTTTGAATAACTGATAAAACAACCACAGTTCAGAAAAGGAAAAAGCTCTTTACCAATTAATATAATGACCCCTTAAGCATGTTTTTATAGCAAATGCCACCCATGCTACTGCCCACAAGGTCTGTTGTACCTGATACCATACCCAGCACTAACATCACATTGTACTGACAAGCCCTTCAGTACGCTACATCACTACAGCAAGGTGAGAATTAACACAGGTGGAGTTTAGCAAAATAAAAGAGAAAAAAATAAGAAATAAAAACTGCAAAGAATTGTCGCTTTTTGATTTTATATGTGCGCCAAACAATGGACAATTTGTAACCTTGCAAGTGGCAACATGTAAATTACGGAGTTCAACTGTAAACTAGAAACACAGCATCCATGGACCCCCACAGTACACTACAGCCTTTACTGAACCTGGACATAATGTAATGATTGAACAAGGGAAACAAACAAAACACTTGTTTTTTTCAATCTGAACCACAATTAAGAAGTTTCAGTACAACACATACTTTGGCTCCACTTCTCTGTGTTTTAAATGTATTTCCTCTCTGAATACTGTAAACAGAATGAAACAGGACAACTTTGACTACTCTTAGTTTGGTCTTCCTTAATAATCACACAATTAAGGAAATTATGTTGAGAACTAAGAATTACAAAGTGTGAGATGAAGAGTTAAACTCTTTGGACTTGCAAAAAAATTCACACACCATACAGGCCTTTTTCGTATATAAACAGTCTCACAGCAGGCAAAAGTAAGTTGAGGGCCAAAAGTCAAGTGAGGTTGTTATTTTGAGCCTGAGGAAAGTTCATCCTTCCGAAGTTACTTACTCATTTGTTCTGAGATCACAGAGGAGAAGACATAAGAGAGTGTGTTGTAAAGTAGTTTCTGCCCCCTCTGCAGAAAAGTTAGTCTTTACAGCCAGTTGTTGTGTTGTTAAATATTCTATGAAATCAGCTTGTGTGCATTTGATTGCAACAACAAACGCGATTAGGATTCAGGTGCTTCTCTCTCTGCTCCTCCCACACACACACACACGCACACACACAAACACACACACACAAACTCACTCTACCATGCAGACAGCCCTTGCTCTCCTTGTTTCCAATTCAAATGGGAATTGTGTGGGGAGTCACTGCCAGAAGAAGAGGCTTCATTAATGCTTTGGGTGGATGACACTCTCTTGATATCAATAATCAATCATGAAACCCAATGCAACGATCCAGTCAGTTAAGCACTGGTACAAATCAATACCATGATGAAGAGACCTGTCCCTCGGGCACACCCTACTGCTTAGTTGGCTCTGTGGAGACTTTCCCCAGCCGGACATTAATCCCACTGCGCCTGGACGATCCTCAGCTGGTCACTTTCTCAAAACTACCACTCACATCTTACTTTAGTCAGTTCTGCCGTTCAGCACACGCTAGCAAATTTCCAACATGTTCAGCATGACAAACAACAGTCCGTTCAAACTAAAAACCCCTGACAAAGGACAAATATGGAGGCGATAGACAATATACTGTATGTTGCTGGTCTTCAGTTCACACACAGTTCAGCAGAGGCTTTAGGCTGGCATGCCACATTTCCCACATCTTTCCTACCACTGTATGCTACTTCAAATAGTTTATGTGTACACAGCCGGCTTATGTTCTTGTGGTCTTGTTGCATATAGTGAGGAAATTGCATATTGCATATAAGTGCAATTGTCCTACAATGTGACACTTATTTGAGCTTTTAAGTTCCACAAAAAAAAAATATTGATGGGACGACCCTAGTTTACGAAATAATAACTTCTGACAACTGAGTAAGAACCAACAGGTCAGAAATGCCAATCAATATGGGAGATGTTTACATGTCCATAGCTTTCTGAATAATGCATTGTGTGTGTGTGTGTGTGTGTGTGTGTGTGTGTGTGTGGAGGGGGGGGGGGGGTGTTTGAGGGGAAGAAGGAGCGGCACAAAGTCTTCTGGCTCGGGTGCAAACAGATCAGGTTTGTCCTTGATGTTCAGCATTTTCAATCATTTGTTAGCATATTTCAATACATGACATGACATTGCTGTATGTTTAAGGTGTTACATGCAATACATAATATGTCCTCTGATGGGTTATTACATTGTATTGGGTGTCATTGTGCAAAATAAACCAAGGTTTAATCTGTTCTAATAGAGGGTTTTCCAGCAGAGCATCATGTCTTAAAAGCCCATTGTTAAATCTCAACACAGAAATAGGTCTCGTCCTTGTGTGCTTTATAGCCTGACTGGGGCCAGCTTATGGTTGTAAATCTGCTATTCTCCTATGTCAACCATGTAAACAAAATGCTTTCTGCGTTAATGAGCATCTGAACTGAACTCCTTCTGTGTCAGTTCTTGTGTTTATTCCTCAACAAGGAAATGGAGGCAGGGACAAGAACACCAAAGAGTTCTGTCGCACTCCATCACGTGAAATTAACACGGTACAGTACGGCAGCTGTTAAGACAACCACTCCCGTCCCTCCACTAGCTCAACACGAGCTATTCATTAATTTATTTATCTGGGCGCTCACAAGAGCAAGGCCATGGAGATACAGCGGAGGGAGCTTTTTAATCAAGCCCCAGCTCTCAACCGGCTGACTGATGTGCAGCGACGCGTGTTTGTTTATCCAGGGCGCAGCTGCCAGAGGGCAAGGTGACGAGGGAATTTCTCTCTCTTCCTGTTGCTCTCTCTTTACACATTAGGAACAGTTCTGAGAGAGAGGGAAAGAGAGAGAGAGAGAAAAGGTAAGTAGGATCTTGAACTTTTTCTAACGAGATCTAAAGCACTGGGTGTAATTAGAAGCTGTCTGGAATGAGGACAATTAAGTGCGGTTTTGGTGTCCCCCAGGGTTCTCTCAATGGGTTGCATTAGAAAACGGGCGCAAAAAAGATTGATGAGTTCAATGTTTTCCAAATGAGCAGCCTTATACACATAATTACACCACGGAAATGAATGGATCATCACGATACAAACTCAGGCGAGGGTATGCTAATTGCTCATCAAATGGGAAGGCTGTGGTGTCAGCTACACAACTGCAGCATTCAAGGGAAAAAAAAAAGAAGAAGAGCTGGGGAGGAGGGGGGCTCTGCTGCTCAGATTAATGTGATCCATCTTCCTTTTGTCTATGTTCATTATTCTATATTCACATTGTAACCCCAGTTATCTTGTCCTGAACTCTGTGCCAGTCAGATGCACAAGGACACAGCAGCCCTTCTTACAGTCCTGTATCTTGTCTGCCATTAAGCACTGCTTCAGTAGGATGGAGGATTCCTAAGCCTCAATCCTCTTTGACAAGTAGTGGATGGCGAAAAAAGAAGAAATTCCACATCAAACACATTTCCTTTCTTTTTTTCTTATGTGTCCATTTTCCAAAACGCTTGCAGAAAGGAGTAGATTTTGATGTTTGCCAATGTTTTGATGCTTCTTTCTCTCGCCTCTATGGTTTACATTCAGCTTTACTTTCCCCAGGGTTTGCTCTGACATGGTCAGATGGTGCAAAGTAGGACATTTTGTCACCGACTAGACATCAGTAAGTAATATTTAGTGGAGTGATCTTGGGGATAATGACATGAGTAATTTGAATAAATCCCCTCTCTATGGTATGGGGGTCATAATTATCATCAGAGGTTATAGGACTTCAGAAACAGCTGCCAGAGCACCCGTTAAGTTGATGGAAGGAGTCCAAATAAAACAGTTTAAAATGTGAGGACATAAGACCTTTGATCATGCCATTTTGATTTTTTTTCAGTGTCCACTTTTTTTTCGTCTTTATTCGACTATGCAACTTACACAGTGAAATATATTTAGCTATCATCTCAGCCTTGGTCCTCACTTGACCTTGAGTAATTTACATATTACACAACATACCGATGTACACACACTTACGAATCAGGCCAACATGGTTGAACTGCTGCAAAGACACAACTACCGAGGGAGAACAACAAGAAGAGAAGATCTGCTTAGGCCAAGAGATGCAAGAGAGGAACATTAAACCAGTGAAAATTTGTGCTCTGACCACTGAAAATTGGTACTCTTGATTTAATCCCTTTTGATTTGTGTGACGCACAGAAGGAAAAGAACTGTAAGATCTGCAGACATGGTTCCCTGTGCGAAGCTTGGAGCCTCCTCCACACACACCACACTGAACCAGGATTCTGCAGCAACACACCATCCCATCTGGTGTGTGTTTAGTGGAACCATGATTTGTTTTTTTTTAACAGGACAACAACCCAAAACAAACCTCCAGGCAATGTAAGGAATGCAGGACTGAGAAGTAGAGCAATGAAGTGCTGCGTTAGATGACCCAGCATCCATTACCACCAAACCGAAACCAAGTTGAGATGGATCGGGATGATTTGAACGGCAGAGTGTCAGAGTGAATGAAAAGAAGTCAAAAAGTTCTCAACAAGCAGAGGAGGATGCTCCTTGCCTCAACAGCAACACCCACAGGCCTGGGCAGCAAGAGGGAAAGGCTGTCAGTCAGTGTGAGGAAGGTCTTCTGTCTCCCTGAGGGAGGGATTCTTTATATTAATTTAATGCACTTCATTTTTTCTCATGCTGTTACTGGCCACAGCACATGAAATGGTGATCTTTTGTAACCAACTAACAACCATAATCAAATTTACATCCAGTCTGTCAAATGATTCAAAATTTTGGATATAATTGTCAGTAAAGTGGTACATCAGCAGAAAAGGATTATAATGTGAAAATTGTCAAGCACGTTAATCAAAAAAATCCTGTCATTTTGCCCCCATCAACAGAGTCCATATCCCTTTCTTAAAGTCATATTTCCCTTTTTTTTTAAAATCAGTAAGTGTATGGCTTATTGTGGTAGCCAACATTTTGAAGGGCTAATGCAAAGCCAGTGTTTGGACTTGTCCATTGTGGGCAAATTCTTTATATTCAGGTGATAATATATTAATGAAAACATGATACTGAATATTAAATTAAATGTTTTCCATAATCTGACAATATATCCCCTAAAATGTATTCCTAGGATCCTTAATATCATGTTTAAAATAGGACTTCAAATAGGACTTATATGGCTTTGAGCCTGTGGTTCTTAATAAAAAACAACAGCTGATGACTGACTTGTAACAGACAACATGTATAAAGTTACCCCTTTACGTTTCATATTTTTTTGCCACAACACAGCACGGTTAAACTCAAACAACAAACAGGTTATTCAAAGATAGATATAAACCAACTCCAAACAAACAGAAATTTACATACATGCAGTGGATTTTGTGCTGTTAAAATTTCCTCAAGTTAAATTAGTTAGCCACTGAAGATAAGAACTATTAAGCAAATACAATAATAACCTATCACCATGACCCTGTCCAAGACTTCTTGGACCAACATCAGACTTACCAGGCCAATCATATCTGGTACATATAATTTAAGTTAATTTTTTCAAATCATTAATCCAGACACTATCATAACCTGCAGAGTTGACCCAACTAATTTTCACTGCCCATCAGACCTTTGATATCCTCATACTAAGCCCAAGGTGTCATTGTTACAGGGGACATGTTGGCAATGGTCTACTTATCAAAGCCCCAGGAATGGATGGTAAATCCCTTTTTCCCTGACCTTATCTGATATCTGTCCTGCAAGCCTTTCAGCACACTCATCCTGCATCGCATTAGACCATATGGCCTTCGGCTTACTGGGCTGGCGTGTATCCTTCCCTCCTTCCTCCCACATCCCCACATCCCCACATGAATAAGTGAGTGTCCAGGAAGGGTTGTCTAGATCTCTTTAGATGTCCTCTGGGATAGCCGGTTTGGCCTCATGGAAAGCAGTCCATTTAGGGATGCTAGCAAAGGCAGGATTCACACTGCAATGGGTCCGGATGAAAAAGTTCATGCAGATTCGACTTCATATTTAATTAGTTTTTCCATGGTTCAAGAGTTATGTCAAGCCACTGAAACACATGAACAGAGTTAAAAAGAGCAGTGTTTAAAATTAAGGGTTGTAGAAAAAAGGACGATGAATGTAAATGCTACAACAAAATAGTTTCTAATGTGTTTACTGTGCTGGCTCAATGTGTCAAGAAAAAATGGAAAAAAATTTTTTTAAAACTTGTTAGTCCTCACTGGAAATGCCTTGACATGCTTTGATGCTCCAGCACCACAAAGGAAGCTGTTTCAAAGAGATCTTTGAAAGGCGCGATTAGAAAGGCACATCTGTGAGTGCAGACGTTAGGATGCCTCCAAACATCCCCAGTCTTCTAAATTAAGGTCACAGCCTGAATCAGTGATGTTATGGATCACTTGATATGAATATCTGGCTTATATGTTGAATGGGAGGCTGTGCTGCTGCATGTAAGTATATTGACAAACACAACCTAGCAGCAATCATATAAAAGTCAGGAAGCATTCAGAGAAGCCATTACTGAGCAATCGTAAGCACAATGCCAGAGGGCAGTGAAAGGAACATGAGGAGAGGGTACCGGCAAACACCAGTTTTCTTGTAGGTATGGTGTTTGGTAGAGTCAAGCTCAAAGAATAAGTGTACATTGAAAGTTTATTCAGGGAAAGAAAATATCTGAAACACTAGACAATTTTATTTTTTAATTATTTAAAGTGACACCCTCTCTTTTCCTAAAGAGAAACCAGTCAGCTTATACATTCAATTTGTGGATTTTATTTGATATTGTTTTGTTTTTAAATTATTTAGGGTGACAATGTCCAAATATGAAATACAGACAATCAAAGCTTAGCTGGAAATTCTCAAAAGGAGCCTTAAATGTAAAAACATGAAATTCTAGACTGCCCTGCAGCCACATAACCTACCGCTTTTCACCAGACCAAGAAACTGTCTTGATTGAGCAATAATGTGTTACATTGCTCTCAAATTGTCTCAGTTTTTTCTAGTGATTGGGTTATTCCATAATTCCTTCATTTAATTATTAATTGTATGTGTTGTTTTTGTTTTTTGATTTTTAATCATAATGCATGTGCAGCACTGTTTGAGGTCAAGGAGCGAGAGCTGAAGGAAAAGAAAAAAGAAAAGAAACAAGAATAAAAGCACGCTAAGAGTCGTCTAAGGTGGGGTATGGACACACACCGCCCCAGGGGTCCTCCCCGATTATTCTCCAAGCTGTCATATTCAGGCGATAGTCCTCAGATTACATTAAAGGAATCACTAGAATTCAATTAATTAGCTGGACCTAGCTTTTTGTGTGTGCTCAAATGCATATGTGTAGGAGAGACAGAAATGGAGCAAAAAGGACTAAAACAGTGGAAAGGAAGACAGAGTGTATCAGAGTTAATGGGTTGCTAATGGAAGTATTTGCTTGTCAGGACCATGGACAGCACCACAGAGAAATTCCAGCCAGACGGAAAGTGAGAGCACAATCGTGACCCTTATGGAGGAAATTGCAACAGAATTAAATGCTCACAAGAGTTGGTGAAAGCAAAGCAAAGTATCATTTGCAGGTGCATTTGTGTGTGTCAGACAGTTTTTTCAGACGCATTCAGTGTGAACTGCACTAAAATCTGTTCCATGCAGGATTTCAACATACAGGGTTTTGACTAATAGCTTGGACACATGTATTACAGCTTATGACAACTGAGCTCCAGTGTTAATTATGTCTGGGTTTAAGGATCAAATGAATAAACATGAGCTTTGTTTAATTATGGTCTTCAGTGGAGAAAATTCCTTAGATTGGGGAGGACATAAGCCGTCAGAAGGAGGATAAGCTCTCACACCTGCAGGATGACACAGACTCTAAGTCCCTTTAACAAATATGTCCGACGTAAATCTCTTCACTTTAAATTGGGTGCAGTCGTACAGTTTTCCTGAGCAGGGAAAGAGGGGGAATGTAAAAATTGGGACAAAAAAAAATATTAACAAAGAGACAAATAAACAAGTGACAGAATCAAACAGGCAAAGGCTGAACCGTGTGCCACTTCCTAACCTCCATGCTCGGAAGGTTGCACGTTGGTCGGGTTAACCTACCGGCTGTCTCAAGGCAGCTCTTCAACTCAACACCCAAACGCTGGTGTCTGCCTCTGAGCTTATCAGGCTTTCCCAGATGGTGATTTGAGCTCATGGAGGGAGCGAGAGGCGCACCGAAAGGGAAAGGGGAGTGGAGAGGAGTGGAGGTGAGTTTACGAAGATGAAACAGACTCTACACTTGGGGTCAAAAAAATATGTGACTTATGTTATTTCTTTTCTAATCCTGTGCTCCTTTTTTGTTTTTTCGAGGGTGCTCATGGATTAGTTTGTGTTGTTACTGGTATAGTTTGGTAGATAAACACTGTGAAGTCTTAAAGGTCAATAATAGTGAAAAAGGAAGCACTAGCAATATTTGTTAAAGAAAACAAAAATTTGTCCCTACAAGGTTTTGCAAAAGCACAAAGTAAAAGCAAGACACTGTCTATTCACTTATCAAATTTGTCCAACTATACTGTCAGCACACTCTGAATTTTCAACCCACTGATCACTGGATTTTTTTAATGATATAAAAAGTTCTCTATTATAGTAGTTGAAGTCAGCAACAATTAGTTCCTAGTTCTCTTCCAAACATCGCTTCTAAACTACATTTGGCCTAAATATTTTAAACTTGCCATTACATAATAAACTGGTGTGAGCTGTTTACGGAATGTAAAACATGTTTGGCTGTGCTTATGACAGCAAAACAGCACGTGTCGTCATGATCTGTGGGGGTTTAAGTGCTGCGCTGCCGAATGCGGTGGTACAGGATGCATCCATGCAAACTCGAGTGCTAATTGACTGTAATGTCATTTTATCTGCTTCAGCAGGTTATTGACAGCAACATCCCAGAAGCCTGTTCATCCTTCTGTCAACTCGTCAGCATGGGAGAAGCCATTATCATCTCATTACGGCTCACGCTTTCATATAATCCTGACATTTCCTCCTCTTCTCTCTCTTTCTCTCTCTAAGCTTTGGGAGCTACAACGCACGGCTGTATTGTAGTGGTAATAATGCAATGTTGTGTGTGTGTTGTGCGTATGGGTGTGTAAATGGGGGGTGGGTGGTAGCGGATGAGAATAAGAGGTAATAAAGACAGCTTTAATTTCCTCAAGTCACTCAATAGACAGTCCTTATCCATCTGCTACTTCCCTCAAACAACCTTTAAATCTCCACATTCTTGGACTTCAGCAAAAAAAAAAAAAACCCAAAAAAACAGCATGCTTAAAAGAACGGATTGCTAAATCCACACCAACAATTTGAAAACAGTCTTGAAAACACAGTGTTGGCTGTGTTGTTTGCAGAGAGTGTAGCCTTGAATGATGCCTTGTTATTACTGAAATAACCGTTGTGCAGTCGGCGTAGGAAAGGTCACCGACAGACATGAGGAATGGGAGGTGTGTTGGGGCGATGGAAAGAACTCCGAGTGGTGTGTCTGGGATTAATCTTGTCTTCCCAGAGATACCTGGGGAATGAGAACATGCTTCATGCTGAGAGCAGAGAAAAATCTCATGGAAAAACAAGAGCAACTAAGCGTGTGTTTGTGTGTCTTTGAACGGAGCGACAAAAAAAGTATTAGTGTATCTGCCCACGCTGAGTTTACCGCTTGTCCACGTGATGCAGTGATCACATGGTCTTTTAGAGGTGTGCTTGGTCTACAGAAGACCATCTCTCTGAACCATGTACCTTTTCATCTGCCGTTTCCAGCGACCCTCTGCTGTGCCCCTTATTAATCTTCCATGGAAAAAAGAAAACTCTAGTTTCAACTGAAACCAGGTGCAGAGGGATATCAGAGCAATCGATGCGAGGAGCTTCTGTAAAGGAAGCAGCAGCAGGCCCGGGTGATGTAGGCGAAGGTGAGAATCTCAGTATGAGTCCTACAATTTATCCTGTGCAGCTCTGCAGAGAACAGAGGGAATTTTCCCTATTTCCACTTCAGCAGCTATCAACAGCACGCAGGCAGTCTCCCACAGCACTGCTTCATGATTGCAGCTGTTAAAGGATGGTTAGGTGTTTGTCAGGTGAAACTGAAGCATATACAGATCAATGAGCACTCGTACAGACACTTTAAGACATGTACTCTATTTTCTATAAACCCTGTGATTTGTGTAGTTTGAAATTTAATCAGTATTTGAGATTAGAAAAAGGACAAAATATCACTAGCTTCATAAACATTTAGATTAGTATGTTTGTGACAAACAAGTACATTGTAATGTTACAAATAACTAATAGCCACAGGAAAGTTATCAGCGTCTCTGGAGCTTATATTAAAGTATCTGGCTCAAGGACACTGCAGCATAACTGAAGCCACCTACAGGAAAAACAATATAATACAGCAAGAAGCAGAGCAGCAACTCTGTCTGATGTTTTAGCCAATGAGACAAAATATGTAAAAGTTCCTGGAAAACTGTTTAAAAGCCAAAATTACCATTTCAAAATTCTGAAAGCTATCATTTATTCTAGCATTAGGACTACACAGTTAGGGGGGGGGCAGTTTGGCAGACCATAGTGCAGTTGCATTTATGGGAGGGTATTTTTTTTTTTAATCAAAACAAATTTTAAAAAATCATCACAACCTGGCAAGTTATTGTGGTACACAGTGTGGACCTGTCGTGGTTTAATCTCATGGATGATCAAAAAACACCTAAATTCAAATGTAGTATTCACCCAACAACACTTGACTGACCTGCAGAACATTTTATCCAACATGATCGAACTAATAGCGGCTGTTTTTTACTTTGACATGGACTGTGGTTCACACATGATTGAGTTGCTCAAATTGCTACTCCTACAATAAGTAAAAACAGAGCACAGGGGGTGTTCTGTTGACAGCTGACATGCAAACATGGGAAAAACATACATGTGAATTATAAATTATGATGAAAAAAATAGATTGATTTAGCTTTAGGGCAATTTTTTGTCTGTACACATCCCAGTTCATGCCATTAAAATGTAAAGAAATCATAAATTTCATGAAAACATGTACAAGTATATGTATAAAACAGATACTTTGTTGAATTTTTTTGCATTCAGTAGGGAGCTTATCATACTTGCCAAGTCAGAGGTGGAATACCTCACTCTTGATGTGCACGTGAACACATGCATATTCTTTGCTTCAGTATTTATAATCAGCAGCCTGGAACTTATCCGATACGTGCACTGATACAGATCAACATAAGTCTGTAGGAGGAATATATTATCCTTCATGTCCGACAGTTATGAGTACATGCATTTGCTTTTTAGTCTTTTCTCCACTGGAGTGTTTCATTGATCTCTGAGGCTACTGTAACACTTCTAAAACCTTAGAGGACCTAAAGACTTAAGATGCAATCCATATGCAAGAGACGGGATCACAGTACAGCTAAGTTGGCTCTGGGACACACTGAAATGATCCGAGTTTGAGTGCAAGCACTACAACGATGATGATATTTTCAGATTTCTGTTGCGCTCGCCAGCATCACACTTCCATCTTTCCATTTGAGCTGTTTTGTTGGGTTTCATGGCAAGATAAAAAATATTGTGATTATTTTAATTTGTCTGCTTGCACACAAACACAGATTTTTCATTATGCTACATTAGAAACATTCAGAACATCACACATGTTTATGTGCTAACATTCATTTCAACCCTGTCACATCAATGATGAACTGAAGATTGAAAAAAAAAACATTAAGGCCTGTACCAAATGTGTGACAGCTTGCCATAAATCCACACAGCATAAATTGGACCAATTATTCTCCTCCTGTCATGAACACACAGCCCATTCAGTTGACTCAGAGTCTATGCATGGCTGCTGTTGTTTTTTGTACTGCTATTCTAATGAGCCACCACAGAGCTGCGTTCTACAGATCTCCCAGACTGCCAGGAAAGCTCAGTTAGCCAGCTCTGTCCTATCAGGAATACCAAGTACATGTTCAGACTATTCAGGGGATGTGAATAGAGATGCCTCTGTGTTCGGTCTCAGCTTGCAGGCTGGAGGCAGAACGCCACCATATTACAAAAACAAAGCCTAATCGTCTGACTGTGTTGCTCATCAGAGTAAACATGACTCCCCTTGTTCTGCAGAGCCGAGGCTTGCATTACCAGCACTGCACCTTCACACATACGTATGCATGTAAACACAGTCTGTGTGTGTATAGTGCACACTCACACATACGGGTGCAGGCGCTAAGGCTAACACACACGCACACAATGTGTAGTCATTATTGTATTCCTAAGGCGGCAGAGAGGCCAGTGTGGCTGTCATACATGAGGGAACATGAGTGATATGGCTCCGTGCCTCCAGGTCTGGCTTGTCACTCTGCTAAATTGTTGTAATTTTCTTTTCCTGAACTGGTCTGTAGTTGCATAACTTTCTACAGTTCACCTTGCCTCTGTCCTTGGGTCAGAGAGGCACTAAAAGCTGTGTGCTCATACATCTAATCCAGGCAATAATGGTAAATGTCGCATTGGAAAAAATGTATGAGGTATTTTAACTTTTAACCCCTATTTCTTCCGATGATGTCTTATCATACACATACTGCTGTACAGTTTTTCACAGTAAATGTGTGACTATAATATTATTTATACACAAAAATTAATTTATATATAAGCAATTTTTTTTAAATATGGTAAAACCTGCTCAAAAAAGTACATGGTCTGCAGGGCTAGAGGCAGTGAGTGAAAAAGTGCTGTACTACACATCATATATCATTAAAGTCTCCCTGAATGAGCAACATCACCGAAGTAGTTAATGATGACAAAAGTCTTTTTTTTTTGATTGTTTAGTTTTGAGAAGCACAATAGATTTATAACAAAATGTCTATATAAAATTTTAAGGTAGTTTTACTGGGAAAAAAAACACCTCCAAGTGTTTATACTGACAATTTTATCATATTTAAGCTTTTATAAAAACTTTGTGATATAAAAGCTCTACATATCTTGAGAAAATTAAATCAGGGCCATGAATGTGAAAAGCCAAACTCTAGCAACAAACACACCGCCTGCAGTATTTTCTGAGGGTCACACACCAATGGTTTTTATTAGTACACTTGAATCTCCCCAACCGCTGGTCTCTTTTTCTCTGTTTCTGTTTTTTTCACTGGAACCTTATATCAGCAATGATAGCTGACTCTAGCTAATGTTAGCTATGATTGCTGACATTAGTTGGGGTTAGTACTTTTTCCAGCAAACCTCTGTCGGACCCGCATAGTTATAATCCATGCAGTGAGAAACAAACCTGCTGTCAAGGATTTTCAATTAATGGAAGTTAATGCTGTAAACCAAGTGTTTAGTCATATCAGAGACTTTGGAGCAAACTCTGATCTGTTGAAATGATCATTTCTTATCAGTGAGTACTGCCAGAGGCAAAAAACATCAATGCCTCTATGGTAGCTATTGTTGATATACCTATTTTGTCATAGTATTGGGCCAGAAAAGGGGCAAAATTTAGCAGGTGTTAGGTATCCATCACTAGATATCAGAATGAACCAATAAATACTTAAAACTACTGCAGAATCATTTGACCTAAGTATGAATGTAGACTGAACCCTTTCCCTGCTGAAAACAAAAGCCAGATGTCAGTGGGTGTACTGGTTTTTATGTCCACCATGCAAGGGGTATACCAGATACAGAGACCGAGACAAATTGCAGCCCATTAGGACATCATGTCAGACTGTTAGCTAGAAATGCTTCTCCTCCCCTTCATTTATTCAAAGCTTGCATACAGTCTGTGCCCTCCTAAGCAGTTATATCTCCGGCAAAGCATCACAGAGAAGCATAATGGCCATATAGAGATTCATAAGGATTCATCTTAAACTGCTCTGTATGCGTTGCTCTCCAGTTCCCTTATGATCTGACTAGGGGTGATGGAGTTGTCAGTTTCTTTAACCCAAAGGTCCGATAGCATCTCTCACAGGTTTGCTTATCTGTGCGCACTGCAGAAGACTTAACAGAGTGGGCAGGAGCACAAAGCAGACGTCTGATCTGCCTTGGATTATTTTAGCACAGGGGCTGGTGTTCAGACGTCCATAAGCAGTTGGAGGAAATGACTGAAAGGAGAAGTGAGGAGTGTGCAGTGAAGTTCTGTTGGCCCTGTTTTCACAGTCGAGCGCTGCAGTGCAACTTGGTAAGAGAGACCCAAAAACACCCACTTACTGTCAAATGAAAAATCTACAGTTAAGTTGTTCATTATTTCTACATGAATGCTGCTTTTGTTAAAAAAGGTTAAAGTCAATATGTAGCTTCAAGACCTTTAATTAATCCTCTCATTTCTTACAAAATCAAGCTTGTCAATCATCAAGAGACATCGGTATTTTTGTGCATGCATGCAACTGTGTGTTGATGGCTGTGAGGCCAAACCAAGAGGCCAGAGCAACAAAGAAAGACATCTACTGCATGTCTGTCTGTTCTTAAAGGGGAGGCATTTTTTGCGCTCTTAAAAAGGAGTTTCAAGGAGTTATCTTATCCAAATCAAAGGTCTATGTTAGAGGGGTGTCGTATTGTGCATACTTTAAAGCTGCTCAAGGTAAATTTGCGATTAGTGATGTTGGGGTGAGGATGTTTAAATGAAAATGACAAAAGTAGGATGAGTTGTAGGGATCGGAGGCAAGATGAGGTGAGGAAGAATAGCAAAGAGTCCATGTGCACCCAGTTCTGTCCTCAGCTGCTGAGTGCGGCTCTCAGCTTGCCATTTGTCCATTCTCTGCTCCAGAGAGAGGGGAGAGGCGCTGAGAGAGACTCCATGCAGCAGATGGCAGAGTTATGCTCTGCAGAGGTGAGAAATAGCCCATTAGCCTGACCAAAAATTACAGCCTGTCTCCTATTTAGTGCTCAGCCTTCAGTACACCTGACCACAATGGGACTGTGTCTGGCATGATCATCACTCTGTAATCAGACTGTTGCTGCTGAAAAAAAAAATTGGTTGTTACTGTTGATCTGCTTTAGCCAACCGAATCTATACTATATGCACATCAACTCAGCAAAGAGAGACCCAGTTAAAATGAATTATAGTATTAATAAGGGATTGAGAGGGCAACACAGAAATGTTTTAGCTATTAGAGCTCATTAATATGGATCACCTTTTCCCTTGGAGTTTAAAGAAAATGTCTTCAGCTAAAATTGGAGACCAATGTTGGTTACAGCTCAGCATTTATACTTTACATATTGTAAAGGCTGGGCAATATGGTTACATTTTGATAAGTATTGATATTGCACCAATGGATATTGTCGCAATAATGGATAATGAATATTGTGGTCTTGTGTTTTATTGTGTGTAGAACGTATATTTGGATCATCAATACAGAGCCAACCCCTCTATGCCTCCAAGTGGTTCGCAAGATTGAGACACATTAACAGGATAAGGACCAGGGCTCAGGAGGCCATTCAGTCTCGTTCAACCCCTGGCATCTCGCTGACCCACGGCCACGCTCAGAACAAGATCTTTCAGCAGAGCACTCCAGCAAACCCAGAGGCCTCTGGACAGAGAAAAAGACTGGTATCAACAGTGGATGATTTCACTGACTTTGTTTAATCAAATCTCTTGTCCGACTGACTGACTGGCTGGCTGGCTGACAGACAGACAGACAGACAGACAGGCAAACCCAGTAAAATTTATTTTACAGAAAGGGTTCTGATCTTAAGTTACACTGCTGTCCCATTCCTTGTGCGCAAGAGCCTGGCATGCAAATCAAAGTCTGCTGACTGGTTGATGTCGCATGCGTTCGATAGGCTATTAGGTTATTAGATCTACTGAAATCAGGTTTAAACATCAAAAGCTTACCACTGTTTCTTTATTGCAAACCCTGTAGAGATCTTTTTCATTTCCACCCCCTACATTTCACAAACACCTTGTAACAGAAGCAACAAGTTAGAGTTATCAGCTAATCTTGAAAATGTCCATGTCTTATTAAACACTGACAAAAAAAGGTTTATGTGCAAATGGTACAAGGTAAATGGATCTTTTTTGCCTCATAAAATGAGTCTGCAGTTGCATAAACTATGCAATCAGTTGATAAGAACAGCCAGTCCACACATTAGAAATGTAATAATCTTGTTCTTTAATATTTCTTCAAGAGCAGGGTGTTTTATGGAGCCTATTTTAAAATGTGATTCTTGGCAAATTAGATTATTTAATAACATTTCTATTCATACCGTAGGTATAGCCGTTGGAGAGTGGCACAAAAGGATGAGGGACTGGGGAAACTTTTAATGCCTCCTTATTCACAGAATAAGGTGAGGCTGAATTAATGCGACAGCCTTCCAAGCAACAGACACAGCATTACAATGTGAGGACTTGACAAGCGTGTAAGGATTAGACTATGCTACTGTGGAACTAGACGATTCAAAGAATCTGTTTCAGAGGGAATTAAACAGCCATAGGTAGTGTCAGTTCTGACATGGCTTTGGGTGTCCGTGGCAAGCACCTCCAACCATTTGGAAGAAACCAATTCTGCACAGCCAACATATTAAAAATGGCATACTGGATGTTTTAATAGGGAATGTGTAATCATGCTGCAGTGGCCAGTACAGGACACTTGGTTCTAGTGATTCAAATGAGAACTGTCAATCTATGCTAGTCTAGGTTAACATATGCAATCATGCAGAACTAAAAATGTTGCATGAAGTTTTACTTGAAACCTTTGTCAGTTGAAAAAAATAAATTCACATGTGAACTGAATTGTTATCTCTGTGATTCAAAACTGAGTCATAAATGTCAAATATCCATTCTTTAAATGTAAGCTTTCAATGTAATTTTGATGAATAAAGAGCTGAACTCAACTGAGAGAGCACTACAGCAACACACGCTGAAGATATCTTGCATCGCTAAATTTTTTATCTTGAAAAAGAGGAAGAGGTCGCAAGCATTTTACGCCATCTCTTGGAGACAAACATTTACTGAGTGAAGCAGCAATAAGCTCTGACAAACAAGACCGCCTGTCCAACACACACCTTAGCATTACACAACCTAACCATCTCTGAAGTGAAGAAAATTATTCTTTAGATGTTAGCAAAAACCATGACACACAACACTGTTGAACTGTACACTGTTAATCTTAATTTCTCAAAAACTCCAGACATTAACTCAAGGGAACATGGCCTGCTAAGATTTGTGATCAACATAAATGTGTACTATGTTAAGCAATGGAACCACATGTCTCTGTGTCAGTCAGTGTTTATCTGAGACACCTGGTACTGATGGTGTTATCTAGATGCACCCAAAACAGTAAATATCAACAGTTCAAAAAAATGCCTTCCACTTAAAATTAAATGACTATATTGCTTTAAAAAAACATCTTGACTCCACCTACATCAGTAAAAAAAATGCTTTATATGTCTAACCTTTGCTTTATCCATTGATATAGAAGTAGGCCTTACCATAGTGTGAATGTTATCTTGTATCTTTAACTGAGTCAGGCATTGAGTTGATATAACAGTCACTGATTATATCTTTTTTTTTTTTTTTATCATTATAGAGAGGTATCTACGTATTCAATGCTTTAGGCCTTCAGAGGCAATGCTGCAAATTATTCAGAGCTAATTGTTTATATCATACACTATTATCACTATCAAGATTATCGTAATGGAAAATTTGATCCAAATAACCCTCTCCTGCTCTGTAACATAGCTAAAAATAACATAAGATTGTCCCACTAGAAAGGTTGTGGAAACTGATTTTTATTCTTGTAGTCTATTTTGGCCCCTTTAAATTACATGGGCCAAAATGGACCAGGTGGTGTTTTAGGGTTGCTAGTTAACCATGAATCCACACTGAGTGCTCGTTTTAGCAGTGATGTGTCTCACTGAGACCACAAAGTCAGACAGGTCATCTAAAAAACATATAAAATAGGAAACTGTTAACTGTCTGTTAAAAAAGCCACTCTCTGAGTATCACAACAAATTAAATAGCACTGAACTATCAAATCACTGGCCAACACTTAGACACCAGATTGAAACTATATTAAAAGACAATGATATGTAAAAAAAAAGAATGCATGAAATCACAACGTCAACTATTTTAAAGTCTATTTTTCACATAAAAAGTACCAGTGCATGTAATGAATGCATGACTTATTCTCCTCTAAACCTGTAACAGTCCATTAATTGATTATCCCCTTGAAAGAAAATTAATTGCAAACAATACTGATTGTTAAGTTAATTGATTCAGTCATTTTTTAGCAAAAAAATGTCAAACATTTGCTGGTCCAGCTTCTAAGATATGTTTTCTCGGTCATTTGTGATAGTAAATTAACTTTATTTAGACTGAATGCCCAAAGAAACAAATTTAAAGACGTCACTTTGGTCTTATTATTTAGAATGTTTGATTTTAATTACAGCTAATTACTCATTGTATAACACAAACAGAAAATGTATTAAAAAGATTAACGGGCAACTGCGAGACTTAATGCAAAAGCTGACATGCAAAAATATTCCCAAGTTACACAAAGTCATCGATTAATTATCAATCAAGGGATACAGAATTGTCCTTTTTGTGTACTTTGTGTGTGTATAGACCAAACCAGCAATAACACAACAGTGTGGTGATATTTGATTCATACAACCTTCATACACAAACTTCAACATATCAGCAGCCACACGTTCAAAACTTTTAACATTTAAAACACCAGCGACCAGAGAAACCCACAGAAATAAACCGTTTCTGACTCACGTTTGAATTCCTCTCTTCTTCCATTCATGGAGTGGTCAAAATATCCATTTCTTGTAAATTCTTTGTTTAGCAGGTCTTGTAAAGTTGTCAGAGGTCCTCCTCTTCAACCCTCCATCACAGCTGGAAAAGGTGAAGCACCGTCACTAATACAGCGGAAAACAAGCTAACTCTCTGGCCGTATCATGTTAGTGATGAAATTAGCTAGCTAGACCTGTTAACTTTCTACAAATACTTTGGGGTCAAGTTCAACGACTATCAACTCTCACGTAATTGTTTCGTCTCCAAATTATCGTCCAATGATACAGTGGCAGTGGTTAATAACCACAACCGGCTGCTTGACTAGAAGTTTTGTATTAGTAGATAATGAACTTCACCTGTGATCTCGTTTTTTTTTTCCTGTGTAATGCCCTTTTTGACCACACATGCTAGATGAAACTGCTGTTACAATTCAGGGGGGCGCTGTTTTACCAACATTAAAGGACTCGAGAAGTGCAGCAGAAATAGATACAGAAACTCAGTAAAAAATTGAGTTCTGAGGCAGAAATATTACTAATGATAGTTATACTCGTAACAGTTAGAGCTCGTTTGAACAAGTCTGATATTAGCCTAACTTGATTCCTGAGAAAAACACTTCACTTTGTGGAGGAGGGTTTGTTTAAGTGAATGGGATTACTTTTAGTCTAATTACAGCAATTACCAAAGCCTAATAGATTCGTTTTTTTTTTTTTTTAGTTCT
The DNA here is from genome assembly GCA_029783645.1 of Ctenochaetus hawaiiensis. NCBI lineage: Eukaryota > Metazoa > Chordata > Actinopteri > Acanthuriformes > Acanthuridae > Ctenochaetus > Ctenochaetus hawaiiensis. Next base: position 7,825,788 of record JAPZDY010000010.1, read on the forward strand.
CTGCTGCTTTCTGTTCACCAACAGCAAACTTTGATTTTTAAAGATAGATCACCAACACATCAAATGGCATTTCCTAATGTTTCAGGATAAGCCATCTCACAAATGTTAATTAATCCAGCTTGGTGGTGTCAGCAGTGAGGCCATCCAGCATTGCTTTCAGTGTCATACACTTTTCTCTTTCAGAAATTTCACCTAAATCTCCAGCAATTTCTGAAAGGAGATAAAAAGGATAAATACTAGCTGGCAGTTGTGTTTAGTGATTTACGACAATTTATTTTAGCAGTATGTTCTGAAAATTTGCCTAATTAGCAGTTATGATGTTAAAAAGTAGTCTTCAACAGATGGGTGCAGAGAAGCCTGGCATCGAGTCTTGCAAAAACAGTGGCATGGCATCTAAAAAAATTGATTTTTGCTGTAGTACTGTGAGACACAGTCAGGTCAATCAATTCAGCTTCAGACACTGAGATATCTCCTTATGTCTCAGCGTCACAGGGAGAGGAAATGTAAAAAAATTGGCAGCTGAATGTCCTGCACTGCAGTATGTGCAACTGAATTTCATGTTTTATTCATCCAAATGTTTAATCTTTACTCATCTCATTCATCTGAACTTTCAAAACTCTCATGTTAAGATGAAACAACACATGTTTTATAATTTTGGGTATTCACGCCTTTATTATTTTAGATACAATTTGACATGATGAAATAATCCTTTGTACATTGCAGTAGTGAGCGGTGGAGTACAGCAAAGAAAAAAATGAATATTGAGAATGCACCAAATGAAGGTTATAAAATAAACTCAACCAAGAATACAGGCTCAAAATATTAAGGAGAAACTCTAAGATAAAAGTGCTCAAAAGCAAGAGAAGATCTAATCAGGAATTTTGAAAGTGGCTGCAATAGTTTCTGAGGCAGCAGAAAAATAAGACTTTAATCTAAATAACAATGAAAGGAACATTAGAGAGGAAAAACAGGATAATATTGGCAGGTTTCCTTGGGTTACCTTTTCTGAGTCAAACTTCATATTATATCCTGGTGGGATTAACATTGCAAGGGAGTCATGAACATTAACCAACCAAGGGGAGTCGATGTTCCTGTCTGTGAGATGAATTAAACAAAAATGCAGGTGTATACCTCAGCTCAAAAAAACAGCAGCTCTGATGACACACAACACTGCTGAATGCTCAACAAAGTGAGTCTTTTAAATGTCACCGTCCCCTGCGTGTCCACACACTCTTGAGCCAGCCAGTTGACCGTGATGTCATTACGGCTCAGTCATGGGCAGGCAGCATCACAGGGCAGCTCTGCTCACAAGCGGAACACAAACAGCAATGTATGGGTGAGCTCAGATATCACCTATGGAGACTGTGAAATGAAGGCACAGCTTGGCACGGACGGCACTTTGCTAAAGTGCTCCCTTCTAAATGGAAACATGATGTATGTGATTAAATGTAGCGCGTGCAAACTGTGCATGGATGTGTTTGTCCTATAATCAGTCTACAGGGGGCCATACAGCTACGAGGATGTGAGCAATTAGAACAAACTACACCACGCTCACATCTCTTTTAGACGCATGTAAAGTGTAGTCAGAAAGGTTTGCTGCAAGCGATCATGTGGAGAAGAAGCAACAATGTGCGAGGCACATGTGAGGTGAACATGCCTGATGTCCCCAATGTCACATGGAATGTAAGTGGCTAAGTGCAAAATGGCAAATGCTCTGTGGGACTGTGCCAAAATCGCACTCTTCTGTTGTTTTGCAAATGATGGGATGTTCAACAGAAGCTCAGAGTTCCCTGTCAAAATTTTGACACCTATTAGATCCCTGATGGTTTCTATCTTTAAATGAAAGGGCCGTTGGCAGTAGCAATTTTCCCCTGCTGTAGAGAAAATGTACCTGCAGCACCATCCTTGATGTGTTATTATTTTCCAACTTTTCTGAAATGTTCAACTTCTACTGGATACATTTTGTGTATTTTTTTTCTTTTGAGAACAATGTTTCATTCCCTCCTTAAATGATTCAACGAGGCCATGAGCACCCATATACAGTGTATTTCTTCTGGTGAATGTTAGAAAAGAAGCATTGGGAGGTGAGAAAAGGTGATAGAAGGCATTTTTATTGTGAGCACACATTACTTTGGAAACAGTCTTCCTACACAGTTGGTTAAGGGATCCCAATCAAAATGTCACGCCCCCATGTGTGTGTTGGGTAGGCCTTAAGTTATATTGCTTCGTGTTTAAAGAACAATATCTGGAGTTTAAACCCAAAGAAAGGCGATGATTTTATCAATTTTTTTCATTTTCTTTCAACTTTACTGAAAGGTACACTAATGAAAAAGTGCTTTTTTTCATTTCAGGGGGCATGTAGGGTTAGTTTGTATTTTACCGTGTCACTGTGCATTTTAGAGTGTCCAGCAGGTAGGAGGCATAAGTCAGCAGACGCCTGAACAGAAGTGGTGAGAGGGACAGAAAACAAGGTTGGCAGCGGCAGCTTTGATTTGTTTCGTCAATCATGTCAGTAGAATCAAACCAGTGATTTGCATTCTAAACACAGATGTGTGCAATGTTATTAATCAGACATAAAGCTGTATTTTTAAGGCTTGAGCAGGGTACCTGTATCATCTAGTAAATGCAGAGGGTAGCCAGACAGGATGTTGCTGAGGCTGTCGTGGTTGCATTGTCAGTGTTTACATGCGCCTCCTGTCTTCATTTAGATGCAGAGAGAGTGGACAAACATCAGAATCAATTGAAGGCGCTGTCCTGATTCCAAATCCCCAGGCGATTTTGCCAGCTTGTTCGTATTAACTTTTAAAAACAAAGACATTGCCTCAAAACACCTTAAAATACCTGTCTGTGCCCTTACGTGTACCATGCACACCTGTATGTGCCTTATCTTATCTCACATCTCTGTCTGGCTGTTGTAAGCTCTAGTACTGAAAAAATAAAAGAATAATCTATTTATCATGCAGGATTCATATCTGGGCTAACAATGACAGATTCTCTCTGAAGAACCTGCAGATCAAGTGCTCAAAAGAATTACTGATAATTGTGTTTTTATATAAAGCAAGATTTCTCCAACCAAGCAGGACAGAATCTGTTGAGTGAAAACCACAGACTGTTCCTAGTTTTTGATTTCCAGGTCGAACTTAGAAACATTCAACCATGTGTTTCATCTTAAGTATGAGCACCTCACAGTAGCACTGTCTTAATAGAAGCCATTCCTCCAGTACAGTACTTCCCTAGAAAGTAGTCTAATTAGATACCCAACCTAAAAGAGACTTCTGATACACTATAAATCCAGTAAAAAATCAGTTTCTTTAATGAGTTGCTTTCATGTCCTCAGGTTCCAACAAGTCTTTCAAAAAAGTAGAGTGCTTTTAGAAATGATAGGGGAGGTGTAGGACCTACATGGATCTATTTTAATGCCCTCAGGGTCAAGTTAAACACCAATTTGAACTGCTCTTTCAGAATGAAATCTATGAAACACAGCTCTTCAAAAGGATTTCTGCTGATAAAGCTGCCGCAGTGACGTGCACAGTGATTCGCTGCCTGCTGAGGGCCAATCAAAAACTCACCTTCTCTTCTATCCTGTAATGGAAAAGAAGCATCTTTTACCACTTTGAATGGCAAAGGAATCAAAATTGGGCATCCAGTAGCTGATTTTCTTTTCATGTTATGGAACTGGTTGCTTTAAAGTCATGTCTCATTACTCTGACATCCTTGTATGTGCAGCAATTATGTAAATTTTTTCGTCTAATGTTCCACACTGGTACTGCTTACTTCTTGAATTTAGCATCATTTGTCATATGTTCATTATAAAATCCTGTAACATAGTTTTTATTTATTGGTGTATCCACACTTTAATTACATTAATATCTTGAAGGATATTTTGTGTTGCTATTGGGCTTGTTTTTAATTGTTGGGCTATAAACTGTGTGTTTCTCTTTTATTATATTCAGTCCTCAGCAATTCTCTGCTGTCAGTATTTGCTTGTAGCATATGATGTACCCCTGAAGCACTCTCAACATTCGAAATTACTGTCATACTTGATAGTGGTTGGCTAAAACACATTTTTTACTCGAAGAATCAATATTCTTCACTGCTAAATATTAAGTTGTTTGCAACAGTTATATAAGAAAGCATTTAGTGACATCTACATAAATAGTGACATCTATGTAAATAAGTGTAGCTTTAAATATGGGTTCAAATAAATACCCTATATACAGTGGTTAGGTTAGTTAGTTAGTTAGTCGGTTAAACCTGCCTTAAAATATTTTTCTGACAAAAAAAGTGGTCACATACAAAATGAACCAACAGTTGTCACATACAAAATGAACAGAGTATGATTTACTTTAATACAGAGTCATAATTGTGACTACCTGATTAGTGTTCCTAGGCAACAAATGCTAGATAACGTTAACATGGTTAACAACTGTAGATTAATTGCACAGATTACACAAGTATACTAATAATTACCTAGAAAAACAGAATGCAATAAAACTAGAAAACAGTCTAACCCTTTTCTCGTCGGCTATTGAAAACAAGCTGTAAGCTAACACCAACAGCCTGTCATGTTGATATGGCAAACTTTTTAATCAAGCCGCCTAATTACAAACACAGCAAAAGAGCAATTAACTTTAACTATAATTTTAAGAGTTGGTTTCAATGCTTCACTATGCTTCACCAGGTCGTCACTGACAATGACTCTCACTTTTGGTGCGGGCAGTTAGGCTATAGCAATTTTTTTGAAGGCTATTCCAAAAAAGAAAAGCTGCCCTCTGCATTTGAAAATGTGCTGAGAATAATTTAATAAAACAGAAATGTGGGCTATAATATCAAATCCTTATGTGGGCCTCAGTAAGTAAGTATGTGATCCACTGTTGATATAAATATATTTATTAGCAACTTTGACTTACCTGACATAATATGATGGTTGGTAAGTAGATTCCCTATCCCTCAGGAGTAAAAGGGAGACATTTTAAAGAGGTGTGTCTGTTACCCTGGGCTTGAACAAGTGCAAGCTCCAGCTCCAGAATATGAATAGGTTTGTCGAGTAGAAAATATTCATTTTCCACATCTGTGAGAAACATTGCCTCCGGACCAAAGACACTGACAGTATAATCTCACTGCGGCTTCTTTTCATTGTTGTTGAGATTCTCCTCTGTGTATGCTTAATAATTAATCACACACTCAATTGGTCACAATAAGCATGGGACTATTTACTTCAGAAATGAGTATCTGCGCTCCTCATCTGCTCTGCACTCCATCTATTGATTAGTTGTCCATCCATTCAGCATCTGTCTCTCTTTCACACATACACACTCACACAGGTTTGGCCGTGATGCTCAATTTGTTCCCTACCTGCTATTAACAGGCAGTTTTCACTTCCTTTTTAATCAAAAGTCTGATCTGTCTGCATCTTGAATACAATATTAATTATATCCACATATTTAATGTGATGCAAAGACTAAAGAATGGATAGATTTTAGTCATACTAATTCAGGGTAACTATACTGATCTCACAACAGAAATCATTTCAAAAGTATTATTGCAAACAACAGAACTCTGCAATGCTGCTTTACATGAATAAAAATGTTGCTTTTTGCTGCTTTACATGAATAAAAATCTATATGACCTATTGCAAGTGTGACACCATTGGAAAGGCGGCTCCTCATCTGTCTTGTACTTCATGTATTGATTTTTTTTTTTGTCCAATCAGCTTCTATTGCTTGTTTAAATACAAACTCAGAAGTGCACACACAAATAAACACACTTAGAGGGTTGTTAACATTGCTGTTTTAACATAAACCTCATGCCATTTTTATATGTAGAAAACACAGCCATCCAAAGTTTTATTGAAAAAAGAAAAATAAATGAGCTTTTAGGCAGTGGAGGTTTCCATTTTCTGACAGAATGCTTCATACCCTCTAATTCCACCACATTTTCAAAGATTAATTAGGGGGAGAGCAAGTATGCATAGCAGAAATTAGCATGTAGGCAATCCTGATCATTTTCACAAGCATTGTCTGTAAGAATAATATCCATCTTTTTTTGTGCGTACTTATTGCCATTGTACAGTGTTCATTTTTGCTTTCCCCTGAGCTAGGAAAGTTATCAAGATGCATAATAAGTCGATCCCGTGGCCCCTGTTAGAACAGAGCTTAGTTCTGATCAAATGTAATGCTGAACTGTATCCTTCTTTAATTCCAAACTTGTCTGTTTCTGTCCACGTCTCCACAGTGCCCTCCACAGGGCTCCACGCTGCTGTTAATGCTACATGCTGATACACTAATTCTGTACATGGAGATGTGCTGTTCATGGTTTAGTGCTCCAGTGACGACAGTGCTGTAAATATAACTTGCAGTTGTCATTGTTGCTTTGAACTCTCTCATTTTAATTAGAGCTGAGAAATCTTGCCTATTCATACATACCGCAAGTGCAGCTGCTCTTGTTTGTTTGTTGCTGCCTCAAGATTTACACCAAGACCTCCACTTGTTGTGGTGCTGCTCAATATGTATCCATTGGGAGTCAAGTAAGGCTAAATATATTTGTGTATGCCAACTGTGCACCACTACAACAACAAAAATCACAGCGTAAACAGAAAAGTTTTAAATCTGTACAGTCACGTCATGAATTTTCCTCCATAGAGTAAACATGGCAGATGCCCTTAAATCCTCCAACAATCTGAAAAAAATGGACAGCATTTAACTCCATGCCTTCAGATACACATTTATACAATAATTAAAAAAATAAAATAATTGCTTAACATGTCCAAATTATCCTTTGAAACATCAGAACACATTCAGAATTTATCCGAGACATTCAATTACCAGAATAATAACCTGTGTCATTTAATTTTGTAAATGTATTTTGGATTTTTAATGGTTGGTGCTCCTCTCCTCGATGTATAAATTTCAGCTGTGCGCCTCGCTATTACAAGAGGATTGTGAATATGGTAGGTTGCATGTAGCACAGCAGATGCCACGTCACAGGTCCCCTTTAAAAAACCTTTAAGTCGAGTCAGTTGCAGCAAGTTGTTAAGAGCTTCACTCTCAGACGGTAGCAGCCTCAGTTATTGGTAACTGGCAGCAGCAGAAGATGATTATACATTAGATGACTGGATGTCAAACAGTTAAAATCTAAAAAAAATACAATGTCAATATTGCACAATGAATGTTCTGCAGAGAAAATTAAGTGACTGTGGGTCCTTGTGTCATACAACACAACACAGACTGAAGAAGAGTTACAATGGTTACACATGGCTGGACTATTCCACCGCTCCTCTCTGTGCAGTAGGAAAATGCTTTCAAACCACAAGAGCCCCCACACCCCCGCACCCCGCACATCAACACTGACCCTATAGTTGCCAAGCTGACCCAGTAAATACTCACCAGCACATACGCTTGCCAATTACTTTACAATGTTTTAATTGGATAGCAACCCAT
>JAPZDY010000010.1:7854032-7865003 GCA_029783645.1 Ctenochaetus hawaiiensis
AAAGCGGTGGTGGAGAGGTTGCACAGTTGAAAGGCAAGATGTGGAAGGATGAGGCAGCGAGAAGCGGAGAATATAACTAGTGAACTTTGTGAAAAAGTGGTTTATATAAATAGAGAGAGGGGAAGTTGGGTAACGGGAAAGGTCTGGTCTGCAGCAGCAGTGGGTGGGTTTCTGTTTGTGCTCCCTGTTAGCTCTCAGCTGACTGATATAAAGGAGCCTTGGCAGAGCAGTGAGCCAGCAGCCAGCACACCTGAGGAGTAAACATGACAGATGCTGATAGACCCTGACACAGACTGATAAGCGCTCCCCCAAAATCCCTCTGTGCTGTCCACAGCGGTGCAGAAACCTTATCGTGTGGTGCACCATGCCAAGCCTGCTTTCCCTTACATCGCTACCATCGCAGCCAACGTGCGGCCACCAGGACGGGCAGACGGCACGGAGCCATCACCCTCCCGTGGTGTGACGTAGTGTGTGCAGGCTGGTGGGGCTGGAAATTATACTTGACTCCTGCGATTATTCATCTCATCTCCATAACCAGCATATTTTATTAACATCCTGAGGCTTGATTGAGCACCACTCCAAATCCAAATGTAATGATGTAGAGCCGGCTATCATAGACAGAGAAAATGAGCGATGAGACGCTGGCATTACACCAGTTATATGCAAATCGGCTAATAAAGATCTCTCTGTAAAATGATGCATAGGCTGAGAAAGAATCAAATGAGACACGTAGGCTGGTTACTGTAAAATATTTCTTTGCATGGAGAGGAAGTAGGGGCAGTGCACACAGTCGTTCATGACAAGACATAGTGGTAGCAGTATCAGTCATTATGGCTGTGCATGAGACCACAGCAGAAATAATAGTAAGAGCGGTAAAACTAAAGTATGAGACGTGGATGTATTGGAGACGAAGCCTGCAAACAGTTATGCCAGAGTCTATAAAACTCAGACCTAAATTTGCTTTATGAGATGTTTGTTTTTTGTGTTTGAGCTCGCTCAGACACACGTTTGCGCTCAGCCTTGGATCACAAAGACATCAGTGTCCATGTCTGCAACAGAATTATCCAATAAATACTTTTCAGCGCCTTTCAGAAATGTTGTTATGTCTACTTATTCAAGTGATGTTCCCCATATTTCACAACAATTAGGGATCTAGATGCTGCTGGTTAACAAAATATGCTAATGTTCTGAAATGTTAAATAACTTTAAGCTGCTAATGTTACCCACATGCTTTAAACATGTCATGTCATGTCATGTAAACGTCATGTAAACAAGAGTTCTCCTGCTTTGGAGTGGCATCACATATATTTTGTTGTTTATTTTGTCATTTTGATCAGAGTTTGTAAAAATGTTTGGTAGAACTTGCATTTATTGAAAATTGAATATTTCTATTTCCTTTCTCTAGTTTGTGATGAGGTTTTTCACTATTTGTTTAAAATACATTTTAACAACAAAAGTCATATTTGTTTTAGTGTCCTCTGTTGTGATTTATTAACATTTTGATTTATGCTCTAAACTCTTTGGTCACATCTATATGATAAATATAGATGTAAAGAAAATTGAGTGAGTCTGTTTTCACTGAAAAATACATAGGATTATGCTTTAATAAATGGCTGTAACTTGCTCAGGAAAGCTAAATGTAGACAAAAACATGATGAGCTATTCTCCCTTATAAAAAACACCCAAAACTTCCTGAGGTTCCATCTGAGTTTACAGTCAAGAAAAAGAACAAACAATTTTTTTTAACTAAAATTAGTCTTTAAATTCACCAGACTGAAACTTTAAGTTCTCCTGAATTAAATAATGTATATTTATAAATATAAAATATTTTCAGGAGTTCAAGTGAAAAGGCAAACATAAGAATGTTTATTAAGGCTAACATGAGGCCCCATTTTTAATCCATAAAACCTTTTAACTCCTTGTGTCACTCACTGGTGCCTCTTAAAATACTTGTAATTTCTATTGACTTGTCAGCATTGATCTCTATCTGTTTACACACGAACCGATCAATTGTAACCTGGCCCTAACTGATCCCTATCACTCTCAATTACGGCAATCAGGGTCTGGTCTGTTGATACCCTCCGGCCTCTAAATATGTGGACTCTGCATCATGTTAACTGGTATCGGATCCTCTGGTAGGTGGACAGGTTGGGATCAATAACACACAGAGGATCCCAGTGCAGCAGCATCAGCAGCAAGCAGCACCAACACACACCGCCAAGAGTGGGCAGGTCACGCTGCCGCAGGCCATCAGACAGTGAATCCACTGGGACAGGCATATTTCAGCACCAAACAACACTGTACGATACTCTCCTCTGCCACGTTACTTCTTAATTCTGTGCTTGTCATTGCTGTGGGCAATAAACCATTTTCTGCTGTTACCAAGTGATTTAACCTCTTGAGATCCCAGACATGTGGAAAATATCCTAAGTTATTGTCAAAGGAACAGGAAATAAAACAGGAAACTGCTGAGCGTGCTATGGCGAGGATCTGGAATAATACATAATGAAAGTCTAAAGCACTGTTCCTCGCAAGAACACGTCATTAGTGCTGAAATTACAGCTTCCAAAGGCTTAGGCATCGTCTGCTCAACCAACTGCTGGGAAGACATCCTCCTTGTATGGGGAGGCTCACACTTCATGAGAAAAAAAAAAAGAAAACATAATCAGCAGCGAGAGCTGAAAGGTCAAAATGGCGGTTCATGCAAAGATAGCAGAAGGCTGTCAACGTCCCACGATGAACGTTTTAAAAATGCAAAGTGATCAAGCAGAGTACACAGGTGATCCAAGCTTAAAAGCAGGTCTCTCATCTGCCCGTGTGCGTGTGTTCATCCCGAGCGGCAGCATTCTGTGGTGTTTTTTTAAAAAAGCAGTACAGTGCTGCAAAAGTTAGATGACTTAAATGCTGCATTAGGCCTGTTTTTCTCCAAAAAAAAAAAAAAAAAAATCTCTGCTCTGCACCATCCTCCATTTCACTGAAGAGGAAAATGGCCCTCTCTGCAATGATGGCATAAAGACTGTGTGTCATATTTAATGCCAGTCATTTTCTGACATGTTGGTCAGTCCGCAGAGATGTTGTGCGTAATAGCCAGAGGCGTAATGGTTATGGTAGGAGTGGGGTTAATAAAAAAATAAGAAGGGATGGAACTGGAGTGAGCAGGAAAACCTGCTCTCTGTGCCTCCATCTGAGCCGCTGTTTCTTTTTTTGTGTCTGATCTTCCTCTGGCTGCATCATTCGCACATTCATCCTGGAAAAATAGAGCTGCATCTGTCACATTGTCACCCTGTGAATCGTCCTCCATCTGAATTACCTCCTTCAAATTTTCAAAATGGTAAGAGAAAAGAAAAGGAAAAATAAAAAAAAAAGAACAGATGAAAAAGTCTCGCCTGCCCATTGCTCCCATAAGCCTGAGCCGTAGAGATGTTGTCACGGAAACCAGCAGCCACTTATAACAATCAAACATGCGTGACAGTTCATTTTCTCTCCTGGATTAGAAGCGCTGGTGCTAAAGTGTGAGCAGAGAGACAGCGAGGCCGAGCTTTAGCGGGAGTGTGACAATCAGATGGCAAAGACACACACGTTTCACAACTGCAGGCACAGTGGAAAGAATTAGCAACTACTAATAAGATCAGCGGGTGGCAGCTGTTCGCTCACCATCTTGAACATCTGTTTATTGTATCAAACAATTCAGGGATTTAAGATTCAGAGGAAGCAAACCGGCAGCAGCACATGACAAATGTTTACATGTCGCCGCTGCTGCTGCAGCAAAAAAAAAAAAAAAAAAAAAATTGGAAAACACACATATCGATCCATCCTTTCTGCTCGCTGCTCCTCCTGTCATCCCCCTCCTGCAGATGACACCCAGTGCACTCCGGGAGACATCCTGCTTCTTTAACACACACTTCGGGATAATGTTCATGCAGATCGTGTTAAATATTCACGTCCACTCAGGCTGTCTTAGACATTCATAAATGCAGGTGATGGTGAATGTTAGCAAGGGTCATATTCAGGCCAGGCGTTGTGAATTCAAAGGTTAACATCCAAACCAGTGTACAAAAGAGATTGACAGACATGGCCATGGGCAGACATTTTCATATTGCATAAAGGGTTATGGCTCTATCCCGTCTCTTGGAGGCATAAAGTCTGAATACACCCATATTCATACTCTTAGCCCGGTGAACATATACCGTGTATGTGCATGACCGTAATGGGGGATTACAGAAAAAGACCACCCAGTAAAGTAAAGTATATGGTGTGATTGCTCAGCCTCGACCCGTGTGAGAAATAAATTACAATGCAGACGGAACATCATATCCTCTTAGCCCCGAGGAGAGCTGAAAGACGAGGGTCCTCCGTGACACCATTTCTCTGCGGGTTGTTAAATGACACTATTTGATCTTTTCCATTTATGAGTAATATTTTTTTCCCTGCTGGCCCTAAGCACTGTGCTGTGCCGAGCTACATGTGGCAGGCCATTCAGATGCTGAAACAGCCACTGACCTTCAACCGTCACATTATGTCTCCTGTGATCCCCCACAAAGTTTGAGGTTGTTTAACCTGAATTAACTCAAAGTTGCAACTGCCTTCCTTTGGGCTGCAGGTCTGTCCAAATCAAGCATTGCAGTGGACGAATCTGTCGATTACAGTCTATAACAGGCTAACTCCAACCAGTAAGATCAAGGAATTATATAACAAAGTAGGAGTGAACCAGCAGAACCAAGTGGTAAATTAAACTGCAGAGGCCTGTTGAGATTAAAGTGAAAGCATCTTTTCCACCAAGAAAAGCTCAGTGTTGTTCTTTGCTCTTTATTTAAAGAAAAATAATGATGTAACTGATGCTGTAGCAGCATTAGGCTAGTTTATGAGCAAACTCCTGCTGGTCCTCACACCTAAACCCCCATGTATCTCTCAGTCGTTCCTTGTTGGAAGCTGATTGGTCTGAACCACAAAGCCACAGACATAACTTGAAGCCTGACAAGATGAATTTCATGATTTCTAAATTCAGCTCCTTCACAAGGTAAAAATGGCTCAACCTGCAGTGCCATGGTAAAATGTCAACATCTGGAGAAGAAGACATCATACTGCAGCAGCCAATCAGCTGATGGTCAATCAGATCCAAGCAGAATTAAACAATGAGGGAACACAAAAATGTTACGTTACATTTGCAAATGGATCCTTAAATCTTCCGGTTTTTAAAATCAGGCTGAAAATTAGGATTTCAGCTCCTTTATTCACACTTTTCTCCTTCACCTTTCACTCATTTCTCAATCCCTCCTTGAAGACAGACTCACAGACTTCATTCTTCTTCCTGCGCTGTCACCAGCAGCACGTACATGAAGGCAGTGGGAGATGCCGACCACAGAGCAGAGATCAGGGCTATCTGTTTGAACGTCTTTTGTGTTCACTCTTTGATTTGTCTTTTTGTTTGGCGAAGGCTGCTCTCCCACTGCGCCTGCCCTACGCCTGCTTTTCTCTCTCTGCTCCAGCTGTACTCCACCACTTCAAATGGCATGGCGTATTCAATTAGATATGCCCCGAGCTGACAGCCGGATCGAGGCTGCATCTCTCCCCTTTTTCTTTCTTTTTTTTTTTTTTTTTCTTCCTGCTGCGACTGGAGTGCTCCTCCCCAGAGAGCAGCACAACACCTTCTGTCACCTCACATTCCAGTGCTCCATGCCCCCTCAATTCTGCCACTTATCACTTTCAGCTGTGGCACAACACTGCCCCCACAGGTGAGTTTGGGTTTGTCAGTTTCATTTTCAATAGATGGCAGGAAGCAGACTGTGATTTACTTACTGCACTGTTTGACTCATGAGAGTTGTTGTATGCGATTACATTGGATGCTAAATCTGATCAGTTGAAAGAGTGTTTGCATTCATAATGAATAAAACTCAGTTCTGTGATTTGCATGCAAATCTGCCTGACACGACTGCTGTTTTCAATAAATGAGATCAAGTGCAGCTTAGGTCTTTCCATTCAAAAACAAGCTCTTTCTATGTACAGGTCTTAATGCTACAAACCCATGGCTTGTTAAGGACAGATCCTCCACAGCTGTGTGCAGATGTTTGATGGATTCCTTTGCATTCACTGTGTAATTTGTAAAATTTTGTGTGGCACCAACCAATAAGCAACATGCTGCATACCAAAAAGCACTTTGCAGGATACTTTTTCTATTTGTCATATTTGGTAAGCAACACATTTTTCATTTCCAGCTCTGCATGCATTACTTCAGCTGTGAAATTAAACAGTGACTAAGAGGTGTAAGTGTAGATCATCAGCCTAACTTTTCAAAAAGACGAGATATTTCATTTCATCCAAGAGGTAAGAGTCTTGATTATTAATATTCAGCTTGATTTTGTTTACGGAATGAAGCCGTTTTTGCTTCACAAGTTGATGATTTGCTTTCTTGCTGTTAAACTGTGTAAAGTGTACAAACTGGAAAATAGGGATACAAAGTAATAAGTCACTGCCTAAGATGCATTTAATTACTCTGAAAAAAAGAGAAATACAATAAAAAGGTCAAACCAGGTTGGGCTTTCCAACCAGAGTTTTGATAAAAATCACCACCTGAAAACTCAGTTCTATTATTTCACTTTGCATTTCATGGTTTGGTATCACAGTCATACATCCACCCAATGTGATACCAAGTGAGTCTCAAGTCTTCTGCACCCCAAATCAAATCCTCCATCATATACTTTAAGTTTCCATTAAATGTGTCAAGTATTTTTGATTAAAAGTTTCAAATCCAAGTTAAGTCACAAGTCATTGGTGTTAAAGTCCAAGCCAAGTCTAAAGACATCAAATTTGCAAAACTGAGCACATGCATGAACAGATTCAGCTTGGAAATCATAGCAAACATACAAGTCAACTGCACACAAGCAGTTTTGAGTTTTGACACCTTTTTACTTTCCTGGCTGCAGAGCCTGAAGATCCTGACCTTAGTTTCTGCTACATTGAAGTGAACATTTATGGTGCATTAGGTGACTCTCAGACCTTATCTCTTGCGTAACTTGTCAGGTGGAAATGTTCCCTTTTTAAGGATAAGAAACAAAATTAAGAGGGATCATAACAAATGAAATGAAATAAAGTGAAATAAACATTACATTTATTCTGTCATCCAAAAAAGAGAAACCAGTGGGTATCAAAGGGAGCGTGGGGAGCATTTCCTGCCTTTAATTAGGAACTCGTTTTATCCAAATTTTAAATTAAAATGAGAAAAATTACCTCTCAGAGGTTCAGTCTTTGTCATGCGTTGTCAAGCGGATCGAGTATCCCTGCAGAGTCACGCCAAACATATCAGCCTTGTTGGTACTAGAAAACATCATTTTTAGCAGCAGCCCTTCACACTTGTCATAGCAGAGAAAGCACAGGTGTTACTAATAACACTAACCATGGCTCTGTTCCTCTGAAATGTTATGCTGCTGAGCCAAAATGCAGCAGGACCCTGGAATAAGCTCACCTGCAGTGAATGGAGAGAAGCCATCATAAGTGTGATTAATTACACCTGTGCATTTTCTGTGGCATGACATCCACGTATGAGTCAAACGCTGTGAGTTGAATAACACTGACTTTTCAGCATTTCATGTAACAATAGCCTGAATATTAAAGACATACTCCTCTGCGGTGGCATATGAATGAAGTCTGTGTTGTGTGCGATGCAGGAGCAATTTCTCAGTTTCCATAATCCCCCCAGAAATCTGTAGAGAAATTAATGTTTGCAAAAGTCATCTAAGTTTAAATTGAGGCTTTGCAGCAGGAGAATGCTTATTCCATGGCGGTTTGAGAATTAGGACCTGTTTGACTGGAACAATTGAGTCAGCCAGGTGCTCCATACTGGATTGTAATAAAGCTCAGCGCAGTGCACAGTTCGCTTCTCAGGGGAAAAGAGCGAAACAGGGGAAAATTATTGAAAAACACTGTAGTCTGAGGATGTTTGTCGCTATAGATATCACTGTGTTCTTGTAAAAAATAAATGAATTGGATTATTATGGATTTTTTTCACCTCTTTGGTTAATCTTACAGCAAGAAAAAGAGGGTACAATTAACAAAACATTCACTAATTATCAATACTCAGAGCTGTTTATACTATAGCCTCACAGTCACTGGGTAATTTCTCAGTGAGAATAAACAGCTCACGCCTTTACTGTTTCTCCTTTTTTTTTTTTTCAATTAATCTTTCTGTTTGTTCCGTCCCTGGCTGCTGCGCCTTTTTTTTAATTTCCTTTTATTTGCCATCACTCAGCCAACACCGATCCCTCTCAGTCGAAATTGAGGGAGAACGTCTGTGTTTGCTCACAGGCCTTTTGAGGAACCTTGTAGCGAGAAGTGCGTCTCGGTCTAACAACTGAAAGCAGGTAAACCCGGTGGAATGTTTCCATGCCAACACTGCGCTGTAACGTCTTCAATTCACTTATTTTCCCTATAATCTACTAGGATGATGGGAGACCTTCTGCGACGTGCCTGGCACTCACTCGCAGCAGCACTGAGACTTTGGGCCCCGAGCCATCACACAAGCTTTCCCTTCTGATATGCTCGGACTGGTGTTTTATCCAGGTTTACTTTGAATGTTAAGATGTGGTTGTATCAACATGCACACGGTGATTTATTTACAAGGGAGTGTGCACTGGCTTGATATGCACTCTGACAGGCCTTTTAGAGCCACAAACAACTGTTTTTTTCTACCCACATGTGCATTAGCATTGCAGCAACACACAGGCATCCACTGTGAGGAAGTGCAGAGGAATTAATAATAATGTTGTTTGCAAGTTTTCAGCAAATGCTATGAGTGAGTAAGTCTCAGTTCATTTCTGTATTTGAATATGAGTTTCACTAGACAATATTTTTTTGTATAACGATGAATTAAAAGATGTTGAACAGTGTAAAATGGCTTGTTCACAGTGCCTCAAGCTGACGGCTTTGTAATAAGCTTTTCGATTTTTTTTTTTAGCCTTTTTAGCTCATTTTTTCTCATTTACTTAGGATGTCGTCACAGTTGAGTTTGTAAAAAAAAATTAACAGGAAATCTCCTTTAGAAATCTGAAGAGTAGGGTTTAAAGGAGGGGGGCATTTAAGAGAAAAAAGGAAAAGTAGGATCCAGGATTTTGTAATTATCCCAAACCTCTATAAAGACTGACATGCATAGACCTGCATGTAGTTTAAAGTAAAGGAGAGTTTATGTTTGACTAATGCAAGAAATCAAATGCCCCTTGTTTTGAAATTATGTAAACTCTGAGCGTGGAAACCAAAGTCAGTGATTTCCTAAGGGAGAGGAGAAATAAAACACTTAAATTCTTTTCAAACAGGAAAGTCTTAAAGCCAGAGGCGATGTATGAAACATGTCCCGCCCCTTCTCCCTTAAAGCCAATCACCTGCTTTACAACAGCCGAACCAGGAAACATATCTACCTAATCATGTTGGCGCTCTGGATTTATCCATAAAGGAAGTTTCAGCTCATTCTTCTTTTGGTCAGCAAACAGAAACAAAACAAATGATTTCAGGAAAAGTTCTTTTTCAAGCTGCTACATGATGCTCAGATGGACGTTCATTTTCTAACTTATCGTTCTGCACACAGTTTGTAGTCCTTTTATTTGGTATATATAGTTTGATGATGGATAAATTTGGGTAAGGATGGTCACAGCTCACTTCTTCATCAAATAAGTTCTGACAATAACACTTAATGAGTTGACATCAATCTTTTAGATGAAGCGTTTTTCATTACATCTCACTCCTCCACCTCCTCTCCCTTTTTTTTTAGTGTTTCCTCTCATTTCATCGTCTCCCGTATTCCCGCCCCCGCTTTTATTTGATCATTTCACTCCACTTCTTCTCTCCTTTACTCTCTTTAAAAAACAAATGGCTGACAAAAGGATAACAGTTAAAACCTTCAGATGAAAACATTAAATGTACTGATTTTTTTTCCTAAAACTCTCTCCTCTCCTCTTTTTGACAGAATAATGGAAGACAGGGGGGAATAACTGTTTAAGACCTCAAATAACTTGTGAACAGATAAAAGGATAACTGAAATTCATAAAAAAACTGATAATGGCATTAAGTAATTGATATTTCCTTTTAAATATGAGTTTGAATTCCCTTTTGCCCTCCCCCTCCTCTCTGCCTTCCCCTTCACTCCTAGATAAATGGAAGACAAAGTGGGCTGTAGGTGAAACTTTATATATCAGGCAAACAGGTTAAATAAATCCTTGCATTAAATCTGATAACATCATGAAAAACAGGAGGATTCACACTTCACATTCCCCTCCCCGTTTTTTTCTCTTTTATCTACATTTCATTGCATCTCTTTGATCATTTCTACCTGGCCTGTCCCCTCTCTTCTTCTAATGTTTCCTCGCAGCTCTTCTTGTCTTCAGATCTTTCCTCAAATCATCACATCATCTTTTCTTCACTCTTCTTTCCTGTAATGTAGATCTATTACTTATGCAACAACCTTTGGCCCCATTTTGGATCCCTGTGGGATTAACCTTTTTTTTTAAAATGCACTGTTGTTAATACAGCTATCATAGTTTTTACTACTACCATTATTTTCTTCCACCTAGTGTTGACTTCTGCACAGAGGTCCTTGTCACTGCAGACTCTTTAGCCTGAGGTGGGCACAGACTGACGTACGGGCCTACTTGATATGATGTCTACATCCTTGTTTTTCTCTGCAGGAGCTTCACTGACATGTCTACCTTTAAAGAAACAGATCATAATCCCTCAGAAACCCTACCAGCGTCATGTCACAGCAACAACATCACAACTCTCACCAAAGCATCAAATTCAGGTTCATTCCATTCAGCTGAATTAAATTCTAATCAACTCAAATGCATGTAAATCATTTCAGGTCAAAACAATACAGACAAATTAATTCCAAGTCAATTCAAATAAACCCTAATGAAATCAGTTCAATAAATACAAAGCAACTCAAATAAATTCAATTCAGTTTCGAGCAGAATTCAGGTTGAAGAATAAAAG
>JAPZDY010000010.1:7865103-7879843 GCA_029783645.1 Ctenochaetus hawaiiensis
CCCCCCCCCCCCCCCCCCCCCCCCCCCCCCCCCCCCCCCCCCCCCCCCCCCCCCCCCCCCCCCCCCCCCCCCCGAGCTGAGATCTTATGGATCTTATGGATGATGGGCTGTGCGATGTTGGTCCTTAAAAACAAATACAATCTCCAGACAACATTTTAGCATACAATGAATTTATACTTCCATCGCATCATACACTGAATTAAAAGTATAGGTGAATTAATGTAAACCTTGAACAAAAAGTAAATTTAATGCTATAAAATAGATAAAAGCCAAAGTATTTACAATAGAGAATTACAAAATGTTAAATGTATGCATTTTTTATACAGTGTTATGCAAGAAGCCTTACATCAGTGAGACTCAGCTTGCAATTTTATGCCTGCCAAACATTTTCTAATTCACAGTGAAAACAAATGGCTTCACACTGTTTTTTTTTTTTTTTGTTTATGCCAATTAATAAGTGTTGAATAATGTCCCTTGGCTGCTCTTTGTGAAGTTGCAAATTGGCTTAACAGCAATCTGCGCAGGATGCTGAAGCGGCGACACTTGATTCCTGTAAAAGGCTCATGTGAACCAGACCAGGGAGGAGCTGCTCTGACTGGACTTGCCCCTTTGCCACCTCATCCCAGTTAAACACCGTCTGAAACCCTGATTTAAATCATGCTAGCTTCATGCAGTGTCCCTACCTGAAAGCACCGCAAAAAGAGAAGATTACAACTTTGATGTCTTCTTAATCTGCCACATCAAGGATGCTGACAACTGTCACAACAGCTGCTCAAAAAGCCACAGCTGCTTTGCTTCTATTCAACTGGTAACTAGCCAAAATGAGCAAGCCATTTTTAATTTATCTGCTAAATAGTACTAATACTTAATCATTTGCTGTCATGTTGTAGAAATGCCCCCTGGCAAAGCATGTTGAGTATCCCTGTCTTCCATTCTTGCCTTAGTCTTATACAGACATGAAGTTGAAGTGCACAGAATACAGTTTATTATAACATTTCTGACTGTATGTTTTTCCAACAACCAAAACTATTTTGAGTTACACCTGAATTAAATACTTGCAATTACCTTGGTGTCAAAAATATTAATGATCTGCTTAATCCCTTTTAAAATAAACATTGGCTGACATTTAGATTATTAGTTTTTTTAAAAAAAACAGATCTTATCCTAACACATCATTAACCCTGACCCAGCTTTTGTCTCAAAACAGCTGAATTTATGAAAATATAACATGACTTGAATTATTCATGTACAGTATGTTATTTCCAAATCCCCCACAGGAGCCTGGAAGCTTTATTGCAGCTTACAAACAGTTGGCCTTCAACCAGATACCTTTTCCAGAGCAGAGTTCCACTGGACTTTATTCAATAATGTGCTAATTTTAAGTTCTCTTGCTGACTGACAAACCTACATATCTCCTACAATAAAAAGAGATCATTTCTGGTAAGTACTAAAAGGAAAAATATCCAAAATAATAACAAATCATACAATAATCAATAATCCTATAATACAATAAGGATTAACTACTAGCATCAGTGCCTTCATCACTTATGGCCTATATCCTTAAGATGTTTATTGGTATTTCTCAACATGCATGTTTAACTGTTTAAGCAAAGTTTGAGAACACAGTCAAACTAAGACAGCAGTTTTTGGTTACCTTTATTCAAATTTGGTCACAACAATCAAACATCAGTCTCATTTGATTAATTTATATAGAATAGAATTGAGGAAAGTACCGATTGTAAAATACACTTTTACAAGTATTGATTGTAAAATACACACGTAAAACTCCATTGATTTAAAAAGTGAAGCAATCTCATTCCTAACTGATGTCTAATGCTCAAAACAGCAGCAAAAGGGCTTTCTACAGTGGTGCAAGAACACTTGATGTTTCAAGATGCTGGGGTTAGAACTGGTTCATCATAAAAGACTCAGACCTTTCTACGTGCTGTTGCTAAACTGCATGAATCTGAAGCCTTTAGCTTTTTCTCCCCCAGCAGCCCTTCAGACAGCCTCAGTCCACCACTGCTTAAACTAGCTCTGTGAATACACAAACTGTGGGTGCATTTTACCAGCAAACTGGTCTGACCACGGACAGGCTCTGAACAATATAAAAAGAGCCTTCCTTAGGTGGGCTCAGGTTGGATGAAATAGACTTCTGACTGGCTCTATCAGTCAGCTGTCTCTACAGTGGTGTGTGTTGACAGCGGTGCTGAGGAGGCAGCATTAACACACCGGCAGAAAAAAATGAAACAGAACTGAACATCAAAGACAACACCTTCCTGCCGCCTCCGTAGTGGACTGATGCAACATGAAGCACTTGTGTGTTCAGCTCCTTCTGTCCAACCAGCCTCGGCCTCTGCCAGCCTCGTGTGTAAGCACACACTCCTCACAAACAAGCCTTTATGCATATGAAATAATGCTTATGTAATGCACACATAAACATTTTATGTATACAGACATTTCCTATCTATTAATGTACATACTGTGCATCCATCCGAAGATTATGATGGAATAACAATGTCCATGTTTGATTCCTCATTAATTATTAATTAATTTAAAGTATACATCCTGTACAGCCACATATTGTATGCCTTATTGTGTTCTTTTCAACCAGTTTGTGTATATACTCAGGGCTATTAACATTTAATCATGTCGTGTGTATGTAGGATTTCCACATCCTTATCACAAAAGGTGGACCTAGTCCTCCAATTATTCTGCTGCTATTCTTTTTCATTCAGTTTATCATTTTAATACAGTATGCTTGTCTCCTGAAAGTATTTCCTGTTCTTATTTATTCTTTGCCATTTTCCCACTGGGATTATTTAAGTTCCATCTTAATCCTGCTGTATCCGAGGATCTGTTATTCATGATAAACAGGACTATGCCAAACATCTTGTGTTGCCACAGATATAATAGGACCAAGCTTACGCCATCAGCTGATACATCTTTGAAGTGCAAAGTGTGGGATTCAAATGATTTTAATAAAATCAAAGTAACAGCATATGTGCCTTTGAAAAATACATCCTACGTTATTTCAGCCTGTCATCGGGAGTCCTATTATTTTTATCAACCTGCCTGCAACCTCACATTACCACACACTCAGTGACAGACAAGACCTTAACCTATGTTTCTATAGCTGCTTTATAAAAGGGGGTAAAATTGCTGGTTATCAGCATGATGAATGATGAGGAACAGCTGAATACATAAATGGCAGTTCTGAGTGTTTTAGTCATTTTCATTGTGGCTGGTTGTACAGTGTGAATGTGAAGTTCTGCTGCCATCTAGTGCTTTACGTCCTCTGCTTTAAAGACAGCAAAGGAAAAAAGATGGAGTGCATTGGTAAATCCGAGTCAAAAACTATAAATGAATCTGCATGGAAGCTCATCTACCCACGTAAGTGCAATGACAACAGATTTGAGAGTGAAAATACAAATTCAGAGCCCTGTTCAGTGCGCAAGACATCAGCTGGTGGTCTGGTCTGCTGAGCTTATTCAATATTTAAGTTTCAGTGGTCTGGCTAACAAGAACTGAACAATTAGCCTCACTACAAGCATTCTACTAGGTGTTACTAAATTTTCAACTGGACAAATATCTCATGCTTTACCACATATGTGCATCCTTGCTGATTCACATAATCTGTTGCTACATACAGCAGTGCCACTTATTTTTATACACACAGCTACAGGGGTCAATTGTACTATTTCATTTTCTGTACAAAGGCTCTGAAAATGTTTCTCTACAGGTGGTTAAAGAAATTGCTTGCTCTTAACAACAATACACAACCTTTGAGTGTGGTTTCCTCATGATTTTTTCCCTCCCTGTCTTTCTTGTGCACTGGTCTCTAGGGATACACCTCACCTGGTGTTTTCCACCAAATATGTAGCCTCTGCTACACATTAAACCAAAAACTTATGAATAAAAATAACAATAAAATACAATCATTTTGACTGTAGTTGGTCCTATTACTTAAAGTTTTGATATCATACACTCCACTGTTGTACTGAAGAGGACTGTCTAATATTTTATGAACATCTGCATATCATCATGCATTCCATATTTTGTAAGAGAATTATGGAGCAACATCAGTGTGTAGCCACGCAACCTAGTCAACACATTCAGTTTTTTTCCTTAAGGCAATTGTTGCATTTAAATGAGCAATGTTGTTTGAAGGTTTGTGTATCTGCATACATGGCATCACTTCCAGATTATTTGAGATTATAGGATGAAGCAAAAAAAAAACATGTGTAGGCACTTCATATCGAATAAGTTACGCTCTAAAACTAGAAAAACAATTACTAGTGTAACAAACATGATTTGATCTATTACATTTTATTGTACTTTTAGGATTGTTCTCAATGAATAATCTGTTTTTTCCTCAACCTGCTAAAAGGTATTGCACATATATCACCACATTACTGCACAATATTAATTTAAAGTTTTTATATGACAACTTGGAAACTTATGTTTAGATTTTGACATTCTTATCCAAACGGTTAGGTCTAATCTTCTCTGCCTTACACTAACAAACTCCATCCATAATTGTGTATGTAAAACAGTGCACAAATAACCACAGCACATTTAGATTGGACAAAAAAAGAACATGTTTATTTTCATTGCTGAATTATTCCATCTTGGCCAGCCTTCTGCAGATCACTTGACCCATCTGAGGACATCTGAGCACAAGACATCTAGTCCAGCTGTGGAAGTTAAGTAAAACAAGTCATCAGTTCAGTTGAAATGATAAAGTCAACACTGTGGAGCTGATTTAGCCCTTGTATTCAGTGACAGATACTGATGAAAGAAGCACTACTAACTGAAATTAATGCTAAATTCCTGTAAATTGTGCTACTAAATAAAAAGTACTCATGAAAAGCAAATTCCTACATAATTTCAAATCAACACATGAATATAAATGTTTAAATTGATTTAAAAAATCGTTGTATATTTGTCGTGGTAGTGCTTCACCTGCATTTTAGTAATAGGCACATAGCTCTCAGTGAGTCTTTACTCAAGTTACGAGCTAACGCTCTGCTGTGACATGTAACAATATCATCGATTGCATTTAGTCACCAGGGCAAAACAGACAATGGTACTTACCTTGACAAAGCCGATGTCTTTAGCATACTGCCTGAAGCACTGACGGCACATGTTGAGCCCGTATTTACGGATCAGACCGTGTCTGTTCGAGCATACCCGGCTGGAATAAAAGAAAAAATTATTCACTTTAACTCAAAATTTAAGAATATATCAATGAACATTGTCTCTCCTATAATCTACACGTCCAGTCCATGCAAATTCAGTGCCTGTTTATGGTTTAATACTTCACGTATACATTTTCTGTGCATCACAGCTAGTTTTAAGCATCTTTTTCATTTTAACGTTGATTTAAAAAACGCAAAACTCGCTCTAATACAACGCAAAACAACTCAACAACTCCTACTTGAACACACTATTAGCGCTCTGGTGAGTATCAGGAGTTGGTTCATCACAAAAACAGCACCCGGCTACTTGACTAACATGCTACAACTATTAAGCTAGCGGGTGCAGTCTCTACCGCCATATTAGCTCAGGATCAGCCTCCATGCGGTGCCCGCTTCGAGTTAAATTCTTCAGGTTTGGAAGACACAGACACCTAAAAACAGACTCGTTTCAGCACACATATCGATAACGGACACATTCAGGTCAGGACTCACCAGGATCGGGATCCCTGACCGAATTTTCTGGGGTGACTCCAATAGAGCTGCTGATGGCCCATCTTGTCTCTTTTCGCTCGAGCGTCGGAAAGGAGGAAGGACGGACACGCGTGCGCACATGAAGCTTTCAGGGGCCGTGTTTCCGGCATTGGCGTTATTGTGTGGCGCCCCCTAGTGGTGGAAAAAAAGCGATATGTAACGGTAGAGCCTACAGGTGGCGTCACAGTGCCCCAGTGTTAAGAAGAGGCATATAAGCGAAATAGGGTATTTATGGATCTAATGTTGTTGTAACAATCAAAGTTTTATTGGCTAAATAATTTCTTTTGAATGCTTTCTAATTAAATGTTTTCTAATGTTTTCGAACTGATTAAATACGAGATGAAAAACTATTCAATGATTAGTTCAAATTTACACATTTGTACTTAAGCACAAAAGAATCAGACCAACATTACTTTTTCTATTTAAAGATCTTCGCACAACATAAAACATTGGCCCTATTCTTGAACATTTTTAAAATAAATATCCAGCAAAATATATTTATAATAACTAATCATCAGAATTTCTTAAGAATCAATGCTGAAAAACATGGGGTTTACCTAAAACAGAAGTATCCCTATAATTTTGAGTAACAATTTCTATTAAAAGAAGCTATGCATTTATAGGGACATTATTATTTTTTCATATTTCTAACTGGTTGTTGTACTTCTTTAAAAACAAGTTGCTAAAGCGAATTATATGGTAATATAAAAAAATACTTAGGCAACATCATCATTTTTATAGACACAAGTGTATCATGACGTAACTAATATTGTTTTTTTTCAAGAGATAATAAAACAATTGAGATTGTTTAATTAACATATCTTTATTGTTTTTATGACAGACTTCATGAAAAAAACTACAGTCAATGTTCCTGACATGCAACTGTTCCTTGAATAATGGAGCAATTCCTCCGATTGATCTCTGTGACAACACCAACTGAGAAATAACTAGGACATATTTTATCATTGGAAAGCTTTCATCCAAATAAGGTTAGGTCAAATAAATTATTTAATACTTTTAATTGCTAAAGCTGTGGTTTACAACTAATGAGAACGGTAGTGTTTATTGCCTTCTATTACTTGAAGAACACTAGGAGAGCAAAATTCTGTTTTGAGATGGATTTCCTATTTGAATGTGCACATATTTCTACGCCTTGATGCAAACTTGTGACGCAATTGGAGGTATAGCTAACCTATTTCAACATGTTATGAAACAAAAAAAAGACACTGTCAGCAACAGGGGTACATGACATAAAGGCTGCCTTGGGTGCCCCCCGCTGGACCAGTGCATTGTGGGACAGCGGCAGGCAGTGGTTCCGTATTTGGGAATTTTTCAGCTAGCTGATAGTTACGTTTCAATGCAGCCCGCTGGAAGGCATGGAGGAGAACGGGACGCCGCCGCACTGATGTTTTTCGCAGAAAAGACCGCACGGCTACTCCATTTTTAGGTAAGCAGCGTGAAAATGTGTTTGTTCTGGTGCGCCATGGACGCTGTTGTTGACGGGGTTTGGTCTGGACGGGCTGCCTGTAAGTTGCTAGCTGAAGCCGTTGCTAACTTACTATTAGCATTTTCGGGATGCAGGCTGTCAGAAAACACCGACGCTGCGACGCAAACTGTTGTTTTCAGTCGCAACAGAAGCGTTTAAATTGAGTAGGTGAAATAACGGTAACGGTATCTCGTGTTAAAATCGATAAAAGCTGTCGCTGGGCTCAGTGTGCCTGACGAGCGGCCAATACAGTACAGGAAAACTAACGTAGACGATAGACTTCTAGTGTAATGTTACATACTTACACTAGATACTGTGGATTATAGCAGCTCGATTTATGACGCTAGATAAATAAATACAGCGGATAATAAAGGGCAGTAGTTTCAGCTTCACAACATTTGTTTCACTTGATTTGATAAGTGTATAAAAAAACGCATGGGGAAATGCTTATTGCAAACGCACATAGCTTTGCTTCAAATCAATCTGTTACATATGCATCTCATTTAACTGTTAATACACATCTTTAATGCTTGCACTTGGTTTTCTCTATTGTATTTCAAAGTAGTTATCAGGATTTTTTTTTTTTATATTCGCTATTATATCATCCCATAGCGGAATCAAATTTCCCAGGCAGCGTTTTGATTATTTAGTTAAGGAGTCTGCAGGCAGGGAGAAGAGCAGATGAAAGGGTCATGTAGGAAGCCAGAAGACCACTAATTCAATAAGAAATAAAAGACAGAGGTTCGATCTGAGCAGACAGAGCTAATCAGTCTTGATAATGTTGTTAAGTACAGAAATTCATGCAGGGGCAAATAAGACCATGGAGCAATGATTGTCTGATAATAACGAATGAAAAAAGAAAAGGAACAAAGTGAATCTCAGCAGTCAGAGGAAAGCATGTATTGACTCATGTTTGTGGTTATGGTGATTCTTTTGTATAATGACCAATATCCTGTTATGTGAAATCATTCATATTGTTATAAGTGCACATCCATTAGAGCCGGATCTTACCGTAATAGTGTTTTACAAATTTCTTCTGTCTAAATTAAAATGAAACTAAGTCGGTTTGTGGAGTTTTACAGCTCCATAAGCTAACTAGCTTGTTCTGTAGCTGTCACCACATCTTAGGGTCTTTATCAGCAAATGGAGTTATCTTTATTGTGAAGTTTAAGCATTTAGTCGATTATTTGATTACCTGATACACACAAAATGAGTTTTAAAGGATTAATTATAGCATTTGTGATCAAGCAACAGTGGAAAGTAGTTGTTAGTTCTCAATGATGTGGACTGTTAATCAGACATAACAAGACATGTGAAGTCATGCTCTTGTGCTCTTAAAATTTATGCTGTCCTTTTCTGTTGCATTAGTTTTTGTTTTATTGTGGTAGACTGCATGTCAATACCAGACGTGATTTTATGTTATAGTGATTTCAACCAGCCCTTACTGCCCTAACTGCAATGATGCACCTAACCTGCTTTGATTTATTTTTTATTTAGGTGGCTCATGCTCACTGCTACCCCGCTGCCTCCCAGCAACCGTCATGCCTTATGGAATATTTATCCACCATCAATGACACTCAGATGGATCCATGTTTACAACAACAGTTCACTTTGCCAACAATTAGCCTCATAGGAGCTTCTTTTTAATCAGGCTTGCTCCCTGTGCAAAACATCTCCATCAAAACTGCAAACCTGCTTGTTTTGTTTTACTACAATCAACTTCTTTTCCTTCGCAAGAGGCTGACCTTTTATCATGAGATTCCGAATCTACAAGAGGAAGGTGGTGATACTGACTCTGGTGGTTGTTATCTGTGGCTTAGCTTTGTGGAGCAGCGGGAGGCAGAAGAAAAACGACAGCGGACCGTTCCCTAAGGAAGTGGAGACCGTGAGGAGAGGCAGCAGCATTAGCAGCAGCAGTAGTAGCATCAACAATCATATCCAGGTGCAAGCCACACCGGCTGTCAGCCGGGCACCTGTTCCAGCTCCTATCATACAAACAAATGACACACAACTGGAAAAAGCTAAGGACAAAGACAAGATACTCAAGCCAGAGGTAGACAACACCACTTTAGTCTACCGTGGAATTGTCTTCCAGCTCAACTTCGACCAGACAATTAGAAATGAGGAAAAGTTTAAGGCAGCGCGACAGAAGGATGATCTAGTTGTGGTGGTTCAGGTTCATAACCGACCAGACTACCTTAAGCTATTAGTGGACAGTTTGCGGAAGGCCAGAGGTGTAGAGAGCATATTGCTGATATTCAGCCATGACTTCTGGTCTCCTGAGATAAATAAAGTGGTTGCCTCGGTTGACTTTTGTCAGGTACTTCAGATATTCTTCCCTTTTAGCATCCAGCTGTACCCTGAGGAATTCCCCGGACACGACCCTAGGGACTGTCCAAGAGACATCCCCAAAAAAGACGCCTTGAAGCTAGATTGCATCAATGCAGAATACCCTGACTCATTCGGCCATTATCGTGAGGCAAAGTTCTCCCAGACCAAGCACCACTGGTGGTGGAAGCTGCACTTTGTATGGGACAGAGTCCGAGCTCTGAAGGACCATAAGGGTCTGGTCCTGTTGATTGAGGAAGACCACTATATGTCTCCAGACTTTATCCATCTCTTAAAGTTGATGTCAACACTTAAAAGGGAGCAGTGCTCTGACTGCGACATCCTTTCACTGGGGAGCTACAGCCACATCGGCTACTCCAGCAAAGCAAATAAAGTAGAGGTGAAGGCCTGGAAATCCACTGAGCACAACATGGGCATGGCTCTGAGTAGAGAGACATACCAGAAGCTCATCCAGTGCACCGACACATTCTGCACTTACGACGACTACAACTGGGACTGGTCCTTACAACACCTTACTGTTTCCTGCCTGCCCTCATACTGGAAGGTGATGGTGAGTGAGGCACCAAGGATTTTTCACGCCGGAGACTGTGGCATGCACCACAAGAAGGCTTCTTGTATGCCGATCAGCCAGAAAACCAAGATAGAGAACATCTTACAGAGCAGCAGGAACCAGCTGTTCCCAAAGAACCTCCTGATAACAAAGAGACTGCCTGCCAACGGGGCCGGAGGGGTGGCCCCACATGTGAAAAACGGGGGCTGGGGAGATATCAGGGACCACGAACTCTGCAAGAGTTACGTTCGATTACAGTGACCTTAATTGCTACTATTATATATTATTGTCTCTTTTGCATCCTCTATAAAGAAAAAAGCCTTTTAAAAGTAAATCTTTATGGACTATTCTTCATATTGCCTGTTTTGTTGGACTGTTCCAAATAAAGACGAATGTTGGATTTTTGGCTTGTTTAACACAAATATGTCTTTACATCGAATTATTTAAGTGATTCCTGGCAAGTCTGTTTTTGTAAGTTGTAATTAATAATATACTAAACAGTATATTGTTGTGTTTTCTCTAACAAAGCTTTCAGATTGGTTACTTAAAGTTATTAAAAATATAGAACATCCCTTAGTAGTTGTAAATTTGGAAGAGCAGGCAAGTACTCATCTGGGCAGTCATAAATTTGGTGAATCTGTGGATTTAGCAATCTCACTCTGCATGCATAATTAACTTGAAGATATTTTTATCCCATAAGTTTGCTGAGATCAAAGGAGATCCTGTGAGACACCTTGTTCCATTTAAATAATTTCCCACTTAGCTTATCTTCAACAGGTTTTCTGGAGCACACCATGAGTCTCATTACTCCTGTGACTGCAGAAAGGATGTTACCTTAGGTGCACATGCCAACTTTTCTTACATAATGTGGCATATATTACAAACTACAGTTTATTTTGTTAAGCAGTGTTAGATAGAGAGACTGTGGTTCATGCAGGGATTTTGTTTTATTTTGTTGCAGTGCATCACTGACCATCTTAACACTTCAGGGTAGATTATGTCTGCTCAGGCACCTGTATCTCTTGTGTGGAGATTTTGATTTTCAGGCTAAATGCACATGATGCACCCTGAGAGATCCCAAGACACTGATTCAACATTCTTGTTCATGCTCTTGTTGTCGAAGATGCATTTACATTTTAAGTGCTTGGGCCACAGCTCGGTATTGATGGTTTCCACCGAGGCCTGAGCTCAGTGGCTTCTTTGTAGCTGCATTGATTACCCATTCCTCCCTCCGGCAAGGTTTAACAATAAGATCTGCAAACTGTTTAAAATCCAGAACATCTGCAAAGTTATTGCTGAATCAACTCTTCATACAGTTCATATTGAAT
This sequence comes from Ctenochaetus hawaiiensis, assembly GCA_029783645.1. Classification (NCBI taxonomy): domain Eukaryota; kingdom Metazoa; phylum Chordata; class Actinopteri; order Acanthuriformes; family Acanthuridae; genus Ctenochaetus; species Ctenochaetus hawaiiensis. Next base: position 7,876,549 of record JAPZDY010000010.1, read on the forward strand.
GCAGACTGCTGGAGGAATTTCTGAGACTCAGCCCTAAACCTGCAGTTCCTCAGTATTTCAAATATTGTTATAAAAATGAATTAATCATGACCTGCTAAATGTATGGTATACAACCTTAGCACAGTTTTTCACTATGACAAAAGCAAAAGTTTTTAACAACAATTAGATGCAACAAAGCTAATCTGTGATAAACGTCTGTGTTGTTAGAAGTCTCTTTTTAGTTCCAGTATATGAACTTTTAAATTCCTAACGCTGTGTGCAGACGTGACTCTGGACTGCTGTGCTGAGGTCATATGACTGGCAAATTGTGCAGCTGCTCCCATGTTGAAGGCCCAATTATTGGGCCCACATCTCAGGGGAAACATGGCTTAGAATAGAATTGAGAATAGGAGGAAGTGGCTCTGTGCTCTTGATTCTTGGTGACTAATGGTGAGCTGATGCTGGCTGGAGCCCTTGAAACTGTAACGGTTGCCTTTGAAAGTGCTCTACTTAGTTTTAATATTTTAGGGGAAGAATGAAAATTTAAATGGGTCACATATGTGTGCTTAACACTATTAGTAAACCTTGAAGTACACAGCAGTTCTTTGTTAAAACAAGAAAATCAGACAACAGGACAGTTTGCTATAAACAAAAATACCAAGTTTTAAGTTCAGTAAAAAAAAATTAACAAATATGGGAACTATTTCAGCTGGACAGCCAGGCTAAAGAAAGGGCTGTAGGAAAAGATAAGCCAGCATCTAATTTAAACATAATAAATGATTTTAGGTAGCTTCAGGGCTAACCATTCCTCTAAATTAATTATTATAAAAATTGATCGAATGTGGATTTTCTGTGCTCTTGTAGAATAATGAACTGATGGAACATGAAGCCTTCACAGAGTATTCACTGGGAGCCATACATTTTCAGTACTTAAAAGGGAATAACTTAGTTAAAATACTTTTAACAGCTTACATCACCTTAAAGCAGCTAAAATAGCTATTTTTGTGTCAAGAAAATATAATGTTAAATGTCTATATTAAATGAAAAGCCATTTTTAATGAACTGCAGATCATTATTACCTGACTCAGCAGCTCCCCAAAGCCCTAAGGAACATTTTAACATATTTAAACTTATTGTTTTGAATTTGCAGCCACAACTTGTTTTGGGTCACTGTCATTGTTCTCAGGCCATTGACGTTAGCAGACAGCTGTTTGATGAAATGCTAGAAATCTGTTAGCTTCCTCTTTTACAATGGCTATATTGCTAAATGACAACTTAGCTAATGTAAAGAAGCTTGAATTCCAATGTTCTCCTGATTTTTATCTCCCAGTTCATTATCCCTACTTCCTAACGTATTTCATTCCTTCATTTCTCAACTCACTCAAGGTCTCAATAATGGGCTAAATATATATCCCTGTGGAATTTGTGAAGAAGTAGGTTAATTTGATCATTTCCATAATCGGACTAGAGCTGCTTGTTCAAAGAAAATCCATCACTGACGTAACTAGGAAGTCATTTTGCCAACTTAATTGCATGTGTTCATTTTCTCAATCCATGATCTTTTAACTGTCAAGTTTTTGCAACACAAGAATGGCTCATTTTTATAGACCTGGAGCTCAGAGAGACTGTATTAATCATTCATAGCCACTGCGCACATTGCTAGGTAAACAAAACTCTGGGTCAATATATAGAGGCATGTATACAGGGGAATTGCATCACAGAGAAGATGATTAAAGCAGGACCTCACAGAAGCTATGGGACTATCTCTCAATCTATTGAATTTCTATCAAGTGGGACCTATTTCCCTGAGGATGCAAGATAAATGTAGCTGTTTTTCAAGTTCTTACTGTAAGCTGCAGTGTTTTGATTGGTATTCAAATGGCTAGTTAGATTAAAGAGGGCTTGGGTTTGTATATAATGAATAAATATGGTTTATAGCAAGTAGATCAGGAACAGAAAACAAAGTAAGAGTGCATGCATTATACAGTAGTGGGATGTTTTTTTTATGTAAAACATCTTACTGAGCACCAATCCTGTTTGATACCTACTCAGCACTGACGTGTGCAGCTCAGGGGGGATCAGGCAGTTTGTCAGAGCCTGTCATGTGTTGAGTGACACCTTGACAGGATGATCAAGCCTCTCCAGACTGCTGATCACACTCCCCCAAACCTTTGCCTCACTGTGATGCCACATGCTCCTGGTTTAATGGCTGTGAGTTCTCGTATTTCTTATAAAAGTGACTCATGCATTATGGAGGAGCAGTTTTATTCCCCTCTTTGAGTATAAAATATATATGAAGTAGTAGGATGAAGTAGTCAATGTGCATTTGTAAAGAGAGAGAAAGACAGCACGATATACATATAGAGGCAATGTTGTCCTCGTTTCTCAAGTGATGGCAGTTATCAAATGTAAGTTCACTTAATGGTTATGAGGAATTCTCAAGCTCTCATTTGTCTGACCGATACTGCCACCTACTGGACAACTGGACAAACATGCCGCAAAGAGGAAACTAGGACACAGGAGCAGTGATGGAAGAACTAATCAGACCCTCTACTTATATAAAAGTACTCATTCTGCAGAAAATAGTCCCTGCCAGTCTTTTCCTTTTTTATTTGATGAACAATATTATCCCTTCTGCTCCGTAAATGTGAATGTTTCCTTTCACCTCTGTAGATGTTCAAGAAGTAGCATAATGTCCTTAAAAAAGAAGGAACACGTAATCTTCTTACTTAATCAGAAAATTCTTACTTAAATCACTAACTTTGAAGATAATGGTTTTCACTGGACAGGTAGGGTATGAGAAAATACCATCTAAAAAGTAACTGGCAACTAGTAAGTAAAGCTGTAATAAATACGCACTGGAGTGAAAACTGAACATCTGCCTCTAAATTACAGTGGAGTATATGAAAAGAAAATAAGTACAAATACCTTAAATTTCTACTCAAGTACAATTTTTGAGTAAATGTATTTAGTAATATTCCTCTGTTGGTAGTAGTTGATTGGATGTCTTATTGCAGTATTAATGACGAAAATAAAATTGTTCAAGTCCAAAGCTAAATCTAAATAAGACATTACTTATATCATTTACACCTGCGCTAAGTCAAATGTCCGGCCTTTCAATGATTTCAGAACTCTATTTATGTTTCAGGATGTGTATTCAGACTTCTATACCTTTACCATTTAAAAACCTAAACCCCTCTGCCCACCCACACAGGTGTTTTCACTTATTATGCCTGATTGGACGTCTTCCCAGGACTGTACCAGCTGTGCTCCACTAACATCTCCCTCAGTCTCCTGCCTGAGTTATTTTCACACT
>JAPZDY010000010.1:7900849-7926895 GCA_029783645.1 Ctenochaetus hawaiiensis
GCACTTTACAGTGAAATACAACGCAGGTCTTTTTACTTTTTGTTAAAAAGAATGATTTTCATTTAAATGACTGAAACATTTCAGCAATAAAATTGTCAAAACATCAAAATTGCTTTCTATTTTTTTCTGTAGGTGAAATGTAACTGACTGTGTTAAATGTGTACATAATATCGTCTTAAATCGATCGAAGGCCCCTGAATCGAATCGAAATCGAATCGTGGCAGACTTTGTGATATCGGCAAATATCATATTGTTGTCCAAAGAATCGATATAGTATCGTATCGTCATGAAACTGGTGATTTACACCCCTACTAAAATCCCTACACAAAACCCATTGACTTCAAGACAAGGAAACAAGAAGTTGAGCAATACTAACTCATTTCCAGGCTAAATGACTCATTTCTGCAGCATCCTATTAAAGTTCAGTTTCGTACAAATAAATAAACAAGCTATAAGATGTAATTAAGTTGAGTTGGTTGAGCAGGTTTTGTTTACTCTGACAGAGCCATGCTAGCTGTCCTCCTGTTTTGATTCTTTATGCTAGGCTAAGCTAACCATCTTCTGATTTTAGCTGTACATTTTACTGCACAGACATGGGAGTGGTATCAATTCTCTTATCTAGCTCTCTGCTGTCAAATTACCACTTCATAGCTCTAATCAACAATGAACCAGAAGCTTTAACATAAATCCTCCATGTTGCGGAGGTTAGGGACTCACCGGAGCGTCCACAGTCAGAGCAGGACACCAGCTCCTCGGCTTGGCCTGTCTTCCTGTTGGAGTCCTGGTCTCCCAGGCAGAAGTCACAGTAGTCGTTGGGGACGATGACGCCATCTGGGCCCTTCTGAGCTGTCAGCAGAAACAGTTACATGTGAGGAGAAGAGTATGTGAGCTGCCATTTATCTTCTCACACCTTTCTGTTGTTCTGAGTAATTAAAGGATCGCTGGCATCTTACGTTTGTGGTTGTCTGAGCAACGTGGAGGAGACGGAGCCATCTCAGTTTCCTTTTCCTCCTCACCCTCCTCCTCTGCCAGGTGAGTGTGGGTGTAGTGGTAGCTCAGGCCAGGCCGGTTCTTGTAGCGCTTTCCACAGACTACAGATAAAACCAACAGCTTCATGACAAACATATAATACACCGTACAACAATTGTAGAGCAGCTAGCACAGTGGACTAAAAATAAATAAAATACCATCATTCCAGCCTAAATTTGAACACAGCAGATTTTATGGATGCCCAAACTCAACAGTTTTAAGTTTTACCCCAAAAAATTGTTTTTTTTTCATCCATTTGATTTAGTCTTACATCTACAAATAAAGCAAGAAACACTGTTGTAGTGTTACAGTATATCAGAATATAAAATGTCGCCTCTGTTGATGACATTTTTATTTAAATTTTTTAAAAAATGTATTAATGGGTTAATTTTTGGCCACAACAACCTTAATACTTGCCATTAGTACATTACAGGATAAGTTAAAAGACAGTGTTGTTGAGAAGATATCTTACTGCTGCTGAGACATTGAGAAAGAGGCTTTATCTGCTACAAAAGGAAGAAAGATGCTTAACTGGCTAATGTAAAATCAGGCATTTATGAGGTTTAATTAAAAACTTCTGAGATTGTTCCTTCTGCAATCAAATCAAACAATTTTTCAATCCTCTGTGAGTTAGTACTCCGGGTTTCATGGCTTGATCAACATCAGCACCTGTGCTACACATGCTTGGTTTATGCGTACTTGGGATTTTCTGACTCCTAAACAGAAGCAGCACCATGCTGAAGGATTCCTGTCAACAGGCCCCAGATTACACAAACTTTATGTACAGGATCATCACCAGTGATGATATATTTGCGTCTGCAGCTAAAACCCAGAAACCAAACAGCAGTCTTCATAGTGGAAGAGCATGCAGTCCCACCTTGTGTGACTGTTACATTCTGAGGTGTCCGAGAGAGAATATTAGGCATAAACGACCTGAACTGTGGTGTGATAACAACTGGGTGACAGTGCTGCTGCACACAGTGCATTAAAAATGCGCAGGTTTCTCCACCCTCAACAACACAGACAGCATTTTTACACTGAGGAGGACGTATCGCAGATGGTGTTTGACATACTTGAAGGAGACACACTAGGTGTTGAAAGCTTTGCAGGAGCGCTAAAGCAGGTTTTCACTGCACTACCACTACTTTGAACAGAATGGAATGGCAATCTCAGAAGTTTTTGAACACACTTTGTAATTGATAGGAAATTCCACAGACATATTGATAAGTCTTTCACAAGGAATTAGATTAGATATGAGGACAGAATACAAGAGGTGTGTAAAAGGTTCAGTGTCTATCTGCAACTGTTAGAGCTAATTAACATAATGTTAGATACTGACTGGCATCTTTTTACTCTACTGTTGCTGATATGAAAATTGGAGTCTAGAGTCTAATATTGTAGCAGTTCTTGGGGTTATTACAGTTACAGTTGTAGCCATCATAGAAGCTGGAAGCTGAAGTACTGTATATTTCTGCTGCTTTTCTTGTTGCAGCTAATTCTTCAGCAACATCTTATCTTTACTGAAACGAAATTTCGACAATTTCCTGGAACACAGCAGAGCTTCGCCACCTCTTGATGAACTCACTGTTACACAAATCCTGTGGTTAAAAACTGAACCGTATAAAATATTTTAAGAAATTCTGCCCAGTGTAAAAACTTCTACGATGGCTGCATCTGTGGATCACATCACAGCTAGTGAGGCTCGAAGAAACATGCATCCATCAGTGCGACATTAGCTGCTGCTTAAGCATCATTTGGTGCATGCCTTGCAAAGAGCAAGCATGAGGGCACATGGCATCGCGTTAGTGTCATGCAATGCTTGCGCTGAATTCAAGAATGGATGCTTGTACTAGCGTAAAGCATTTTTGGCATTAGATGTCTCTGAGGGATTAGCATTCAGTCAGCCATTTCCACACCAGATGCCCATGAGCAAAAAGGCCAACATAAAGACAAGTTCATGGAAAGACAAGATGGCGACAGGTTCAGGTACCTTCTTCAGCCTTTTTTGAGTTATGCTTTTGTTTGTATCTATCTGGAACAGAGAAGACACAAAAGCAAACAATAAAGGAAAGACAGAACAAGACACAAAATGAGGATGAGATTCATTTGTTCGAGCGTGGCTATCTCTATCCACAATCCCCACGGCAATCCATTCTTTGGGGATTCTGCCCGCGCACATAAGTGGCATGCTGGTCAGGTCTGGATTAATGGCAGACTCTTTCTTCATGCTGCAGACAACTGCTCTTAGAACAGAAGGAGAGGGGGGCTATCATTGAAAGATGAGAGAAAACGACTAGATGCTTCCATAACCTAAGAATTTGGAGCAGGCATGTAAAGAACGGTTTCCTGACAATAAACACAGGAGTAAAGGAAGTCTTTGTAATGGCTGAATCTATGGAGTAGAAAAGTTTCTCCATGTTCTTGAGTTTTGGCAACACAGTAATTCTGTATTTAGGTAAAACTAAAGTGTAAATCAAAAACTAAGGACATAGATCACATGATGGCACATGATGTACAAGGCTTTCTTTTTCCTTACTGTCACAGACGTAAGGTTTGTCCTGGTCGTCCGTGTTAATGGGTTCTGTCCTCCTGCGACTGGATCCTCTGTTCTGAGAGGAAACGCACAAATTAATGATATTTAAGATCTGATTTCAAATAATATACTCTATGTAGATTTTTATATTTCATATAAAATGTCATTTAAGGTACTATATGTAACATTATAGCTCTAATTACAGTACAGTTGCTATATTTAAAGGTTGCACATAGCAAAGTAAAATCATACATCTCCTATCCTGGTTTATTGTGAGTGTTTCATATGAAGTAAAGACCATTAGATATTGCTCAAATTTAACAGACACGTGTTGTATGTATGTATGTTGTTTATATTGATGAAACTCTGTATCTATTTTTTTACACCACATAAAATCATAAATGCCTGTGCACTCACTTTGCCTCTGTTTCTGTTCTTTCTCTTTGGAGTATCCAGTTCAAAGTCATCGTCATCATGGAAACCGTCCCCATTTTCCTCAGCCTCCAGAACCCTCTGCAGAGCACAAACACGCACATACAGAGAGAGAAAAGCTCAGATAAAAGTAACAAATACGTCTGCTTTGAGAGGATGGCTAATATCTGCGACATTTCACATCTCTCATTTGCATGCTTGCATTTAAATCCCTGCTGTTTTATTCATTTACAAAAACAAAACAGAATAGACATACATTCAATACCGTACATAACTCAAATATGATAACATACCTGAATTTCCAGCAACGTCTCCTCTTCCTTACAGATGCTGTTTTTTTTCTCCAGCAGGTTGTCCCCCCTCAGGAGGGCCTCCAAGGCTGTGGCCTCCCCTGGGGGAACCTCACGCTTTGGGGCCAGTTCGGCTTCTGTGGAGGTGGTGGCAGAGGAGGAAAAAGAAAGACAAGCGTATTTGAGATAGCAGTTGTGTGTGCGTGTGTGTGTTAGTGTTGCAGCTCAGCACGCTAGCTGACACGTTTGCTGAGCGTGCTAGAAGCAAAAGTTGATGTAGTAACATTTCCTCTACCGGCTATCTGCAGCTTTGTACCAAATCAGCCAATCAGTATTTTGAAAGTATCAATATGGATATTGTGTAAATGTTTTCTGTGTGTAAGATATGCAGGGTGGCAGGGCATGATGCCAGGTTTAACATAAAAAAGACAGTATCCAAGTAAAACAAGAGAAAATAATGACCCAAAAAGCTCAATGATAACTCTAGTATCTCATTTTTTTCCCCCTTGCTTCTACTTTATGTGTCTTTCTCTCCCTCTTTTCATTTCCTTGTAGATGAACTTGCGGCAGCTTCGTCTCTGTCCTCGTCTTTGAACTCTAACACCAGGATAAAAAACAGAATGAAAGTATGGATGTGATAAGAAATGCGGGGAGCGAGCAGGGCTACTATTCTTATTGAATACAAAGCTGCTGTACCTCTGTGTCTCCTCTTTTCCCTCCTCCTCCTCCCCCTCTCATTTCTTTGTGTCTATTTGGTAGGTTGACTTTGACACAGACGTTCCCGCCCTCACCCCCAATCCCAAAAAGTGCCTGCTGAATCCACAAATATATGCCTCTTCTCACACATACCAGCAGTCATGAAAACTTGTGTAACTCAGGTGCCGATATGGATGAACTGATGTGACTTGGAACACTCATTCATGAAATTTATTGCTTACACCTGCTTTAAATGCACATTTCTGTGCAGCAACCCATTCATGCACCACAGAAACAGTTTTAGAAAGTGATTTTTTAATATAAATGGCTTTTAACGTCAACAGTAGGGTATAAGAACCAAGTTAAATATGAGAAATAACTGGTAACTGCATGGTTAAACAGAATTATCTGGATCTTTTAGCATTTGCTCGCAGCTCTGAACCCTCATCGGATGAAATGATATACATCTGGGAGAGCAAAATGACTGAGGCGTGGTCATTCGCATGTTGAGCTGTGATATGAAGCAAAAGCAGAAGATCTGCAAAACAAGGAATTCAATTCTGGCTTCAAACTCTTTGAAGTTAACCTCGTGACAGCGCCTCTGTGTATCTTCACGCACACACACACAGACAAACCTCTCCGCTCAGGAAGCATTAAATAAACATTAAGCATTTCCAAAAGCCTGAAAGGGGAGCACTCACATTCCTCTGTCGTGTTATGATAGATATCTGGGCCAAACTGGAGAACTGGATCTCTGCAAAACAAAGCTGGAAACTTGTGCTCTTTGTCTCACCCTCAGCTACAACAGCTCCCTTGCTCTGGTTAACTACAGCAAATTGCTAGTTTTTTGTCCCTTTTTTTAATGCTCTGGTAGGTTGTGTGGTTGGTTGCCACTCAGGGGTGTTTCTTTTCTTTCTGTCCCCAAAAATGTCCTCTGCTAAGAGCTGAATCGTTCTTGCTGGAAAGCTCCGGGGTATTATATTGCGTCTGGAAGACAGCAAATGGGGGAAACAATAGTGTGGCAAAGTCGAAACAAAGACTTGCCTTTATTTCTCCCCCTGATCAGGTTCCTGAGGCATTCCATTGCAAAAAAAATCCCCAAAACACACACATATGCATGCATGGATGCACACACTTACACACACGCACAAGAAAAGCACACACTTCCACCTCATAAGACTCACTTACATTCTAATGCCTCATGGACAAATGATTATAGAGGCCCAGTTAGGGTGCTTCTGTGCTGCAACTGAGAGCGAGAGTCATGAGTGGGGGTGTTTGTGCGCTTAAATGTGTGAGTGTGTGTGTGTGTGTGTGTGTGTCTACTGCCAGAGAACAGAGAGAGGAGGCATTGATTCAGGGGAGAGAATGAACCTGGAGACCTGGCGAGAGAGCGACGGACTAACCAGAGCCAGATGGTCAGATAGCGAATTATTAACGCCACCGAGCACGCCTAAAGCTCATTGCAGCTATATGGGAGCACAGAGGGCATGCACACAATGTATAAGTGCATTTAGATGAAGGTTGTGGATGCACCATTTAGCTTGCTTTGTATAACTGAGGGATCAATACTGCTGTGGCCGTGGCATTCGTTGTGCATGCATGTTAATATGCTGCATGTGTTTGTCTTACCTAGTCGAAGCTCACACAGGCGGAGCTGGGGATCCAGAGGCGGGTGGAGTCGCCTCTTCTTTCTCCAGCAACGAGCAGGGTAGGTATACATCTGTCCTGCTGCCTGGCCTGGAAACACACACACACACACATTCATATATATATGTAGACATAGGAACATGTAGAGACATGGGCACACAGGAAGAATTTTAACAACCACTGGCAAGCGCACCATTCAACAAAACTTGCATTGAGACCCCTGCGCGCTCACACACCCACACATGCACACACACACATGCACACACACACACATGCACACACACAAACACACACTCACAGTGGACTGGTCTTATTTTCCTGACACTTAATATGTCCTGATTTCAGTGCTCAGGCTAATGGCCACGTATTCAGAAAAATCCTGCCTTTATGGTCAGATTCCAGAAACTGTCACCCAAAAAAAAGAGCTTTATATCGAGGATGATTTCAGTTTTACTCCTTTGAACAATTAAAATAAATCCATCCTCTAACTATTTCAGTAATGCAGACCTCTTGCATGGTGTCTGCCCTTGTGCCTAACCATGTTCTGCCATTAGCTTAGAGATGCAGAGAGATGAGATGCTTTTTTTTCAGTGTGAGCAGTGAAACAAAAATCAGGAGAATGAGGAGGGAGGGATAAACCCAGAATAAATGCATATGATGTGAGTTAGGTCTGCCACAAAGTATAGGGTGGGGCCTGAAGGGCTTTGCATACAAGATGGAGAGCAGGCTATTTGTGTCCAGCTCTTAGTAAAGAGCAGATTCTTCCCTTTGGCTGTACAGGCGACCCAGATGTGCATAAAGCATTCTGACTGCTTGTCTCAGGATAAATCAGCAAGTGGTATCTCATAGAACAAACACAGGAGGGGTTGTCTTGCTGTTTCTTTGAAGGAGGCGGTCTATAAATTAATTCTTTATATGCATCCATATTAATGTATTTGTGCTTATGCTTTAGAGCCAAACTAAAACCACTTTCAGTGTCTTGGTAGCCAGCAGATGCTAAGCTTAGTATAGCAAAAGGACTGGAAGCAGCTAGCCTGGCAATGTCCAAAGGTAAACAAAATCCGCCTACCAGCATCTCTAAGGCTCGCTAAATAACACATCAAATTTCACCGTGACTTTATGGAGTCTACATCAGTTGCCTGGCCAGTCGTGGTCTCCAGGAAGTCGCCAGAAATAGTCTGGCACAGAACACCCCTGTAAAACCACAACCTGACATTTCTTCAGTACAGTTTGGTTTTTGCATGGATTAAACAAACATATTTTTAAACTTTCGATGGAGCAAGGCTGCCTGCTTTCCCCTTTATGCAAAGCTAAGCTTAGCCAACCAGCTGCTGGCCACAGCTGCATATTTAATGTACAGATATATGAGTGGTGTCAATTTTCAAGTAATAAAAAAAAATCACAAAATGTTCAACTGTTCCCTAGATAAAATGGGAATGGTAATTCATGTTATATAACATGGATAAAAAAAAAAGAAAATCTTCAGTATTTAGAACATAGAAATTTGCTCAGTGGGTTACCTGGCTGACGGTGGCGCTTTTCCATCCAGATGTAGCAGTTGTTCTGTGCCACCCCAGTTTGCGAGTCCAGGAAGGGCATGCGCACGCTGCGTTCAGCACAGAGACGAGCATTGTAGCTGCGACAGTGTTCGATAGCCTCCCTGTAGAACTGATCACCGAGCCTGAACACAGACATACAAACGGTCAGAAAACATGGCAGGCAAAAAGTCGGACAGGAAGACAAAATGTAACAAAAGACAGAAATCTGTTGTGATGTTTTTTAATGTTATTCATCATAATCATTATCATTGTCATCTACAACAACTGCTCCATTCATTCAGCATATGAAGTAAATTTAAAAATCATTTTTTCTCTCAACTCAAGTTACCCACAAGTAACAATATAGTCCTAGGTTTGCCATTGATCCAAGCTATTTGCAGCATGCTGCTTTGATTTCTGCTTTCTGAACGTCGAGTCATTGCTGCTGGTGAAGGCCCATCGGCTAAACGTTAACATTGTTCAACAGTTAATGGCAATAACATGTGCTGCTGGGCCGCTGATGATTTGGTACGAGCTGCAAATCAAGTACGAGCAGGCATTTTTAGTCCTTCAGCTTAATGTAACAGGACCAGACTTCTCTTCGTATTTTGGCTCAGACTGTTGGGTGAAGTCTGGATTTGCAGCATATATCAAATGCAGCACAAAGACAGCAGAGCAGAAAAGAACCAGGCTGAGCACAATAAGGGAATGAGGATTACAGGAAACAATGATGAACTGTAAGAAAAGAAGAAATGCTTCATCCTGTCAGACTGATAGATAAGTGAGAGTGATGCAACGGAGTCCACAAAACAGATGGGCTACGCACAGATGCAGTCACACACATACTATCAATGACAGGAGAGTATAAATCAGGATTTGAGCCATCCATCTCCACAGTCTCTGTCTGGTTGGAAGATTTCTGCAGCTATGATCACTGGAGGCAGACAGAACAAACCAAGACAAACTCACTTTTGCCAAAGATAAAATATGCACCTCAAGTAGTTTATTTTTTAGTTATTACATAACTGACATCAGGAGAGGAAGATGGAGGCTGGATAGTTGAGATGGGGTCTGGTCTTCAGTGTGCAGGGGCACACATGGCTTGGCTTCAGAGGACCGAACTAGCCAACCAACACTGATTACTGTTTAGTTATTTTATTAAAAGAGACAGCTATGAAGAATAATTTGCTTTTAGTTTCCCCTTTCTATGATTTCCAAATATTGTCTTTAAGTGAGACAAAATAATCAGTGAGCGCATATAAATGTCACAACATAGTTTCAGGAATGTGGATATGATCTTATTCTGGCTTAAAGAAACCTATATGTTTATGCTACCTGGAGAACTCTGATAGAAACCAGAATACTGTGGCATGTAAACACCTTATCCTGGTTTAAGACCATACAGAACACATTGGCTGAGATGGTAAGAACTCAAGACACACCTGCAGACAGATGACAAGAAACCTGGATAATGTTATGATCATGTAAGCAGGGATTAGAATAAGCAGGTTTTTCATGTTCCGTGTAAATGTCACATCCCGACTTTGATCAAAAACAGCTTGAGACTCAAAAACAGGATACTTGTGCATGTGTAAACACATTTCTAAAACTTATGAAAAAAAAAGAGGAAAATGTCACAATGATCTCTTTTGCTCTTGGGGATTTTCTCAAATCAGCAGGATCTGTTTATGTGCATACATGTCTCTCTGCCGTCTGCCTGTCCATCATCCTGTCTCTCTGACTGGCTCTGTGGATTCTCTACAAAGATATGTTAAGAATGCCAAGCTGGACAAAGACCAGCACTCTGGTCACACTGAATCTCACAAAGATGTGCAGTGTTTGAGGTGGGGGGTGGGGGGAGGAAGAGGAGCAGACGGAGGGTTGTGAGGGGTAAGAGGTTGACTTGGGAGGCAACAGGGAGTAGATGCACGGCTGAAGGGGTTCAGAGAAGGAGACAGGTATGAAGTGAGGATTTGATTTGAAAAAAGGGACAATGAGATTATTGGACATGTGGAGAGCAGATGAAGGATACCAGCTCACATCTGCGTTATGTCATCGTCTTCACTCTTCTGAAATATGAATTACACCTCAACTTTAGATACTGCCACATCTGGACGAAGATCAGAGATGACTGGGAGATTTATTATACTTTAGACATTTAAATAGCAGATTGCTGAGGGTTCAAACTGAATAGTGTTTTTATTCAAATGACAGCAAATAATAAAAATTAAAGGAGGAAAAGACAGGAGAACAACAATAAATACTGCAAGGGAGAAAAATGATATGAAACCATCTTTTCTTAACCATGTAACCATGTTGCTTTGTATATAAACTTAACCAGACCTTGAACGCAGCATTATAACAACATCAAAAATGTAAAAGAAACATAAGAATATCTTGAACTGTCAGCATGTCTGTGGTTTGCAGATATATAAAATGTCATGGCAATTGAGTTATACTGAAGATAAGATTATGAATATAAAATATGCAGTGATAAAACTCCATGTGACTAAATTTTCACTGCTGGACAAAAATCTAATATAATAACACTGGCCAGCTACACATGACATTTTATCTATCTAGGAAACCAGTGGAAATTCCAGGAAGTGACTGTCACCGGTTTACAAAAATTCCAGCACATAATCCCCCATAAAAAAGTCAATGTTTGCACCTCATGTTTTGAGCTGATTAAAAACATAAGATACAAACTGCTTGTTAGTAAGACTTAGGTGTGCTGGTTGGCAGATTTTCTCCTTCTGGACTCAACTCAGGTAGCTGTTCATATCTGCTTACAGACCTAAGATGCTAAGCTAAGCTAACAGTCCCCTGACTTTAGCTTCACATTGATGATACAGTCTGATAGTTTTATATATCAGGTGCTTAAAGGCCACATTTTATTTTTTACCTTTGGACAAAGTTAGACTAGTTTTATGCTAAAATGAGCTAACTGGACTTTACTTTGGATAGAATTAGACTGGCTGTTTCCCCCTGCTAAAGTCTTCATGCTAAGCTAAATGTCTCATGACTCCAGGTTCATATTTGCAGTATACTGTGTGATAGTATCTATTCTGCCATCTTATGAGCAAGAAAGTGAATAGTCCAAATCGCAAACTATTGCTTCATGGCATAGAAATCTTTCTCTCGCTCAAGTCTCAAATACTATTCTCAAGGGGGCTGGCAGAGAAATTAGTGCTAATAATGTACTGGAAGCCATCAAAATCAGTGACTAAATCTGTTCACAACCTATCACAGCGGTAAGGAGGCAGTTGAAAAAGCACTCGTGCAGAAAGTAAAAGCTCTACAGTAACTCTGTGTGTTTCACTGTCTGTGCACGTACAGTAAAACATGTGGGCCTTAACACATGTGGCATTTGCTGGCTGAGGTTTTTGTCAGGAGACCTACAGAGATGAGGAATGCAGCTGGTATTTTCAGGCATTGCATGTTTTTACAGTATGACAAACCAGCAGTCACCGTGATCCAAACAAATCCGAGAGACTTCCTGTCACATAACTCACTTTCCCAGAAGTGAATCGCTGTCCCTGCTGTCATTATTTGTTGGCTGAACTTCAGGCATTTCTCCTCATCTGTCTTACCTACTTTTCTTCCCTCTCTTCCTGCCTGTGTCATCCCATACTGCCTGTACATTTCTGTCCCACTTCCAGCAACAAAGCGTCCATATAATGTCCTCGGGCAGCTCCAAAAACTCTTACATAAACAAGTGTGCCTGCTGTGCATTAGTTTGAGAGGTGTTTTTCATGCATTTGACTGAGATTTAAGAATGTGTGCATATATGTGCATCTGTATGCCCGCAAGGCAATCCATTTATGGGTTGTGTGTCCTGAGACCCCCACCCCCCTACCCCTCTGAACCAGATTCAACCTTCAGAGATTGCGCTGTGCTCCTGTTTGTACCCATTAGTTGACTGTACGACTGAACCTAGTGATGGCGCTTATGTAAGTCGAGTTTTTGCATGTTGGGGAACGCATTCCTTTTGGTCAACAGCTTCCTGGATACTGATGGAATCTGCAGTTGCTGCATGTGTGTGTGTGTGTGTGTTTGTGTGTGTGTGTTTGTGCCTGTGTATACCACTGTGATTGTCTCAATTGCTCCCATATTAGCACAGAGGAGCTTTGTGTGTAATGGTCAGTCTTATAACTGCCAAGTACAGAGGCAATGATGGTTAATGTTTAGGAGCTCACAGAGATAGCGCTTGTGGACATAATAAATATTCAAACACACACTCAATCTTTAGTCGCGGGGGGAGAGGCAGCTTTATTAATCTGTCTTTTTTGTTTTGGTCATCTGCTGTCATCCTCTTCCGTCGATCTTATTATTAATTTCCATGTATTTCTGTCAGTTAATATTGCTCACAGCACTCTCTCTTCCTCCTCGCTAAACAGAATTATTAATCACTGATGGAGCTCATTAGTTGCATAATAAATCACTGTCATACGTCTGTCCACAGTCGCGTTTGTCTCTCTACACTCTCATCTTCACTGTTTCCTTTATATTTCATCGCCTGACAAGTTTACCCTGAGATATCTCAACTTCGTGCCATTTAATCCTTTATTTAAGAGCCAAGATGATTTGTCAATTATTCACTTAACACATAATTACACAACTGGGATAATCAATCAAGCATTTCTTCCATAATGCAAGCAAAAAAATGTCAAACATTAACTGGTTCCAACCTTTCAATTGTGATGCTAAGCTATTTTTTTCAGTCTCGTCCTTCTCGCCTCAGCTGACCATAATCACACCTTTGTCAATCATTTTAATGAGCATTGTGAAGGATGATGGCTGAGATTGTAGCATCGAAACCACAGACACAGATTCTGGTGACATATACCGACCCAATATGCTTTGTTATTACAATGGGAAGGATAAGGATATATGGGAACAGTTACATTCATCAGCCACTGGATTTTTTAAGCTAATATGGTTTTAAAATGGACTTGTTGTGGTTTGCATTCCAGTTTTGATATCTCCTGTTTTGATCCGTTATGTTTTCCAGCCAAGCTTTCGTTATCACTGTCTTTGTTTCATCTCCCACCTGTTTTTCTTCCTCACCTGTTGCTTATCAGTTTATTAGTTTCCAGTATATTTAGTCCAGGTGTTGTTCTTCTCTACCCGCCATTTGTCAGTTAACCCTGTTTTTTTTTACAGTTTGCTCCTGTTCATCTGTTTCGCTCCCTGGTTTCTTAGTCATGCATCCGCTCTTCAGTCTTGCCTGTGCACCACTTGTCATTTCTGGTTTCATTCAGTTTTTGTATTCTCATCTTACAACCACCCAATTCTGGTTTAGTCCAAATCACGTCTTAAAAAAACTTCAGTGGATATGAAATTATTTTAGATCTACACAGCTTTTCTCTTTTCAGTTTGTTAAGTGTGTTTTGTGCTTGTGCTACTGTGTAAGCTTGCTGAACGCAATTCTGTCACTGAGCAGTGACTCTAGCAAAATAAATGAAATACAGCTTAAAAACAAAATACTACTGATGGATTCAGCCAATCCAAGATAGCCAATGTAAGTGTTTTAACCTAAGTTTCTATTAGAATTTTACAATGCTGTACTTTTAATATACATTTAGTATGAAATATACCAAACTGAAAATTCCAGCTGTTGAGCTGTTAATAGCCTGTTTGACAAACTTAACAGCATTTCTCAGCATGTTGAAGTCTTTAAATGTTGTTTTCATGGCCTCGACCAGCTCACTCAGTCAGAACAAAGCTGTAAAGGTGACTAACTCCTTTACAATACAGCCTGAAATGTATTACCTCACACTGACACATCTTTCTAATAAAGCTCACAGTGCATACTGTGTCTCAGGGGATAAATATCACTTCCACTAATAGTGTCAAAGGGTTGAGGATTTATCACAAATGATGTATAAGATCATGAGGGGAGAGGAAGTTCATTTTTGGTTAGGAATAGGAAGTTCAGGCAGGGCAACGGCATGTGGGCACTGATAGGTGTCTTTGTGGCACTTTGCAGGCAGAGCAGAGCGCAGGGAGACGAAGAGGAGGAGGAGCCAAGGAGGCAGAATGGGAGGGAATAGGAGGGGTCTGTTATGTCCCGGGGCACACGTGTTCCCTTTCAAACCCTGTCACACTCATTTTCTCTGAAAGACGCGGATGTGTGCACGCACGGGCGCACACACACACGCACACACACACACATACATAGGCTTGTCTGTGCTCAAACAAACACACAAAGGAAATGAAAGGAAAAGGTGCAGAGTGTAGTCAGAGGTGGAGGAAAGGGGAGAGGTAGAGCAAGCAAAGGAGGAAAGGGTGTTGCAAAGGGGAAACCCTGATTCAGATGCTGCTGTTGTTTTTCCTCCAGAGCGGGAGGTAGAGACACTGAAGGCTGGTGAGGTGAAGGAGTGGAAGCTGGAGAGCTGGGCTGAATGATAACGCACTTCGACCCAGCATGGGACCACTGGAGGAAATCTGAGAAAAACGTTGTCTCCAAAGGAAGAGATACTGTTTAAAATTAGAAGAATAACATCCATATCTCACCTCTCCTCTCTGCTCTAAGAAATCTCACATGCACAAAATTCATATGAAGAGAGAAACATGTGCCAGTTCCATGTGCAGAGCAGGAAAAAAAAAAGAAAAGAAAAGAAGAAGTAGGATTGATCACTGCATGGAGCTGTCTATAAAAAAATGTTCCTGGCCATTTAATTCCCCATGCCTGGAAACCATTCGTGGACATTCTCATTCCCCGCTCTCAGATAGACAAAGGCCAGAGTTCGCCCCTGTGCTGAGGGTGTAGTATAAATGTATGCAGTAAAATGCAGCCAGACAGACAACCCCCCCCTCAACCTCCATCACTCTCACAAATTGGGGGAAGGGTGGGCAGCTCCACAACCGCCCACACATGCAACAAACACACATGATAAAAACACAACCCCTCACACTTCATCCCCATTCACGCACATACACACACACATCGCCATCTCCCTTACATGTCCCCAAATCTCAGCCAATGTCCTTTCAGTCCTTGTGCAAACACACCAAACCACTTTCCACCTGAGCTCTTTTGTTCATTATGAGTCCAAACCCAATAATGAGACAGAACGTAAAAGAGAGCCTAATATGCACATAAACACAGTTCTGCATATGAATTGCGTTGCTCATTTGAATCCCTCTCATGTCAGCTCTTCATTAAGTCCCATTTTGCACAGCCGCCCAGGTTTCAGTCACAAAGAAGTCGTAAAATTGAGCGTTTAAACAAATCATATAAATATGCATGGCTAAACATGACAGAATGTGTCTCGAGAGCCAGACATATTTACTGCTGCCTTATGATGGCTGTAATTTGTCTTTCAGGGCTGAGCACTGGCAAGAGAGTGGGTAAGATTATTACCATGTCCTTACTGAGTGCCTATGATTTACCATCCACATCCTGAGGACAGATATCAAGCGGGCCCTATTGTCTCAACCAGGCAACTGCGCAGCTTGAAATGTAGACCACAACTGCATTTCCCATGGTCCTAACGCATATGTTACTGATTATTGGCTCGTACAAGATCATTTCACGTACATTTTTAGACAGTTTTTCCTGTATAGTGCTATAGGCTGATGTTGTTTGGGTAGGTGGAGTCCTGCCTCCATCCTACACATACATGCATTGTTTTCCATGTTTCCAAATACTGGATGGGGTTAGGGGGTGGGGGGGTTGTCTGAGTAAGTCCAGCCATATATGAAGGGCAGATGGGTTCCCTCCCTCCATCTCTGTCTCTAACCCAGCATCAGTCTGTGTGTCTTTACATGTACCTCTTCCTATCTAAACAGATGGACCCAGGAGAATACTGGGGCGCTCTAATCTGCTGCTCCAAATGCACAACTGCAGACACGCACTATCCAAAAAAAAAAAAAACAAAAAAAAAACCCACACACACACACACATATATTCATACTTTCTCTACAGCCTAATCTGTTTTGGTAGAATACAGCAGCTTAAAGGTTTTTTTCCCCCCAAGTGCTGGGTGTACAGTAAGATATTTTTGGTTGTCAACAAAGAGCTCTACAAAACAAGAGCATCACGAGTTCTCTCATCCTCCTCTCTTTTGCTCTGAAAATTAATGCAGAAAATGTTTAAAAAAGCACATTGGTTTTGTATTAAAAGACTTGACATGATTCACAGCTGATGACTGGTGGAGATTTTTTTTTTTACATTTCTGAAAAATCATATGTGGTCACATCATATCAAAAAAGCCTTAAGTGGGGCAAGTTGATGGTTTTTGCCTCCTTAAACAACAGGAACAGATCCGACTGTGTACATTTTTTTAAGATTACAGATTCTGTAATAACTGTCGGACTCTGCAAATTCCACATGTCCAGTGGTAAACATCTGCTGTCAGCCAGCAGGAAGACAGACATGCATTCAGTATGGACTGAACTGAAAGTTATATGTGCACTACAGGCAGGGCACTTTTGCATTTTAATTGCGTTTTCATATTTAATCATTTTGCATCATTTCAAAAGTAACATAATAATGTTTCAACAAATCTACGATGATTGAGTATAGACGTCAGCGTGATCAGTTTTAACTTTTAAAATCTAAACTTCAGGGAAACTGCAGGCCCCGTAATTTTATATCACACTGAAAGCTTCCTCTTTATACAAGAAAGGAGGTTAATGCTGTATTATACCATATAATGACCTGCTATGCATTGTGTATGCGTTTAACAGTCGCAGCGAAAGCGAGCCGTGCAGTGAGCGAGTCGCCCCCCTCACAATGTGCGCTTTATGACATTAATTGCATGAATTTATCTATGCAAATTCAACCGTCAACCACTGACAAAGAACCCTGCATGCAAACTTCTGTCAACCGAGTTTACCGAAGCAGAATGTGGACAAAAGCAACTTTCTGTCTAAGTGAAACCAAGTGCGCGAGCCCAAAGTGCGGACATTTACGCGCGGGTTAGAGATGTTTTCTCTGCAGATGTGCATAAGTGCATGCTTTTATATAAGTATTGCACGGCATAGCAAGTAAGCAACGGTACCTGCAGACATCGCACACAAGGAGAATGTCCGAGTATCTGACAAAAGTGTTAATTTTGTGAAAACGTTACTTAGCAATTTACGCGTTCAGCAGCATATTGGTCTTGTGCACATCACTGCATGCATAAAAACAATGAAATAGTTTTATAATTATTTTGGAATTACTTACGATTTCAGAGGATTATGAATGACAGTCGCCATTTTCCTGCTGGACTGTAACGTAATATTCCAAATCTCGGTGTAGTTTGGGACCCTTATGAAAAAAAAACATAACAGCCAATGCGGTCCTGGGCACTGTGCGCCCTACCAATACAACACCAGCATCAAGACATTAGGCGTGGCTTCAGAGAAATCTGTCAAAATCAATCTCCCAGTACTCAGACTAGTAAAGCTTGTGAGAAATATAATCAGTTTATTTTTAATTTAGTTTCAACAACATTATAATTAGAAATAAGATTATCAAATAAGATGAAATCATCATGTCATTTTATCCTTTATTGTATTGATTGGGCTGGAGGTTTTAATAGTTACTGGAACAATAAACCACCAGGCTTTAATACCTCATTAAAGCCTTATTTTACCTCATTGGAATAGTTGACGTTAAAGTAATATGCACTGACTTTGAAAACCGCATATTTAGCGTTAGTATTTGATTATTTTGGATGTCATTCATCTGTCAATTAAACAAATAACATTAAATTCTTGCAACACTAGTCTAGTGCGTGACGTGCGTGACTAATACATTCTTGAAGAAGGTAACCAATGAATGCCTGTAACGTCATGCACTATTGTTAGCGATTAGCCAATGAATGCCTTTTGGGGGCGGGCTAACACGGAAGGAACTCATTGTACAACACTTAGCTTTAGCTAATGAGTGGTTTTATGTAGTAAAGTTTTATCAGTTTGATAGGACAGTAAAAATGTATGTCCTCAATTGGGGGCGTGTTAATTGACTTTTTAAGCAACACCTATTGTTTATGTTTTCTCATTTTATAAGTCAAGCGTCTGTATAAAGGTCTCGAAAAACAAGTGTCGCCAACGTTAGCTCAAGTATGCTAGTGATCACAACTAACATGTAAACGTGATGTATTGACTAGCCACACGCTCTTACATGTGGACACGATTGAAAGAGAACGCAGGGTTAGGATCTTTACTCTAGGGCAAAAACAGCAAGGATGAGAAAGTGGAACTGGCGAGAGGGCCAGCGACCGTATCGGCGACAAGGTGCTAACCAACGCCACGGCTGGTACAGAGACAACCGGCAGAGATCAACACAGGATTCACAGTGGTATGTAAAATGAAACACTAGAAGACTTACAAGGGACTTAAATTAAAGATTTCGATGCATCGGTATTGCCCAATATTTACAGTGTTTGTAACGTTTCATTCGTCTAAGGTCATTATTTCGTGTTGTTTTGTTTACAGGTCTAGACATGATGCAGGGCAGTCATTTAGAGAATCTGAAAGCAGACATGAAAACCAGTCATCTTCTTCATCGTCATTCTCGACCCCATCTTCCTCGTCCTCCTCATCTTCCTCTTCTATGGCCAATAGTGCTGCACCAGGTTAGTACCAGGCACAACCCCTCTCCATACCTCAATAATACATTCGCAGACAGTTTTCATCAAGAACCCACTTAAAGACTTTATTGACACCCACATTCAGCTTGTTTCTACTGTAAATGGAATAATCAGGGATATAAT
Organism: Ctenochaetus hawaiiensis; assembly: GCA_029783645.1. Classification (NCBI taxonomy): domain Eukaryota; kingdom Metazoa; phylum Chordata; class Actinopteri; order Acanthuriformes; family Acanthuridae; genus Ctenochaetus; species Ctenochaetus hawaiiensis. The sequence continues at coordinate 7,919,730 of JAPZDY010000010.1, forward strand.
TTGAATATCGGGGACAAAACATGCTTAATTTTAACATCTTCTCTGTCACTAGAGCTGCCTGGTTTCTACTTTGACCCTGAAAAAAATCGTTACTTCCGCCTGTTGCCTGGACACAACAACTGTAACCCACTGACTATGGAGCAGTTAGAGAGGAAAGAGAGAGAGAGACAAAGAAACAAGATGCTGGAGGAGGATGAAAACCCCAGAAAAGTGAGTCTGTAGTGGGAGAAAACAATTCTGTTGCCTCTCTAGCCTTCAGTGTTTGTGATGTTGTTCCTTGAGCTTGAAGTTGTAAATGCCCGAGTTGTCATTTTCCTTCAAATAGAGCTTATTATATGAGTCACAGACAGAATATGCTATCTATAGCAATGACATCTGCCATAATGGCATGTCAATGCTGTGTTGTTGTTGTGTAAATGAGTATCAGAGTTCACCATTTATTAATTCTGGATTATTTCAGTAGATGAAATTGATATTTTCTGACATAGTAAAATGATCATAGTCGCAGACAATTAGTCATCTGAAATGCATAAATATCTAAATAGCAGTATTGCCTTGTTCTGCACACACACTGGGTTGGTGAGTGGGTTTCTTGATGTTTAAGGATGTGACCTGTGTTATCTTCTCTACAGAAAGCACCAAGAAAAGGACTGAACACTTCACTGCTGCTACAAAAAAGACACCTTGGTGTATTACCTGAGAACTCCTATTGCAAGTACTGTATTACACTGAATGTGTGCACATGTATACATGAACTTATATGCGTGGCTGTTCTCCTTGTGTCCTTAACATATAACAACACCCACAGCTGTAAGACATTACGGACAAAAAAAAGCCAACCAAAGTCTAACTTTAATGATAATCAGTTCTGTATGTGTTGAGAGAGTTTCCTTTGGAGCATTGCCAGCTACTAATAATGATGCTGATCACTCTTGACAGGAGTTTTGAAATAGTACAAAAGAGAGAAAAAAAAACCAAACACATGCTAATCTGTGCTGCCTTACAGTTATGTAAGTTAAATCCATTACAGTTGCAAGAGTTACCCAAATGTTTGACATTCATCCTACTGGCAAACATTTCTATAAATAAATAGAAGCCTGTTTTCAAACAGCTTAGAGGAGGTGAATTAATGATTCTGGTGAAGTAAATTGGGTGTGGATGGTTTTAGTGGGTGTTACCATGATTGTTGTGTGTCTCTAGGCTTGTGCATGAGGTGAAAGTCAGCGCAATGAGACGCCACAAAGTAGAGATCCAAAGCACAGAGAACAGCAACCCCAACACTGACAACTTCAGGCTCATAGTGGTGAGAACACACACACACACTTAGGCATCATCCTGACGCTGAATACTGCAATCATAACAGATGCTCCTAAAATAATCTATTTTTTTGCACCTGTTTTGCGGTTGGAAAAAAATCATTAGTACCTTTGTAAAATAATTTTTCCCTGTGTGAACACAATTCTTTCTCTTCTCTCTTAGGGAGACTCGGCATGTGAGCGAGTGTTCACAGTCAATGATGTGTCACATGGAGGCTGCAAGTACGGCATTATGAACTTCAGCAGCAGCAGCCAGGGATCTCTGTCTGTGGAAATGTGTGACAACCTCTACTTCACCAACCGCAAGGTGGGAGTGTTTCACAGGAGCTGGAGAAGTGACTCTGAACATGTAGACATATCATGAACCTTACTGTACACATCTCCCACCCTACATTCTAGGGATTATATGCTAGGAAATTAATTTTTTTCAGTAAAAATGTTTCTGTTGAAAAAGTGTGGTGACAGCTCTGCTTTGGCTGAATGCATTTCAGGTGAATTCCATCTGCTGGGCCTCAGTCAACTACCCAGACTCCCACGTCTTGTATCCTTGTACAGCTTTAGCAGAGCTCATCTTAGTCAGTTTGCATGTGTTAAAACTCAAGTGTTGCTTAGACATTGCAGGTATTCTCCTTAACTGAGCTGACTGTCAGGCTATGTCTGGTAGGAATGGCAGACACCCCTGGCTGCGTCAGTTTACTTCCTGCTTCCCTCTTCAGCAACTCCAACCCAGGTTGTATTAAAGACAACTGTTAATGGTTTCTCACACTAGCCTACTATACTGTATTATTGTAAAAGGCAGATTACACCTATTTTAAAAGATAGTTTTTTTTGTTTATTTCACCATTTTAACATATGTCCTCTCTCCTCAGACCAGCCGGGGATGCTCTGTAGCTTTAAGATATCCTCAGCCTGGTCATGTGCTTGGTGTCTGAATCCTCAGTTTGACAAGACCTTCAGCACTGGTATGTCCAGCACAAATCATCTCATATGTGATAATCATCATTTTTGGCCTCTGAGGAGTCTTGAGTTTGTTAGCTTGGCTTCAGTTTTGGGCTGTGAAACAGCCGGTGTTTTAAAATCTATTTACTCAGAAAGCATTTTAAAGGTACATCTTGGGGCTCAGATTTGCATTAATACATTTCATTCACTAAAAATGTTTAAATCTTAAATGTTTTTCTTCTTGCATGTATTGGCAGGTCTGTCTCACAGAGTTATAGTGAAAGATGCAGAGACGGGCCGAACACAGACGTACAGCACGAACAGCAGCGTCTTGGCTCAACAGTTTGCTTTGAGAGTGAGTTATATCTTATGCTAAAGCATGTTTGAGTTCTCTTGTCCCACAGCATAGTATTGATTAATGTGGAAAAAAAGAAAAGCCAACAAAATAAATTAACTCTTTTTGTCTTAGGTCCCTGTGTTGTTCAACGGTTGCCGATCAGGGGAGATCTTCAGCATCGACCTGCGGCAGCGTGGCCGCAGGGATCATAGCTGGAAGGCCAGCCGCTTCCATCAAGAGTCATCCATCACATCCATACGCGTCCTGCAGGATGAGAACTATCTGCTAGCTGCCGATATGCGTGGCCAGGTCAGATTATTGGCTTGAAAACAAGTGGTTCATAAATACTAAATTACTTATATGTTGATTATGTTTTGGTCCTGAGGTGAAGTTAGTATCCCAAGTGGAGACAGCTGCCATGAATTTGTCACAACAGAGCAAAAAGGGTGTCGACAATCTGGGAAAAGTTTCTCTTACAACAAATTATAGCATTGTTCTAACTGTAATTTAGATGTGGTACAAAGAATAATCGCTGTTAACCTTTTACTCACAACCTATTAGTAACTCTTTAGTAGCTTGGATCCAAATTCAGAACCGTGCTTTTACACAGTTAAAAATATTTCTGTTATCATTGTATTATTAACTGTTCTGTTTATCTCCTTTATGTACAGATTAAGCTGTGGGATGTACGAGTGACAAAGCCAGTACAGGAGTACAAAGGCCACTATAATGAGCACACCTACCTTCCCATCCATGTCAATGAGCCTGAGGGGCTTCTGTTGGCAGGTAGGAGAGAACGAAACTACTCGAAACAGACTTTAAAAAGCTTTAAACTGACTTAATAGAAGAGGGACAAGGTTTACAGCTGCTGTGCTCTAACATAAATAGTGTGAGACAACTTAAGCTTCAAGATTTAGCCATTACACATTTGCAGACAAGAGGACACCATGTCAATAAGGCATTTCAGAGAGAGTTTGAGAAAACTGCAGCATGCAAAAGATGTCTCATGTCTCCTCAAAGGTGTTTTCCAACTCTGATTGCAAAAACATAACGATCATTTTGCACTTCTCCCCTTCTTTGCCCTCCCCAGTTGGTCAGGATTGCTACACAAGGTTATGGAGCCTAAAAGACGGTCACCTACTGAGGACCATCCCATCACCCCACCCGGCCGCAAATGACCTGATCCCAAGCATCGTCTTCTCCTCCAAGTTGGGTGGCTGCAGGGGGCTCCCAGGCCTGCTCATGGCTGTCAAACACGACCTTTACTACTTCCCATACAACTCTGACTACCAGGAAGGAGAGCAGCAGGCTGGCTTTTAAAGAAAGACTAAAAAATTATTCATCTTACAGATCTTTTCTGAAAAAAAAAGGACACTCATTTTTTTTCCAAATTTATGGATGGAGTTAAATGCATATTTTATAACTGAAAGGGTTTGGCCAGTATGCTGTTCATTTCCAGAAGGCTAAACTGAACTTTGGAGTGGGAAATTTATCTAAAAAGAGTTACATCAAAGTCTCAGGGGAAATTATATTTTTTAAAGACTTAGTTGTGCCAAAAGGAAATCAAAGTGCTACATAGATGAGTGCACACAATTACTGTAGTTAGTGTTTTCTGTAACCTTTGCCAAAAAAGTGCACTTACTCATGACATGATTGATGACTTTAGTTTCTAATGAAATTTAGAACGTCACCAGTCTGACTTTAAAAAAGAACGATACTGTGTTTACACTGAATATCAACACATTTTCTGTCTTTGAATGAGAAAACATGATCTATTGCCAAATAAGACACACATACAGACTGAATTTCTGAAGTTTAATTCATATTTTAAGAGCATACATGAACATAAAGGTATTGATTTGTTCCTTGTGATATTTGTATTCAATGAACCTCTCTCTGAGATACGAACAGTGATGAGATAGTTCACTGATTCAGATTACGTCATTCCAGCTTATTTCTCGACACCATGACCAATCAGATAGTTACTTCCATCTGATAGTTAAAACTTCCATGTTAACCGTCACTAAAGTCAGATCTCACAATGCCTTTGTGTTCAGTAGAAATCCTAGCCGCGTCATATGTGACATTTATCATATGTCTGACAGTTATTGTCTTGTTGCAGTAAAGGCAACCTCAAACGTTGCTCACATGGTGCTTTTAGCTAACTAGCTACACAGCCTGAGTTGACAGAGTAATGGATTACTCTTCTAATTATCTCCAGTATTGAGGGGCCAGCCTCAAAGATGAACTGAAATCTTCTCTGTACCATATTGCTACTGTGAGCCAGCCACTCTATAAAAAGCGGGTTATGTTGCATTTCATCCCACTGCACTCAGATTTGTCTTGATAGTAGTTTTGACATTTTAAAAACAAAACGAGGCCATTAAAAAATTTCCCTATTTAAAGTAAGCTTATTTCCCCCATATATGTGAATTCTATATGTAAAATTTAAACAGTCCACGAGGACAGCATTATTAAGGCTGCTCTAATATTAATTGCCCATTCATATGCATAAACAACCACAGAGGAACAAGGGGTTAAGTAAGTAGTTATTACTAAGTACTTCTATAAGGTGGAATGCATCTCGGTGCTACAGTACATTATTGGCGCCTGATTGTTTGAATCCTCCTTGAAGCCAAAGAGTGGCAGGGAAGCTGAAGCTTGCAGAGCTCAAGCAGAGGAAAACTACTGTACAACCATTCAAACAAGCCGAAGTTTTTCCATCCATTTTTCTAAAGCCAGCACTGAATGCTATATCCAGGGCTCCTGCAGAGAAGAATACATGTGCTTACCTGGATGTCAGCTTAAGATGCTCAGTCAGTATTTCTATTAATTAACGGCTTTACACATGTAGCCCCAGACTACAAAAGGTGCTAATACTAGTGTGTAACACTGAGAGGGATTGTCAGAGGGAAGGTCAGGGTTTCATGTGCGTCGATATAAACTTTAAAGGATCAAGAGGGTAACATGGAAGTTTACCTGAACTCAATTGTGAGCAAGCATGTACAATATTCACTTTCATAAAAAAAACCTCAAGTTGTTTTATCTCTCCCACCTCTTTGATATTCAAGTCTCACTCTGATTCTTCACAGTGTAAAATATAGGCATATTAAAGTGAAATAGCATCAAGGGACTGAAGTGACATGAGGACGGTGTTAAAAACAATAAACAGAGTCCAATCTGCCACAGACAGTCTAGTGGCAGCCAGAAAACGCCACCAAAAAGACAACAGGAAACTGAAGCCTTTCAGTCAAAATGTTGTCAATTCCAGTTTTCATGGAGGACGATTTAACTCTCTCCTTTTATTCGTGCTCCTCATCCTGCTAAAGCTCCCCGGGTTTCTGGTTGCAGCTGTTGCAGACCCTCACTGGGTGGTCCCAGCCGCGGGATGGCACGGCGCGTCGCTCCTGAGAGCAGTCGTCACACACGCCCTGGCCACAGGAGCGACAGTGGTGGATCGAGAGACGCGGGGAGAACTCCTTCTGGCACTCGTTGCAGGAGTGGATGTCCTGATCTGGGACCCAGTAGGCCGGGCGAGCTGCGTCCTTCACCAGGCCTTGATATAAAGGAGAGGATGCAGCAGTTGTTATGACAACTGTGTCTACTAACAGAGCAATCTGTGACTTCAGAAATGAGGGAATAACAGACAGCTGGTACTGTGAAAAGTCAGAACTGCCCAGTTATTTTTGCCTTGCATTAAGGTTTATAGACGATTATTCCAACATCAGTATTAAAATGCTAAATAGTCACAAAGCAAGGAGGAAATTGTGGTCAAGAATAAGTAACTTTTAAATGATTCACTGATTACTTTCTTAGTTGACAGAACATTTTTGATTAGATTATTTTAAGCAAAATTCTGAAATGTTAATATCTGATTATAAACTGAATATACTTGGATTTTTTGACAGTAGATCAGATACAAAAAGACAAAGATATTACTTTGGACTCTCAAAAATTGTGCTCAGCACTTTTCATTATTTTCTGACACTGTAGAACAACAAGTAAATGATTAATTAAGAGAATTAATCATTTGTTGAAGTAATGTTTGTTGTTGTTTGATGATCTAATCTTCATTGTGTGATCATCAGTGAACACTGACATTGGATGGGTGGATATTCAACTGAAAACTACAGTCATTCTGAGTCACACACATAAAAACATCATCTCCATTTAAATGCTTTCAAATTGACCCAATCAAAATTGACCCAGTGAGAATAAAGGAAAGAAAATCTCTATCTTCTACCACATTTACAGCCTCAGGAGTTGGTAGACTGTTTTTTTTGTTAAAAATAGCTTGATAAAGTGATAGTTTCAGTTAGAGGGGTCAATTTGCATTGTTTTTATAATGTAAACAGATTTAATGCTCACCCAGAGGTATGTCAATAGCACCCACTACAGCTCCTAAAGTGTTCTGAACAGCCTCCCCGACCTTCCTGGCTATCAGGGTCCCTCCCTCCTCCTCCAAGGCAGCATCCAACAACTCTGCAACAGGGAAGCACACACACACACACACACACACACACACACACACACACACACTCACACATAAACACACAACCAGAAAAATATTCAAA
>JAPZDY010000010.1:7926995-7961705 GCA_029783645.1 Ctenochaetus hawaiiensis
TCAGAATCAAAAAACTCTGAAACAGTGAATCACACACACACACACACACACACACACACACACACACACACACTCACACATAAACTCACATCCAGAAAACTATTCAAACTGACGTCACACTGAAACATATAGAAGGACTTACCAGTGGGGATACCCCTGTTAGTGAAACAGGCGTCGCAGACACGGACAGGAGCAAGGCCCCAGCCCCTCTCCGGGACCGGCCGGGTTTTTGAGGAGCAGGAGTCGCAGAAACCCTCTCCACAGGCACGACAGTGGTGCTTGGTGTCGTTGGGCTGAAACTCTTCACCGCATTTATGGCATTTCTGTAGCACACACGATGAGGATTCCACATCAAGGTCACATCACTACTACCACATTGTAGAATCAATTTCGTTCAGTAATATTGAGATTTTGGAGATAACATTTTAAACATAATTTCCAAATCTTTATTTTTGATTTTTCATGAATTGATTTTCATTTTCCAGTTTTTAGTTATGTACCAGGATAAGGGAGTTGGGTTTCCAGTAGGTGGGAGCAATCTGGTCAGTAAGCCAGGAGGTGACTGCTTTGGCAGGTTTGACGCTGAGTTCAGACACTGACTGAGAAATGTACTTGACTCCATCCAGCAACCTCTGGGCAGCATTGTTGTTGTCTTTCAAAAAACCATCGGACTAAAAAGGAAAGGAGAAAGAAAACAGTTAAGATACAGATGAATGTACTAACTGACTCCCTCGCACATTCATACGACTCATAATTTATGTATTGTTAGAAAATCTCAAGGTAACATTCAGTGTTTTGGTCATGTTTTAACAATTGTGACTCACTATTAACAGTGAATACTGGCCACAATGCTGACAGTGCAATGACTTCTCACTAAACTGCAAACATACAATAGCACAGCCTTAATGGCTGACAAATAGCATGTATTATGCATGGCATTAAAGCCTCTGCACTCAGCATTTTTGACTAAGCCTTGCTTGAATCATAATGGAAAAGTTCATAAACAGCATTTCTTTCCTCATATATACATACAAGCAACTGGCAGCAGGAATATAATTTATATAAAATGCCGCTCAATTTAAATTCCACTCAAAACCTTTGAAATCTTAGCTTACAACTTTGTTTAACTGGTTAAGGCAGACTCTCATTTAGGCTGTTCCACTGTAGCCTTACCCCTGGCCAGATGTGCTGGATCTCTGTTCTGACCACTGTTTCCACTGGGTCCTGGTTTCCATACCAGTACTGTCTGCTTCTGTAGATCACTGCACAGTTGGGGCACTCGATAACATACCTGGACAAAGACAAAAAAGATCTTAGTTACAGTATTAAAGAGAAAAATCTTGGTGCCTCTTTGTCCTGGAGCTGCTTACATCACAAAAAAGCTACTCATGCTATGTGCATCTGTATATAGCCAAGGATAACTAGGAAGCATGATAGTTAGAGTGTGACCTCAGGTAGGAGATGAGTTTTGCAGCTCTTAATGCATTCATGTGCAGTTAAACTCTCTGAGTGAGTATCCAGAAGTTTTGAAGTTAATAACGTTTGTTGTAATTTTGTTTGTGGTAAATTAAAATGACTAAAAAAAGCACTGTCTGAGAAAATGAACAATATCACCCTATATGCAGTCATTTGCTAAATTTGTCTCAAGGGCTCACCCTAAGAGGTCTAAGGGTACAAGTAGGCAACATTTTGGGTGGGTGCTCTTACATACAGCATGTTTAAGAAGTAGGCTGCTGAATTCCAACATGACAGAGAGAAACAACCACACAAAAGCCGATGTTAGTTTTCTCAGACAGTCCCGACTTTTTATTACTGTCTAAGTTTCTGCATAATCACTTAAAGAGTTGAACTGTAAGTTCATGTAACAAGAGCTGGATGACTCATCTCCTCCTGCCTCAGGCCAAAACATATAAATCAGCTACCATACAATTTGCTTCTTACATCCTCTTTTATTGTTCTAATTGAGCTAACTGACAGTGAAAGGAAAAAGAGTTATAATTTACAAGTAGGTGGGTTACAACTTAGGGATATTTTCCCATTTTCACTATAATTACAGAGATAATTTGAATTATTTCCGTTAGGATGGAAGATATTTTCAGTCATCTTCTAAATGGTTCTGTGGCAGCTGGACTCACCCAGACCAAGCATAGATGGCCAGGCCAAACCACGGTGAGTCAGACGAGGCTGTCGTTTTGGGAACCACCACCACCTCCTTCCCTCCCTCATAGCAAGCCTGAGAAGTTCAGCACAGACACTCAGAACCTAGTCAAGCAGGCATACTTTGACAAAAGCATGTGGGGCATTTCGGGGTTTGTACTTGCCTTGCAAGTGTAAATGCGATTGTCATACTGTGCAGAGTAGCGGCAGCGATGTTTGGCTTCGTGGTCGAGTCCTTCCTTTAGATGATTCATGCTTCTCTTGCAGCCTGAGCTAAAAGTTCGAGCACAACAAGTCAGAAACAAAGGTCAGAATCAGTTTTTTAAAATATTTAGGGGACATGCTTATATTTATACAGGAGGATGTTTTTGGAAACATTATCAATCTTAACCAAAAAAAATACTGTTACAGTACTTATTAAGTTTATGATACTATTTTACAATGTTGTCATTTAGAGAACCATTGGAGTAAAATACAAATACGGATTAAAATCATTGTACATTGTCACGATAAATACAGACTTGGCTGTTTTTCCTACCAAAGGCTCAGTCAAAGTCATTGTAAACAACTGACTGAAACTGAGAAATAAACAGGTCTGTGTGTCTGACGGAAAAGCGCCTTCATTATGCCTCAGAAGCTGCTGTGAAATCTAAGTATGTTAAGATAAGAGAAAGACACGTACCCACAGCTGAGGCAGATGCTACAGCAAGTAAAGTACTCATCTGGAAAGAATGAATTACTGGTCATATGCTCATCTGGAATATCCCCACTGAAGCTCTCGCTCAGGGCCTGAAGGAAGGAGCCAGAAGATGATGGAGGGACAGCAAGAGTCAACAAGATTTACTCTAAATTTGAATAATTCCGTCGGCTAAAAATATAAACATGAATACCTTCATAGCACAAACAAACAAATGTGTTCTCTATGCATCATGTCACAAAATAAAGCATTAATATATGATCCACACTTCGTCAGACATTTATGTTTTATTACCTGAAGAGCCTTATAGATTACGCTGGCAGAGCGTGGCGAGCGGGTGGTGTTGTTATCAAGCTGCTGTTCCAGGCTGCGCAGCAGACCGCTAAAGTCCGTGGGAGGGTTGTAAGTCCGAGTTCCACGGTACTGAATTGAGCTAAATGCTTCTGGGAACAAACCCAGCTTTCTGAAACGTTCCTGAAGAAGACGCTCGGCTGATTCAGTGGGTTTGTCTGGAGACACAGAGCAAAGAGTGAGACAGTCTTACTCATTCATTCCCTCAAAAGTACAGTACCAAGTGCTTATTTCAGGTACCTGATCCTAGTAGCTTAGTGTGGACTGTCTCATGGAAGATGATCACAGCAGGACCCAGGGTGGACAAAGGGACATCCAGGCCACAGCGGGTGGTGGTCGCTTTCAGCTCCTTGGTGAAATGTTTAAGGTAGGCATCTGATGCATCACCAAGGAACTTGAAGAGATCGTCATGGAGACGGTCAGCATGGGTTCGGTAGATGACCACATCAGAGATAGCCAGAACTTTAAGGAGCAGTCGGGTTCGCTGACCCTGATTGGCTCCTAATAAGGAAAAACATAGTGAATACCTGTTAATTTTTAACTACCCCTTTTTTATCTGATGCTATTAAACAAATCCATTGTTTGTGCATTACCAGCCCCAAGCAGTCCCTCTGTGTCAATGACTACAACCCGGTGCACAGGATCCATAGCTGCCCACACACCCACGGTGCAGGATTCTTGGGTGGGTGAGGTCTTGAAAACTTCACGGCCGAGGAAAAATGTATGGTTCAGGGTGTGGGACTTGCCCTCCCCAGTGTTTCCAAAGATGGAGACCACCTTGAGGAGCTCATCTTCCCTACAGCCCAGTCTGCTAACAAAGTCCTCATCATCCTTCACCTGGGAACCCACACAAGATCACCCCATCATCAAAACACCACCTAAATGAGGTGCTATCAAAACAAATTAAATATGCTCTAAACCGTTTACCTGCATTTCCTCCCTCTCATCCACCAAAAGGAAGCTGCACACTCTCTCCAGCTCGGCTTTCAGGATCTCCATCTGTGAATTCTCAGCAGGGATGCTATTATCCTGGGGAGCTTTGACAGGTGGGTAAGGTGTCAGAGGGTGCTTCCTCTTGTTGACTCCGCTGTGGGTGCGTTTCTGGCAGTCCAAACACAGATTGATCTTACAGCCCTGACAGCGCACCACCGCTCTGAGCCGTCCGCCGTTGACAGAGCAGCTGCTGTCCCCTTTGCACGAGTCGCAGAAAGGAACGTGGCCTGGCGCGATCCGAACCCGGTCGTGATTCCTCATCCGCTCCTGGCGATGGAGCTCCAGTTCACAGCGAGCACACTGCAAGCTGCCGCATTCATCACACTCAAACGCAGCCTCATCTGAACCCCCACAGGCGTAGCTCTCCTGACAGCCCAGGACTGTGTTCATTCCTTTATCTACAGTTGGACCTTGACCACTCATCTCAAATCCAACAGGTCAAATCAAGACAGGTGGTACTGCGAAAGCAATGCAGTGGAAGACACAGAGATAAGGCTAAGTTGGGCAAATCTCTGACCTGATGTGACACAACCCTTTGTGTTGAAATCCTCCTAACAGCAAATTCACTTATATTTTACTCAAAAAGTATCATGAAACGCTCAGCTGAGGGCCTTGTTGCAGCTTACTATTGAAGACTGTCCTCAGTCTTCAAAAAGACATGTCAAGGCAGCAGTTCCAAACACTTGTCCAAATAAACAACTACTTTGTTTTTGGCACAACAGTTTGCTAGCTAACATTAGCTGTCCTGCATCTCAACTTGTACAGCTGCTATTTAAAAGTAACCCCGTATACTCGTCATTACATCTAAAAATACGGTCTGAACTCAGTAATAAATATTTCATATATCTTTAGCAACACTCGGGACCCACTTCTGAAGAAACAAACAACCGTCTATTCAATCGACTAACCTAGCAGTAGTAGCTACCAGTCCGATGGACGACGACTCGTTAACTGAAATGCTACCTCATCACAATCACAAGCTGGACACGTAGACTGTCCTAACATCATAACACCAACAGCCACAGCTACAGCTAACGTTGGTGACAAAGTTAGCTAGCCGAGCTATTTTGTGTCAGTCTCAAATAGATGTTATTGCTTTTACGTGTACCAGCTGATCGGCTTGTTTTTATCCAGAGTTCAGAAGTCATGAAATTCATTGCATTATGGGAAACGTAGGATTTGTGAGCTGAAAAGACAAAGAGTAAAATAAGTAGCTTTACTCTACTCATGAACAATGTTTTTGATTATATGTTGGATATATTAATTGGCAATCCCGATTTTTTTCCCAAGAATGTAGCTTGTACATGGTAATTTAAACAAATTTAACATAGATATAAAAAAAGTTACAAACCGTTACCCATAATGCTCTGCACCTTCCAGCTGCTATGGGGTCCACTTATGTTTTGATCGGCGTACACCGACGCTCAAACGGTCGAACGGACACAGTAACCAATATAACAAAACACATCAGTGGCGTTGTCGTATATTTTTAATTGCTTGTACTGAATACTAAGATGCCCGAGATTATCGCAAAAAATGCGAATTGATATTGCTCGACGCCTTTGATGTTTGATTTTAGCAATACTACAATTTAACAACATTCAGTCTGGACAACACGGTATTGGTATCGAGCGCATCCAAAGTAGGAATTGATTTTTGCATCAATTAAGCCGCAACGTTACTGTACTTGGCTTAGAAATTTTCTACGTTTTTTTCCGTATATTTTTTGTTTGTCCACAATTAATTAGAGATGTTCAGTTTCAGCTGTATGCATGTATAATCTGCCTTTCCTCTTTTAAAAGGCAACACTTTTATGTTTTCCTTCGTGACTGACCTTGCCTGTTCAGATAGATCAATGCTAGTAGCCTGTCTGTAGCGTTAGCTTGCTAAGCTAACCTAGAAAGTTCCCGTAGCTAACGTTCTCGTTTCTTCGATTCTCTGTCTTTTTGTTGCGTTCATGATGGAAGATGAAACGTTCCTTGACATCAGTGGCAAAGCCATATCTCTGGACTGTCAGAGTCACTCCAAATTTTGCAGAGAGTTCACAGTCAGCTCATCTAAAGTGTCCATAGGCAAAGTGCTGGCGTACACCTGCTGTGTTTGGCTTTTGGCTTACACAGTTTTCTTCTTCACAGAGGTCAGATGAATATATATCACTGAATATTACCATTCCTAACATTAAGTCAATGTATGAAATTATTTTTTTCTTCTAGAATTGAAATATACCGCTCGAAGCCTATCATTTAATGGTTACAAACATATCATGAACATGTAAATTATACACTTGTCTAAACTTTACTGTAATTTCACTTGATCATTGAGAGTACAAACAGTGGTATTGAGGCATCCAGTCAAATATATGACAATGGTTTTTTTTCAGCATTGTCCAGCTCAAGTATCAGTAAAAGCTTCCTAATGAGTATGCTGACTGTGTTAAACCAGACTAAGATACTTGTTGTGGAGAAAATATGTTTAATTCTCCTTTTGATCTATAAATATAAATGATGGAAATGACATTGTTTATGAGTAGAATACAATGTTTCAAATGAACATCTCATGTGATCATATGAAGCTGAATGAAACCTTTGTGTGACTCTTTTCCTCTTTTGCAGAACACAGCTGTTCTGTCCGGTGCTATACTCATCACTCTGGTCGGCATGATGCTTCACATACACTTTGTGAAGGTGGACCATGAGTCGCTGCTTGTCATTGGCTCCTTAGGCATTCAGCTTTCCTCAAGCTATGCCTCAGGCAGGGAGACCACCACATTTATTGAGATGAGTAAGATCAAGGATATTGTCATCAATGAAGCTATCTACATGGTGAGTATATCCCTCTGTCCAGCACCACTGTGCAAATCATTTAATGCTGCATTATTTATGGCTTTCTGAGTTTATGCTTATTTTTGATGAGTGGATTGATGTCAAATGTTTTTATTTCAGCATCAAATCATCTATTACCTCTGTGTGCTGTTGAAGGACCCCTCAGAACCTGATGCAGTGTCAAGTGTTGTGCCCTTGTTTCAGGTGAGATTAAATGCAAAAATGTGTGCTTTCTTGTAAGTTACTTTTTGTATATTTTTGTATCTAGTTTCACTTTTGTAAAAAAGCTTTTATTACATGCAGTGTTATTAAGAATCACAACATGATTCTAATGACCCTCCTTTTCTCCTTCTCAGAGTACCAAGCCAAGGCTGAACTGTTTGGTAAAAGTTTACAAAAGCTGTCAGGAGATTCTTTCAAAGTGCTGATGACACACGTTATACATTAACTGTGTTTCGGGTAATGCATTCATTCGGGTAATGCATGCATTATTCGATGTGCAGTGTGTTTATTATGATTTTTTTCCCTTTTACAACTTCATGAATCACACATCACTCCTAATGTGAATATATCCTGAAGAACACAAAAAAAGAACATGCTGCTGCATTGGAAAGACCTATATTGGCGTCATAATGACCTTAAGTTGTACTTTGTTGTATAGTTACTTGAATAACTTAATGGCACTGATCTTGGATTAATTGTTTAAACCAGAGGAGCTATACCTTTTTAATAGATATTTATATAAAAGATTAAATGACCTTTAACCTTTACCTTTACCTGTACCTTAAATCACAAGCCCTTTTTCTTATTTATGCATTTAAAGGTTATGTGACTAATTATGCAAATTTCAGACTTTTATGAATATTCCTACACTGTATTCTTACATTAAAACATTTTTAATAAAACATAACTAATTAACTTGTTTCTTTTCTTTCTTTTTTTCTCTTTTTCTGTCCCCTTTTATTATGACTGGTAGAGAATATATAGTTAAGGGGTTATGTTTGTAAGTGGCTTTATATTTCTTTACCAGTAGGGGGCAGCATCAAACTTATTCAAACTCAGTCGCAGATTAACTTTTAAAAATTAGGTTCTGGAATTAGTTCAGACCAAAGCACTTCAGATATACAGACAGCATATTTGATTCTCTATTTGTTTTAATTACATAAGAAAACTACACAAGCAAAGAAGATGTGGAAATGTAGTGTCAACATGTCTTGTATATACAGTACAAACCTTATAAATAGAGATCCTCACCTTCTTCCTCAAATATATTTTCACTTCCTCATAACTTCATATACCTTTCATCGTCTGTCACCTTACTTGTAACCTGATAAATCAGACCTGTTCTCAGAAATGTTGCACAGGGTTACTTCACTGACAATGTGACAATAGTAACAGTGTATGCAGCATTAAGTTTAGAATGAGCTTTGCTGCAGTGAGGCTACCAACAGTTTGATGAGCCTTTACATCTGGTTACAATGTATCATGAAGTATAAAAGAACTGACTAATTTTTTTCTTGTAACCTTCTTATACTTGGAAAAATATTAAATTATTCGTGATCCTGTCAGTGTCTTGTCAAAGATTAATCCTAATTTAAGAAGTTTGTCTTTCCACTTACTGCTATGTTAAAAAACAAGTCACAGCCAAGCAAAGAAGCAGTAGTTTTTGAGTAAGGAGTATATATGTCCAGTGCTTACGTAAAGCAAATGGAAACACCATCTAAATACATTAAGTGATATGATACAAATATAGAAGATGTGGCATTCAGGTTCTGCAAGTAGCAAAAGCCTCAAAGGCTTCCTGGTTGCAACTCATCTATAACAATATAGTTGAAAGTTTAATGGGTCACTGTTGCCCAAAGTTTAAAGTTCACAGCCCTTGTTTTCACCACCACTTGGCCTCAGTTTCCCCTCCAGGCCTTGTATTTTCCATCCATTCCATTTCTCGATGACCATCTGCAGCTCCCAGTTAGACCTGCATGTGAACTCCATCCTCCACAGGCCAACAAAACAAGCAGAAGAGTGTGATTTTCACGGGGCAAAGCGTTACGCTGCTGTGAAGAGTGGCCCTCTGACAGGATAATAGTCCCTCCTGGAGGTGCGAAACAGCCAGGAACCAAGCAGAGGAGAAAAACCTGGGAGTGACACCTCAGGGCTTTTCTAAATAAGCCCCATAAACCAGAAACCCCTCTGAGTGTAAATTACAGGTAGTGTGGAGGTTTGGCTGGCCAAAAACACAGTAAGGCTTTTTTTAGCTAGAGGTGTGGACTGTTAATTACCCCGTTTTATAATAGGACTGTAATTTCACATTTACTTTTGTTTTTCACTTCTTAAACTTAGGAAGGTTTTGGACTTAAAACATTTCCAAAGAATAAATACTGAACTCTTTTGCTTGTTCTCCCACTGCTGGTTTTGATTAAATCTGTGTTTTATGTACTTCTTGTGGTTATCTGATGCAAAAATGGTGGGTGCGTGAGGTTGACCGAGTGTTATGGGTGAAGGAACCTCATGATGGTAGCGGAGGAACTGGAGCCCCACTGAGGCAGGGAGTTGCCCTTTTACCACCTGCAGTGCACACACATACACACACACATGCACACACCCACACGTGTGCACACATTCAAATCTACTCACATCAAAGTATAACAACAACATATTCAGAGATTGTTAGGTCAGTTAAAGGAATGGCACAGCATTCTGGGTGATATACACTTTGTTACTTTTTTAAGTCAGTTTAAAAGGTCGTTTGCAGTTTTTACAAAAGTCTGTTAAAACTACAGGCATCAGTCAATTAGCTTAGCTTAGCATCAGGTCTAGCTAGCATAGCAGTTTTATTACACTCTTTGCCTTTGTTTTGTATGGATTACAAATACTAGGTATAACGGGTTATTTAGTGAGTTTTTCAGGTGCTTGTAGATGGATTTTGTTAGCTTCTCACAAAAGCCAGACTCGCTGTTTCAAGCGTATGTGCTATGCTAAGCTAACCAGCTGCTGGTCCAGATATATGACATCCTACACACTACATGTTGTATCAATCCTCTCATTAACTCTTAGCCAGAAAGTTAATAGGCTTGTTTCACATGTCAAACATTTACTGCTTTTAAGGTTGAGAGGTCCAACAACTTAATCTAACAGAAAATATATATGCAGTAAAGTAAAGTAAATTTAACTTGAATCCAACTTTTTTTTTTTTACAAAAATCTAACCTTTAACCTAATGTGCAAAGTTTTGACATGTTGCGCAACAGAAACTGTTTTACGAAATGCAATGTTGTGTCTTTGTACTAGTATTCTTGTGCATTAAGAGAGAAGAAAAGAAAGAATGGCGCCGTTTGCTATGGTCGGTTTTTACCCACTCTTCTTACTGGTCCACACAGGCAGGTGTAACTTGATGTCTGTTTGGATTTGAATTTTAAAAAAAAATCTTTCTCTGGTAATGTCACAGGGAGTTTTATCTGTCTCTTTGTTCTCCCTTTGTTTAACCCTTGGGTATCTTTCTGTGGGACGTATTACCCTTGAGGTACTTTTCTCTATGAAGGATTTTACACTCTGTCATTGGAGCTTTATAAGAGTTTTTATTTCTCAAATTAAAGCAAATATTTTTTGCATTGGCAGGTAATAATGTATAATATAAATAATGTATAGTGTAAGTTTCATATCATTTTACCTTGACTGTGTAATTTGAGCTTACCTTAGGGACTCAAACCGAAAAACCTCATTGTTCCTTACCCTAACGTTCAAAACGTACTCCATCACCTGTTTATCTAAGCACATGCTCCTCTTTGTTTATTATGTGCATCTTACAAAAAGAGGCTAATTCAGCCAAGAAGAAGGGAAAAAGCTGGGAAGAAAATGTCTAGAATGGTTGTTTCTGAGGCTTTAAAAGGCTTGGAAAGATTCAACCAAGGGGAAAAAATATATCTCTTCACTAGCAGATACATCATCAATGTGCAGATTTACAGAAATCAAAAATCTATTCATGCTCAAAGGTGCTCAACTGCTTACTCACTATACTAGACTGTGTTAAGGACAACAGAGTAGCAGATAAGACTGAGCTGCAGGTGAAAGGATAAGCCTGGTCTGCTGGATGGCATTGTTAAACCGGTCTTGGCACGAAAGAACACATCGGATTCTCTGGAACCTTTGTGGCAACATGATCCACTTAACAAAGGTTTATTCTGGCTGCTGCAGCACGTCATATGAAAAAAGGACCACGAGAGAAAAAGAACTAAGTACAATTAAAATCCAATCCTCTTGTTTTTCTTCTTTTAGCTGCCGTCTAGCACAAACTGAGCATCTTGCATAGTTTTATGATATTGTGTGGAGTAGTTCATCCACCTCTGCAAAAACCACCCTCTTATCTCTACTTTCACTATTCAAATTCAACTGCTGCATTGTGTCCTCAATCTAAAGCTGGTCCCAGATGGGTAGTTTGAATACATGGCTGTGGAGTATTTAATTTAAAGTTGCCTACAGAAACCTTGATAAACCACTGTGAGACCGACTGGCAAGAAACTTAACTTGTGTTCCCACTTTATGAGTATATTTTCAGACTCCATCAACGCCGTAACTTAAGGAAGCAATGCTAAATTGCTCTGTATGTCTGTAACCTGTGAGACTAATGGCTCTCTGTCTTCAGGGGAAGACTTATTTACTCAGAAACCTGTTTGCAGCTCTGGACAGGAAAGTCCAGCCCTCCTTCTGTCCTGTCACAGGTGACAATGTTGAGGCCGCCAAATTGTATTTACCTAAGTTATCATTCCCGAAACAAACCCGTTGCTGCTGCCAAATCAAACCTTTGACGTCTTGAGACTCTAAGTACTCATATGAGGACATTACATTTTTGTCTTTCTGCACCATGTTACTTCATTTTTTAAAACTTTTACCCAGTGCCCCCATATGAGGACATAATTTTTTGCAAAAACTACTTCCTGTACAAAGACAAAGTTTAGTTATTATACTTATAAGGTTAAAAACGTAGGCCCTACTAATACCAAATAGCTAGGATAAATAAAAAATGCACACAAAACAAAAGCTTAGGGTCTCGGGAGGTTAATAACATAGTCAGTATGGCTTGATGATTCTGTTGACTCTTTGGAAAAGTGACAAACAAGCTCTCTCTGTCTAAGCCTTTTTTTTTTTAAATAACCGTATCAGTAAGTACATATGCAAATTACATTTCAAAATTTCAATGAAAAGGACTCCTGGTGAGCCACGCCCCTTGCAGAGCGTCACCTGGTAAATGTGAGGTAAGTGAAACGAACTTCCAGTCAGACCAGCTGGCAGCAGATAAGAGAGCCAGAAAGCTGCTCTACAGGTCTGTCAGGGGGAGCTGACGGCAAAGAGCGCACACACACATCCGTTTGCTTTGTTTGTCTACAGTCAAAAGAGCCTGGCCATTGTGATGAGTGTATATGAGCATGAAGCCCTGTGTGAGCATATGAATACAGCTCTAAACTGCCATATTCAAATCTATATTGATGCATTTAGTGGTCTGGAAATGAGTGATTTGACTGTTGAGTGTTTTGATTGCATGTGTTTGTGTGTTTGTGTGTCCTCTTTTCAGTCCCATATCAGTCATATATGTTGTGGTGTGATGACAGCTTCTCTGTTTCTTCACTCTCAGTGGTGCCACAGTGTCTGTGATCAGTGACTGAGTCAGACAATAATATGGTTTGCATTGAATTCTGAAGGCTATAAATTTTTTAAAAAAGGGCTAATAATAAGCAAATGTGACTTTCAAGATGGTGTTTATGGAGTGTTTGTTTAGTTTATGGTTTTAATTGTAAATCAGGCTGAAGGAACAGACCTCAAACAAACACACCAACATGTAAGATCTTAGTGATGCCATTTAATGCAATAATCATTTTAATCTAAATAATCTTCAAAACTTTTGAGTCAGTTCTAATTGTGAATGAATCATGCTAATGCTAAAAACTGCTCTGAGACAGTGACTGATGTAATGACAGGGCTTTATGCCTGATAATAGAGCAGAATACACATGCACTGTATGTGTGTCAGGGATAAATACAGTACGGCTGCTCTACAATCAGCTGTTGCAGAGATGGGAATTTTGACGAGGCTGCTCCTACAGAAGATCCCCCATGGTCACCGCATACCGATGTCACACGTTCCACACGCAAAATGACATCACATGTGACAGACAATTGATGGAATGAGTGTATGAGGATTAGCACGTAGAAGGAGAAGAAGAAAGACGGGATTATTATACTATCTTCTGTTCTTTATAAATATCAGAATCTCACTTCTATTTTGACTTGAAAAACTGACAGATGACATACAACTCAAATATGCCACTAAGAGTAGAACAAATCTGTTAATTTAGAGAACAAATGGCTTGTTTAAACGCATATATGTTAGGGAAGTATTTTTTAATCCATTCTTACAGCTTATAAAAGATATTTTAGAGATACATTAAAAAGAGTAATGACATAATTGAAATTGCCTTCTCGTACTATATATACTTATGGATATACTTGGAGTCAGCAGCAAAGGCAACGCTCTCTGGATAGTAACTACAGATAATTATCTTGCTAGTTGTCTCCATATCCAGACGCTTGGAAAACCCTGCAGCGAGTTTCTGTTACATCATGAAGAACATGACGCGTCCCCATTTCTCCAGGAGACACGTGTACCTTGCAGAAATGAACAGCATGTATATGAAGAGTTTTACTATCAAATCTGAGGACATCTCACTAGTTAATGAGCAGAGAAGAAGAAAAACAGGCGAGAATGTCGGTCAACGCTGTGTATGTAGGTCTCATTCTGTGATCGAATTAATCCACTGTTTGAGTTTGGTCATGTTTTCCTAAGGTAAACAGTTGTCAGCAGGCCTGCTTTACATCACCGCAGTTGTGTTGACATGGAATAAATTAACACTGCTTAATGTCAAAGCATGTAGACAGTGTTCTGTGGAGGTGTGAAGGTATCTTCATCTGAGGTTTCTTCCTCTTCCTTTTCTTCCTCTTTCTATTCTACTTATTATTACTACTGGGGAGGAACAGACATTTGTTGTATAAATTAGATAAAATCAACCCTCATTATATCCTATTATATCAAACTCTGTCTTGTTTTGGTAACATATGTCCCAAATTTGTGATCATCACATACAACAACAAGTATGCAAAGGACAACCAGCTAAAGGTAGAAAATAATGATAAAATCCTTGAATCAGAGCATTTTGTATGACTAGAACTACGTACATATACTCAAGTGCTAGAGGGAAATATTGTGCAATTGTAATATTGTGACACTTATAATAACTCTTTTCAACAATTTGCCACAACCCAATTTTGCAGTTACACATTCTGCTCTGTCCTTTTTTTTTCAAAATAAGACAATAGTTTCTTAACAAGATTTTTAAGAATTGAAACAAAAATGTGCAAAGATTAAACACTTTAAAAAAATAGGTAAAATCAGCTCCGCCTCAGCCAGGAAACTGCAGTAAAAATACTGCTCACTCTAACATCTGTGTTGAGATGTAAAAACCAGATAGGGCTGGATGGATACTTTTACTTATGTAATCTTAGGCACATTTTGCTGATAATACTCTGTGCGCTTAGTTGCGTAAGATTTTCAAATACAGAACTTTTAATTGAAAATGAGTGTTTTACATTTTGTATTTCAATTTTTGCCTTAATAGACATTTTGGGACATATGCCAAGATAGATTGTTGCATGAGTGTGTCTGTGTTATCGCGTGATTTGGGTATTTTAAACATACCATAACAAACATAATAAACTAAGCTAACAACCCATCAGACTGAGGTAGAGGCAGGTAAGCAGCCTTAAGTCAAAGTGTAAAACTGGTTTTGTCCATGAGGCTGGTGGCTCTAGACGGAGCCATAAAACTGCTGTTTCTGGTTGAGCAACAAGGATCTTACTCTCACTCAGAAAGGTCGGTCTCTGTGGGGAGACTTTCCAAAGTGTTGTCATACACTTACAATGACAGTCTGAGCCTGTCGGGGGCAAACACAAGCACTTTTACTGGTCAAAGGCTACTGTGAAAGTGCAGTTTCCCCCAAGGATTACAATCAGGGTTACCATTGCAGTCCGTTTTGCAGCTGCTGGATGAGGCTGTCACTGGACCAGTTTAAATTTTTTTATACCTATTAATCACTTGGGCACCACAATGTTAAATGTATGTATGTTAAACATATGTTTAAAAAGTACCAGAGTTTTACCATAAGTTTAGGGTTTTAAAACTTCTTTCCCCCTTTCTAGCCAATAGTAATATAAATCCTAATAGTACCACTATTACTACAACTCCTACTACTCTTGCTAATAATATTAATAAAGGTTTAAATGTAAACAATATACACAGTGAACTTTGTTATGAACGTAGCAGAATGTAGCAGCTCTTTGTTGACTTTATCCTAATCAGTCTTTTAGTTCCCCCATTAGACTGATTTCATAAGAAGTTAAGAAGTACTGATTCGTATGAATTCAGTCTTATCGCTTTTCCCTTTCCTGATGAGGACACACAGACACACTACTTTGATGTTGACACAAACAGGCTGAGTAAGCTGATTTACTGTGCTCTGAGTAACCGGACGGCAACCAGTCACTCTCTGCTGAACAAGTCCAGACACACCTGATTGTCCTGAACGAAACACACAATATCTATTGTCATTTACCCATGAGACTACATCATGTGTTGGCAAAGAGTCATCAGTGTCTGTCTGTTCTGACTCTAAAGGTGGAAGTGTGAGTGTACCTGTGTACCATTTTTCCTATTGTACTACATTATTCCCACAGTCATGTATCATTTCACTGTACCTTAGCATATTGGTTCCTGTATGTTTGTGCGTGTGTGCGTATCTACACATGGGAGAGGGTATGTGGGACAAGAAGGCTTCAGTCTCCTCGCATCATGCCCTCACTTGCTTCATTGCCACCATGTGTACTGTGTGGATGTCACAACAACCCCTGCCTCCCTCCTCTCTTTACTCCCCCAACGCCACTGTGAGAACACCTCACCCTCTTGATTCCCAGACGTGGGACACACCCAGTTCACAGGCCGACAACCAATCAGATCACTATTCCCATATGCAAATGACGCTCACAAACATGGCTCACAAACATGGTTAACTGTCACTTTTTAAACCTTTGAATAAAAATCAGTGACACAGTTACAAAGTCTCTGTTTGTCTGCCCATCTCTTCTCCAGCTCGATGCATGACTGCAAGACTGCAGATTAAGATGCAACTTGATAAACTGCACAAAACCAAACTCAGTGTCACTGCTTAAGGCGCCATCTTTGTTTTTTTTGTATTTCATTTACCTTGGCTATTTTGACATATACCTGTTAAGGGCAAAAGAGGAGATGATATTCACCTAGATAAGCTAACAAATCTAAATATAGCACCTTATTTTTCATATGATATTAGATTACCTACTGAGGCAATTTTATTCTGCTTATCAATTTTTTTGCACCTTATTTTTGTTATTTTTAAATCTCAGTTGTGTTTCAATTAGTTAAAACATCCATACAGACTATGTGAGTAGGTCAAAAATCACAAAGGGGATCGATGACAACTGTGTTATTCAAAAAATATTCATATAATTTTAATATTACACGTATAGCAATGTCTTGTAAATAATAGATTCCATCTGATTTTTTCTGTTTTGCCCTGTTCTTTGTGCCACCGACCCTAAATTGAAAAGTATAATAGTTGTTTTTATAAAATTTACGACAGTTCTGCCTACAGGACTCTAAACCTCTCTATACTTGTATTTTTTAGTTAATTCATTTGTAAATAAAGCAGACATAAAACAAATTTTAAAATTTTTTCATAGGTTGTGATCTGATTATCCTGTCAGCCCTTTTATGTACCTCTATCAGTCTAAACTTACATTTAGACTTCTGTCACAATAGCTTACATGTTTTTTTGCTGGTATATTTTAGATCCACAACCAGTGTGCATCTCTCTTGATAATGAAGCCAAGCGGTAACGCTCTTCACAGCCCCCAACCGAGACATGGAGAGCTTCTCACAACAGAGAGACATTGACTCTTTTAAGTCAAATCAGAAATCAGATGCTAAGATCTGTCGTAGATACTCTCATTCTCTAATCTGGAAAGATAATACAATCGTTAGCTGGTGATCTTCCAAAGAATGGGTTAGCAGATGTGACCTGCAGTGAGGACAGTGTGTGATTGAGATTGTGACACCTTTGGTGAGTAAACCGTTCGTCAGATTACCTGTGATTTTCATCATCGAAACAAGCCTGCACTTAAAACACACAGGGCTTGATGATTTCACAATAAACAAAATCAAGTTTCACTGTAAGAACAAGTAATGAGTAAAACTGAAGAAATCACAGAATAATCTTATGAAAGTCTTTTCAAAAGTACTTTTTGTATTCAAAGGAAAATGCCACTATTTGAATACATACACTCAAAGAATCATAATTTTAGATAAAATTTAATTTGCAACATTAAAATCAGTGAACTATTAGCATTTGGAGGAACTGTATGAGATGAAACATGTTGTACCTGCTACACAAGCAAAATTTTCAACTTTTTGAATTCACAAACACAAAATAAGGACTAAGTTCTAGACTCAGATTACTGTGTTTTAGAAAAAAATGGCTCAATATGTAATTTACTCTGATAAAAAAAAAAAAAAATTAAAAAAACGGTGTCAAATGCAGTGAAGTGTGAAGCGCATTATTTCCTAGAATAGGGGTGTGAACACACATGCATGGGTTGCAACAATGGTGCCCATATGTGCACATAGTAGGGTCTTAGTCCTGTTATTAGCCTGCATCATGTGTAAGGCTGTAGTCTTTCAGTTAAACCTACGATTATATTATCACTTATATAAGCACTGCAGGTTGGTGCTGCAGAGTTTGTCACTTAATTATTTTCTTTGGCTACATTAGGGTGTGGTCGCATTGTGGTCTTGTTTTTACATGTTTTTTTTTCATGTGCCTCCACTCCAAATCAACAAACAAGTGTCATAATATAATAATAAATTCAGTGCAGAGTAAAGCTGCATCAATTACACGCCCATCTTCTCCCTGTAGACCACAAACCACAACTTTTCATATCTGAGCTGCAGAGAAACAGGGAGTGTACTGGATGTGTTTAAGTCCTCAGTGACATAATGAACCCTGAGACGGCTTGTTTGAAGTGCTAATCACCTCAGTTCTCCATCTCACAAATCTGCATGTACCTCAGCTGTGCGCGACTTTGATCATGTCTGGCTGTTGACAGTCACTCCGAAGTTATTATGTCCCTTTGATGACTGCAGGTCAACATGCAGGCAGACTGATAAAACACAGTGAGAATAAGTGTATCTGATAATGACGCAAGTGCTTTCTAAACCGTTGGAAATGACTCGAAAGCTCCTTGCAAAAACGAGCAAAGGCTAAACCACGGCTGATGACTTTTTGTTTGCAAGTGTTGGAGGGTTATTTGCATATTCCCCTCCCCTTGTATTACTCAACCGTGTGAGTGACGAGCCTTGCAGATTAATAGAGGCAACAAAGCTGTTGACTGTGGGACAGAAATAATCGTTGTTGCCTGCAGGCAGAGTCACAGTCAGGAACTGGGACGATTCTCACTGGCTTTGCTCGACACCGAAACTGACAGTTTATGTTTTGACAGTTTTTTTTCTTTAATCAACAGACTTGTACAGTTAATGTGACTGACAGGTGCGCTTTTGTTTTGAAAATGAACCCTTTCAGTGAAATTAAATGAGAAACAGGGAAATGGTTAAGAGAAGGCAATCAAAACATTTTACAGCCACAAAATGTTTTGCATCTCTGTTGAGCAAAATATTGACTTGTAAATCAATAAGTGGCAAAATAAAAAGCATTTTTAGCAGCATAGCAAGTTTTTTAACATATGCAAATATAAATATATATATATATATGTGTGTGTGTGTGTGTGTGTGTATATATATAAATATACTTTTTGAACATTACAACCCTGTTTCACACACACAGCTGTCACATATTCTAACAAACTCAGAAACACATCTGCTAGTAATTTAAAAAGACTAAAACAACAATAACAGCAGTTTTTTTTTCCATCTGTGTGAAATAAACACACTAAGCTGTATCAAGTCTCCCCAATAGCGTAACTGTTCAAACTGCCAATTTTGGATGACCAGGGAGCAGCAGTGGTGAGCCAATAGGCTTTGTCTTGGGCCAGGCAGACCTGTCAGTGCACCTGCTGATTCCCAGGCCTCCTTGCCAAACTTTGACTACAGTGAAACCCAGCAAGAGTGAAACTGGCCCTGAGCCAGAGGAAGACCTGGTTGACTACTCTTGACACAATCGTGAAAAGCAGGGGAACCTGGGAGGAGGACCAGCCCTGTGTGGAGATGAGAAAAAAAATAGATGACTAACCATGAGAAGAGAAACGACAGGAGGAGGAGGAGGAGAACAAGGAACAGTTTACTGAACTCCTGGGAACCTAAAACCTGTCCGACGTGGCCTTCATGATTGCTCAATGAGTGTGTGCTATGACTGCAGGTGTCCGTGTTTGCATCAGGTGTGAGTGTATAATCACATGCATTCAAGACATGACCTTTTTCATGTTTGAAATATGTTTGGTATTAGTGTAAAGAACCTTGCAAAGCATTTGTGTTTCGCCTTTGAATGAAAAGACAGGAGAACATTTCCAATAGAGAAGATTTATAAAGAAAACAGGACATTAAAGTGCACTTCCTACAGGAGTCTCAGCCTGCACTGACCCATGGATGCTACCTTTTAAGATGTCAGAACTATAGTGCTCCTGACCTTCACCTGCCCTCACTCAAAGCTGAACTCCCCTCACACACAGGATGAACCTTGTGTTTAACAGTGATCATGTTTCAAAGTGTTTCCTCTGTCCCGTCTGAGCCCTGCAAACAGCTTAAGGCTTTAAGATGCTGGGCCATGCTGGATCATCTCCTTTCATTCCAACTTTAGTCTTATTATGATATTTTTGTACATAATTTCTCTTAGTTTTGATAGTGTTATTTGAGAGCATGGCAACATTGCTGCAACAAAGTCTAATGGACACAACTTCATGTGGTCTTACTCTTATATGTTAAATAGACAAGAAGAAGATCTTTTTATAAACAATTTATGATTGCAAGTTTAAAATCGACTCTTATTTTAGTTTTGTTTTTCATTTCCATCAACTCCTGTGAAAAAATATCTGCCTATTTAGCTGCTAACTTTTTCTCACATTTAAAGCTTTGCAGGAAGTGCGCAGTAGAAAATCTTACCCAAACAGCTGCTTCATCTGAAAAAATGCAGCAAAACTGAACCAGAACATTAAAAAAACATAACTTAAAAAATGCTTAAGCTCCAGCAATTCAGGAACTACGGAGCTGAGTGATAATTCTAACCACCACAAGGACCCATTTCACATAAAAGATTCAATTGATTCATTTTTATTATAAAAAAACAGTGATGGCAGCAGCTTTAAATTCATATGTACTGCTCATATCCCTCTAAGGAATAGCAATTGGTCAGGCTGTTCAAACTGTCATGGCTACACCCAATTGGTCCCTGAGTCAAAGTTCATCATGAGTCCAACTGTGTCTGCGGTGTCCTCTCCCTATGAGGTCATTTGGCCAAGACGAAGGATGTCCTGCTTTAACCTATGCATGACAGCCGTTCAAACAGAAGCCTGTCACATGACCGCTGATGGATGCTGACTAATGGCAAACAGATTGCTGATGTATTGAGGTGAACTCATCTTTGACTCATCCACCGTGTCTTGAACAAATGCACTGCAGGGCCGTCAGGTCCACGACGTCCGTCTCAATGTCTCCCGATGTCGTGTTTACCTCAGTTTTGCTGCACAGAGAATCCTCTGTCCATGTATTTCTCACAAACTCAGGCAGCTTTTCAATGTCACACCTTAATTTCAGGCAAATGTCAACGATCATGTGCACAGTCCATTGTTGTGATAAACCCGGCAGACTGCTACTGTTTATTCTCAATCAGTGGATCTAACTCAATCACACCCTCGTGAGTGCCACTCTCACGTGGCTCTATAGCTTCCAAAAGAAGGCATAAACAAATACAGCAATCAGTCACAGCCACTGGTGACAAGTAACTTAATACAAATACTCAAGTGCTGTACTTATGTGCAATTTTGAGGTACTTTCACTTCATTTAAGTACTCAGTTTTTCTCACTCCATTTATTTATCTGACAACTGGACTTCTTTGTAACTTTTAATTATTAAGTCCTAACAAACAAAACATGTTTGCTTTATACAGTGCTGTGCTATTTAATAGCATAGAACATAGCAGTTTTTTACTTTTTGTTTTCCTTTTTAAAGCTGCACTTCTACTCTTAACTCAAGTCATTTCTTTAGCCTGTAATCTTCTTTGTTTACAAGCTAATGTGAACTAGGTTGTGATGTAAATCCTTGTTTTCATATCAATGAAATGAACCTACCTTGTAGTGATTTGTTGAAATTAAAAAAAGACAAAGTAAGAATGATTATTTATGCCATTAATATTGAAACAAAGTTACTTGTAACTTATATAATTTTCTAAGTCTTTTTTTCTAAGTACTTTTACTTGAGTAGATCTTTTTTTTTTAGTAATTTTCACTTTCACATCGGTCTTTTTTCATAAGAGTGATTATACTTTTTCTAGAGTATAGATTTTAAGTTTTATATCCACCACTTAAAATAAAGCTTACGTGTTAAGGCATCAGTAAAAAATATTCCAGCAATGATTTTTCTCATTATAATGTTGTTCTCTAAGTTAAAATTACTTCTACTTAAGTACACTTTGCTGTTAATACTTCTGTACTTTAACACAAGTGTAATCTTGATTGTGGAGTTTTCAGCTGTAACAGAGCTGAATTGCTACTTATGCCTAAATAAAAGATCTGAGTGCTTCTTCCACTGCTGTTCACAGCATGACACTGCCATACACCATCAGCGGTCATGTGGATTGCATTAGAATTGGTCGACCCGGAGCACAGCTGGAGGCCTTGAAGTTACTTATCATGTCTTTAGACAGAAAGGTGGTTCAGGAAAAGTACCTGGAGTGGTGAGCTGGATTATTCAGACTCCCTGAAGAGGAAAGTGCTCACTGCTTTTTGCTGTTTCTGGTGATTCTTTTAAAAACTCTCCCCTGCATGTAAAGAAGTCGCTGCTATCAGACTTGGTAAGTATGAGGTTGTGAATTGCTAACTCTTCTAAAAACTGCACATGACAAAGAGGATATAATTTGCACTTTGTTTATTTGCATCACATCACTCCAACATGGTAAAAAGACAGACAAGTTAGAGAAAGAGATGGTAACTTAAGATTAGTGACAGTGATACAAAATGTTAATGGAGTACATGAATGCATTTACAATCCATGTCTTTTCTTATATTTTATATACCTTAACATGGCAAATGACCTGTTTTAACAAACAGAATTGCATATACAATAAGTTAACTTCCACAAGAAGCATAATAAAGCCTGGTCATTGCTCTGGTCACTTATATACAATTATGTATATCCACCAGATACTTTATGTTGCACATTAATCCCAGGCAAGACCTTTTTTTCTTTTAAAGTGAGTGACCTTACACTTACATTCAAGCAGAGGCAGTTTAGCTTCCTCTGACTTAGTACACACAGGGCTACCGGGAGATAAGGAGTGTATTGAGCATATAAACAATGAGGAGAGAGTAACAAAAGCCAGGCTGATGGTGGATGGTGGTGGGAGGATTCACAGGGTAGAAGTGAGGACTCCTGCAGTGCTTGCTTTCACAGATGCAGATTGATGGGAGACGAGGACAAAGAGCCAAAGGCTACTGCTGATTACCGCTCCCATGCAACCTTTCAACATAGACAAGAGGATTTTCAACAAGTTCCTGTGCCAATATGACAATAAAGACATGGGAAATAAATTTGTTTTTGATTTTTCTCTAATAAATGATCCAGCTGTGTTTCTTTTAACATCTTTTTAATGTTAAGCTGCTCAATAAAACTCAAATTGTTTATGAAGGCCAGTGAGGGAAGGATGCTCAGTGGTTTACCTTAAAAACAAGAGAGCACCATGCTAAACCAGTCAGGGGAGTTTTCACACACAGATACAGAAAGTGGCACAGCAACCTGAACATGCAGCTGCTGCATACAAATAGACTGCTGCAGCCAGCCAGACAGACGGCGAGTGTAAAACAGGGAAGTGGCTGACGCCCATCTCCTTCAAACACAGCGCTGACACTTTCTGTTTCTCTCTCACTGACATTAAATGCACATCATGCAAATCCACAACATTTACATGACAGACTGCCCCTTCGCTCTGTGATAGTATGTTGATCGAGTCAACTCTATATGTTTGTTCCAACCCACTGCCCTTTTTTCTCAAGTGGCACACCAGTGATGCATACACAAGAAAGCAAACAAAAAACTTTAAATTGTAACACGTGAGTTTTGTTTTCCTCTTGCCCTGGAAAAATCAAACATTTGAATATAATAAAAACAACACAGGCTTGTCCTGAATCTGTCTGCTGGAGTGCGAAACCAGAGCCTGCCTAACCATGACCCAGAATCCTCTCTGTTGTCTCCAAAGATGTTAATTCCACTATGCTCATGTCCAGTTTCCCTTGCACCATTTGGTATCCCCAAGTAAAACAAGCCAAACAGTTAAGAGGGAAGGATGTTAAACTGCCACAGTTTGAGCTGTGGCATTAAGCAGAAGTAAAAGGATTTAAATAAATTAAGAGTTTTGTCCACAACCCACAGGGTTGACAGTGTCTCTGAGTTCAGATGAAGCAGAAGAACTTCTTCCAGCTGCATCTGGAGAAAGCTTTTGTGCGCCTGTCAGAAAACCTCCTCTTCTTGGTCTTGCGGGCTTTGTTCTTAATGGCGGCAAAGATGGCTGCATCAAACGCCTCCTTCAAGTTCTTTTGCGTGAGTGATGAGCACTCAATATAGTCTGCAGCCCTGATCTTCTGCGCCATGCTCCGGGCTCTGGAGCTCAGAATAGGCTTGACATTAGATTTGTCCAGGTTGATGAGGACATTCACGTCCAGCAAAAGGTCCGACTGAGTCCCAACAAGGACGATGGGTGAGGATGGGTTGTAAGCTCGGATCTCTGCAACCCACTTCTTGGTGATGTTGTGGAAGGAGGTGGGGTTGACCATGCTGAAGCAGAGGAGGAAGACGTCCGTGTGGGCATAGGACAGAGCCCTGAATTCATCAAACTCCTCCTGGTTGCAACATTTAGGACAGAAATCATGAGTTAGTATCAATCAAATTATGTACAAACATGAAAGAGAAATACGTAAAAAGGACTGACTCACTAATGTGTCAGGAAGAAATCATTCATTAACATTCATTGTGAAATATTCTCACTGAGTCACATATTTGATGACTCATGTATGTGAGTTTGAACCTTCATAGTTCATCTGGAGTGACATTAAAATAAATCAGCATATTGTAATAACAATGGGGATGTGATGTTGTAGAATTTCTCTTTGTCTACATAATTTCTTGTTGACAAAAACAAACTTTGAGTCATACCTGTCCAGCTGTGTCCAGAAGCTGAACTTTGACCGGAGATCCTTCTACTTGGACCTGACCTGTTGGTAAACAGTAACATGAATCAGTCACTATAGATTAAGTTCAATTTCTTACTAAACACAGAAAAAAAACATCTCAAACATAATTATTATAAAGTGCACAACATGCATGTACATTTTTAAACACCGGCTACAAATGCTTACAGTTAAACCCATCAATTGACACTTAAAAGAAGAGATAACAAAGATAACTGTAAATGTAATGTTTTATTAACTTTACTAACTTATTATTCTTTGGGCCTATAAATTCATAATCTAAATTTTTTTAAAACTTTGCATTAAACCAAAGCAAATACACCAGTCTTCATGCATATTTAGGCCATTTTTACTTTTAACAAAAACCAGTCACTCCTTATTAGTACATTGTTTGTAAAATTAATGAAAGGCAAATTAAAAGTTTCTAATCACTCACCGGAGAACACGTCAAAGCCCGTCTGTTGGTATTCTGTCGGATATCCATTGGAGGTGTAGCTGACAATCATGCTGGTCTTCCCGACCGCTCCGTCTCCGACCAGCATACAGCTGATGACATCGGGATCCAGCTCATCCTCCCGGGTCAGCCCGCAAGCGGAAGGGACTCGGGACTCGTGGTAAAAGTAATCCATGTTAGGTGGCATGACGAGTCGCACATTCAACTTGTGAGCGCAAAACTCTCGCCCTTCCTGATCACTGAGACTGGATACTGAGAGTAAGCTGACGAGTCTGTCCCTCACATACGGGCCTGTGCAGTCAACTTGCCTGTCCTGTTCTGAATGACGGGCGACATGTGTGGGGCAGGACGCTTTAAGGGCAAGTTTGTGTTCAAACAGGTTGCGATTTGCATAGACACTCCCACCGAGAAAAGAGAGAAAAAGAGCCTCCAAGAAGGTAGATAGATAGATTATTTTTTATTTTGGCCTATTTATTCTCAGGTTTATTGCTAGAAGGTTAAGAGGAGTTCTGGAGCATAACGATAAACATAATACGAGAAAATTAAAAAGATAAAATTCAAATACTCCAAAAGTCATGGCACGCAAAATAGAAACTTTATCAATAAAAATATAAAAAGCATACATGTATTTTTTTAAAAAAAAACTATAGCTACATAGTTTTGTGCAGAAATGTGCAGAAAATTGACCACGGAATGTGCAAAAGTAAATATAGAAAAATAAAATGCGCAGTGTTCAGAGGTAATAATCCACTGGGTATTTAAAGTTTGTTTTAGTGTATTTTCTTGTATTAGACTTTTACGTTATGTTAACTGTACTGTCACTGGTCTGTAATGCCACGATGTTTGTAATTGTATTGTTAAAAAAATATGAAAATGACAAATAAGAAAAATAATCCTAGGATTAAAGCCTTTACAATCTGAAATAAAATTTAAGTGCACAATAACAGTTCTGAGTTAAAATGTATTCCCACAGAGGCTCATATGAGTTTGTTTACAATCACTTTCTATACTAGTTAATCCTCTCAGCATCTCAAAAACAAATCAGTCACTCTACATTTGGACGAACTGCGCCCCCTAGTGCCCAATATAATAAACACATTGAATGTTATCACGTGATTTCCAGTGTCACCTGATTCTCCGGTTCCACCCTGTGTAGTCGGGCACTAAGCTAACTGTTATGCTAGAATGAATGGTTGAAATTATTTATATTCATTTATTTACTGCAACGTAAGTTATTATTTTCTTCATTTTATTTCTCAATTGATACGCATGCGTAGAGAGGAAGTACGCTTGCGTGCCTTTAACGGGTTGGAAGTCGATGTCGCTTGCTAGCCTATTAGCCATGTCGTGTTAGGTGTTTTTTCGCCAGTCTCTTTATCTGTTGAGAATTTTAATTAAAGGAAGTGAAACAAGATATATTCAGCCATGGCTTCAATTCTCGACGAGTACGAGGACTCGCAGAACACCAGGCAAAGTGCGCAGCAGCATGGCCGCTTGTCATCAGCCAACATCGGGATAACACATTCAGGTAACGTTCGGTCCCCCTGCTCTCTGGAAATGCTCTGTCTGTTTAGCAGCTTACAATGGTGCTATAACGTTGTTGTTACTGTTCCAAGGATGTTATCATTGTTGTGATTTTGTTGACTAAAAGCTTTAACTATTGATACTCGGTTCTATACTTACTTCAGGCTTTGTGAATGTGAGACTTGAGGAAGAGAAGCCAATATTCAACAAGCAGAGGATCGATTTTACTCCGCCTGAGAGGATAAACCATCTTGCAGTCTGCAACAACCAGCTCTGCATGAGTCTGGGAAGAGACACCCTACTAAGGCAAATAACACTATCATAAGCACTCAAAACACTCTGTTAATGGTTACAAGTCTTTGAATGGTTTTGATTGAATTAGTGGAAATTGATGGGTGTTTTTCACTGTGATTACAAATCATCTGTTGTTAGCTTTTTGTTGTTTATTCCGCCTTGTTAAAAAGTTTTTAATGCAGCTGTTAGATGGTGCTGATACTGATGTTTCTGTTTCATCCAGAATTGACTTGGCCAAGCCAGATCAGCCTAATCAGATTGAACTAGGGAGGAAAGATGAAAGCAAAGTGCACAGGCTGTTCTTGGATCCAACTGGTGAGAAAAACCCTGTTTGAAAATGCTGCCTATAGGCCACGATTAGACAAGTGCATTACATTGTGTAGTTTATTAAGATTCTATGGGAGTCTGCCTTCTTTCATGTGACTTGCATTAATATGTAACTTATTGACAGCAGAAGCTGTATCCTCCTCCATATTTTTCCACTGCAGGTTCCCATCTGCTGATCAGCCTGAACACCAGTGAGTGTCTGTACCTCAACAGAAACACACAGAAGGTGCGCAGTCTGTCCCGCTGGAGAGGCCACCTCATTGAGAGCGTAGGCTGGAACAAGCTGCTGGGCAATGAAACCAGCACAGGACCCATCCTGGTTGGCACCAGTCAAGGCATCATCTTTGAGGCTGAGATCTCTGCATCTGAGGGCAGCCTGTTCAACACCAATCCAGATCAATACTTCAGACAAGTCAGTGCATGCGTGGTCATTCGTCACATACAGTGTTAGGCATGTGTTATTGAGTCTCAACACACATAGTTGGTCCCATTTACAAAGATAGTTTAAACTTTTCCAAAGTAGGCCAATACCTGAAAGTGCAATACTTTGATATACTAGAACTAAACAATAAGATCCTCTCTTAATAAGATACTCTCTTCCTTGGACAGATCCATTCCCTGGAGGAGGATGGGAAGCCTGCACCAGTTTGCTGCCTGGAGGTGGAGCGTGGTCTGGAGAACAAGTACTTCATCATCGCCACCACCCGCAAACGACTCTTCCAGTTTGTGGGTAAGGTGGCCGAGGGAATGGAGCAGCAAGGCTTCAGTTCAATTTTCACCCAGAACCAGGACCTGCTGCCCAGTTTTCAGGAGTTTCCAGCCAACATGGGCTACAGTGAGATCACCTTCTACACCTCAAAGCTTCGCACCTCCCCTAAGGCATTTGCCTGGATGATGGGTAATGGAGTTCTTTATGGTCAGCTAGACTATGTCAGACCTGACTCCCTGCTGACTGATGTGCAGGTAAATGTCTTTGTATGTGAGAAAGTTTATCATTCAATAGTTCTAGCTCAAACAAATGTCCTGTTCTTCCCTCTCCATATTCACCTTTATTGTCTTTATCTCCATGTTTCAATACTTAATCAATATTTCCTCCCTTGCAATCTAACAGGTATGGGAGTATACTCCTGAAATTGACCTTGTTGACAACAAACCCATCTCCATTGTGCTGACACAGTTCCACTTCCTGCTGCTGCTCCATGACAGAGTTAAGGCCATCTGCACTCTGAATGGACAGGTGGTATTTGAGGATGTGTTCCCAGATAAATTTGGCTCCCTTAAGAAGATGATCAAGGACCCAGTAGGTGGGTTGGTATGGATCTACACTGAGCGGGCAGTTTTCCGGTACCACGTTCAACGTGAGGCAAGGGATGTCTGGCAGATGTACATGAGCATGAATAAATTTGATCTGGCAAAGGAGTACTGCCGTGACCGGCCAGAGTGCATGGACATGGTGCTGGCCAAGGAGGCTGAGCACTGCTTCCAGAACAAGCGATACCTTGAGAGCGCTAAGTGCTATGCACTGACACAAAACTACTTTGAAGAGATAGCGCTCAAGTTTATTGAAGCCAAACAAGAGGAGGCTCTAAAGGAGTTCTTATTGAAGAAACTAAATAATCTGAAACAGAATGAGAGAACACAGATCACCTTGCTGGTCACCTGGCTAGCTGAGCTCTACCTAAACCGGCTTGGCCAGCTGGAGAGCGACGGTAACACCATCATCTTCCAGGAGACCCGTAAGGAGTTTCGTGAGTTCCTCAGCAACTCCAAGCATAAGGAGTGCCTTTACAACAACCGCAGCACCATATATGACCTGCTGGCCAGCCATGGCAACGTGGATGACATGGTTTACTTCTCAGTTGTCATGCAAGACTATGAGAGAGTAATATCCCACTACTGCCAACATGACGATTACAGCGCTGCACTGGAAGTGCTCTCCAAACACTGTGATCAGAAGCTTTTTTACAAGTTCTCCCCCGTCCTTATGCAGCACATTCCTAAAAAAGTGGTGGATGCGTGGATTCAGATGGGCAAGCGTCTGGACCCAAAGAAGCTCATCCCAGCTCTGATGAACTACAGCCAGATGGGCAGCACCCAGCAGATCAGTGAAACCATCCGCTATATGGAGTTCTGTGTGTACGAGCTGACTGTGACGGAGGAGGCCATCCATAACTACCTGCTGTCCCTCTATGCCAAGTATAAGCCAGACTCTCTGCTGTGGTATCTGGAGCAGGCAGGCACACACGCCTCAGAGATCCATTATGACTTGAAGTATGCACTCAGGCTATGTGCAGAACATGGCTACCTCCGGGCCTGTGTCCTGGTTTATAGGATTATGGAACTGTATGAGGAAGCAGTGGATCTTGCTTTACAAGTAAGTGATGTAGGATTTGAGAGCCAGCATGTTTTCAATATACTGTTCAGTCACAAAACATATGCATCTTATTTTTAATGGTCAAATTAAATGAGATAATAAATAAATTGGGTAGTTATGCTATCTCAAAAGGCACGATATGCAGGAAACAAAACATAACAAGAACATATAGGCACAGAGATGGTTCTCCTCAGATACAGACACCACAACACCTTTGTGTTGATGATTGAGAGTAATACTTTTCTAGTAATCTATATATTCTTTTAGGAATATTCCGCATATTATGCCTTTAAATCTTAAATTATATTATTTATTGTCCAAAGGTTGATGTAGACTTGGCTAAGTCATGTGCTGACCTGCCAGAAGATGATGAGGAACTCAGGAAAAAGCTTTGGCTGAAAATCGCCCGGCATGTAGTGCAGGAAGAGAAAGATGTGAAGAAAGCCATGAACTGTCTGTCCAGCTGCGACCTGCTCAAAATTGAAGACATCCTACCTTTCTTCCCAGACTTTGTCACCATTGACCATTTTAAGGTCTGTAACCTGTCTGTGCTTGTCTATAAATGTAATGTTTATTTAAAAAAAAAAATCATAACAGACAATTATATTTCATCACAGTGATAAAGATGGATGTCATGTATACCCATGTGTATGTATGTGTATTTCAAATAAAACAAAAATCCACATTTTGCTTCAAATTTACATACTTAATCCTCTGTTCACTGTGGTTTCTCAGGAGGCCATCTGCAGCTCCTTGGAGGAGTACAACCAGCACATCGAGGAGCTGAAACAAGAAATGGAAGAGGCTACTGAGAGCGCTAAACGCATCAGAGAAGACATCCAGGAAATGAGGAATAAATATGGCGTAGTGGATTCCCAAGATAAGTGTTCTGCCTGTGACTTCCCATTGCTCAACAGGTCCTTCTATCTGTTCCTGTGTGGACACATGTTCCACTATGACTGCCTCTTCCAGGTAATTTTCCAAGGCTGCCTCCACACTGCTTTTTCATTATTGATATGTGTCACTGCATATGTTGTTCTCTTTTGCTATCTTTAATTACTTAAGCGACTTACTTTATTAAAACGTGTCATGCTTGAAACTTGTTTCAAAATCTAATTTAAAAGCTGCCTGAACAAGTCCAGTGAAATAGTCATTTCCACTTTTTTTCTTTTATCTTCTAGGAAGTGACCCCTCACCTGTCCACCTACAAGCAGAGTCGTCTGGAGGAACTGCAGAAAAAGCTGGCTGCAACAACGCAATCCTCCAAGTCACGCCACCGCCAAGTGCCCAAAGATGAAGGAGACACTTCCAGTCTTGGAAAGGGAAATGCAGGCACAAGCCGCGAGCAGATAAAATCAGACATTGATGACTTAATTGCTTGTGAATGCGTATACTGCGGCGAACTGATGATCAAGTCCATTGACAAGCCTTTCATTGATCCACAGAAATTTGAGGAAGAGAAATCCAGCTGGCTATGAATGAGGCCTCCTCTTTGCTCAGTGTGAAAACATGACAGCCCACCATTTATATGTCGATCAAACTGCACCATACGTAGGAGTGACTCTTTAAGTGAATACAGAAAGTCATATGATTGTCTGTTGGTTGTGCCTACTGCTGAAGTCTGTATTGGCTTCAGTTGTTCTCTACAGAATAGATTTATTTTGTTGGGAGTATTTGAAGTTGATTAAGACCTTTGCACTTTTTATGGCCACATGGACTAAAAGGTGGAAAATGTCAGCAATGAAACAAGATGTGATGTAAAATATTGACAGGGCTGTACAGTCCTTACAATGTGCCTGAACCTCTAATTATAAAGGTAGAAAAAGGATTCAAAAGCTGAAATCAGTATGTAACTGCACTATACATCTGTTAACTGCAACTGGTCATGCACTTGCTTGTCTACTGGAAGCATTACCCGCACTTAGACAATATCTGTGATTCCTTTGTTAAGTTCAATCACTCCATTCTACAGATCTTTGTTAATGTAAAAAATAATATGGGGCTGATTAATGAACTGTTGTTGCATATATTCACTGTTTTGCAATTCCAAATGTGGTACATTAAAGCTGATCAGTACCAATGAACTGAATATTCTTGTTGTTAAAGTGTAATAAATATTTGAGAAATGATTTTAACTACCAGCAGAACTGTACATTAGTACCTTCATCACAAGAGAAAAACAGCAAAACACCGGGAAGCTAAAGCAGTTCATGGTAAAGACCAAAGTTATGGAGTTATACAAAAAAAATAAACTTTCAGTTTGGATGTAACCTGTGGATTAACAGAAACATTTAAGTGTAGGACACTGATAGATACACCAGTTAGGATCCTTACCAGTACCTTGGTGGACAAAAAAAATGAATCAAATATATATTTATACATAAATGTGAATTAACATAGTATCTTCTCTCATTTCCATTCAGTTCACTGTGATCACTCAACATTGAAACATATATTCATAATTATAACATTTTATTGTAGATATCCAGCTGCCTCACCATACCTTAAACGGAGTTCCCTTCTGATGACGTAAGACGTAGCTCGGTAATCTTCGCAGTGAGCAGACGTTACGAATCGACTTCGGAAAATAATCGATGATTTTTTATTAGTTGTGTATTCATGAACCAGAAAGACGTTAACTTTATAAACGTACCTTATCTTATTACAAAAAGATACCAGTTTGATTTCTTTTCATGCTCATATTATCGCAGACATCAATAGGCGAGCGCCCCGTTATCTGCGATTGATTATTGCGCCTGCTCCTTGCTGTAACCTCGCCATGGCGTCGTGTCTTTGCTCTCTCAGTAACAGAAAGTGGCCGCCTCTCTGCTGTTGCTGCCGACTCAAAGCTCACAGACTCGCTCGGCGTCTGAAACCGCCATTTTGGAGTCAGAGAACCGAGAGTCGACAGCAACGAAGAGAGAGACGAAAAGGGGGACAAGGGGCCGAGGTGAGAGACTCCATGGTGGTTGTTATGGCGAAGGAGCAAAGGGGGAAGATGGCCGGGAGGGAGAAAGAATTAAAACATGGGGATCATTCGTTCACCAGGCAACCGAGTACCCGCTCGTGTCCGCAGTGAGGATTCTTGAGGCGCGGGCGGAGGGCCTTGCTGTCGCTGAACTGCGACTAGCCTGTTAAAATAATTGCTATTAAACCAATATCATATCTTAATGCATTGTTTAGGCATGGAGGTGGTGGCCTTAAAGAGACAGAACCGATTTGAATACTTCATATTAATGGTATGAGAGGACGTCTGTGTAAAAAACGCCTTAGTATTAATAAGCTAACGTCTATGATGAAAAGCTACATGAGGCAAGAGATAGCAAAGATGCTGTAGCCCTGTAACAATAGATGTGAAAAAAAACAACAAACAGCGCTAATTATTATATTTAGTGAGGCTTACTTAAACCAGTAAGCTGTCATGTGCGCGTGTGTAAACTAGCACCTTGACCCTTTGCTATCATTGATCGAATGCTATGCTACTTGTACTGGCTGTAAGCAACGTAGCTAACGGTCGTTAGCCGACAAGCTACATCCCACTGCACCATCCAAGGTTAGCTGAGAAACCCCGGCTAACGCTAGCTTGGATTTGCTAGCTAGCTAATGATAACATAACGGCGCTTTAGCGACAGAAGAAATATGTTATCTAGGTTAACATAGCTATCAGTTTTTTTTTATTTTCAAAAGAAGACCAATTTTGCGTTAGTTCATCCTCTAACTCGCGAAGCATCGAAAATGTCTCAGAAAGTCAAGTGAATATGTAATGAGTTTTAATTACAGTGTGCAACTGGCACAAATTTGTACAAACAATCACTTACACCATTAAAAATGAAATGGTAACTTGAACAACATTAAGTACTTGGTTTAGTCAGGTTTAGAAGACTTGATGAAATACAACTTTTACAATTTGTCCAGTCTGATCTTTTAATAAACCAAAATGACTGACAATAATAGAGTATATAATATAATGGTGTCATGTTACACAAACAACAAGGGGAAAGAAGCTCTTCTTGAAAAAGTAGAAATGATCCAGCCAATATATTTTCCTTAATTATAAGATTTGGTTTATTAAGATTAAGTACTGGAATAAACATTATAAACGTGAGAGCATCACTTTTACAATTTAAATACATATCACAGGAGCTACCAATTAACTATTTATTTATTTTTAGGTTTTCGAGCAAATATATTCTATACTGAACATATTGGTATCTGAAATAATGAGCTCGTGTGTAATACACATATTGTTTGTACTGCACAATGAAATAAGTTCCAACATGTATAAGAGACTTCATTATTCTCATATGACTATGAATGTGTGACTCTGGGCTTCTTCTTTTGAAAGGACTTTCGAGTTTGTCTGATTAATAATCTTGGAATCAAGAACAATGGCATCCCTTACTGGGAAGGTAGGTCCTCTGTTCATGCCGTATTTTGCACAGTGAGCCATGTTCAGGTACATTTACTGCATTCCTGCAATTTCAAGGAAAGAAGTGTTAATATTTCGACCAAATGGCCATTTTCATACCAGTACAAAGCTGTGGTTGGCAATTAAGAGGTGTGGAATCAGGCTAGAGGGAAAGTAACTCTCATATGCCAGAGAGACTGGCTGGGAAAATCTGTATAGGGAAAGCGAAGGCAAATCTCAGAAACTTATGAACATCTCATGAGTCATTTACAAATCGCTTGATTGGTGTGAGACATCATGCAAGTTCTTGCTATGATTTAGGTGAATTGTGGTAAAATAGTCTTACTCATTCTATAGTCAGTAGCGTCCTTTGCTGCTCTCTCTGACCTTAAACCCTTGCTTTCTCTTTCCGTCTTTCATTAGTAAAAGTTGCTGCCCTGCTGGGCAGAGGTGTCTGTGCTGCATGGCGTCAGGTCAGGGCGGCCAGCTTGGGGTTGGGGCGTCAGGGAGCTCTGCCCTGGCTAAACCTCTCTACCTGCAGCGCCTGGAAAGAACACTGAGGTTGGATAGTTTCCTGCGACAGACTTCTGCCATCTTCAACAGAGACATAACCAGGTACATACACATTATAGAAGGAGTGTGCTAACACTTGTTGCCTTTAGACTTAGTTTGTTCTAAGCACATTCAAATTTAGGTAAACACAAGAAACTTGCGCTACAGAAAATGGACCAGCCTCAGTGAATAACTCGCTAAGCTTAACAACTGCCTT
>JAPZDY010000010.1:7961805-7988022 GCA_029783645.1 Ctenochaetus hawaiiensis
CAGCACCCAATGAAGAACCTCCTAAGTCCTATGATAACTATTAATTTAACTATACAGACCAATGAGCAGTGATAACTGACATGTCTTTGGGGTCATCAGGTGGGAAAGATCAGTTTCAGTGAGCGCTGCAGTGCAAAGATGGTTCATGTTTGGATGTTCAGATCAGTGCTGTACACAATATTTTCTTGTTGCGAAAATGGTGACCTTACAGTTGCATTTTCCTCATGTCCAGTGATGACAGTGATGACAGTGATGGTGCACTGGGGACAGGATTATCCCTGGACCCCTCCACCCAGCATACAGCTTTGACAATGAAGAGTGAGTCATGTGAGCAAGGGGATGCATTGGCAGAAGGGAAGCCTCTCAATGGTGTTCTGCTGCAAGGTAAAGGTAAGATACATATAGAAAGAGTAATATCCATGTTATTTACACATAACTACGCGTGCACTGCTCACTGGTGTCATTTAACTGTTTATAGAAGATATTGTTCATGTACATTCTCACCATGGGATGTTTCCTCTCTCCCTGTTAACCTCACAGACCAAAAGGCAGATAAAACTAGCCTCTATAATTTCTCAAAGCTGAAGAAGAACAGGAAATGGCTAAAGGTACTTTAAGGACTCTCTCTCATTTTACAACTACAGTTTATGAATAGATCACAAAATACAGATCACAGTTGCAACTCTGCTACTTTTGTTGTCCATCTTTGTGTCAACTTGAACAGAACAGTTGACCTTCCTTTCTCCATGTTCCTCCTCTGTCTCCTGCAGAGTATCCTTTTGAGTGACGACACCACGGACTCTGACACAGACTCAGATGACTCTGACTTCAGTTTGTCTCGGGAGGAGTTGCATGACATGCTGAGGTTACATCGCTTTACTAGGCAGCACCAGAGCAAGTTCCACTCAGACCGGGAGGTATAGACACACACATGCACATAAATAAAATGTCTAGACACGTCTGACATGTGTTATTGTTGTGTCATTTCTTTTATTTTCTTCATCTGTGTGTATTTTCCCTGTAGCTTCACCAATATCAGTATTACAGCACTGGACTTCTCTCTACTCACGACCCTTTCTATGAGCAACAGCGCCACCTACTGGGCCCAAAGAAGAAGAAAATCAAAGATGAAAAGAAATTCAAGGGTAAAAAACAAAAAAGGAATCTCTGGAGTCAGTCAGAATCATGATTGCATCAATGTCACACACGACGAACAAAACAGAATAACTGCTAAAATAGTTGAGAAGATTTCAAATTGATCATTATCCTGTTTTTTTCTCGATAGCCAAACTAAAAAAGGTGAAGAAAAAGAAGAAACGCGGAGAGGGGGAGTTTCTGGATGAGGAGCGTCCGTATGTTAGCAAGATCTTTGCAAAGTTCTCTCATGATGCTCCACTGCCCATGGTTAAGAAGAAGCATCTCACCATTGAGCAGCTGAATGCACGGCGGCGTAAAGTCTGGCTCACTATCGCTAAAAAAGAGATTCCCAAGGTCAATGTCGATGACACTGGTGAAATGTTCAGCACCATTATTAAAGGTTATTTAGTCTAATTATCCTGTTTATGCTCGTTTTGCAGACTTTCAAGCAGAAGACCTCTGCTAAGAACTTAGTACTGACCAATGCAAAGAAGGTAAGTTGTTGATATTGCACAACTGTGGCTGTTATAATGACCTTTTAAAGATTTTATTCTGAAATCGTCAAATTTGTTAACTAGTCTTAGTTTGTTTCTTTATAATTATGTTGCTTGGTTACATATGACACTATTGCTTAATTTTCTGATTGCACAAGTGTAACTGGTTGGTGGGGAATAACATTTAACCTCCATTTTGTTTCACCCAGTTGGCGCATCAATGCATGAGAGAGGTTCGGCGTGCAGCTATCCAGGCCCAGAAGAACTGCAAGGAGACATTACCTCGGGCTCGCCGACTCACAAAAGAGATG
The DNA here is from genome assembly GCA_029783645.1 of Ctenochaetus hawaiiensis. Classification (NCBI taxonomy): domain Eukaryota; kingdom Metazoa; phylum Chordata; class Actinopteri; order Acanthuriformes; family Acanthuridae; genus Ctenochaetus; species Ctenochaetus hawaiiensis. The sequence goes on from JAPZDY010000010.1 coordinate 7,963,748, forward strand.
ATGCTTTACTGGAAGAAATATGATAAAGTGGAGAAGGAACACAGGAAGAGGGCAGAGAAAGAGGCCCTGGAGCAACGAAAACTGGACGAAGAGATGAGAGAAGTGGGTGGAAAGGAAATTGTTGTCTTGAAAGTTGCCTCATTTATCTTTTGGTTTTTACCACAAACTTTTATGGACATATTTTCATCAGTATAAACTATGAAAATATGTAAAACACAAGTTTTAAACTATTAAGATTTAACTTATGTTACACAATGTCTTTGTCTTTTTTTTTTCTCTGCTTCCTACCTCCTTCGCAGGCCAAGCGGCAGCAGCGTAAACTGAATTTCCTCATCACCCAGACTGAGCTGTATGCTCATTTCATGAGCGGTAAAGCAAGCATGGGCGGCCCAGAGGGAGATACAGCTCAGGAGGAAATTCTGAGAAAACTGGAAGACAATGCGGCCCAGAGACAGATTGATATTGGAGGAGGCGTAATGGTCAACATGGGACAGGAGGACTATGGTATGAATGGCTTAGTCAGGTTTATTTTGTTACTGGAGAACAGTCATTTAGTGACTGAAACTCAGTATTGATGTTGGACTGAGGCACTGTTGACCAAGTATCCCGAAATATTCCAGTTTAAAATTAAATTGCAAACAATCTGGTCATCATAGTTTTTATTGCCTCTTTAAATAATGTTTTTTACTCCACACTGTTTAATATACTGTTAAGCAGTAGGGATATTTGAGCAGTAAACTACTTTAAAATAAAAAATATGAAGCAGGTCTTTTAGGGGCCCCTTTGTCTGCCAGTGATGACATTTTTGGATTAATTATGGAAACAATTTCCTTTAGATTTCTTCTAGACTTGGTGAAATACTTTTTTTTATATGAAAAGCTGTGGAATTGAATTGGATTCTTCTATTTTATGCATAAGTTGATTGTTTGGGATTTCAGATAGTGAACACTACAAGTCCCAGGCTTTGAGGAATGCCAAAGAAGCCTACCAGATTCACCAAGAAAGAGTAAGTTGATGCATGCGCACCCTCAGAGGTACACCATTCCACACAAACACATACACCCATACACGTACTCTACCCTGTCCATATTGTTCTGATTCCCAAATTTCTACCTGTAGACGCGGATGTTTGATGAAGAGGCCAAGGACAGCCGCTGTGCGTCGCTCCATGCAGCTTGCGGCTCATCCACAGGCGCTGGCTCTGGTTTTGGAGAGAGCTACAGCCTCTCCAACCCATCCATCCACGCAGGCGAAGACATTCCTCAGCCAACTATCTTCAACGGCAAACTGAAGGGTTACCAACTCAAGGGCATGAACTGGTTGGCCAACCTCTATGAACAGGTACCCACACTGCCTCTGACATAAGAGACCCATGAGGGTTTGCAGACAGGATTTTTGTGTTTTTAAATCATGGCAATTTTTTATGTAACACCATCCTCATCCCCTTCTTGCTGTCAGTTGGTATTATGTTTGATGTACAACATTAACATCTGTTTATTTTGGTTAGGGTATGCTGATATTATGACAGCAGAATAATCTGGTTTTGAAAGATTCATCCTCTCTTCCACTTACATTATACATTATTTGCAGCGCCCTTTATGACCAGCAGATGTTGATGCATGGATGCCCAGTTTGGTGTTTATGAATGAACTAAAACTCACTGTTTCTTGGATACTTTTTCATTTTACTGTCATTACAGATTGTTTTTTTGGGCATTTCGTGTTGTTCTGTGTTTATTTGAACAACATGTTTTCTCCTCTCTCTGCAGGGAATTAATGGCATCCTGGCAGATGAGATGGGTCTAGGCAAGACTGTCCAGAGTATCGCCTTGTTGGCTCACCTAGCTGAGGTGAGAGAGAGCACCAGGCCAGAAGTTTTCTTTTACAACACACTTCCAAAAAGCTTTGTAGAATATTCAGTTGTCTTTGCTGTTGTTACTGACTTACAAAAACATCTAACATCCAGCTTTTTTTACACACCTGCATCCTTTTAAGAGTCTGATATTTGTGGACGTGCATTTCATTGAATGACTCATATGACTTATTTCATTGTTGTGAGTAACTGATATGTTGATTGTTTGGTCTCATAACACCAAAAGGACAAAAAAAATGGTATTTAGGGGAAATGTGTGCTTCTCAGTGTTGAACTGTTGCTGGCAGGAGGATGCATGCTGTGTTCCTCTAACGCTTCCTGTTATTGGGTGCTCACTCATGCACATTCAAAGAGCACCTGTTGTGATGGCTGACGGTGTATTCTCTTTACTGTTCCTGCACAGAGAGACAACATCTGGGGTCCATTCCTGATCATCTCCCCTGCATCGACACTCAACAACTGGCACCAGGAGTTCACCCGTTTTGTGCCCAAATTCAAGGTGAGAAGCTACGCTTAGTCAGCACGCCAGCGGAAACACCTGCATAAACGTTTCAGCAGGATTCCTGGCATCCTCATCTAAACCGTTCTCTTCTATTGCCTTTACTCCTCTACTCAACCTGTTTCTGTGTTGCTAATGTGAGAGAATCTAACAAATGTCTGTGCTTTTATAAGGATAAAACATGTCTTAAACTATTCATTAGGGGGCAGTGTTGTATTAGGACAGTGTTAGCACTACCCGTGTTAACACATGACTCTAAAGCAGTTGATGCTTTGATCCTTGCCTGGCTGCAGTTTCTTCCTCTTGCTCACGTTAACAGACATCTGACAGGCTGTCTGCATTCTTGAACATAAAAAAAGCTTAAATCAAACACATCAATATGTCAGTTATGCTTGCGTGCACGCACACACGCCTACACACACACACACTATCATACACATACTTCTTTGCTGTGCTCAGCAGTCAACTATGCCCATTTTTCTCTGCAAGTTTGAAAATAAATCAATTCCAGTCTGTTTTTCTAATGAGGTGTGAAAAGAGCCTATTACACGATGTGAAGATAAGCTTCCTGAACACCCAGAGCAAGACTGACTGAAAACAATGGAATACCAGTGTGTGTTGAGTGATGTAATGATGTGTAAATCTTTTCACATCACATTTTACATCGACTACTCATCAACTGGAGCAGTGATTCATATGTGATGCTATGCTTCAGAGTTTCCTCTGGGAACATCACTGCAGCTCTGTTTTTATTTTACATTCCTCGGTGTGTATTTAAGCTTTTTGGAAAAGTTTGCATGTATGTCAGGTGAAGCAGATTCACAAACAACTCGTAACTCAGTGTTTGCTCTTGTTCTAACTTGATCCCTTGTCTGTCAGGTGTTGCCATACTGGGGGAATCCTCATGATCGCAAGGTGATTCGGAAATTTTGGAGCCAGGTAAGGAAGAGATGATGAGGATGATGACTGTAAACAGAGAGTGAGGTGATACAATAGAGACTGTCTAGTCTGTAACTGACTGTCTGTAAACTTGCGTTTGTTTATGTTTGAATAGAAAACCCTTTACACACAAAACGCACCGTTCCACGTGGTGATCACAAGCTACCAGCTGGTGGTCCAGGACGTCAAGTACTTCCAGAGGGTCAAGTGGCAGTATATGGTTCTGGATGAGGCCCAGGCACTAAAGAGCAGCACCAGGTAAAACGTTAACATGGCTGCTGTGTCATCATGTAATACTCTATTTCCAAAACACACCACAGAGCTCCCGTGTGTTTAATTGTGTTGATAGCAAATACTCGATTTATTTATTAAACTTGATAATTATGTTGATACTTCTTCGGAGTATATACTGGTGTTTTTGCACGTTTCAGCCCTCTCACTACAAGTTGAGTTGAATTACTTTTCATTGGATATAGGATTTTAAGTTGGTCATAGTTTGGCAAGTGTAGTTGCATTTTTCCTATCTCACACTCAACAAGTAGCAGAAGAAAACAGACATCAAAATATTTTTTTCCTATTTTGATGGAGTTTTGTTCTGCTTTACTTTCTTCACACACAAAAGACATGGTGGTATATCATGCAAGGGTAAGTTTCAAGTCACAAAGCTGAACATAAATAGTACCCAGTAAATCTTTTGAGTAGGCTTGATATGCAGTTTGTAAAATATTCTTGAACATGAGGAACAGCAAAATGTCTTTTTAAAACATTTTGAAAATCAACACAATGTCTGAAAAGCTGAGCAAATATATTAAATCATCCCTACAACTAAATGTAAAAGTGTCATTTCACTGTTGGACACTGTCCAAAAACTACAAAAACTGGTCACAAAATGTCTTGATATGAGAAACGTACACTTGCATACAAATACTGTTTGACTGTTTAAGTTACGGGTGTGATTACAGTCCGGTCAAAAGTTAAATAAACATGATTAACTCATGCAGTTGTTGCAGTAGATCTCCAGCCAATAACTGTTTCCCCTCGTGTGTTTTCAGTGTTCGGTGGAAAATTCTTCTGCAGTTCCAGTGTAGAAACAGGCTGCTGCTCACCGGGACGCCCATCCAGAACACCATGGCTGAGGTGAACTGTGTGTGTGTGTGTGTGTGTGCGCGCGCGCGCGCATGTGAGCAAGACAGAATTGCTGACGATTGTATGTTATTACCATCTTTCAGCTTTGGGCCCTGCTGCACTTTATCATGCCTACATTGTTCGATTCCCACGAAGAGTTCAATGAGTGGTTCTCTAAGGACATTGAGAGCCACGCTGAAAACAAGTCAGCCATCGATGAGAGTGAGTACAACTCTCTGAGAAAAAGAAATTTCCTCTTCACTGCTCTTTCCAGTTTTTTTTACTCCCATTTTCCAGCTGACAACTCCAATTATTTTTCGGTCAATTTATATGGAAAATTTTCTCATTTGTCTGCCAGCATTGAACTTTTATTTCTGCTCGCTGTCGCATGTGATACGCTCCGTAGCTAAACATTGATTGTTTGATGTTTGTGTTGCAGACCAACTTTCCAGACTGCACATGATCCTTAAACCTTTTATGCTGCGGAGAATCAAGAAGGATGTGGAGAACGAGCTCTCGGACAAGGTAGACGAGCAAATTTCCCTCTCTGTGTTTGCTGAACCAAGCTTCTTGTTCAAAACTGCATTTAATCAGACAAAAAGGTTGTGGCATTTTTTACAACATTTATTTTCTGAGCCTTGTTTACACTAAATTTCACAGTTTATGTAACAATATTTGGTTAACAAGGTGCCATATTCCTTTTTGCTAATACCATGTAGCCCTACTTCTATCCCATCCTGTTTAGACCTGCACCCTTCCTCCATCTGTCTCCCTGCACACCTCATTGACACACAAAGCTTGTGAGTGATGCATGTGCTGGCAGATCCACTTGACAGATGTTTGACTCCGGGTCTCTTGCTGTCACACGCGGCACACACACATACTCACTCATGCTCTGTGGGAGTCTGGACTCACTGAGTCAGATGGGATGGCAGAGTTCACGGCTCCCCTGCGCCTGTCTTTTTCGCTCTCCCACCCCTCGCACCCACATGCAGCCCTGCCAGCCCGCTTCCTCTTTTTTTCTCCTCTCTCGTTGGTTTCTCTTGTTTTGTCAGCACAGTTCACCCGTGGTTCATGGTCGGGTTTTTACGGTTTGTTGTTGTTCAGTTACACTGCTCTCACTGAAGCAGGACACTAGATAAAACCAGAGGTTTTTAATGTGTGTTTGAGGAATGTGGGTTAGGCTGGGCATGAAGTCCGCACACATAAATCGATTTTTTTTGGTTGAGCTCATGTCAAAATAGCCTGTGTGTTCTAATAGAAGCATTCATGGCAGTAATGCTGAATCATTTGTCTCTGCTGTAGCCACATGTTATAAGTGCAGCCAAGTTCTGGTTTTAGAATTAAACTTTTTACCAACCAGGTCCAATTGAGGACATTTTCATGCACTGTTGTCATGCTTCACATCCTGGCAACATTGGTAATTTAGTTGTCACTCTAATTGCCAAGAAAAGAAACCACTGAGAGGTTACAGTGACATTGGCCCAGTACAAATACATTTCTAGGTTCTAATCATTCAAAGAGATGAAAACATGAAATTAGTAGGGATTTGAAATCAGAATACACATTAGGAACTTCTGAATAAGCTCTCATTCCTCAGCTAACAGAAACAAGATGGTGCTCTTGTTAGCAGGTCTGTGTATATCTAGACGTTAATTGATTCAACACTTCTTAAACACACTCGTTCTCCTCTCCCTCTCCAGATTGAGATCCTGACCTACTGCCAGTTGACGTCACGTCAGAGGCTGCTCTACCAGGCCCTGAGGAACAAGATCTCCATTGAGGATCTGCTGCAGTCCTCTATGGGCACGGCCCAGCAGGCCCACAGCACCACTTCCTCCCTCATGAACTTGGTCATGCAATTCAGGAAGGTACAGGCCTCTTGGTTTCCTGCACAGAAATCTAATTAAGTACAACAGTTTTGATTATTTTGCTTGGTGTGGCAGTACTGGTGATCGATCACAGTTATTAGCCTTAATGAATTTGAGGATCACATTAAAAACTCTGAATTTTGAGATGTACAATTAAACAATCAATTAGCAGTCTGAAAACAAACCTCAGCATGTGTGGATTCATCCCCTGATTCTTTCCCCTTTTACTGTTTTTCTTAATACACTCTCTCTGGCTGATTGTGTGTAGGTGTGTAACCACCCTGATCTGTTTGAGCGCCAGGAGACACGCTCTCCTTTCCACATGTCTCTCAAGCCCTTCATCATGTCTAAGTTCCTCTACCGTCATGGCCTCATCTATGCACACAATCAGGCCCAAAACAAGTAAGTTCTTCCTGACTGAAAATACCCTCAGACTTACTTGATCTTCACAAGTGTGAATGAAATCCAATAAAAACAGGTCTGACAAAACTTCAAAGTGCTGTTTTAAATGCAGTTAAGTTTATATTGAAACGTCTGTTCAGAACTCTCTCAAATATTTTTTTTCTTAGCAATTTATCATTCTTGTGAACATTTGCTGATTTAAGACTCACAAAAGGCCATTATCCCAATTATGGCTATTAATACTCTGAAATCTCATGGGTCAGACTGGGATCAGATCTGTCTGATCTCTTGCTTCTTCTTACATTCAGTGTTGTAACTCTGTTTTTGCACCCTCCTCAGATTACTTCAAGTGCTGTTGTCTCCCTTCTCTCCAAATCACATCCAGCAGTCTCTTTTCCACAGAAAAGGTAAGCTTATATTACGCTTTGAAGCGCTTGTTGGAACTAAGTTTGTTTTCTCATCTGAAATGATCTTGTTCATTTGATATTCAGTCCTCAGCTTCACGCTAGTTTCTCTATTCCTCTCGTTTATTTTTTCTTTGTTAATCCACTATTTTTCATCCTTTTTTAACTGTTCCAGGTGATGACAAAGGAAGCTGTTTCTCCTTCCTGCGCTTCATTGACGTTTCCCCAGCTGAGATGTCCAATCTCATGCTGCAAGGCACCTTAGTGAGGTGGGCTTCAAGTTTTCATCTTTAGATCTATTTTTCTCTTTGTCTTCGTATTTATATAGCATTTTCACAAAATTTTATCCATGCTACTTCCTTTCACAGATGGTTAGCCCTTTTTCTGTCCCTCAAAGCTGCATATCGGCTCTACTATCAGCGCCTGTTTGGCCTTGAAGAAGAAGGTCAGGATGGAACTAGAGACTCAGTGGTGGACGGTAGGAGTTCACAGCCCAGGAGCAAGTGTCTGTCTCGCAAGGACCTAATTCTCTGGCCAACCAGACCCACCAATTTCCCATACATGCACACCAGCCCTGTCCTGCAGGTAAGATAAAGACTGGACGCGCACTCTCTAAAAACTATGTACAGGAGTAGCCATACTCTAGAGTGTGCGGCAGACAGCATTGAAGCATGTAATGCTGACCATGCTGAAATTGTCCCCTGAGCGTCTCTCAGTGTTTGGCCACACAGATTGCTCTCTGCCCAAAGTTTCCTCTCCCTCCTCAGTGATTCAGAGTGGAACTCAATCCTTCTGTGGCTTGGTGATCTAGTAACACAGTCCTCCCTCCCTCTCACATGTCCTCAGTGTCCGAGCAGGCCAGTGTCTATCTTTCCTTTTTGTCTGACATGTCACATTTTCAAGATTAAAGAAAGTCTTTCATTTAAGGATATTTAAGAGCAGGCTTCACTTATAGCATTTTTTGTCAGCATAAGTCAGTCTACAAGAATAGGAACACATCTATTTATACTGATTTGTCAAGCCACATCTACTATGTCACATCAGTATGGACTCCCTCCTGTTTTGCAAAGTAATTTAGTCTATTTTCTTGCTTGCTCACATTACAAACAGCCAATAAAATCACACATATCTCCTCTTTTTTTTAATGATGTAGTCTGATATGAAGCTAGTCTGGCCGTCAACTGTTCTTTCAGCACCACAGAGGCTCCAATGCCTGAAAGCTCTTTCTGGAGAAAACTGACGATTGCAACCATAGTTGGAGTCTGCACTGTGTTAAGTTAATTGCAGATCTTTTACAGCATCAGTGTGTTTCTGCTCATTTAAGGGAGGCAGTGTGAGATTTTGAAATGAGCATGTCATTATTTTTGTTCCTTTGAACTTTTTCTGTTAGCTTAGCAGTTTGAGAAAAAAAATGTACCACACCACAGTTCTTTTCAACTGCCCTCAATGCTTTCATAAGTGTTGGCCCCTGCAGCTGAGAACTGCCGGGTAACATTATGACAGCTCATATTTTCTCCTTTTTTTGTATTATTTGGCCGTAAGGAACTTAATGATACCTACTTATTAGTTAAAAAAGACAGTACAAAGAAATGATGCCAGTTGAAATGTGAAGACCACCTCAAAAGAGTATGAACAGCCGCAACCTGCAGATAAACTACAAAATTACTGCTGCATGCAGTTGTGTTTTATTTATTCTGCTGAGCTATGAAAGCAATAAAAAACACATCCCATCAAAACTTTCACCTAGCCATCAGGGACCCATTGGCAGATCTGTATTACACTGCCCTCATCTACCAAATCTAACTTAAGTTAGCGGTTGGAAAGCACTCAGGAGAAAAGTCTGTCGGGGTAATTCCATCCTCCTCTTTCTTTCCTGGCCTCATCACACCAAGTCCAGCAGCTGCCTAGCGTCTTAGGTTCCCCCCTGGAGTAGATTTAGGAACAAAAGAGCAGAAAATCCTTAAGAACCAAGTTCAAATGGGAGAGAAAGAGAGAAACTTGATGGAACTTAATGAAGACACGTGGAAAGCGAATACTAAATGTGTGCTGTATGACCGTGCTCACCCCAGACTCCCACTTGAGCTTCTAGAAATTTCTCATTCCCACAGCTTATGCCAACCTCTTTCAACTGCTCATTTTTCTTTTGAAGCGGTGTGTAGCTGCTGCACAGTGCCTCTTCTCTCTGCTTGGCTCATCGCTCTCTGGCTGTGTACTTGACAGATTGGTGAGCGTTGCCTAGTTTTCCTGCTGCTGCTGTTGAAGAATTGAGACAACCAGGCAACTCTTAATATCACCATAACATATTTTAATTCATACAGCTTGAAGGTTGTGATTTAAATATAGTCTTTGTCTCTCCTGTCAATCCTAATATTAATGAAGTCTGTTGAGAAATGTTGGGAAATCAAAAGTGTTTCCACAGTTGGGACCCTTAATGTAATTGCATATTATTTTGTATGTATTGTCATACTTTCACTGTTTGTGTTAATCAGACTAATGAAGTAGAGAAATGAGTACTTGCATGGTGGAGATGGCCTGAGCTGGGCTTGAAAGGATGTCATTTTATAAACTCTACCATTAGATGGCACTGTGTATTCACCATTTCTATGGCATTACAATTGGCATCATAGACTGTAATATAAAGATACTCTTATGTATTCCTCACACTCTACCACTGCATTTACTTGAATTATTCATCATTATCCCTCCTCAGTATCCACTTTTGCTCCAAATGTATGTATAATGTACATCATGCTCAAAAGATTACATGATTGGGGATGCAGTTTATCCTGGGACATACACAACTAAAATCATATAAGCTGCTAATCATACATTTACATAACCGTGCACAACCAATTATAATTTACATACATATAACATAATCTTACTTTTACATAATATTCTAAGCATTTGGCTAAAATTTTATATAACATGTCATGCATGTCGACCAGTGACACCTGAATGTCCTTTCTGAACATTGTTTTAAATTGAACATGAATGATGCACACAGTACTTTCAGTTTGTTTACCTCTGTTTTACAGCACCTTTTACTTTCTACTTGCATGTTTTTTTATGTTTATTGCATGTCAAAGGCAAGATCCTCTTAAACCGACTCAGCAGGAATCAGTTCAGCATGAAATTATTTATTAAATTTTCCAGCAATTAAAATGTATTTACACACTTGGGGTAAAATCACTGTATTTATGGGGTTTTGGCCTTCATGAAACAGCATGGTAATGTAGATTTGTGTGTGTGTGTTATTAGGACCTGGTGTTCACAGCCTTCAGGCCCGGCATGATTGGACTCACAGATGTAATGATCCACAGTCGAAAGTCTGCCACCACCTCACTGCGGCCCTGTCAGCCCACACTGCCTCCTAAGTTCCTGCTAGCTGCCACACCAAGGGTATGTTTATGTATATTTGTATGTGTGTTTGTCTGTGTGTATATGTGTGTGTGCAGCAAGTGGCCTGATAAAGGCACCCTTGCAGGTCCTCTGTGTATTTTTTGTGAACAGTTTGTGTGTATGTGCTGGCCCATGTAAGACAAGCAAGCATTTGGGTGGTCGTGGAAGGGGAAGAGGGAAGCGCTGTGCATGTTGCCTTTGTAGGCTTTCAACAATGAGCAGCTCTGACCTTTGTGTGTTTGTGTGTCTGTGTGTATGTGTGTCAGAGTGAGAGACTGTGTGTGTTTGGAGTGTGGGGGTCACCGCTGTGTTTCCAGCTGCATTTAAAACAAACAGCCTGTAAAAAAGGGCTTCTTGCTCAGGTTGTTCACCAGCTGTTAAAAGTGTTCCTGCCTCACCCCTGTGCACACACAAACACGTGCAAACACACACATGCACACACATACATACAAACTGCTGATTCAGTGAAACAAGCCTTCCTTCTAGTATAGATCTGATAGTTGCAGGTTTTCAGGCAGAGGTTGCATTTTTCTAATAAATGGTTTTGATTATGAGATTAGAAAATTAGCCACATGCCAAAAAAACCCAAAACAGAATTAATAATTTAGTTTAAAACAAAATAATTGTAACATATTATCCTAAAATCTGTCTTATCACTCTACCACACATTATCTTTTGTTTCAAATATAGAAACCTCCTATCTCTCTTTTTTGGTTTCCTAGGTGACAGCAGTTCCCATGGAGCGTTATTGCAATGACCGTAGCGCAGAGTACGAGTGGCGGGTGATACGCAGCGGAGGGGGCACAATCTTCAAACAGTGTTTCCTCTACGGCTCCCCCGAACTGGCCTCAGACTGGTATAAGAGGGCCAGTGCTTTCCACCCACAATGCCCTGGGGGCGTGATGGCCCTCTATCCACGACATGGATGGTCCTTCATTCGGATACCTGGTGAGGCCTTTTGTGTTTTATGTGTGTGTTTTCCTTTTTGGAGTGTTTGTTGCTTTGCTTTCAACTGAGGCCGTGCTGTTTCCATCGGTCAGGTGTGCAGCTCTGCTGTGGCTCACACTCACTAACCTGATGCTGCGTAGCTAAAGGGTAACAAATAAAGAAGCATCCACTAAATGTCTGTTCAAGTGTATTAGTTCATATCACAAATTGTGACTGTCAGTCCACAGCAGCAGTCTGTATTTCTGTGGGAAAAAAACAAATGATGCAGTGGACAAAAAAAGTGTTGTAGAAAGCCGTAAATTCAGCAGTGGTATCCCATAGGTTTCTTTACCTTGGTTTGTTGGAATCATATTTAAACTGACAGTTTTATCAGATGGTTGACATCCAGTTTTTGACTGAATGGTGAAATGAAAGGGACCCGTGGGAGAGTCTAGAGAGGCCAGGCCAGGGTCAGCGGGGCAGAGCCGGGCACATCACCCTCCTCTGTCACCGCTTGTCCGTCTGCCAGGCAGCCAATCCCTCACAATCTAATGGAACTGCTGAGATAAAGGGCTTCTGCAGGAGTTGACTCACATAAACACCCACTGGCGATTTCCATTAAGGTCCAAATGTGGGATCACGGGTGTACGTGTGCTTGCTAGCACTTTATCAGAAGCGCTCCGGCTCGTTGAGTTAAGGGTCAGATGGAGCAGAGTGGGAGCTGATTTGCTGCCAGGATTCAGATGACTGATGGATGTTCAGGGTGAGAGAGGCCATTACAGTTTTACAGACAACACTTCCTTTCTCACTGACCTGTGCAGCCCTCCACCTCTGATAAACTGTCTCTGTCATAGATTATAGTGACTGCTCCCTTTTGTTTTGTGTGGTGACACTGGTTCCTGGCACAGAAAATGGACGTATGTGTCCTTTCATACTGGTTTGATAAGCGTGCAATTCATAAATTTTGCGAGTTGAAGTGGTTAACGATGCACTTTTACTCGACATTGCAATCTCTAACTACAATATAAAAAGCCTTTATATCTTTACTCACTCTCACAGATTGTAATTTTGTTATGCTTGATTTTTCTCTTCTACCCATCTGTGTATACATGTGCTTGTGAGAGTGTTTGTGTGTAAAAGTGAGAAACAAAACAAGTATTTGTGTGTCTGTGTGAGAACCGTCTGAAAGCTCTTGTGAAGTTATACGGACGCGGACAAAGCGAGGAAGTTTAGCTACTGGTCATTGTTCAAGTGCTTCGTTAGGTAACACTAATAGATGGTCCGTCTGTGTGTGTGTGTGTGTGTTTGTGTGTATGGGAGTGTGTGTACCATCGGGTCCATTCAGGGAACGGCGCTCACACGGGGGCCTGAGGTGTCTCTCACCTCTCCCCACACACTCTCCCACGCTCGGCAGCATTGCCTTTTTCTTCACACACTCGGACCCATGGACAAGCTTCACCCCCATCCCTCCCACTAACATACGGGGCCACAAACTGATCTGAAATCAGTATCTGGCCACAGCCTCTCAGTCCGTCTGGTCTCCCACTTCTTTCTCAGCCTCAGTAGGAAGGAAGTGACCCAACACTCGGCACCCGTCCTCCGCTGAACACATTGTTGCCACATCAAGGCCCAGATATGTACAGTAGCCCTGCTGAAGTTTCCCACCCTCCCTCTCCTCTGCACTCCCAGCCCCACACCTTTTAGAACAAATGGCAGAGCTGAATTACTGTTTGTTTTGAGCGCCATGGCGTGAGTAGGGCTGCCCGCTGATATCGACAGAGGAATCTAATCAGAGGACTTATTAAGAATCAGGCCACAGAGGAGGAAAAAACAATTGAGGCAGTAATGTCTTGGGCCTCAGATTTTTTTTTGTTGTTGTTATTAGTGTTGTGATGGCAAGGACAACTATTTCATCCAAGAAAACAACAACTATCAACTCCATTTTAACGACATCAATATAATGATGATGTGATACTGCTGCGCCTTTCTCACACCACATCAGTGGTGATCACGAGATGCAAACAGTGTACAATCAACCGTGACTTGAACCCATGCAGTCATCTAGTCTGAGCCACCAGGACACAGCGGGAAAGGAAGTTTTACCTATAATTAGAGAGACATTTCGGTCTTGTTTGTTTGCTAAATTGCTGCAGTCCTGTGGTCACCCCTTTTCACTTTCCGGAAACTTCGCATATAGCAACAGTTTGGTCAAGTGATGTTCATGCATGGACCGATTTCATGCCGAGGGATGTCAGGTTAAAGGAAATAGTTTTGAACTTGCGTGCTGTAGTATTATTTGCAAAACATTCCAATGTGGCTCAGAAATAACCTTCCTTGCTGTCTGTGTGGCCTGTGTGTCGCTTTCAGTAATTAGAGGGCACCGCGCCACAAAATGACGGCTTTCTCACTACAGCGCCAACTCTTGACTCTTTTTCTGGCATATCGTGAGCTGGGAATCAACTGTCACTTCTGCGGACGTGTGTGCATGTGCGTGAAAGACATATTATAAGACTGCGTGTGTCCGTCTGTGTATCAATCAGACTGGCCCAGCAGCCCACATCAGGCTGTGGGAAATGCAGTTCTGCCTTCCTGTCCCTTCAAAGAAACTCTGCTCTCCAGCAAAATGGCAGGAAGCTTCCCCCAGGCCCTCTGATAGACGGGCACAAAACGACGCAGACAGCCAACCTCACCACATCACCGTCTGACTCTGCCCCTCTTCTAGCTGCATTAAACTGGCACCGGCAACCGTCTGCGGAATGTAGTATAGAAAAAACAAAGCAAAACAACCAGCCAAGTGTGTAGAGGGACCGAGAGGTTTGATTTCCTAGAACAATTTATCGCTTTTAATGTGTCCACAAGAAGGAAAAAGAGTGTTTACTGATACTTAAGAAACTTAAGTCCCAAAGTAGACTGAAGGGGGAGACATTAGCCACACCATAGCTCTATGATGAGATCTTTGAACATGGAGGCCAAGTAGTATTCAGCTCACTCTGTCCCCGTGCCAGCGAGCTTTCATCTGCGGTGTGTGTCGAGTCTGCGCTGGCCGGGGCTAACTAGCAGTAATTTATCTTAATGACAGAGTTCACAGTGGGCTGTTGCTGGTGTGGTGAGATTCCCCTCAACAGACTGTCTGTCTCTGCCCCTGCTTAACAGCTCTTGGGGAACCAAGAGAGGTGCTTTCATGCATGTTTGAGGGGAGACAGTGATGTATTTGCAAACATGTTCCATATATATACACACGCATAGATACAGTCCATCACTCACTTTCTGTCACCAGTTGTCACGCAGACACATTTTTTTGGCTTTGGGGAATGCATGTTTGTCCTTTGGCTTTTCTTTTGAGTGGAGACGCTTTATTCTAGATGTAGACAGATTTCAGTGAGTAAGACCTCACCAAGCCCTAACAAGATGTGAGAATCTCTTGTTTTCTGTCCATCACTTCTCTGCCAGCTTCCAAAACCTCCTGCTGGCATCTGGCTCTTAGCCGTACTGATGCTGCGGCTGCGAGAAAATTAAGTTTGAGTCCGATTTTTGTCAATATGTGCAGAAGCAGCAAAGTAGTGTCAGGCTAATATTTCCATCATCAGCGGTGCTGAACAAGTGTTGCCCATTGACTTATTGATTGCACAGTGTAATGTATCATTATACAGTGAGGGGCTGACGCTCGGTTCGATCGTTGATTCGACCTGCTCTGTGGCCCCCCATCTGTCTCTCTTTCTCACATAACCATCCATCCATCTTCTTTCATCAGCTTCTTTTTTTTTTTTTTTTTTTTCTGCTGTCTCACTGCTGTTCATCTTCTCCTGTTCGATCGCATCTGGCCAGCTTCCCTCCCCGGTTAGGGGCGACTTGACTCTTGGCCTTGGCAGAAGCAACATTAGGGGAAGGGGACCAGGACAGGACAGAAGACTGTAGTGGCATATTAATGAAATTAGCGCCGTAGTTGGTTTGGGAGTATCAGGCGCCAGGCACCAGGGCTGGGCCGGGGTTAATTAGCTGGCAGCAGGCCTCTAATTGGGTCAGGACCGTGTCAGGCCCCTGGCTCTGGCCCTACAGGGATTAGATTACACTGTCGGGGGACAGACAGTAGGGGGAGGGAGAGGGAGATTGGGTGTGTAGGGGAGACTGGGAGCAGGAGGGAGAGTGTGTGGTAGTAGCGGAGGAGGGAGACGGATGGAAAGGGAGCTAGAGGGTGCAGTGGATGTGGTAAAAAGAGGGAGAGAGGAGTGACAGAGGAGTGACGCCTAATCTGCCAGCAGGAGGTAAAATGGGAAGGGCTGACTGGGTGAATACCGCTGTTAGACTGGATTGGATTTAAGCGGGTGTGGAGAGGGGGAGCCATGAAAGGAAGGAAGGGCAGGTGGTGAAGCTTGATATGTGTATCCATAGCAACAGCAGAGTGGTGTGACACCACATGGGATTTGCTCGCGGGGTGTGGTTTTAATGCAGTCCTTGTCCTTGTCAGTTCACAATTAGAAAGTTGTTTTGTGTCCATTTCAGCGCATTTAAATCCCAGTTTTTTATTTTGCCACACACACTTATCACAAGTGTCCTGCTGTTTGGTTTTAGCGTGAGGTAATCTGAGGCTCCTTTTGTCCTGCTGTCAGCTGCTATATAAACTTGTTTTGACTGCATTTAAAGATAAAAAATATAAAAGTGCAACTCAATTTTAGCGCCACACAGGTTAGATATATAGAAACGTCCATATAAATCCCTTTAAGCCCTCCTCAATTCATGTTACATGGTTACTACATCCAGCTCAGTTTTATGACCTATGGCCATGCATTTCACTTTAGCCACATGTAGCTTATAATATAAGCCATAAGTGTTATGTTGGAATGAGACGGACCACCAAAGCCCTCCAAAATTGAAATTACACATTTACTTGGCTTGGCTTTATAGGACATGGAAGCAATATTTAGAAATAGGAATTTTCTGTATGCGGCACTAAATGTTTTGAACTTGGCCACCTCTCTGTGTAAGCCACATTGCTGGGCTTTAGGGAGTTTAGATAGTTGCAGGAATGGGATTTTGTTTTTTCAAACAGCCTCATCATTTCTGTTGGACATCTGTTTCTCTGCTCTGCTTTGATTATTTAACATCCTTTTATCATCAATCATTTCTATCCAGCTTGAATGTCAAATAAATGTCAAATGTGCTGGTGATCCAATGGTGCCCCTCAGTTGATACAAAATCATAGACGCCACCAGTGTAGCCAAATATCAGAGCCTGGCTTTCTGAAGGCGCAGAGCAGCTCTCCTATTAATGGTCTCCTTCATAATCCTGGCATAAACAAGAGGATTATCCTGACTGACATGTCTCTTCGTACTGAAATAATAGTATCCAACTGCTTAATATGGGATTTTCAGATTTACAGTTTATGCCCTCTAAGAATTAGTTTAAATACATACCACATTTAGTCCTGTTTGGCTGCAGAAATCCTCAGACAGGGACTTGAACCCATCTTCAAACATGACTTTGCAGTCTAGAAGCTTAGATATAATCTGCTAAACAGAAACAGATTTGTGGCAGGGGCTGAGCAGTTCTGCCTTATATGAGCATTTGCACCTTTGCCAAGTGGTGGTTTGCATCTGGGTGGTTGGCAGTGTGGCCCGCAGTGCTGGTTGATGCCCTTGACTGAGTAGTGGCCCCTGGTTAGGCTGGCACCTGCGGTGAGGAGGCCCCGTCTCATCTAAACCACAACATCACCGCCGCCGCCACAGTGCTAATACGACCTCGCTGTAGCCGGAGCCACCACAGACCCCCTTCGCTGTCTGTCTGTCCCCCTCTGTCTGGACCTTTTTCTCCTCAGCATGTTTAATCCTCTGCATCTCCCACTCTTTCCTCCCTTCCTTTCACTTTCCAGCCCCTCTACTTTCTTGACGCCAAGGCCAATTATAGGCCTTTGATGGCTGAACGCAGTGTTTGTGCATCTCAGGGATTGCGGCGCACTGGTCTCCTGATATGCAGCAAATTGAGCCACAGTAATGTATAACAACTGCCTATCTTACAATAAATCTAGAGTTTAGTTGGATCTGCTTCAGATGTAATTCACTGTCTCTTGCTATTAGTGCTTTATGACTGTCTTTTATTATCCTCCTATGCCTCGTTTCCCCTCTTTTGCCTCAATTTCTTGTTCTTGTATATTTTATCACAGCATTTTTTATTCACTTGGAGGATGTAAAAAGGAATGACAAAAATACGGAAAATTGTATACACTTTGCCAGCAATACACCAGCTGTCTGGAGGAAATCCAAACAAGTGACATTAGACTTTGATTCTGAACTCTTCCTGCCAACACTTTCCCAGGAGCTGTAGGGCTGTGTGACCACGGTCAAAGTATTTGACAGGCTGACACCACTCCACAGTGACCTGTAGGTGAGCTGTCCAATACCTCCCCAGAGTGTTTCCCTTGTTCGTCCATTCTATTAGTTCCTCTTTAACACCTCTACAGGCCCTGACCTTGTTTGGGAGGCTTATGCTAAAAGGTCACAGGTCAGGGTTCACCCTAAGTGCACATTAGCATGAACAGCTACTGGTAAAAAATGGAGAATGATTAAGTCAGTTTTTCAATTCATGTTGCATCATCAAGCATACAGTTTTTCTGTGAGCAATGACCTCATACCAGCGGTGTACGGATATTGCAGCAGGACATTGTCGTGTGCGTGTACTATCACAGTTTAAATTCTCTGACCTTGTGTTTTGGATTGATGGCACGTGATTTTAACGCGGTTGGTTACATTACAGTGACAAAGAAAGGAAATAAGACTGGGAAATATTTAGAAGTCCAGGTTTTCACTGTACAAAAGGGCTTGGGAACAAGTGTCCCAACTCGAGTGCGAGTCTGCCTGGCCAGATTCTCCCATAGGGACTCTCTTGTAACCCTGGGTCGACCCTGTCACCTGACCCTGGACCTGGCCTTAGGTTCTCCACACTCAGGGTCGCGACCCCTCGGTCAAGCACCACAGCGTGCCTGTCACTGGGTCGATGGCATCCTCGGTCCTTTTCTCATTCTGCCATTGTGCCAGATGACGTTAATTCCTCATCAGCTGGACTTAAAGGGATTTACCTCAACAGCAGACCCCGGGTCAGATTGCTCCCCAATTGCTCTCTGTGGCTCAATTTGACAGCTGAAAACACCTGATGTGGTGCTGGCGGTAACGTGACCAAGACCAACTGCTAGGCCTATTTGCTCATCTTTTGTGCCATTGTGTGAAATGGAGTGTAAATCACTTTTTCTCCCAATTTCTCTTTCTTTCTGTCTCTTGCTCATTCTCTCTCTCTCTCTCTCTCTCTGCTCTCATCAGCAAGTCCAGTCAATAAGGGCACATGCTTTGTTTAAACAATCGCCAGATCAGAAACAGATTTAGGAGAATTGATCCCTGGGCTAATCCGCTCTGGTGAAAGGGTCTTTATCCAAGAGGAGGCAGCCTCATCGAGGACTTGTATTGATCAGGAAGGAGTTAATAACCTCTGAATTGATTTGGCTGCTTTTCGATATTCTGCACAGATACATTATGATAATATGTTAACACACTAAATCTTTGCAAAAGGGGACATAAGGGACAACTTTGATTGTTGATTTCTGCACATGAGAAAGTCCATTCTTATAACTGATATCTGTTAAAGGTGTTTTTTCATGTTTTTTTTTATAACATTTATCCTTACTTCTTCTATGCCTTTCCCTTTTCTAGATAAGGAGAGCCTGATCACAGAGAGTGGCAAACTCCACACCTTGGACATCCTGTTGAGTCGACTTAAGGCCCAGGGACACAGAGTCCTCATCTACTCACAAATGACGCGCATGATAGACCTGCTGGAGGTACAAACACACGCCTGTGCTGGACAGTGATTGTGTTTTCTTTTGTTTCCTTCTCTCTATTTACTTTTGCTCAAATTCAGTTCAATTCAGGCTTAAAAGATACTTGAGTTTTGTTGTTCTTTATTTCAGGACTTTGAAGCAGCAAAGAAAAATACAAGTTTGTATGCATCCACATAGACGTGTGTGCCAATGGCCATCAATTGTTTGCAACACACCTTTAATGTGGCATTTGCTTATATCCGTATTGTTCTAAGACAGTTGTTTAACTGGTCCTCTTCCACTGGTGAGGTATTGAGCTCCAGTAGCTCTAATCAGCCTGCCTGTCCCTCGTTAGTGCACTCATTAGGCGGCTAATTAACAGGTCAGGGCTAATTAGAAGGGTCTCATCTGCAGGGGAGGGAGCCAGATGGGAGGGATGACTGAATGGAGTGAGGAAAGAAGAGATGTGGAGGGGAGAGGGGGAGATGGGAGTGGCAGGGGCCTTTGGGTTAGAAAAGAAAGAAATTCTGCAGAAAATTGAGGACAAAAATAGCTGAAGAGGCAGGAGAGGGGAAAGAGACAGGAACACATGAGTAAAGATTACACAAAACAAGAAATGAGAACAGCCAGGCTTAGTTTTAATGACTCTGGTTTCGTTTATTGACAAAGGATAAGTGCTTTAACAGGCACAGCATCAACACAGATACATCTCCATGTTGTTTAGGTAATTTATGAATAAGGACAGTTAAAACTGAAGAAAACCACTAGATCAAACTCAGAGACCCCCTTCTCAGTGTTTAAGCTTCTTGGCTAGCTGTAATCCGTTTGGAGGTCAGGCGCAATCAGGTTTGAATTTAAAATAATTTGTAAAATCTGCATGAATGCTCTCCACAGGAACACAATAGCACAGAGCAATTTCACTGTGGTCATGTGTTGAAAGCCTTGGTGCAGTGTTCTATTGTTGCCTCCATATTTGTTGCAAACATCTCTTTGGAGCCAAAAGCCTCTGGCATGATGTCACTGGGAATTCCTTCCCCATTCACACGGTGCGAAGCTGTTTCAACAGCCAAATCTTTTGATGGCAGATTGACCCAACCCAGGTGGTTAAGGACTGTCTTCCTGTGTGTCTGGAAAACAGTGGGAATGCCTTTTGTTTATGGCTGTAGGCAAACAGCAGTGATGCAGTGAGAAATCTCAAGGTCCCTTAGTTGATGCAGGCCGTTTATTCTGTGTTAAAGTTCTTTTTACCGACTGTTTCACTTGTAGTCATACCTCAGAGCTGCAATTTTCAGTTTTATGGAGACAAATTTACAGTGTCTTTTTTACAGTGCAAATGACCTCACACAGCAGTGACACGCTGTGACAGCATTTCTACTTTTGCATTAAAGAAATCCAGAAATTAATTCATATATTCATCCAATCTGGCTTTAGTTTTCCTCAACCATATTATCTTCACATCGGCCATGGATAAAAAAAAAAAAGAAATCTGCAGATGGAGTTGATTTCCTGAACATGAGACTGTGCCTAAGAAAGAGAGTGAAGGAGAGGCTGATGCTAATCTCTGTCATTAGCGTTATTGTTTTCGTCGCCGGTCGGCTGCTGGTTCTTCTGGTGACATCACGACGTTGGGTGATGGATCGCTGAGATCCGGGTGGTCTGAAGAGAAAAAACATTGTGGGCTTTCTCTGGCAGCAGTTGATAGTGGAGCTGGACCGGCAAGTCACTGCCCTCCTGCTTGAGCTGTGTGTCTGTGGCTGCTTAGACGGCACTTTGCTATACTGCATGTCTGTGGCTTAGATTACAGTGCTGGAAGAAAATGCCCACACTGGCTTTTTGGTGGTGCAGCCAGAAAATCAGCAGCAGATTTTTTTATGTCAGAAAATACACTATATAGCTATACAGCTGACTATATTTACCTGGCAGTTCCTCTTTTTCACTATAACTAATGTAAAACTGGAATATACTGACCCATTATGCAATTTGAAGCGAGGATTAAATTATTATTTATGATGTTCTTACGATACACTTTGACTTTTATTTATTGCTTTTCTTCTTCATTGTTATAGTATATCCAATAGAAAAACGTAGCTTATTGTAATAAATGTAGAGCCATATTACAGGGATCATGAGTAGTGAAGTTTTATTTATTGTCATTGTCAACTTAAAGGCTTGGATGGATCAAAATTCAAGAGAACTTTGTTATCCCACATGGGGTAATTTGTTTGGTCCAGTGCCTAAGACATCAGAACACCACATAAAACAATATAGAGACCCTAGATGCACAATAAAACAAAAGCAAACAAGAAGTAAAATACCAAGAATAGATAGCATAAAGACTGGCAATAAAGTTAAATAATAAAAAAACACAATTTAAAAAAACCCTCTGATTTAAAATCAAATACAAAATATTAAAAACTGTCAATTTGGAATTTATAAAATCTCTTTTGATATATAAAGCCTGTGGTTAGACCTGCATGTCATACAGGCTGATGGCTCAGGGAGTTTTTATGTCTACTAGATTTGAGTCTTCTCTGTATGAACAGTTTTTTTTAAGCTTCTGTCGAGATCCACAGCCGTACATGAATACTCTAAGCTGAGACGCCACCTGCTATTCTCACATAACTGACACTGACTTAAGTGACATCACCTGAGGCAATTAATATGACTTTGATCAGCTATCCAATATACAGCGTTGCTTTACATATATAGTACAACTCTCTAAGACCTGTTAAGAGATTCTGATGTGTGTGTGGTGGAGTTTCCCTTACAGTAAACTGTAGCACTGAAAAGAGTTTTAATAGCTTTGCCGATCTCAGGGTGGTACAACACGTTGGCACTGTATGTATTTTTGCACAGAAAGCAGTTATGTCATACTGGTGTGAATTGCAGCTCAGCTCTAATGAAGACTTCAGTTACAATGTTGGCAGTCAAGACTGTTCGCTTGCTAAAATGTATTTATAGCGCCACACTACGTCATGTACTTTAGGTCGTATGTTTTTTTGTATTTGTTGGATCAGGAACAGGCTGTGACCATGCACGCTGTGTTCCCTGCCTGAGATCTGCAATAAATAAACACTGTAACTTTGTGTTTTTGAGAAAGATTTTTGACTTAAGTATTCATTATTGTTTGGGAAGTTGAGAATAACCCAGCTGCCACTCCTAGCTTTTTCTCAGAGGTGGTTTTCATGCTCATGTGAGTGCCAACTCAGAAGATTTGAAGTAAAAATCCCATTTGAGAAAAGAAAGGGAATTTAGGCTGAAAAGCGGAAATTTTGTCATGCTTTTATACAAATATCGGTTCTCCAATGCCTCTCACCTCCCATGCATCATTTCAAGTTTGTTTGTCAGATATCACAACCATAAGGATTTGTTTTTCCTAATTATGAGCCTGCTGACATTTAAAAAAGCCCAACATTTTGACGAGTTTGGTTGACCTTTTATTCATAACATTTGCTTGATTTATAACATTTGCACATTTGGACACATTACAAAATCTGTGAAAAGCCGCAGATATATAACAGTGTCACTTAAGATTAACACCAGCTCGAGCAAAATACAAGAGAAAATTGCCAGCTGTTGAGGTTTACATTTCAGTGTTAAGAAAGTTCACAGCAGAACTCTGCAAGCTTTAAAACATGACAGCTGAAGGTCGCAGGGATTGTAAGAGATGATGCCCAAGTTTGAAGGATCTCAGATCTAATCGTAAAACTTTTTCCTGATGAGTTCCACGTAAATGAACCTTCATAGATCAGGAAGCCTGAGTAAGGCTTTCTTTAAGAGCCACAATATCTGCAACATCCTGCTGGCAAGCTATCAAAACGCGACTCAGCAAGGTCAGCAGCAGTTTGGGCGAGCGACAGGCTAATGGTCCCTAATGTAGTGTTCACTCAGAGCAGATGGGGCTGTTGGGAACAGAGCCAGACACAGAAAGAGGAGGACAGGAGGCCCCCAAGTGTCATGACAGGGGTTTTAGGAGGTCACAGAAAACATAGTGTCAAATCATTCCTATCTCTGGTAATGATTGTGAGAGGTGAGTCGCGATGTGTGCCAGCAATTGTGACCGCTTCATCCGTTTGGGGGCACTGACATGTTTGAGTGAGGGGGTCAGGGGTACGGGGCAGTGCTTAAAGAGAGATCAACGTGTCACCTCATCACTGCTGTTGCACTCAAAGAACCCCTCCCACCGACACCCACACACTTATACAAAGCAGCTTAGCAGACCCTTTGGGGGGGGGGGGTGAATAGAATATCAAATTCTGCAATTTCAGTGTCTCTATGGGCTGTGATTGAGGTTTCAACTCCAGCAAACGTGCATAGGAAATGTGGGATTATGATATTTTGGATGCAAAATTGCTGTCAGACAAAAAATCTTGTATTAAAAATTAGTATTTCTTCACTCTTGGAACTTAAGTAGCAGACCTGCAGGGCTTCTCTCCTTAGAGAAAGATTAAAATAGATCTGCACATTTGTGAATTTATATTCAGGGAAAACACTTTGAGAATCAAGTTTCCTCGAATTTGGATGGCAGGGCTGTGAGTTTCGTGGTTTCAAAATCAGCTGTGAAAGTGATCAAGGAAGGTTAACTTGCAAAAATACATACATTCGAAAAGCTAATTTTTTAAATGCAATGCAGGATTGAAATCAGTTTCTCTCATCTTTTCAGTTTCAACAATAAGAACTGCAATTCCTTTAATAACTGTTTAATTACACACCAAGCTCTTAACTTATTGTGCAAAATAACTTTGCTATAGAGAAATTTTTCTAATATGTGAATTTCTGAAAACATAATACAAGCACAATTATGTCAACAGTTTTCCTCATGAATTTGTCTTGTCTCTCCAGGAGTACATGGTTTACCGTAAGCACACCTACATGCGCCTTGATGGATCCTCCAAGATTTCCGAGCGCAGAGACATGGTAGCTGACTTCCAGAGCCGGTGGGTAAAGATAGATAAGATCTACATTGTGTGTGTGTGTGTGAGAGAGAGTATGAGAAGGAAACCAAACACCCCCCCCCTTTTTTTTAGCGAGCG
>JAPZDY010000010.1:7988122-8018589 GCA_029783645.1 Ctenochaetus hawaiiensis
TATGAGAAGGAAACCAAACACCCCCCCCCCCCCCTTTTTTTTAGCGAGCAACTAAAAGTAAATCTGCCTTCTTCATATAAAGTAGCAATCACAGTTTAACCTTACATCCTAATCCTACAAATATGTGTGTATAAGCGTGTATTTCCCCCACGTACTCTGGTTTACATTAGTGTGCAGGCCTGAGGCGCCAGTGTTACTCTGGTTCTAGTTGTAGGTGAGAGTTTGTGATTTTAATGGTACTGTTAGTATCAAGTATATGTTTCTTTAAGTTTTAATCAACTATAGTAACAAACTGTGACAACTGAATTATGCCCAACTTTTGAGAGATTTTCGAAAATGGCTCTTTTCCTTTCATTCTAACTTTTTGCCATGACACTGTATATGGATATTTGCACTGTACAGCTGTAAAACGATATCTTTTAAATTTGTATGCCTCTCCCTCTCCCTCCCCCTGCCCCCCTCCCCCATGTAGGACAGATATCTTTGTCTTTCTGCTAAGTACCAGGGCCGGAGGCCTCGGCATTAACTTGACCGCAGCTGACACTGTAAGTCACTGAGAAAATAAACATTTCTCTGATATAAGTTTCAACAAGCACTAACAATTCCCATATATATCAAAATTCAGTAAAATGTACAATCTTTTCCACATGTTTTATTGTGTCAGAAAAGTAAAAGAGTTTAGGATGTTTCAACATTTCTAATATGTTAGCACAATGACGACACGGTATGCGCCCATGTGTACTGAGAGGGTGTGAGCATTTAAAGCAAATGCTAACAACAGGAAGATGCACACTGCTTCATTCACTCCTCTTTAATCAGGCCACCATTGAGTTCATGTTGATCTTAAATGTTTCAGTGTTGTAACAGTTGTAACAGTCAAAAATGTGAAATGTATTTTTAGCTGTAGGAGTCTTGCTGTTTTGCTTACATACTGTCTTAAGCTACTTACATGTGAACTGATACAGCATTGTGTTAAAGAATTAGACTAAATTCACTATTGTATATGGTTTTCTATACCACAGCTTAGCACAATCAGATTACTTGATTGAGCTTTCAGTTTTATAAGCATATATGGATGATGATCTCCCTCTCTGTTTATTAACATCTCTCACCATAATCTCCTTTTGTGTCCCTGTGGCCCTGTTCAAGTGGGATTAGCTGTTATGACAATGAGTTTGAAGTGACTGTTAACACAGGACATCTGTCATGTTAAAGGGCAGTTCACTTGGGACAACACATCCCTGTAATTAGTGTCAGAAATAACGGAGAGGGGAGTGTCTCCATCGTGTTGGTGCTGCAAGCTGAACCATGTGGCAAAGAATAACAAAGAAGGATTCAAAAACTGGCCTAAGGGTGATCTTGACATTTTGATTGTTGTCGGAAAAAAGTCAAGTGAAGATCTTTTTTTTTGTTTCCCTCAAGGTCATCTTCTATGACAGCGACTGGAACCCCACAGTTGACCAGCAGGCCATGGACAGAGCTCACAGGCTGGGTCAGACCAAGCAGGTCACCGTCTATCGCCTCATCTGTCAGGGCACCATCGAGGAGAGGATCCTGCAGAGGGCCAAAGAGAAGAGCGAGGTATGACACACAAACACGACAGTTCAATTCAAAATCTGTAAACAAAACCCCTGTAGTCCACAAATTACTCATCACTTTATTGTTCTTGTGTAATAAGATCCAAAGGGTGGTGATCTCTGGAGGCAACTTTAAACCAGACACACTCAAACCCAAAGAGGTGGTCAGCCTGCTGCTGGATGATGATGAGCTGGAGAAGAAATGTGAGTGTTTTTACACGTCTTTGTCCTGATTCCATTCAGTTTCTTTTTTCTTTTACCCTAAAGCTAACCTTAATCGTTAGGCACTGAATAAAGAAATAATTAAATGTTTGTCTTCTCCTGTAGTGCGTCAGCGACAGGAGGAGAAGAGGCAACAGGAGGAAAGCAGCAAGGTGAAAGAGCGCAAGAGAAAGAGGGAGAAATATGCTGAGAAGGTACAGTAGACCATGATCGGCAGTCATGTCACCACACAGATGCATTGTTGTTAAATTTTAATGAGTTGAATGTTTTTTATGTGTCGGTTTTGCCTTGGTGGTAAAGTTGGAGGAAAGGTCAGATAGCCAGCAGAAACATTTCATCTCAGGAGACTAATGTCATCAAGAGCAAATTTCAGGAAAATCCAGCCATTTGTTTAAGGTATCTTGTCACGGGCTTAAGTAGCACTAGATGTAAGGTCAGGGCGGTCACCAAAATCAATCGATGTCATCCTCCGGGGACCTGATTCATACCAGATTTCACGGCAATCTGGCCTGTTCTTGTTGAGTTATCTTGCTCTGGTCTCAAGCGTTTAAGAAACAGAGACAAACCAACTGAACCCTCATAGATAAAGCTTGAAAAGGAGGCTTGAGGATGTGAGATTTGGCTACAATATGAAACGGAAATAGAATGACAAATACTCAAAAGTAAAAAGTATGAAACCCAGCCTCTCCCCTCACACTCTCCTCCTCCCCCTTGTCTGTTTCTGGCCTGCAGAAGAAGAACGAGGAGTTTGAGAACAAGAGGAAAAAGGAGGTGAACCTGGTCATCTCTCACGCGCCCTC
The DNA here is from genome assembly GCA_029783645.1 of Ctenochaetus hawaiiensis. Classification (NCBI taxonomy): domain Eukaryota; kingdom Metazoa; phylum Chordata; class Actinopteri; order Acanthuriformes; family Acanthuridae; genus Ctenochaetus; species Ctenochaetus hawaiiensis. The sequence goes on from JAPZDY010000010.1 coordinate 7,990,722, forward strand.
AGCCGACAACTCCAACCTGTCTGCAGACGGAGACGACTCCTTCATCAGTGTGGAGATGGACTCGGCCATGCCCAGCCCCTTCAGCGAGGTGAGTGAATCCAGGGAGAACCAGAGGGGAGTGAGCGACCTTTAATGAAAGTGGAGGAGGAGGGAAATACTTTATATGACTGTGATTTATGTTACAGTGGATGATAATGGCTGCTCCATTAGGCCTCTTTGGCATGACTCCACAAACTGTCTCTTCTTAAAGAATATTTCACTAGAACAATGGTCAGCATTAAAAATTAGACTGTCTTGTTGTAGAAAGACACAAAACAGTAAAGGGATGTGATATTTCCTTTTGCTCAGAAAGTAGAAAACCTGTGGAAAAACAGTAAAGGCTCCTATTGGTGGGTGAGGTACTGTGAAAAGAGCAGTGCTCGATTTTGGCTTGTCCGCTTTGACTCAGGAAGCAACAAAAGCAACAGCTGGTCACGAACAATCTCTTTTGAAGCCAAATGGCACTCTAAAATGTGCTTCTAAAACCATTCTGCGTAAAAAGTAGCTAATACAGTAACAAAATCGTGGTTCACTGCCTTGTTTTACAGTTTGATGAAAGTTGCCTCCTCTCTCCGTCTCATCTGATGTCAATACTATTTGTGTCTATAGGGGGGGAAATACAGAAATGCTGAAATACACTGTGTGGTTCAAATAACAGCCTTCGAGCCTGTAAAAGTTGGCTGAATGACGCAGAACGAGTCTCCCAGCAGACTTTTCCCAGAAAGTCAGTGGGGGGCTCTAGGTGCAGCCAACATACAGGGAGGTTTTCTATTGTTGATTTGCATATACTGTCTACACTGTAATGATACAATGTGGTAGAAAATCGGCTAAGTTCTACTTAAATATTTATTCATTTTTTTTGGTTTTTGATGCGTCTATTTCCATGTGATACTCTCTTCTTTAATTCTTTCCCCTCTCAATGCTGACTCCCCTTTTTTACTTTACTAATTTCTCACTCTCTATATCACATCTACTCCATCCTTCCTTTTCTTCCTGTGCCTCCTGTCCTTCTTTTCTCGGGTCCTTCTCCTTGTCGTTCCTTGCATTTTTCCTCTATTGTTTCCCTTTGCCGTACCGGCCCGGTTCCCTTGTTCCCTGTGGTGCTGACCCCCAGCCTGTGTGTATGTCTGTGTGTGCTTCTGTCCCCGGCCAGATCTCCCTGAGCAGCGAGCTCCAGCCCGGCTCGCTGCCACCGGACGCTGATGCAGACGAGAGCAGCAGTGACATGCTGGTCATCGTAGACGATCCGGTGTCCTCGGCGCCGCAGTCTCGAGCTACCAACTCCCCCTCCTCTGTGTCTGGATCGGTCTCTGACAACATGAACGGTGAGAGAGTGAATATGTTCTAGCCGACCTTCGATCTTGATGTATGAGCGAGTGGAGCAATAGACTGTAAAGCTGCCAGTACCTTATTTCAGGATCACAACAGAATGATGGGAAAATGGGCTATTGGCATGTCAGCGTCGCATGAAATATGTTGGAGTCGAAGACCTGATTTTACCTCAGCCAGAGTCTGTCAGACTGGAAATTAAATCTTCTTATCTGCCTAATGAAACTTCTCAATTGCACAAATATTTGCTTTTTTGTTTGCAATGTGCAATAAATATTCTGGGGTAAACAGATAAGTGAATGCTTATTAAAAAGTGGTGGACAGTGCAGCTACAGGATATTTGAAAATCTAATGGGAACACACAATTAATTTTTCCTCCTTCAGTGACCTTCTTTTTATACTCGATCACAAGTAGTGTGACTCCACGCTGTCCAAATGTTCATATTTGATAGTTTTCTAATTTCAGATAATCCCGGTACATGCAGTCAGTGCAGCTTCACTGTGAAAGCCCCACATGTGCCAAATAAAACATAACCTGTGTACTCTGTCAGACAGCATTATCAAGGTGGAGCAGTGTGACTCATGAAGTTCAGTGCAGCACACAGAAGTCCAGCTTGTTATGTTTCTCCCAGGACTTGTATTTTTTTTGTAGGCCTGCATGCATTTCGACAAGTAGTCTGTTACCTCATATGTGCTATGCAGCTGATGATTAAGATTAATGAGGGTTTTATTTTGCTTTGGCTACACACTGTGGAATCCAGATAGATAGTGAGCCTAATGTTTATACTGCTTACACAGTATATTTTGATGCGTTGCAATATGGTAATCCCTCCTGAATATTGTACACACAGCTTCACTGAAACGCATTTAGGATTTTTGCTGCCGTGCTAAGAGGCTCCTGCTAGAGAGACTGTTAAAGGCCTCTGCTTAAAAAAAAAAAAGGCCCAGTGAGCTGGGAGAAAGTTGATGATTTCAGAAATGTGAATGATGTTATAATGAAGGGTTGGAGAGACAGAATAAAGGTTTGAATATGGGAGCAATTGGTGAACTTGGACAAGCGAGTGAAAAGGGAGGAAGAGTGAGATTAAGGCCTGAAGGGAGGGTAAGAGCAAGGGATTTGTGGAGAGGTTTTCATCTGTGCTGGGGTGTTTGTGACAGGACAGGCTCATCTCCCCCTCAGAGAAGGGTTGTATACCACAGTGTCTGGCTGGAAACATGCAAAGAAACTGCAGACCCCAGTGGAGAGAGGGGAGAGTCAGGAAGAGGGGGGAGAAGGTATGGGAAAGGATTCAGCAGTGAGGCAGACACTCGATCTAATTCTGCAGGATGGAAAATAAGAGCAGACTTCCAGTTTCTGCTTAAACCTGTACTTAGGGCAACGATGAGTAATGATTAATGTGTAATAATTATTCAGTATTACAGTAAAACTACAGTTTCGGTGTCTGCAGAGGACTGGATTTGCAGTCATAACTATCCCTATCCCTATTTATCCCTACATAAATTCACTCCATTATTGTTGGCAGGTTTAAGTCCGCTTGTATTTAACTTCCATTACATGGTTATGCATCCATCCTTGTATCAAAGCAATTGTACAAAAAAAGAAATTGGGGGAAAACATTTTTTCTGAGTTTTCCTTTGTGTTTGCCTTCTTTTTTCAGGTGTTTCAGGCTCCGACACAATAAGTTCTGGCAGAGGCAGGTCTGGGAGAAGTCGGGGCCGGCCTAAAGGATCAGGAGGCGGGGCTAAGTCTGGAGGGAAAGGACGTGGGCGCAAGTCTACAGCGGGCAGCGCCGCAGCCATGGCAGGAGCAAAGGCTGGTGCTGCCGCAGCATCAGCTGCAGCTTATGCTGCTTATGGTTATAGTGTTTCTAAAGGTTAGTAAATATTATATTGACTTTTACACAAATGAATAAACACTGACAGGCCACCTCTCCTATGGTTGTTAACATGGGGCGGGGTGAATGACTTCCCTTATTCTGGTTGCAAGTTATCTTCTCTGTTTTTTCGCGCTTTAGCGAAACTGTTTTTAGAGAAACAGTTCCCCCCCAACTCTGTAATTAAAAAGAGACTAAACAAGCCTTGCCTCACTAAAAACAAGTTACAATTGAAAAGGAAGAGCTGTGCTGACTCATAGAACAGCGTTGGTGTGAAAGACAAAGTGCTCTGTCTGTTTCTGGTCTGTTCTGCTGACCTGGCCTGAATCATTCTCAAAGCTTCTTTGATTTTGTTCTTTTGGCCAAGAACAACGACACCAGGGAGATACCTTTAAACTTAGATCTTTAAATTGTGTAAAGAAGGTTAAATTATTTAAATTGATGATAAGAACATGGCAAGCATGAACATATAAAAGGCAGAGGAAAAAACATAGGGGGTTGGAATAAATTGTAGTGTTCTACAAGAACTCACATGGTAAATTTGGAGTAACATAAAATAATTTAAATGAATAACACTAACTCCATCAGTATAACAACAATCATGTTATACTCATCACTCTGCTGCTCTAATTTTCTCTCTTTTACTCATCTACTGATGGAACAACTGCTGAATATGAACCTTATACTGAATCTATAAAGAAAACATAAAAACACGATCAAAGTGGTGAGCTTGGAAGAACTGTAGAACAGGGAAAATTAGAAATAAAGTCCTGTCTTCTAATTTATAATAGGAATAATAATAGCATTGAATTGAGACACATTGCTGCTATGGTTAAAGAGTAACCATGCCCCTGCCTGTTCCTTTTCCCAGCAGGCCTCTCTGTGTCCAGCCCCCTGCAGCCTTCCCTGGGCCGGTCTGGTACCAGCCCAGCATTCAACCCCAGCAGGAGCTCCTCTCCCCAGGCCAAGGGAGGGGCTTCCACCCCAAGCCCCCACAAACAGCTGGCCCACAGCCACCACCACAGCAGCCATGGTGTAGTCAGGAAAGGCAAGGGCCCTGGTGGTCCTGGGGCTCGATAATGCACTCATACACACATGAAAGTGCCCTCACACACATACACACACACAGACGCACAACTGTCTCAATATAGAACACATACAGAAAAGTGACCCGCTCTCACTGTGATCCCCACAGACACCCTACAGCTAGACTAACAAATGGGTAATACAGTATATATAGTAACTGATGCTCGCTACCTGGAGGACCATGCTATGTGTGCTGGCTCAGCATCTAAAAGGACCCTGTACACACACACACACACACACACACATGCAGACAGTCATTTGAAGGTACAGTCCCACCAGCCTCCACATTTGAGTTCAGTTTTATTTCAACGTGTCCTGGTCAGTGGACAAAATCTGCCTTGAGTATATTTTTTTCGCATTGTGACAAGTATTTCCAAGTGCTTTTCGAGAAGACGGACTGTATTTTCTACTCATGACAGGAATCTCTTGATTTGCTAACTAGTGTCAATGTTACAACACGGACGTGAACCAACACATGCAGCGTTAAGGGCTTCGAGATCCCTCTGATTGTCAGGGTGGGAGGGCAGAGGAGTTCCTGTCAAATGCACTGAGCCACGTCTTCCTTTTTTTGATGTTAGTGATTCTCATAATGTACATAAGTTATTTAATTGTTCTGTAGAAATGCTCGATGCAAACTGGTGTATGATTCTGCATTTCATAGATCATAATGTAAACCCAAACTTTACCAACCCATAGGTTACCGAACAATGTCTGCAGCTTTTCTACTGAAGCTCTTATTTTTGTAATAAAGAAGTTATGCCCATACCAATGTGGCAGGTCTTAGCATTTTGAAAAAAAAAATCCTTGTCCATAAAATGTATTTCCATACAGAGGGAAATGAAAATTCATGATATATTTTTTGTCCAACAGGAAAATGAATGAATGAATGATGTAAAATAATTGATCCAAAAATGAGGGGACCTGTTGATACAGCAGTGCTGCTAACAGTAAATTTATGATTTCACTCAGATTATTTGATTTTCTGATATTTAAGTTATTTGGGTTATGTTAAAAATAAGCAATCCATGATAATTGTGAATGAGATGTTCACCTGTAAAACAGTGTAAAATTGTAATGAAGCCATTTTTTACTTTTTAGAAATGTTTTTTGGTGATGAGGAGTCTGTGGTTCTCTTTGATGCCATTGATGTTTTAGAGAGAAAAAAAGGTTTGCATCAGTGTCCTAAGTTGAGCACTACATCTGTTATAGACTTTGTTTGTTTGGTGTTAATAGTGTGATTAAATATGATGTTCTATATTGATGTACATACTGACAAGAGCGACATTTCCTCTGGCTTTTCCCCCATTTGCCTGTCTATTTTTATAGGTTGTGTACATATGAAGAAATGCTTCAGCCATTTTACTAACAGGAGGAGCCAACTGAAAATAAAGGAGTGCTTAATCAATCTTTTCTGCTTAGTCAGATTTTTTTTTCCCATTATGCTTGTATCACTTGTGTAAATCATTCAGATATAATGAAGCATCTGTGACCTATTAACCAAAATTTTATGATCTTTAACAATGTTTACACACTGCAATTTAAACCTGAAATGTGAAGTCATTACAAATACACACCCCAAGTCTGTGAACTAGAACCACTTAATTTTTGCTTTATATCCAGTTTACAATTCACACTCTGACTCTTGTAAAAATGTTGCACATTGTTCTTTTTAACAGACGACATTAAAAATAAAATCTAGTTTGGAAGGGCCTCTCTTTGCACCCAAAGGTCATATCCAGCCTTACTTAAGTGTTGTCATCTGTTGCCTTTCCATAAACAGTATCCCTGTAACTCAGGATGATGAGATGGTCATATCCTCACATTTGACCATTTTTTAAAAATGCTTTCTAATTAAGAAGTGGCCCCTATCTACTCTTTACAGTGAGACCTCAGTTTTGTTTTTTTTTGGAAACAACAACTACATAGACTTATTTGAGTAAAGAAAAACCAAGTTCCATTCCTCTCCATTATACTGGATTCTGAGGCAGATCTTCAAAACTCTTGCACCTGTAACCATCTGCAAACTATTTGTAATTTGGGTGAAATTACCCTTTAACAATACTGTACTTAATGAGGTCCTGGTCTGATTACAACACCCAGAAACAACCCAATCAATGCAATGTATTTGAAATGTTTGTGGGCTGCAAAGACCTCTGAAGTCAATATCTTCAAGTGCATGTGAATTAATGTGAGTAAATTTTCACATGGTTTGGTGCAGCGCCGGTAAGATTTCATCTCCATGAGCACCTCAGCATTATGTTCTTACTGGTGCCCTCTGACATGGCCGCGGAGCAGACTGTAAACACAGGACTTCCAGGTCTGGGCTTGTTCCCGGCCAGCAGTTATATAAGCCTCTGCACCTAGATAGACTCTTGACTTGAACCACATCCAAGGTACAAACTGCTCCGGCCAGTGTTTGGGAGTGGCTAATGTATGTTTGTATATGTGTATACCCAAGGAGCCAATCAAAAAAAACACTGAGTTATCTGGATAATGATGCTTGGGATAATTTGCAGCCCCATCAAATCTGGAGCATGTGCTGCTCCAGGGTTTACTCGGTAAAGTTATCCAGCTAACTACAACTAAGAAAACCTGTATCTTGGAGCCAGACTCAGACCTTGTATGGTCTTCATATTAAGTATGTACATGTGCAGCTTAAAATATGAAATATGTAATATCTATTATATTTTTTTAGTTTCTGACCCTTAAAACAAAGATGTGTCTCTCAACAAAGGATATATATCCTTCATGGGGAGTTGTGAACAGTGACTTCATCTTCTCAGACTGTTTAATTTTAAAGGCTCAAGGAGGTGACAGTTTCCAGTAGAAAAGTCAGTATAAATGTGTTTCATATCCCTCAATCATCTTGTGGCTCCCAGTTATCCAAGAACCACCCGGGGGTCTTAACCACTGGCCTTCATCTAAGTCATCTGGCACCTTCAGTAGTTTCCAAATGCATGGTACCATTTTATATTGCCAATATTTTCCTCACCACAATATAGAAGCAAAATCAAGCTTTACTTGAGTAATCAGAAGCTATGAACCACAACGCCATGAGGGAACTTTTTGTGGCTAGCACTAAATTTCTCAAGTTCGTGTTCTGCAAAAAAATTTACAAGTCACATTAGAGTTACTGGAAAGCACAAAATGACAACAAAAGGGTTATTTTCACGGTTTATTGGCATTTGCCTGTACACTGGGTGGAAAAGTCTGGTGCAAGCAATTTCTCTTTTGAAATAAGGTCTAAACCACCAAAAACCACAGCAACCATATGTTGAACTGGCAAACACGTTCAGCTACCACAATGCCGCACAATGACTGTTTTACCGTCTGAATGGACTGGACGGAATCTGAACCGTGCAAATTAAAAAAAAAAAAAAAACTGTTAATGTGCCTTAAAAAACAGAAATGCACAGATGTTTACAGTCGAGAACAATTCTTGGATTATACATTTTGTCAATGTACAAACTTGTACCTGGTGCAACGTTACAATGTAAACATTAGCTCATGCTTCTGAGAAAAACAATTCTTTTAATATAAAGTTCCCTTTTTTTTTTAAATAACGTATAGCATTCAGTGAATTCAAGTACACTGGATGGTAGTGTAAAGGTGAGTTTTCCCAACATATGACTGCATGACTGGACATGACAGGTGAAACGCCTCAGTGTTGTGAGAGTGTGTGAGTGTGTGGGAAGTGTACTGATTAACTAGATCAGCTAAGTGAGACAAAGGGTACGAGCTACTGGGCTGCTAACATGTAGGACACCACGGTCAGCGCTGCCGCCTCGATGGAGAACAGGTGGTGATCCTCCACATGCGGGCAGTAGCTCCTCATGAACTCAGCCAGCCGAAGCAGATACTCAAGGTTGTGGCCCGTCTTCCCTCTGCACACGGCGATCTGGGTGCCAATCTCCTCTGCGCTGGCCGGGCCGAGGTAGAGGGGGTTGTCAGAGGTGGCGATGTACAGCAGCGCCTGAACCGGTTGCTGGCTCTCCCCCTCAGCGAAGAAATCCACCATTTTGGTGATGTAGCCGCCACAGACTGCTTCGCGCACATTGAGGTACTTCAAGGACTCCTCAACTTGAGTGCCTGTAACCTCGAATGCCACACCCCAGGTGCTTGCCTGTGGAAAACATAGAACGTTTTATTATTCAGCATTGGGGATTTCACTGAATTTTCTTAAGCCTGGAAACTCCATGGCAGCCTCTGCAGCATCACCAGTAAGCCAATAGGAAGTAGGCTTTCCACTTACGTCATCATCTTCAACCAGCGTCACCACTCTTCCGGGCTGCGGGGAGAGAAGAGAAATGGGTCACGTCATTGACAATGCCTGAAACAGTCTGAGCCAGCAGCTCACAAACAGCAGTATCACAGCGGCTAACTGTGCTAAAGTAAGCATGTTACAACACGTGACGTAATAAGTTAACACATTAAGCATCTTACCAGCTCGTCGTTCCCGCGATGGAAGTTGTCTCCGTGCCAAAAACGTCTCTTGTAGCCTTGAATGTAGCCGACCTCGCTCCTCTTGTACTTGAAGTCAGGCTTCCACACCAGTGACCCGTACCCGAAGATCCATAGGCTGTTCTTTCCGGCGATTATGTCTTGAGGCTTCATTTTGATCGGTAGTGTTGACGACGTTCGGATGAATCGATGGACCACTCTTTCAATTTGATGTTATTTGCTAAGACGACTAGCTAGCTAACGTTAGCTTCCTCCGGTCCAGGAGCAGTGGGACCGGTTGGCTCACAGGTATACCGCGGACGGTATTGGAGCCCAACTGCTTGGCAGTTGCGAAGATGGAATTTCGCAGTTGATTTTGCCTTGCACTATGCATTGCCATTGCATTACAGTTGCCGCATTATGCCTTAAAAATCCATGGCAGCCGATTTGGCTTTGTAATCAATGAGGAAAAATCAAAAACCGTTTCCGCCAGCCGATTCGCTGGCGGTGACGTTACGAGCTTAAAGTTAATGAAAGAAAATAACGAGGTATTTCGTAATGTTGACGTCAAAACGCCTTTCGATTTATCTTACCCTGCGTCGGGGATGCGATGGCGATTTAAAGCTGATCCTCGATAACATGGCGAAGCGCCGCTCACTTATTTATACACTCCCGAGCCGTTGGGCGAGTCCATGTCAGTATTTTCAACCAATAATATTTAAAGAAGGCCGGTTCTCCATCATATTCACCCAATTACATTCCGGTGCGCCGAAGAAGGCGGAACTTTAAACCCAATCGCTTATACTATTGGCTCAAACTTTACTTGATACTCACCCCCATTTTTTAATGTGATTGGCTAACTAGCTGTCACTCCAATTGACTCATTTTTTGATTGGTAGCTGCGTTGTCATTCTCTGAAAATATTTCCATATGGTTCAGACTTGATGTGGCTGATGCAACTTCCCACAGCATTTCAGGGCCCTAATAACAACTAAGTAACATACCAAGGCATTGCATCAGATTCGATCTGGGAGAGGGGCCTAAAAAGGGCGGTGTATTTTATTTCACACATTATTCCATAAAGAAAATAAAGGAAAAAATATAAAATGAAATGTGAGGTGAAATATAACACACATTAAATAAAATTTCCTCCCCTGCATGAACTGAACGCTGTATGGATGGAAATCACTCTTGACGTGTGAGTAAGCAAATGAGCACCCTTCATGGATGTTAAATGAGCCAGGGCAAGAGAGGGCTGGAATCTAGTCCCACAGCTAAAAGATTTATGTCAAGAAAAGTCAGTGACACCCAAGAATCCTTCACTGCCAACACACTCAGCCCTGTGCAGCTAGCTACGGAGACAACTCAATAACAGAACTCTTAAAATTTTCTTTATTGTGTATATTCATTTTCACTTTTGTTGATACCTCCAGCAGATAGGGTCAGTTTGATTAGACACGTGACAGGCTGGAAAGGCCATTCCTGTGGAACTAATCCAACTCTGCAAAACAGGCATATCCGCGTGTGCCTTTTTGCACACTTTACTTACCAAACATCATGCCGTGGAAACCAAAGGCTGGCTCACATACAAAATAGGTCATTTCTGAGTTTGATAATCAACCCAGTTTTTGACTGTGTGTGGACGACACCAACACCATGTACACCAACAAACCAAACACTTAAAAAGATTACTTAAATAAGAAAAATTCAACTGCACCTTCACTTTACAAAGCAGAGACAAACTAAATCTGATATACTGTGATAGTAGAGGCTCATCTGTGCTCAATAGATAGATTATCTATAAATAGCTGGCATTATCTGCCCTCATAAGAGCCCAGACAACTGTACCAGCTCCTCATAAACCTAAAGCACCACACAATCCAGGCCTTTGAGCGACCCTGTGTCATGCGCAAGCTTCCATCCCATTATGTTGTTGTCTTCAACGTCCATCCACTCCTCAAGCCTGCTGCTACAGCACCTCTGGTCTAAGCCACAGTGGCAGCACTGTCTGTAATCTAATCTAGTGCACTGATTTGATATTTAGACTTGTTGATTTATCCAATATTCACCTGTTTGCTTTTTCTGTCAAACTGTTACCATTCTAGCCTGACTAAAATATTAACTTGTGTGGCTTTTGCCCCTGTTTCCAGTGTTTCTGCTTGTTTTTCTGCTTCACAAGATATGAAGTACATGCAGACAAACAAGACAGACTCCATATATCACTCCTGCGGCAAGGAGGGCGGATGCTATTTTTGACCGTGATGTAAACATTCTTTAGTAGGTCAGAAGCTTGCGGTTGCCTTACTGGGAGTTGTCAATGCCTCAGATTGTGTGTCTAACTCTTCCATTCGGTTTGTCTGAATTACTGGATGCATCATGTCTTTATGATTTATTGTTCACTGCTCTAAAGTAATTTGGTTAATTCATGCTGCTCTAGCTATGTGTCTATAGCTTGAACTTGAATGTACCTAAGGGTTTTATTTTGGCATGCACTGACCACTCATTTCCTGAGTATGGGTTTCTTACTGACACCTAGTGTTAATTAATGGGAAGACTATGTATGCAGGACAGTGCAAGGTTGCAGAACAATGAGTGATAGCATCATTACGAAACTTCCTACACACAGATGTACATAGACAGCACAATTAATAAAATGAGACTCCAAATGAAAAGAGTTGCATCTATTAAAAGAAAGCTGGAGCTAACTAGCGGTTTTGCACTCTTGACTGTGATTGTGAGCATCACAAGTTTTATAGAGACACTTCCACTCTTCATGAAGAGATAGGAAGATTTAAATTTCAAATCTGCTTCCTGAGTCTCCATTCATGACATCAACATCACAGATTCCCCCCTCTTCCTTCTTCAGATTAAATAGTGCTGATTAGCGTGTTTGTCTGTGCTCTTGCTTGTTTTGAGGTTGTTTCCTGAAAGCACAAAGTCATCTGTGCGAGCGGGTGCACATTGAAGAAAGCAATGCGTGAGAAAAACCTTCGGTCCATGCCGGCATGTTCTGCATTTTTTAATCAGGGAGGAAACAGGAACTGATGTCACAGGGTCACAAACAGGATGCTGTGATTATAACACAATGAAAATGCATGTCAATGCTATGGAGACCCAAAGGCCAAAGAGCAAAGCCCTAGCATGTGTTTGCCACTGCGATCGAGTGTGAACGAGGGTGTGTGTGTCTGCTTAAAGGTGTGAGAATGATGATGGGGGAAGAAACTCTTAAGTACTATCAAGCTGGGTCAGGTAACAGCCAAGAACATGGGGGGCTCTGACTAGATGATTAATCGTTTTGATAACGTGTGTTTTTCTTGAGCAGAGCCGGAAGCACCTTTATCCAAACTGCTTTTTTTTCATGCACACACAACAACATAAGCCTTTAGATGAGGATGCCTAGGTCAACAGGCTAACAGGATGTGTGTAAGGGAAAAGCCATCCAGATTCTCTGCCGAGTGTTGATTGCTGCTGATTAGGGGTGTTGACTGTCGCAAGATTTCTGTTAACTGCAGGCAGGAGACGTTTGATAATTCGGACGACACGTTTTATACAAAATGGATTTTTAGACACAAGGGTATGAATTTTCATACTGATCCATGGGCGATATCTTGACCAGATTGCTCTGTCGAGTCAACTTTTTCATCTTTTTATGTATGCAGATTCATAGCAGATCCACTGGTTCCCATCTGGCTCCCCCTCCCTTCTGGTGACAGCCCCCAGTGCCAGGCTCTCTCTCCCCCAGCTTTGTTTGCGGGAGTGGGTAGTGCAGAACCGGGCACTGAAATATTGCTCTTAACCCTGAAGGGGAGGCAAGCAGTTGGGGGGCCTGTAAGTGCTCAAGTGTGTTTTTTTATGGGAGGTGGTCTGTGCACTCTGTGTGTCATGCACATGGGGCGAGAGGCCTGGCATATGCTGCTGTTTTTATGGCACTACAGACTCACTCCGCGCTCCCCCCACGGCATCTGTTTGGTTGGTTGGTTTGTGTGTGTGAGTGTGTGCATGTAGATGTGTGTGTGTGTGAGTATTATGAGAGGGGAGGGGGGCGTTCCCCTTTGCCCTGCGCCTGGCTTTGTTTCGCCATTTCCAGCTTGAGGGGGTGGTATCCGTGGAAACGGATTTGAATTTCAAGCCAATTTAGGGCCAGAGAGAGGACGAGGAGTGGGTGAGTGGGGCGGGAGCCAAAGGCGTTTCCAGGAATTACTCAAAGTAGTGATGCCACAGTCAAGGGCCTTTATGTCTATATCTGATATCCAGAACATTAAATATAATGTGTGAATGAAGGAGAGCAGCTGGATTTCATATTAATAAACCTGCTTGCAATTTAAGAGTTCTAGCATTGCATAGAAATTGAGCAGAGGATGGATTTTTTTAAGCTTCAACAACATTCTGTTTATGAAAAAAATCAAATAAAAAAACATATGGAATCCACATTTGCTCATTATTTAAAAATGATCTAAAAAATAATGTCATTTTACATTTACTGACATCAAACTGAAAAGCTGTTTTCAAGGAAGTTTTATTCTTCAGAAGTTTGGTCCTTATAAATATGCATTATATACAAAATAATATTATAAAACATATAAAGAGCAGTGTGTCATATTTAAATTAAACTCTGGAAATAATCATTTTAAAAAATTACATTATTGGTTCTGTATTTTTTGAAATTTATTATAGGCAGGCAGTGGTGTGACAGTCTTTCTCCTTGTTTTTAAGTCTCTTTGTTTTTCTCAGTCGGGTTGCATAAAAAAATAACAAAACAAAACAAAACAAAAAAAAAAACTTCTCTATGCAAACCTTTCCTTTCTCTTGGATCTTGCTGGCACGGCACTGACTTTTGCGTTCCTGTGGTTTTCTCTTCCAATCCCTGTTGATTAAAAAAAGTATTTTCCCCGATTTATTTTTGTAGTGCAAATGATCCAAGAACAGACAAGGGCACAAATTTAGCATTCAAACCCCCTCTTTTAAGGCTTCTAGTGAATTTGGGCTGCATACAATCTTCACCGTTGCATGGAAAAGTCCAACCAGTCATTTTCAAGTGATTGACAGTTGAAGATTAGTTTCAGACATTCATAGCTCTCAGTGTTTTTGAGGTTGGATTGTGACGGTGGGTGAGTTCACTCTTCTCGACCCTGAGTCTTGCATAGCAGGCGAAGATGGCAGGAGTGAGTGTGTGAGGTGAGGGGGGTGGGGGGTGGGGTGGATTCGAAGGGGTCAAATCTTAGGCACCTTATTTTTACTGATTGGTTGGCTGTGAAAGTCATCATGATTATCACACGAGGCCGGGTCAGATACGGTGGGGGGGTGGGGGGGCAATGATCCACCTTCACCTCCTTCTATTGTCCAGTATGGCCGAGATTATAAATTAGTAATTCATCGATGCTCTGTCAGTCTTCACACCTTGTGTAGTCAGTCTGTTCGCCAGTCCTTTTAAGCATTGTCACAACTGAGAGAGGTCCTTCACTGTACATGTTTTGCATACAAACACTCGGTCAACATAAAGTTTCTCAGTTTCGTTCTCTTTTTTTTTGTTTGTTTTTGCAGAGCAGAGGTGTCTGCCCTCTCCAGTTCTCAAGTGTTCCAGAGCAGCAGTGGACATCTTAAACAATCTCCAGTCTCCTCTCCGCATTTGTAAACAATCCAGAATATGATATTCTGCCTCGATTGTGTCTTTTTCCTCGTTCCATCGCTTTCAGAACCCTCACAGTTTATACCTGTGGGATGAAAAAAAGAGGAAGAATTTGTAGTAGATATACGACTAAATGAAACAACACAATAGTCCCAAAGCTGAAACTTCTCTTTAAGTGTTTTCACAGCACTTTTTTGAACTATTATAGGTCATCTGCTGCAGCATCAACATTATATTTTACTTGGAAATGAACATCTTAAAAAAAATTCCACTAAATGCCACAGCAGTAAAACATAGCACCTTTGAGACCAAGCTGAGCCAAACATGTGTGAGGAATCAGTATGAGTTCAGACTTTAGGTCATCACATGGCCAAGATGAAGGATAGCCAAAATAATTCACAGAAACCAATAGTGAAGTTGATTGGGCTTTCCCCAGTTTAGGTCCATAAACCAGAGGGTGTATACAGTCTTTCTACAAATATCATCTTCCCCTGTCATAAGTGTGGGTGCACCAGTGAGGGATAGTGCACTTGGGACCATATGATGCATGTCAAGTGGTGAATTTTGTGGAAATGATCATGAAGACGTATTTATTATTATTTTTTAGCTTACCTCAGTTGCTATGACGCACTCCCTCCTCTCCTCTGCTATAACAAATACCGACTGGTACATGGAGTCTCTTGAGGAACATATTGTTGATATCCTACACTCTGGTTTTTCACTGCAAACACAAATCACACTTTGTGTTAACACAAACTAGAAGCACATGGCACAGCTATGCATCAGACGCACACATGTACAGTGAGGCACATGCTAGTTGTCAATGATGTATAAACTCTGTACAAATGAAGAATCCAGGGCATTCAAGCCGGGTTCAAACAATTGCACTGAGGCTATGCGTGAGTCAGAGCATCCATTAACAGTAATTTCCACACTGAGTGAACACAATAGGCAGAGGAAATCTATGGAAAAGTTCTAGTACTCTGACACACATTACAATATATCCAGTTAAATACAGGAAGTGATAATGTGGTTCTTCTTACCTGTACATTCGACTCAAGGGCATTTTGTCTTCTAAACATTTGTCATAAATAAGACTTTTATCCTCATGTGACTTTTCATCCTTGAACTCCTTTGATTTAGAGTTGTAGGAGTCCAAGTGATAGTTTTTGTGGATAAAGTTTGATTTCTCTGAATCACAGTCCACCTCCAGGCCGATTTTCTGATTGGTGTTTTTCAGCTGGGACGCTGGGATCAGGTTGTCTCTCTGAACATTGGACAAGTTGTTCATAGTCTCTGTGTCTCCCCTCTCTCTCTGGGCCTGCCTGTGGATGTGCCTCAAAGCCAAGCCCACCATGCACAGCAGCACCAGCAGCGCCACCAGCCCCACGGCCAGAGAGACCGCTGCCCACTGGAAGCCATCTTCAATCTCTGCATTGGCGGTAGAAGCAAAGAACTCGCAGCGAGGTCCACTGAAGCCTGATGCGCAGATGCAGGTAGCTGGCGACTTGCCTGGATCACCTCCCCCAGTGCAAACACCTCCGTTGAGGCAGGGGCGAAGGGTGCATTCATCTAGGATTCTGTCGCAGTTGCGTCCCGCGTAGCCAGCGGGGCAGACGCAGGTGTAGTCGTTGATTCTGTCTTGACAGGTGCCACCGTTGAGGCAGGGGCTGCCGGCACACTCATTGATGTTGATTTCGCAGCGCTGCCCGGTGAATCCTGCACGGCAGCTACACATACGCACACCACCATGAATAAGACACAGACCACCTACGGAAGAGAGGAGGAGAGGCAAATGGTTAGCTTCAACAATTGCGACATCATGGCATTTCAAAATCAGAGAGAGCATTATTTCCTTAAACCCTTCCTCAAGGCCGCATCGGCTCACACATATCCAGCAAATCCACAGTTTGACCACAGAACAGTGTATTGTTCTCCCAACACAGACCAATCTGAGTGCCCACCATGTTTACAAGAAGACAGAAACTGAGCCGCGCTGGATATTTGTATCCTTTCATCAACAACTGCAACAAGCTGTGGCGACATTTACAAGCTGCTGCTCTGAGCTGACGAGTGTTTATGCGGAGGACAATAGACACCAAGTTCCCACCAATTCCTGTTGTTCCTCACTGCTTCCAGTTGCAGGAATTTGAAGGGGGGAGAAAGAGCGAGGGGAAGTTCAGAAAGGGAAGGAGGGGGGGGTGCAAAGAGGGGAGGAAGACTGTACCATTAGCGCAGGGAAGCGACGTGCACTTGTCCACTCTCTTCTCACAGTTGAGTCCGGTGTAGCCGCGGGGACACTCGCACATGTAGCTGCGGCCATTGTCCTTCTCCCAGCATTTGCCACTGTGGAAACAGGGGGAGTCGGCGCATGTCAGCAGGCTGTGCTCACAGTGGGTGCCTTCAAAACCTTGGGGGCATGTGCACATGTAGCCGCTTTCCAAATTCTGGGGAAATTTAAAAAAGAGAGGAAAAGTTAGTTGGATAGCCTACAGAATAAGCCAAAATAAATGTATGCAAATGCAAAGATGAATCTGTTTCTAACTTACTGTGCATATCCCTCCGTTCCTGCAGGGGTTGCTGTCACACTCCTGCATCTCCAGCTCACAGTTGACCCCAGTGAAACCAGGCAGGCATGTACATGTATAGCTACCCTGTCCTGTGTTCATACAGGTGGCGCCATTCACACAGGGACGGTGATGGGTGCAGAAGTTCAGATCTGGGGGGAGAGATGAGTGTTTGTTTACAAGGACGGGGAAAAAAAAAGGCCATCCGTCCCGGATGTGCGCAAGGCTATGAATGGAACACTTCAGAGGAAACCTAATTTACTAATGCTTTCAAGTTAATTCAAATGAAAACAGTGCACAAGTAACACGAGAACATCTTTTAAAAAGGAACAGCAGCAGTGGACCAAGTTGTGTGGTGTACCTTGATCACATAATACGCCTCCCCAGCCCTCCTGACAGTTACACTGCCATGGCAGCTGGCAGGTACCGTGCTTACAGGCCGGGTACTTCTTACACTCATCGCAGAACGTGCCCTGCCAACCCTCTCTGCATCTGCAAAAACACAAAACAGATTCTTTGGTTAAGAGCTCATTCCTCATATTACATATCTTATAATTTACACTAATAACCCTATCTAAATCTAGGACTTCCATCTCATTTGATTTTAATTCTATATAACATTGCAATCATTCAAGTTATGTTGCTTTGTCGCCCTGTCGTGGATTAGCTGGTAGTTAAACTATGGAATCAGTCATCAATCATGTTGATCATGAAAAAATGAAAGGGATTTTTATTAGAAGGCTAAGCTGTCATGCATCGGCACTGGTAACGTAAATACATTATTATAGATAAATTACAAGGTAAGGTACAAGGTAAAAGGTAATTTTTTTAACCTTGTGCAACAAAGGGTTGCACAACAAAACGATGACTTGTAGTCCTTCATTTAGTACAACAGAATGGTGGAATGTAAAGATCAGCAACAAGAGAGTGATGACATTAAGGTCATGATCTTTAAATAAAAAAAATCAAGCTCTGAGAGAGACTGTTCATAAAGTTTAACCTATTTAGGTCCCAAGCATCTGTGATGTAAAACAAAATGTCGGCCTCCTTTCTTCCCTTTTTCCTGATAGCCAAAGTCAAGGGCAACCGCTTAATCTGGGGTGTTGTGGTGGAGACAGGTTTTTGCTAAGGTGTACACACCACAGCCTGTGTTTTTTCTGCTGCGTATCCATCAAGACTCCCATTTCTTTCAGTTTATTTTGCTTTGACTGGACAGAAGTAGGGCAGCCCAAGGTGGGCTAATGGCTCTTATTCCTACTCTCTCCCTTCTCCTTCTGGGATGATCCGGCTTGTTTGACTGCGTGGTTAGAAGTTATCGTGGGCAGTGATAGTCTCAAAAATCTGCTGCCTTTGTTTCACAGCCAGCGCTTCCTTTTCCAGTGTTGCAGGTTTATTCCTCTCATAAGTCAAATTTGTTTGACAAACAGAGATGAAAAAAAATGTATCAAGTTTGAAGGAGCTACTGGTTGCTACTTCTGCATGCAACATCGTTACCATGGCAACACACTACCATGTATTGGCTACATCAATAACAACAGTGAATAATGATAGAAGAATTGTCTACACCGCAAACGATATGAATGCAGTAACTACAAGACTAAAGTTAGTGATCACAGAACTCTGCAGCGATGTGCAGTGTATTACAATAATGATAATTTAATTGATTAATGGGTAAAAGGTGAAATGTTACTTTCTGACAGTCAGCCCAGAGTCTAAGTCATTTTTTTTTCCTGTTTTCTCATGAATATCTATTTCTTAGCACAGCGTGCGGTAATCTTGTTGAACCATGAGATTGTGGGACTTGAAATGTACTTTTAAGGTTCCAGCATTTTCTGCTGAGTGAGCAGAAGCATGGGCGCTGCTTTACGGTGTTGGTTATCTAAAGGGTTTAACCTCAATTTGGGTCCATTTTAGCGGTGGGAATGATGGATTTGTGTCTGAAAACAGGGCAAAACAGGATTCAGATGGAATTTCTCACAGCCAGAAAGAGTGTGTGTGTGTGTGTGTGTGTGTGTGTGTGTATGTGTGTGAATTATCCTTGTTGGTGAGTGAGTGAGTGAGTGAGCGAGAGAGGGTAGTGACAAGAAAGGAACATGGGAAGCAGAGAAGTTAGCGAGTGACGCAGGGAGACATGAGAGAGAAGAGACCGAGATTTCAAAATAAACTTCAGCCTCTTTTACAGAGGCCAGAATAGACTGTGTGGATCTTTCAAAGATGAAATATCCAGCTCCGATTGGTTGTATTTTTGGGAGACTGTTGCTGACGATAATGTGACAATGATCTTGAAAATGAAATAGTATTTAGATCAACATGGCCAAAGTTCCCCATATAGATGTAACTCATTCTGTTTAGTGTTCCCATATGTGCTCCTTTCTACACGACAGCCAACATCTATTTCAACACTTCATAATTAATACTTACACACACTCGCCAGGTTTGGAGCAGTTTCCATTCCTCTCACTGCAGCCCTCCAGACAGATAGCTAAAGCGAAGAACAAGAACACAAACATACAGTAAGTCTGCTGCTCTTTTTGCTTCAATTTCTTAATTTCAGCAATAAATTTACATCAAGACACATGTATAAAGCACAATACATAAAAAATATCAGTAAAAATATTTGCCTACACTCGGAAAACTGCTGTTAAAATAAAATAGTCAGTTGCTAAGGTTATTTAAAAAAAACACTGCAGGAGCCTCTCACACCTCATAACAGCACCCAAGGCTACAGAGCTCCTATTTTCTTGAAATAGCCAACAGTGAGCCTCTAATGTTGAAGTACATGAGGCCTCAATGTGTCTCAACTTTCCTCAGAAGCCTCCATTTGATCTAAACCTGTCCGCCACACCCCCAGCTGCCACGGGGGAAATCGGTTGAGGGTCTGTTTGTCCCGTTTTAAGTGTACCGGTCTTGCATGACACTGATTCGCAGGACGACATATCAGGCGACTGACGGTAAGCGGCCGGTTTAGTCCAGAACAGATGCTTGCTCTCAATAGCAGACAGCTGTCACTATTGTTGTTTGTGGTCTGCCAGAACCATATTTGCAGCTGCTACTACCGCGCGCCCAACAATGGAGGGGACTAAACATCGATGGCGCGTGGCGGATAATAATGCCGCGATTAACCTTGGCGCGTGCAGTCGTCCGGGCTCCTCCTATCAATGCCCGCGCACCCCCCGCCTGCGGATTAAGTTACCGGGCACGCGCTATACAGTAGGCCTACTTGTGAAGGTACAATTAGTATGTTTTTGTATAAAATTATGTAATCAAAAATGCTCATTATTGGACATCCTTATGGCATAAGTTGTAACAATATGTCAGGTAAACGTACACCTGTGTTAGCTAATTTAAATATTTACAAGCTGACAGAAATGATCATTTAGCCATTACAGCTGTGTTCATTTGTTTCCAGTTTAATTAAGATTGTTTTAGGGACTGTTTTATATGTGCAGGCTAAAATGTACAATGCATGTTGCGGATTTATTGTGCTTCAAACTGAGTTTCTCATCCTCCTTAAACTTAAATGTGTAGGCTGGGCCTAAATGACCAGTCTTGTTTAAATTGATGTATGGGAGTGTGTGTGAGAGAGAGGGGAAATTATAGTGTCTGAAAGATGACTAATCTATCTTTCTCATGTATATTTTCTGTAGCCACTGACGATTGATGTGTCTGTAATTGCAACACGTGAGCCCATCTGGTTAGAATTTGGCGCCACAGTCCAAATAGCACATGCCAATTTCTCTTTCACCACCAAGTGACTTGGATGACAGATCCGCTGTCACCCATGTGGTCACATATCTAGCACATGGTAACTATTACTCTCACGGTGCCTCCTTCCAATCTACTCTTTGATTAATTTGTTTTGGTGAAAAGGACCCTTGGTATCGTGAAGCCAAATGGCATCGGGCCTCCTGATAGACCCATTCAGAGGTGTTCTGGGAGTGCTGGTCTATGATTTGGCCAAGTAGTTTGCACAAGTATAATGTGCCTGTTGTCATGCAAAGCTGCCTGTCCCTTACATGATTTTACGTATACCCACAACCAATTACACATGAAAATTTTATGATTACAGATTGTATGAGGCAAATATCTCTAAACTATGCATTCTGCACCAAAATTGCTGGTCAAACTTGCCAGATATCATTATCTAATGTCTTGTTATAGTGCTCACCATCTTGTGGCCTCAACATAATGACCTGTGGGCAATCTTACAACTTAATGACTACTGATGTCTTGTACACGCTCACAAATCTTTTTTCTTTCTATAGGACCAAAACCACAATGATGATGGGCACAAGTCCTACAGTATGCCGCGAGAAGACCTCATAGGACTAACAACTCTTTTCAGGTTAGGACTTTCTGCCCAATCCTACCAAAAGTTCTCATCATACCAAACTTCACAGCTACAGCTTCTACTATGTATAGGTCATTTACAGACATCTAAAAGAGATTTTCAGTTTAAAAAAAAATACGCAGACACAAGCTAAGACAATAAAACTCCAGTGTGAATTTTCATAAATAAGAAAGCAGACTGCTGATATCAGCCTAATATCAGGCCTAATAGAAGATGTTTTGTGAATTGCTTACGTTCTTCGCAGTATTTCCCCTTCCAGCCAGGCAGACAGGATAACTGCCCATCACGGTTGCAGGTGTAGTGGCCAAATCGGTCGTCCCTGGGCGTGCATTTTTTGGAACAACTTTCTCCATAGTAACTTTCGTTGCAGATGAACCGGTAGGAATATCTTAGCTCTGTCTGTTTTCCGGTCTGCAAATCCTGAGACCAATCAGTCCCTACACCCAGCTGCCTTTGGATGGCAAAAAAGCTAATCAAAAATTCTGGGTTGTCGGTATCTGAAAGAAGAAAAGAGAGAAGGAGGAGGAAGTCAGAATTAATATATGACAGTACGCTTGTCTGTGTCCTGGGGTGACTGTGGTTTTATGTCAAGAACTACATCATAAATGGCTCATGGGTTCAAAAGTCATTCACTTTCGCTTTAATAATCTGCCCAGCACCAAGCTGCATCCCTTATCAAATCCCATACAGCTTAGATGAAAGATAAACTCAGGTTGAAATTTCCTCTTTCTTTCCGTCAGCAAAAACATTCCCAGGCCCAGTCCCCTCTTCCAAAGGGCGGAACAGAGTAAGGTGTAAAATACAGGAAGATGTAGTCAGGGGTTTTTGGCAGGCACTGTGTATTCTCACCAAAGCCCACAGCTCTTTCCCACGCCAAAAATAAACCAGAGGAAGTTCAATTGTATTGGGTATAAGAATGAAAAAGGTGTTCTGAAGTTCATAACAAAGCAGTGCTTAGGCATGAAAATGTGTGAAATCTTTAACAATTAATGAGAGGAGCGGGGAGAGAAACATGATGAGTGACTGAGCTGTGTTTAATAGCCTATATTTTTCTTTTCTCTTTGTGCATGTGTTTGTGTAAAATGGGAAACTGTTCAGAGAGCCTCCTGTGTTAAATGCACAGACAGAGCTCCCTCCTGTGGTAAAAAATGCTGCACTTACCTACAGGTAGATTTCCATAAGGTGAATGCCAAGCTTCAATTATTAATGAG
Source organism: Ctenochaetus hawaiiensis (assembly GCA_029783645.1). Classification (NCBI taxonomy): domain Eukaryota; kingdom Metazoa; phylum Chordata; class Actinopteri; order Acanthuriformes; family Acanthuridae; genus Ctenochaetus; species Ctenochaetus hawaiiensis. The sequence continues at coordinate 8,013,245 of JAPZDY010000010.1, forward strand.
AATGACCCCTAAGGAGAAAACACACCAAGTTAATTAAAATCCATTCTACATTTTTTTTTTGTTACAGAGCTTATAATTTGGGGGAGAAAGCTAGCATCATTTAAATATCGGATTTTACAGACTCTTGATTTTTTTTTTTTTAAACTGTTTAATTAGCCTTCACTTTATGAGGTAATATATGCTAAATTAAATTGCATGGTCTTCTGGTTTTTGAAATGAACGACGTCGCAGCAGTCCAATCTGTATGTCTAAAGAGTGTTACCTAATGATATGGATTAGATGAGCTGACCAATAACCGGTGCGCTCCCAAAATGCATAGCAGTTGCATGAAACAACATAATGGCGGTCGCTGTAATTAAACAAATAAAGTGGATGCACTGCTTCACTGCTCTTACCGGCCATCCAAAGTTGAACGGTATTTGAATTGGTCTAGGTAAAGTGCCACTGTCCTTGGCGCTGAAAGAGTTTGTCCCCAGCACTCCTGTCATTGTACTTCCAAAGATGCAGTCACCTGGGGAGACCACAGCCTGATAGTTCTTCAAACAAATTCTAAAATAAGTCCTGCAGTTTGGTTTGCATGCGTTTCCGTTTGCCAGCAAACCTTTGTGATTTTTAAATTCGTGAAGATCGAGCTCAAAAACACCGGATCCAAATACCTAAAAGAGAAGGAAATACGGTTTAGGAAAACGTCGGTGTGGACACATATGACTTATTCTTAAAGAAAAAAAAAAATCATGAAACAAGTGGCTCTCCATCTGTTTTCGCCGAGGTCTCAGGACCACCGGGGAGATGTGTTATCCTCCTTCATACCTGTGATATCAACGTGGTGCTGAATGCGATGGTAAAGGTGAACCAGGCTGCCATCCTTCTCGCTTCTCCAGGGCAGCCGCGTCACCAGCCAATAAAAGCAGCAAAACCTTTCTATTCCAAAGTATTTACACCAAGGTAAACAAATGGAAAAAAAATTCTAAAACACGTATAAATCCTTCTTCACTCCAAGGGAGTTCTCCCGTAGCTCCTTGCTGGCGTGCGTCAAAAGCGTCCACAGAAAAAGGTTTCCAATCTCCAAGTTATCCAAAGGTGAGGGAAGACCAGTATCCACAGCCGTGCCTCTTTTTGTCAGCGGACGTCCCCTCCTTGCACGGTACTGTACTCCACAATGGTCACTCCGCGGTATGTGCGCGGCTCAGAGCTTGTTTTGGTGCTGAACTTGGTGCGTCAGTGCGCCACGGACGTTCACCACTCGTCTTATTACTCGTGAATGAACCGTAGTGAGTCTCCTCCCAGCTATATAGACTTGCACTGCGCTGCTCATTACATAAACTGTCAATCACCCAAACTGACACCGCCCACTCTACATATTCAACCCCCTTCCCTTCCAACCCAACAACAATTATCCAGATTTAATACCCACTGGCACTGTGCTGACTGACCACCATGGATACTGGGCGATTATTACCAAGCCCTAACATCTGTTGACTTATTTTTAGCGCACAATACGCCGGACGCACATTTACACATTATGGACAGTGAGTAAAAGGACAATAAAGGAGAGCCAAAACTTGGAGAACAGAAAGAATAAATTCAATTACTGTCTACTCCTTTGCACTCGTTTGCCCTCGGTTCCACTCAATTGCACGCCTAATTGGCCCTCACTCAGCGCTGGAGCCGTGCGCACTATTTCCTCTCAAACCCCCTTCTTTCTCACTGTCCGTGGGGTCATATGTGCCTCTCCCTCGGGCTGCATCACAAACAATGAAACTATAAATGCGATTAAAAAGAAAAAATCTCCTCAGCGTTTGTTTTTGTTGCTGTGAACGTTGAAATTCACTTTCTTCACTAATTCCTTTTAAGGCTTTTAAAGACAAAACAGATCCATGGTCTCTGACAGATACAAAAGGCAGAGGAAATTTCCTAATCTGCCTAAATTAAGTTAAAAAATATTTATTTTGACCTTGATGTCGAATTCTTCTTGACACTAATAAAGACTGGCGTTCATATGGTTTCCTTTACGCACGGTCACACAGGCCTTACATTGGTTCCAAACGTGCCTTTTCACCAACATGTTATTTTGGGTGTGTTTCATCTTGTTGGTGGCGTGTGCCCCTTCATGCCCACCCATGCGTTTTACGGTTTAGTGGAAGCGTGCCTCCTATTGTTGCGGCGCGTGTCCCTCTCTCGCCCTCATGCGGGTGTAATGTGCGGGACGGGAGACGTATTCAGCTGTATGCAAATGAGCTCTCTCTCCCTCTCTCTCTCTCTCTCTCTCTCTCTCTGACACACACGCACACAGACACACACACATGCACAATCACCTACATCAGTGAAATTGGTTTATTCTCCCCAGTATCCTTTAAAAGCTAATAGGAATGATATGGGGCCCGCGCGCAGCGAGGTTCCCAGGATTAAGATAAAAGGTTTAATTTGATGAAATTGTCAGTGGTGATGCACGCGACTAATAAACTAACAATTTCTCCCTCCATGTATCAGTTTGCCACGACGACAAATAACTTTACACGCTGGCAAACATTGAAGTACACCATTAACGCTGCTGAAACAACACGATTAGTTCCCCGTTTAAATTAATTAATTTAATTTCACTCGCAAAACCCGAAGGCGGAATAGTCTGAAATGAAATAGTCCCGTAGCAAATTAAATGAGAAATGAAATTAATTCAATGTAAACAAATTAAATATCATGTATGCTGTGATCTGATGATTGAATTTGTATTAGCATTCGACAAATAATCTCTTTTCCACAGCGTTTTTTCCCTACATACATGGGTTGTTTTTGATAATCTGATTGGTTGTATTTGTTATTCGATCGCCCGTGTCTCTCTCATTTACCATCTGGTGGGAGACTGGCAGCCCCGACGCACCGTTTTGTATCGTCTGTTCATGGAGGGGACAAGCCAATTTTCTCCAACCTGTTCATCTAAATTCTGTTTGGCATCGGTCGCGCGTTTGTGGAGAAAAACTACAGTAATCCCGTAATAACATTCAGAAGGATGTGTTACATCCCATGTTGAGAGGAATGGAAATAACATGCAGCAACAGGATTTGTTCACAATTATGCCACGAGGAGGATACAGTAGGCTTTTGAAAATGCAATATTAAGGTCGCTGAGTATCAAAAAGAAGTATCAAAACACTGAATAATACTGAAATTTTTTAACTGTGCAATTGTGCATCTATTATTTTATCAATTTTGTCAAAATTTAAAATATGAAAACATACTCTCCTCATAAGTGGACACCAAAAGAGAATAAAAGACTAGTATAACCTTATTATACTTATTTTACTATTGTGCCATTGATTTATTTGTGATTTAAATCTAGATAGCTGTCATGTGTGATTTGTATGTGTTAAAGCCTAATTATACCGGAAAGCTAAAACAGCTTCAAAGTTTTAACAAACTGCTTTCCCTCCTCATGTATTATCTATGAATTAATGTTTGATTTAATGCTTTGAAAGCTGATGTGAAAACGACTGGTTCTTAATATAGTTCTCAAACTCTTTTGTGGGTTATATTTCTTGAACTCTACATGATCTCAGAATGTTTGCTTTCCTGTGGTAGCTGTGCACTGCTGAGGGTGAAAATGGAAAGCATCTATATTTATTCAGTGTTTATGTGAGGCAGGCATAGTGGATTGGTTGAATGCTTGTCATATTGACACACCTGTTGTGTCTCCAATGGGTCCACAGAGACACAATGGCATTGGCTCGGCGCGGCTGAATGCCATGCTGCTCTTCTTCTTGCTGCCCTCGCCTGCTAATTCTGTTTCTTGTTGACTTTACAATGTTGATGATTCTTTGTGATTTCGTCAAACAAAATCTCAGACTAAAAGCAGAATCTTTGGGCCGTGGCAAAGTGAAGTTTGATACTCTTCATAAATTAACCAAACACTATCTGTGAGCTAAATTTGCACTTTATGTGTTTGTTTTCTGCTCTGGATGGGTAAATTTAATCGTTATTTCAGGTTTGCTCTCATTATTGCACCATCTGTCCTGCCACTAATGGTATCTTATGATGAATATTACCCCGCTTATCTTCCTTTTATAACCGTATGTCTCCTGCCAGGCAAGCATGGAACTGCCATAAAAATTGGGTGCAGGTGAAACAAACCTTTCACTCCTGCTATACTCAGTCATAATACTGTCAGAGACTTCTCCTCTTTTATGATGCTTCTTGCAGCAGACACACATGTCACATACTAATTTACCTTAATTCCCTCTTCTTTCTAAAAGAATTATGTGTTTTTTAAAAGAAATATACATGGTTTAGCACAAAGTAGCTAAGAATACATCAATACCTTGAATACTAATGTGGAAAAAAAGCACAGTTTATGAACTCTAAAACATGTCAACTGGTATCTACAGTCACCAACGTTTACAATGGAGGAGCCGAGGGAGAGCTGTCAACAGATGCTTTCTGTGGTTTTATTTATAACATGCCGCGCTGAAAAAGCATTGTATTATTCCACTCTTATGCAATGCCAGGCAGCAACCGGAGCCTACAACAAACCAACTGCTCTGATGCGGCTCATACCGATTCTTTCTGGACCCATTCATTAAGCCACAAGCTGGGACCCTGCATATATTAAGATGTCGCATCAAAGCTCTCCGCTTTCCAGCAACACAGCGGGGTCTGAGCGACCAGACTTTAGTTCATACTCAAGTCTTTATCCAACTGCTTTGATGTGTGTGCAAAAGCTTGTCCGTGGGTGTCATGGAAGACGAAGAAAGCGTCTCGTCTCATGTCTCCTCTGTTTCCTCTTTTGCCTCGTACTCTTCAGAGAGAAAACCTGCAGGTTTGCAGGTCCACTTCATATTGGTGCTTGTTTGTTAGACAGATGCCTTCCCAGTTGTTTATGGATTTGAGGGATGCTGTTGAGAAAGCCACAGTTCCTGTTCTCACCATTCCGGCCAGTTCTCACGAATAAACTGTGATCTTCTGACAAGGAAGTGTAAACAGGTTGATTGGCCAGAGAGCGGACACGAGAATATCTATTGTTGTCAATGGAATGTCGAGAATGCTGCCATATTAAATAAGAAGGAAGAATGTGACCATGACGTCAGCCTCTTTCATGTTATCTACATCATTATCATCATTATCATTTTAAACTTTCTGTGAGTGACATGAAGCAGAGAAATGAAAGCTACTGTATATGTGAACACATCTGTATTGCATCTTGAACAAAAAAAAACATTTAGACAAATGTTCTGTCTGATGTGGTAGTGTCATTGTTTCATTGTTAAGCCAGGTTAGTTTTATTTATATGACTCAAAATCATAATTTTCAAGTTTTTCCTCAAAGGGCTTTACAATCTGTACAGCATGCAATATC
>JAPZDY010000010.1:8018689-8046251 GCA_029783645.1 Ctenochaetus hawaiiensis
TTACAATCTGTACAGCATGCAATATCCTCTGACCCTTTTTTAATAAGGAAGAAATAATACTAGCATTATTTTAGACAGTTTATCCAAAATAGAGTTAAAGTTGTGGGATATCTAGAACTCAGTATTAAATTTGAAAGTATAGAATGTTTAGAATTAACTGATGATTAGAGAGTAATTTAACTACAGTCATTATTCTTTAAAAATATATAAGAATATTTTATGCACAATGTGATCAATAGCAGTAATAACTTTGTTAATGTTATTTCTTCTTAGCTTCTAACCCTGTGACATGAAATACTTCAAAAAGAGATCACAACTTTTCTAACATAAAAAATACATTAAAGTGAAAGTATAAAAAATGATATGCCAAAAAGGTTTTCTGTATTCACCTTAGCATTTTCTGTTTGTGTCACTCTTTTTTTTTTATTAAACATTATGCATCTCCCAAGGGAAAATTTAAACTCTTTCTAATGTAGACATAAAGCAATAACATGTTCAGTTTTTTGGCTTGTAGGCTGCAGACAATGAGAGGAAGAAAGTAACACATTCTGCTGTTGGTAACACATGGATTCATTTAAAGCCGGGACGGTTTTTTTACAAGTCTTAGCTGCAGACATGGCCTGGACGCACGCTATGGAAAAGTAACAGAAGCACAGCAGGTGAAATAGATTTAGACTTCATATTATTGGAATATGACAGCAGCCTGAGTTGGCGCTATATACTACATGTCTGTGCGGTCGGACATATTTATCTGATCCTGTTAAGCTGGTTGGCGGGACACCTGTTATATTGATTAGGAGGCCAGGAGGCGATATTTGCTCTCCTTAATGCAGCTTATGTTTGAAGTCCATCTGGGCTTTATCGTAAACGTATTATAAATCTTGATTTAAGTGAAGGGAGGCCAATATGTTGCAGCAGATTGACAGTGACGTCGGCAGTAAGACCAGAGGAGGAAGGTAGATTTATGACCTGCTCTACAGAGGCACAGGTTCAGTCTGCGGCTGCAGGCTGGGTCCCTCCGAGTCACACCTGAAAGAGCTCCTTTAAGGAAGTCACCGGTGACCTACATAAAAGAAAGTCAGAGAAAACCAGTATTGGAGTCTCTCTGGATTTCTCATTTGTTCCAGTTGCAGGTGAAGGAAATGACCTGCAGAAGCAGAGTAGTTAAGATATGTTGGTCTTTTTTGATGAAAGCCAAATGAATGTGGAAGTTAAATACTTTTAAGTGATCTGAAAGTCTAAAAGTCTTTTGTTTTAATACAAAGGTTAGTTTGGCCACACGTCACATACTAAAAAAAACTAAACAATTTTCAAGTTAGTTTGTTACTATTGACATTTTGGCTTCACAGGAGCATTTAGACACTTGGATCTCATGTGTTCTGACTCATGTTCTGTTTTGGAACTTTCTTTCCTTTCTCTGACTTTTTGGTGTTTACTAAAAACAGCAGTGCACCAGCACTGACCTGGCCTTTTGACGAGTACACCAGCAACATGAAGCAACAGGGTTGTTTAGCTGTGCTGCAAACTTCAGGGAAGGTGTCCTCATCGTCATCAAAACTCACCTTTTCTGAGAACATCCTAATCTAAAGGAGGAGGCCGAGGTCCTCTTAAGTAAACTCACATAGGTTACATGTGACTTTTTTAAGTTTTTTTTATTTTCTAGCCTGATAAAACAAAATATAGTAAGGTAAAAATTTAAGTTGTCTCTGTTGTCAGGCTATAAATAACTGACTGGGTTTGAGTGTAACTGAAGAGGAACTCACTCAGCCCACTTCTAATAGAAATCAAACCCCGCACAAAGCACTCATGATTGTAGTGGACTGTAAAAAGACTGTCACATTTTTAGAAATTTTAATAACTCTTTATATTCAATATTAATCTCTTGAATATAAAAAATATGTGGCTCTTCTGGAAAACTGGCAGACCAAGAGAATTTTGGAAAACCCCTTTAAATAGGATGCGGCATGCTAGTTAGTTAATAACATTTGGGTAAAATCATACAAAGGGGCCCAGATGTAAATAGTCCAGAGGTCAGACAAAATGTGATAGTTAACATGGACTCAGAGTGTATAGATCTTATAAATTTGCAGCCTTCTCCACACTTCAGCCATTGTATCCATGGAAACACAGGCTATATAGGCTAAATTTAGTGACAGCAGCTGAAGTTGATAAAAGCACTAAATATCATTTACCATGGACAGAGAATCTTCAGTGTTCATTCAGATAAGTAGAGGGGGACCTACATCACTCTGGTCTGAATGAATATATGACAATGTAGTGCAGAATCAAGTACATAGTGATGATCATGTAGAACAGAAGAAAGGAAACAAGAAATTTTCTGCAGTGATATTTTCCTTTTTAACATCCTTAAGCAAAGTCACAAGTTTATTCGTATATCTTAAAAAAGTAGTTTTCAGGAGTTCATATACTAACATCGGTCATTTGCAAAATCAAAACAAGCCACCCATAAGATGAGCAGTGAATGAGAGAATCCACTACACAAATCCCTCCTTGGGCATAAATGTCCCAGTGGATTGGTGCCACAAATGCGAGTGTTTAGGAGTGAGAGTGAAGTGGGTGTACACAGTCTCTCCAAAGCCTTAACCACAATGAGATTAGTGTCAGTCGGCAGCATTAATCCCAATAGTCTCCCGGCAGCAGCACCAAGCTGGCCCACCGTTAGCCGAGGAAAACACCACGGGGAGACTGAAGAGAGTGGGCTGGAGCGACTTAACCAAATAATGGATTAATCAGATACAGCTAGAGGAGGAGACATTCTTTTTGCATAATAACTAAAGCAAAACAAATGCTGGGATGTCAGCGAAACAATAGTGTCAGATGGGGCAGACTGAATGATGTCACTGAGGAAGGTTTGGCAAAATGTGGGTTTTTTAATTAGGGTGCCATTTTGAAGGGCGTGACCCTGAAATAGGATTAACAACTCACATCCACAAGAATACGTTGAACACCCAGAATTTACAATGTGTGTCCAGTGTGTAACTAGTTTCTTTTTTCAGTATTATGTCTTATTTTTTTGTTCCACATCCTGCAACAGTTAGTGGATTAATTCTTTAATAGAACATTAATTAGCAACTATTTTAATAATGGGTTTATTATCATAGTTATTATCAAGAAACAATGACAGATTTCAGCTTCTCAAATGTTAAGATTTGCTGCTTTTCTTTGTCATGTATGACAGTTAACTGATTATCCTGGGAATTTTGTTTTGTTATTTGAGTGCATCTCAATTGGCTGTAAAATAAATTACAAGCATTTTCAATATTTTATTATATTATATAGAGTAAAAAAATGAATCAACCAGTTCAGGAAATATTTGACTCATTAATTTATATATTGAAAATGATTGTGAGCTGCAGCTCTAGTACAATCTGTGTAGCTTCCTATGTCTCTTCATTCTGTTTGTTTGTTTGTTTGTTTTTTTTGCTTTTAAAAGCACTAAGTGCTATTAAAAGCAATGATCGCCAGAGAGGAGGACAAAATGTGGATGGATGCTTAAAAAAGCTTGTAAATTAAAGGTTGAGGCTGCAATACATTAATAATCCCAAACATCAAGAGGGCTCAAATATTTTTTGCTGTATATTATTATTAGATTGTTTTAAGATTACATGCTTAGCAAAAGTGTTTTTTAGCCAACGTTGGTGACCTTAGAAACACACCTATCTGTTTTTTCAGAGATTAAACCTGGTCAGCTCTTTGGCAGAGCAGTAAATCTTTTGTAAAAACCTCTCTTCTACCCACTGATTCCCCATCAGAGACATCCCCAGGCTCCCGTCCCCTCCCTTCCCCTCCGACGTTGGTACGATCCAAAAACCCAGCGGTTTGTTTGCTTGGGAAAGGAGAATATCCTCTGAGGTCAAGTCAAACAGGATGTGCTAGAGTGTGGTCCTTCGCTCCTATTGGCTCTTTGTAATAACGCTCTCAGTGGGGACACACAAACACGTATGAAAATGTGCACGTGTGTGCGCACATACACGTTTGAAATGCCATACCTAACAACCACAAACTCAGTTTTGTGAAATGCCTATCTGACAGGCTATCCAGTTGTATTTACCTTAAAAGAGGAGTTTGTGATTAAAGCAGCGTGCTCTGGGCAGGCTTGTTTGAATAAGACGTTGCGTTGGGAAAATGTCAAACACTAAAACTAATAAACAGAAACTGCTGCAGATGAAGACGCCACTTAGTGAGAACAAAAGTGGGACAGAGCAATCAGAGGAATCGCTGCATCAGCAACTGGTCATGGCTTACTTGAAGTCACAGTGGACTTTTAATTTTTTTTTTTTTTGTGATCCTGACCTCCAGAGTTAATCAGCAATCCTGGAAATGTTTGTTAACTCCAGGGTATCTAAGCAAACATGGGATTTAGCTCTTAAAAGCATCCCCTCAACTGTAATTTTTCCAAAACCCAGAAATTCTTTTGCCCACTTCAGGCTATGTTCCAACAGTGTAAGAGAAAGAAAGGACAAGCAAATTGAAATTTTTGTTTATTTTTGGCAACCTTGTGGTCTGGCATCCTTGCCATGCAATTGCACAATAGACAGGTTTTTGCTGATGAAGCATTTTTTCATGAGGGATTATCTGTGTCAGTGTACTTTTATTGATGTCTACTGTTTGTCATTTGATATGAAAATGTTTTAGTTATACTGACATGGTGGAACAAAAAACCTGATAAAAACCACAGAAAGAAACTTCATCCAATAGTGCTTTAATATTAACTTCAAGTAAAGTTTATACAGTTTATGAATGCAATGATAAAATGCATCACTCATTCAAATCTCAAAATGCAATCCAAGACTTGACTTAGAGTCACCAAACGAAACTCCATTGTCTTGGGCCATATTTTGCAGTTCTCCTGGCAGTGGTGGGATGTATTATCTCTGTCAGAGTATTGTCAAATTTGATCAGTGGTCGCATAAACAAACAAGTGTATAAAGTAAATTAATAGAAAAGACACAAGAACAAACCGAAGGAGACCAATCTGGAGATCTCATTACCAGTTTAAATACCCTGATGTCATATTGTGTTTACATGCACACAGAAATGGATCAGACTTGGGCTGAGATGTTTATGGATGTTAACACTCATCTGACATGTTTGCTTTAAACATATCTCAGTATTTTCATCATGGAAATTGACCTTCTGCTGCACGTGGAAACCACTGACGGATAAAATAGTATCTGCATATCTTGCTGGGAAAAGGATGATATGCATTTTCATTAAGTACTGCAAAAACAGAACAATAAATGAGCACCATTAAGGGAATGCACACTTAAATAGTAACCATGTATGCAAGTTAGTCAAACAACAGTCCTGTTATCTGCCCGGTGCTTGTCTTGTGCGACAGTCAGCCTGGAGCCTTAAACAGGCAGCACCTGAAGGCAAAATACTGGTCACGTGGTGCATGCCACTGAATTGCCTTCTACATGTAACAAAGGATTTGGTGGCAAATGATCAAATATAAGCAGAGATTAAATTCAGTTAGATAACTTTTAAATGTTTTACGAACATGTTTAAAATATGTTCTTCATGTAATACTTATATAATAATGCACAACTCATACCAAAACTACTGTTACAGGGTATAAATAAGAATAAATGACACACCTATTTCTAAACCTTATAGATAAATGTCTGTTTTATATCAAAGCATAAAACTTAGGAAGCATATTTTAACTGTTGTAGTACAGTACAATGGGCAAAAGATATTGTTGCAGCATGTTGTCATTTAGCTCAGGTAAACTGGAGATGGCTGAGTCACCACGTTTTGCAGGCCCACATCCACAGCTCTCTGCAACACAGCTCAGTTCAACAGATAACGTCACTATGTCACTGAAAGGTTAATTATGTTATTTAGAGGTTATTGGCATTTTTCTGGCTTGGGAACAAGTAAGAAAGGTCAGAACTGTGCCTTTAACTGACATCACATGCAGACAGGATGACAGAGTTAATTAAGACATAAAAAAATTGTCCTTTTTTGGAGACAAAAGATGAGCGTTATTGAGAAGGAGGTAAGGACCTATTAGAGCATCCTAATAGGAGACCATTGGCTAGGAAATTGAATCTATTAGGAAGAAGAGGTCAGAGGAAATGACCTCAGGGTCAGTGAACCTCACCTCATTGACACAGGAAGGGCTCTGTCACGCTGCTGTCCACTGGATTTGAGACAACCTGGTTAACATATGCTGAGAGGAGCACATCTTTTTTAAAGAACTGACAGTAACTTACATTATGTAAGTCCATAATTGGTAGTTCAGCCTCTTAAATGATGTTTTTCACCTTAAAGATCCCCTTTTTTCATACTTGTAAGCTGACTCATCACAGGAGGAGCATCTGATTTCATCTTTTACAATGTTAATGTGACTGTGTTGCAATGCAGAATCTTATTTCACCACTTCAGGAAGCTTAAGGCCCAGACACATCAAACTGACATCAAAGAACTAAAGGCAACAAAGGCCGACTGTTGTTTCTCCTCACGTAGCCTTTGTGCCGGCCAAAAAGTTGAACTTACTCACATCGCAAAGAGTGTAGCCTCCTGCCAGTCAGCATGTACGTGTTCTGCGCCTGCAAAGAAAATTACTCTCCAGACCAGCAGGTGGAGGTAGTCTGCATTCTTCACTGAAAAAAGAAACTGAACAGCCAAGGAATGTGACTATGCAAAACATTGTTATCATAAAGCAGCTTTTGCTAACCAAATCCACACAATTTAAACAATTTTGTGATATAACTGGCTCTAATCAGGAATATGTTTGATAAACAGTTGCATGTTACTCTAACTTTGCCACTCGTCTTTTGGTTTTGGAAGAAGAAGGAAGCGGTGTAGTAGAAAAATAAGAGAGCTGGGCTTTAATAAAAACTCAAAGTTAAAAAACTTTGTAACACTCAAAAACAGGATTGCATTACCAAAAGGAGACAGCCAATCACAAAGTTTTCTCTTGCTGACAGTTTCCGCTACCAATTCAACATGTTGAATTAGCCGAAAAGCCGCCAACAAAGGATGACTAGAGTCAGCAGTGCAAGAAATACAACAAAAACTAGGGCGATAGACCCTCACTGACGGCCTGACACTGGAAACCATTAACTTCATGAATAAGGGCCTTTAGGAGGCAAGCAGGTACAATATTTACGAGACTGAACTCATCCCGTAGCACCATGGAAGACCACTGGCTGAGGCATTTCTGGTCTGCTGTTGCAGGACTCAGTTGCCACACTTAGCACTGATTTGCTCAAGGACTAATGAGGCTCACAGTTAGACCCTCCACATGGCTTTCCTGATCCGTGTGGGACAGAGGAAGGCTGTAAAGAAAGATCTAAGGAGCAATCACACTGGGCAAATATCAAAAAACCCTGCTTCTTGGGGAACGTTTCCTCGATGTTGAGTTTTCAGAAGCAGCATTAATGTGCAGAGGATGAGATGGAGGAAGTATGTTAGGAAAACTGCCCTGAGCAAGGGGATGAGAGTAATGATAATTCTGTTTATCTGCGGAGATGGTCCTGAGGTATTTTTGGATGGCCGTTGTTTTTTCCTCCGTAAATTCCAGGTTCCGGCTGTTTTTCCTTCTCCTTGTTCCCAGCCTGTGAATGCAGGGCCGCTTCCTCTCCCTCCTTCCTATTCTGAGCCTCTGATTGCATGAAGGTGGGGGTAGTTAACAGGATAGTCTAGATGTGTGTGTGAGAGCAGGAGGGAGTTGCGCGTGTGTGTTGTGAATCTGGAGGAAGGAATGTTGCATTCTGTATTTTTTCAGTCAGTCGGTTTAAACTAATGAAAGCGTGTGTGTCTGAGTGTCTCGGGTGTTGGGTGTGGAGGATGTAGCCATTAAAGAGATCAGCGTGTCAACTGCTCCCCAAGTGCTGCTTTCTCCGATCCAGCTGGTGATGGGAGGTGTGTGTGTATGTGTATGTGTGTGTGTGTGTGCGTCTCTGTGTGTGTGTGTGCACTCTATGCCCTACACACTCCTCTCAGCAAGGCACAGACAGATGGATCTTTGCTACGGCCAATGTTGTCTGAGCCTGGCTTCTGATCTAACTGTACAGTTCTGCTGCAGGCCAAATTACACTGTAAATTAACCTGCTTTTATCTAAATGAGCAGAAAGCTGTTAACAAGCCAAAAGATACATGTATATAAATATAGCGTTTTCTATGCTGCATATTTATAGGTGATAAAAGTCAATTCTCTGTAACTTTGTCATATTTACTTTGCACTTATTTCATGTGTTTGCATGCCAAGCAATAAAAAATGACATTCATAGCATGCTGCATTTGTTTTGTTGTTTTTTTGGTTGCCATGCAATCCCGAATGTTGATACAGCATTAATCTTGGTGAAGTATTTTATTTGACACTTTAAAACTAGGTTATTAGACAGACATATCTAAGGTGATGTCTCCATTTGTGCTTCGTGCTGGTTTATAAACTCTGCAGTCTAGTTTATAAACTTGGAGAAGTTAGAAAACAGAGGGCAATTATCTATATGTGGGTTAGACAAGGTGAAAAAAAATCTTGATGATATTTTCGGATTTTCTTCGACTTTGGAATGTTTACATACGTAAATTTGATTTTTCATCCAGCCAGTGTAAAGTGACCAAAGGTCTTGATTGCTAGATGTTATTGTAAACATTCAAAAAAATCAAGTCTTACATGGAAACAGATTTCCAGCTTGTTAGAATGATTTCAGCCTCTCTGTTTATGTCCACTTACAGTATAAAAAACAAAGAATGATGTATTTCCTCAGTTGTATGGCCCAACAGGAATAATGCATGACTCATACTGTACATAACACAAGACAGAGTATGGTGAATTTGTGTTTAAATTTCAGGAAAATAAACCTGAAAAAGACAGAAAAACATAAAAGTGTGGACTCATTTATGTCAACGCAAACTTTTTTGTCAGAATTAGTTCACTTTTATTGAAGTTTGTTTATGTAATCACAGTCATGCTATATTTAATCAATCGTTTATACAAATCTGTTTTCTATTAAACTAATAGTTTTATAAGCTAATTATTACGAAGATAATTTTTCTGGTGTAAATAATTATATTTTGATGCTTATCATTATTTGCTCATAGTTTAATAAGAAGATTGATACCACTCTCATGTTCATTAAGCACGGGGAAACTGGTGGCCTGGCTTTGTCCTCTTATCAGCAACTCATATAACACCTGAATCTGATTTGTTTCAGTACAAAGAAGCTTGTTGAAGTTATGTGCACTTTAATTAAGTTAATAAACAAATTTTGATCAACTTAGTCAATCAATTAATTCAGAGGTGCTCGTAACTTTGGACAATAACAGGCTAGCTATCTCCACCTATCTCCGGTCTTTGTGCTAAGCTAAGCTAGCTGGCAGTTAGGGGTTGCCTTATACTTACTGAAAAGATGTGAGGGTAGTATTAATCTTCTCAGTTAACTATCAGCAAGAAATACACATATTTGACAAAGTGACAAAGTGTAAAAGTATTCATTAGAAATTATTCCTAACAAAATCACAGACTGAGCAGTACTACGACTGTAGTGGGTCAAAGGGAAAAGACAAAATGATTGTGTGTGTGTTAGTGTGTGTGTGTGTGTGTGTCAACTGGTCCTCTAGATGAACAGCTCAGTGTTGACATAAAAACAAAGTCACACTGCGGCCTGCTCCTCTGTTTATTGCACAACAAGCCACTCAAACCACTGCCATATTGGATTTTTCCCCTGTCTGCAGTTTTTAGTGTCTTGACCAAGCTATGTTGTTTAATGTAGAGTGTAAACAAACCTTCATGCACATGAAAGTGCTATGTCACTCTTGTTTGTTCGGGTGGTCTCCCATTTAAGGTTTCCCATTTTCACAAACTGTGCCTAAGTTCTTTATGCAGCCTGATTTATCAGACTCATACAACGTGTTTTCCCTGAAGACTTACAGGTTACAAAACACTGTGGTGTTTCCCAGCTTTTGTTTTTATCTAGCTACCATTTGGCATTCATGAAATTGCATGGTATCTCTGTAAAACTGTTGTTTGCATCTTTCCCATCTGCTTCACACAGTAGATCTTGTCTGCTTCCTCTCAGGGACTTTCAGTGAGATTTAGGCCGTCAACTGAGACGCTTGAACTTTTTTTTTTTTTCATTCCTGTTATATCTAGACGGGACATAAATGCTGTAGCATTTGCTAGAGATTATGAAAAATGTTTCTTCCCCAGACAGGCAAGAGCTTTCTGCTTTAAAAGATATGTCTTATCCACTTTCCCCAATGGACGTTTGTCTGGAATTTCCAGCTGAAAGCTAAGTGATAGGGGTGGTGTTATCTGTGTTTAGACTATAAATGTTTATGAGGGATATATTTTTCAGTGTAGCAAAAAAACAGACCTTGTGTCTGACTGCATATGTGTTTATGTGTTTTATTGTATGTAAGCATGCATGAAGGCCATAGTTCCACAGTCAGGTTAGAAATGGACAGATAGGCAACACACCGCTGCTAACGTTAGTTTTACAGGGATAGAAGGAATTTGTCTTTTCCTGGACCCATACATCAATATGGCAGATGTTTCCTAAAGGATGGATCATGAGGCTTTTCAAGCGGATTCACAAACTAGCTTAATTGCTGTTTGTTTTGTCTCCCTTCAACCCCCCCTTACACTCTCGGTCTTGCGTCAAACATCTGAAGAGCATTTAAAAGAACAAAAAGGAGCTCATATTGCCGCTACATATTTGGCTCTCGGACACATGGGGAACCGTGTATTGTTTCCAAGCTTTTATCCATCCACCATTTGATCTCTGCTCCCGTCTACAGTCCAAAATGTGCTCAGCCTGCTCCAGCTCTCCCATTTAAGCTGAATAGTGGATCCCATTCATGGTGTTTTTCCATGCCTGAGATGGGTATTGGGCGCTGATAGGATATCAAGCACACCTAAGTGCTTCCCTTTCCTCCCTCTCTTTATTTTCTTTCCTTTTCTCATCGGCCTGTGCCTCTCTATCAGGCCCCCCACACATGCTCTGTGTCACGTCCTGTAGCGAAACAACAGCCCTACCTTCCCTGGAAGGCACGATGATCACTGTCATAGATCAATCCTCCATATGTGCACAATACAAGTGATGGAAAGCTTGGAGAAAGATTTACTGTGTATGCTTTTTTTGGAAGACGGCAAGATTAGTCATGCTTTCTCCTTCCAACCTCTCATGATCTCTGTCTCTCTCCATCCCATCCCCCAGTGATTCATGTTAAAATGAATGCAAGGATTCAAAGCATCTGAAGCTCACTTTCATTTCACCCCTCTCTCTGTGTTTATTGACCAGCAGCCATCTTTCAGCCCCCATCATCATCAGGTAGGACTGAGTTTGTTGATGTTATCTCGGTAACAACATGGGTTGCCAACAGTCGTTCGACCACTGCTGAAGAGAAGCAGGACCCCGATGCTTTGTGTTGTAAAATATACAGTTTGATCAGAGGAAGATAATCTAAAGCTCTCCATGGATTTAAAAATCTGAAAATGTTAATTGATGAGCACCTCCTGAGGGTGTACAGACACAAACACGACTAAGATGAACAGTGTCATCGCTCAAGCTCAAGACTCAAGTTACCTCGAGCTGTCAGGTTTTTTTTAAAAATCCTGGCAAATGCTGTGTTCACTGCAAGTTGTTTGGGCTTGCCAGGGATGTAAGAACAGGACAAGCTCCATCGTGACTGGCATCTTGGTTTTACATCTAACAAGGAAGGGAAGGAATGACCTCATGTTCAAGTGACTCAACATTTGTCTAAAGCAATACTCTACGTGCACAGGAATATCGGTGAACGCAGCATAGTAATGAAATAAAGTCCGGAGTGATGCAGTGATGCATGCGATTAACCGGCATTACTTTACACGGCAGAAATGAGCTCATACTATGGTGCAAATTAAACCGAGTAATTTGACTGTATGTGAGTTAGGAGTGCAGTTTATAGCTGCTTCCAGCCCCTCGCCCTCTCTGTGGCAGCGGTGATTCATGTGATTGAGAAGAGTGTGGGAGGGGAAGTGGGGTGGAAGGGGAGGAAGAGAGGCAGGAAGTAGGGGGGAAAAGCTGGTCTATCAACGAGGCCTGATAATGGAGACCCACAGGAAACCGCTGAGGAGGATTTTCCACGATGTTGCACAGGAGCCCTGGCACTAAAGCCAACTAACACACACACACACACACACACACATGCATTATTTTACCCCACCTCACCCCCCCACCCAACCTCTAATCCCACACAACAGGGCCACCCACCCACCCACACGGTTGTCGTGTAGTACAGCAGTGTCGTCTCAGCCAAAAACGTAGCCTTGCAGCCACCGTCTCAATCAGTGTTTTTAAGGTGATCGGCAGATCTGTCAGCAGGTTCTCCTTATCTACTACTCTGGCTGCACCTGCTCCAGTGGGGGCACAGTGCCAGCTCTCATCCCTGGCCTGTCATTGGCTGGCAGCTCTCAGGTCCACAGGGCATGTTGGCCAATAAACAAGATGAAAAGCAAGTGCAGACAGAGATAGATGTTGCCCATATCTTCCTCCTATTTGAAACCTAAAGCCCCGGATGCACAAGCGGCTGCACCACGCTGTGTCTGAGCTAACATCAAAACATATTCCTCAAATATGAGACGTAAGCCAACCGAGCAACGTAACAGAAAGGTGTCCAAAAGGAACTTGGCTCCCCTTCAGATCAGTCTGAAAGGAAAGCGAGAAGGCATGTGTGTTAATGTGTGTGTGTGTGTTTTGGACATGTTTGTCCCATACTCGGACAGGGAGGGGTTCTTGTTTTCCTTCTGCTCTTCCCTTTGGTTACACTGTTGTTTCCCAGGACCCCCCAGTATACAACACATCCCATTAGGAAGGCTGCTACTGCTGAGACCTCTCTCACACACACACACGCACACACTCTGATGTGCATGTACACCCACACACACACATGCACAGCATGGACCCAGGAGGAAAATCAATGCTGAGAAGACCTTGCTTCTCTTCCTATGGTGCGGTCGTTAGGGAAATGGAGAGGCACTTCCATCTGCGTGCGCCTGCTGCTAACGACATCTCCGTTAACAGCCCTCCGACGTTGTTTAGGTGCTGCTGCTGTTTTTCCATCTACTCCTCAATGGTTAAAGCATCAGCTGTGCTACATTGTCCCCAAATTAACATAAACAGCTGTTTTTTGAATATCAGCCATATGAAGATTTAATTGTTACAATACCCTCCTCATTAACTTATTGATATTTAATGTCTGTTTTGATGGATGGGATGTTCATTTTCCCATCAGCCGTCGTGCTGTTATGTTAGCCTTCGGGGGGCTTATGATCGTTTGTACTGTGTGTGTGAGCCCTGTTTGCTTGTGTGCACGGCTCGACGTGTTGTGCGGCTTGTTTCAGAAGCTCGCCATTCTCAGGACGTCCTGTAGAGTGGTCCCCCTCCCCCCCTCTGCTGAAAAAAGAAAAACACACACAAACAGACACACAAACAGACACAAACATGCACACACATACTTCATCCGAACGACCCCCCCCTTTTTCTCTCTCACAGCTCCAGCTCCTTATCTGCAGCGTCCAGGCAGCTGCGTGTTTGTCTGTGTGTCTGTGTATGTGTGTGTGAGTGTGTGTTTGTGTATGAAAGAGGGGAGACAGACAAAGTGTGTATATGTGTGAGTGTGTGTTTGTGTGTGTGCATCCATGTGTGTAAGCGCATATTGTGTGTGAAGGCAGAGATATAGGTGTGAAGTACAGTCTCAGAGGTTGCCTTTCAAGTTCGCCCCCCCCTGCCCCCAGTGACTGTGGTAAGGAGTTGGAGTAGGGAGGGAACAGGATTAACAGCTGCACAGGCTCGTTCAGTCTGTCGGACACAGATGAAGGAAGGTTTACCGCTCTAGTGAGCAGTGTAACTAGGGTTCATGCCAGGACTTCCAGCATGATGCCATTTTGGAGACAAATGAATAAAGCCGACTTCAGATGAATTTATTATCAATAAGAAAGATCTGAGAAAACATTTATTTAATAATATCCTTCATTATAGACATGTTACTCAGATCTATTAAATAACAAATGTTTACTTTTAAATATTCCTCTCCACTCTCTCCCCTTACATCTTATCTCTTTTCATCAAAATGACATATTTAGATGTTTTTTTATTTCCCTGAAATGAAATCCCTTGATTCCTCACATTAACTGAGATGTAACTCTACACTGTGTGGATCTATAGTCCTCACCTCTATCTTCACACACTCCTCAACTGCTCACCTGCAGCTTCTACTCTGCTCATTAAACCAACAAACCACATTAGCAGCCTCATTATCTGACAAAATGTTTTAAGTAACTTTTGCTGTAACAGTCTTAAACAATGCCACCAAAGCATATAAAATGTCCTGTCAGCATTTTACATGAAATATCATGTAATTTGACCGACCTGTGTTAGCTAACATTATCTACAAACTTAAAATTGGTATGGATAAAAGGATTGAAAAATAACAAGCTGATCGACATATTGGCTCATATTAGTTTAGTCTCCAGAATAAATGAATGGAAAATGTCAGATTTTAGTTTGAGTTTTGTGGCAAAAGATTGCTCTGCAAATGCAACTGCAGGCTACAGTTTGTTTCTCAGATTGGTGATAAGCAAAGGCCCACTATTTCTCCTTTTGCAACTTTCCACTGGAAACACAAGACGTGTTTACTGTCATGAATTGTGAAACTCAGCTTGAAAATATTTGGTATGTAGCAACACCTGGTTTCTCCTCTGATGTCCCTGGTTTCACTGGTTTGAATGGGTTCAAATGAGTTTCTCTCTTATTTTGCTTGAGAAACATCTTGTAGCATTAAAAAGGAAATGGACATTTAACGAGGTGAAAAACTTGGATTTTCACTAGAAGGAGTCTTCAGGTCTTCCTCTTTGAATGCCCTTATCTTGCTTTTAGACTTAGTGGACTCTCACAGTTTCCCACCAGCACTAATTAAAGGTGGGTATCAGTTGACATTGGTGATACTATTGCCAATATGATGCCTGAGTTTTAGAACAACTACAAAAGCAAGAACTGTTTTATAGAAACAAAACCTTGTTTTATACCAACATCAATATACAAACATCCAAACATTTGTACCATTCACACTGACAGTGCTAACATGTTTATGTTTATTTGGTGTAGTGTTCAACAAATGTCAGCCTTCAGGTAGCACTAAAGAAATAGCTATTACTGAAGATAACATCTGGGGACAATAAAAATCACCACAAAATTTAATTATAGTCAACAGTCAACAGTCAAATATTTCAGCCTGTATCAAAGTGGTGGAGATACTGACAGACAGACTAATAATGCAATGCATTGGCAATTCTAGTGCACTACAGACCAATTAATAAGTCTATAAAAAAAGTTTTTCTGCTTATGCAGGGCCAAACTTGGCCCAATATACAATCCATCTGTGTTGGTGCACCTCCAGCATGATAGAAAGGCAATAGGAATGTGAGCTTTGTTGCCCAGCATTCACATCTTGTGAAATTGTTTTATATATCAGAGATGTGGAGGTGGAACGAATCATAACAAGTGCTGAGAGGAACTGTGTACAGCTGGTTTACCTCAGGTTTGAGTCCTCCACAGGGCGGAGCAGGTCAGGGAATCCCTACAGCACGTCCCCGTCTCCCTGTTTGTGGTGCATTAAAACACTGGCTACAGCTGTTCACAGGCAAAGCGAGAGGTTCCTAGTGGATTTATGTGGCCTTGACGCAGATCGGGTGGTAAAAGAGAAAGTGTTGCTTTTAACATGAGGCACAAACACAGTCCTCGCTGACATTTGCTCCCAACAATGTGGAAATGTGATGCTCCAATTGAATATGTTTTATTCAGGGATGATAAATTGGAGCAAAACCCTTTCAAGTCTGAGATAAAAGATGTGATATTGGTTAACAGTGTGTTCAACAATGTTTGTCACACTATCCTTTGTTTACACCTGTTTGTGTGCTTCCCTGCACACATCTCAAGATGTTTCTGCAAGTCTTATTCTCTGTTTACTGGATTATTTGGGTTTGCAAGTCTTTGATTTTGTAAATCGGCGTATTTGATGTCCTCTCTTTTTTGCCTCGAGGTTCTCTGTGTGAATGCGGGTTGTTTGTGTTTCTCCAGCGTGTTGTTTTTAGGGTTGTTGTAAGTTTGCACAGAGATTCGGGGTCGCTCATCCGTGTTATCTGTCACTTTGTGTCTTGCTGTGATTTGGGATTGTTTGCCTGTGTTTTTGTCCTGATTATTATGGGATACAGCTTGCTGCTGAGCCACTTCCTGTTTATTGTCCTCATCCTGGCCCCGGGATCATCACTGACATCACAAGGTTGTTTACGGTGTGGGAACCAAGGTAAGCTATATTTACCAAGAGTGTGAAGCCATCTCTTAACCTCTGAACCTATAAAAGTCAGCTATATTGTTTTGGATGTAAAAAACTAAATTGTTATGGACATTTTTAATATTTATTTTGATATCATAACAGAGCAGTTTGTTTTTTTAAATGTGCATGCCTCATCCCCACGTACAGCATAATGGATCTTAGCATTTGCCAGCTGCTGTCATTATTGTTCAATAAACAGAGACTTAAACTTTACTTAGTCTATTTTATTTGTCCTATACATGTAGCCAAGTGACAGCATGCCAGTGTGTTAACTTATTTTGAACTTAGTACATTTTATGAGGATGTCCCAGAGCAACATATTTTACATGTCTGAGTCCTGTTCAGACACTGTCTCTGTCTGGTGTCTGCAGCCCTCTCATAAACTTTAGCATGACACATAAACAATGAGCCTGTCTACTTAGTGTACTTCAGTACAGTTTACAGACTATTGGCCACATCCTCTTTTGTTGATAATAATAGGTTTTTAAGTTTTTTATAACATATGTATATCTGGAAGTTAAAGGATAAAATCCAACACTTTGCATAAGAGTCCCACTAGTCATTGTAAAACCAGGCTAATAAATATTATTTTGACAGGGGTTAGTCACCTTGGAGTTTGGGATCTGTAAGAACATTCTTCAAAAATGTTCAGGGAGGCGCAAGAGATTAATGGGGCCAGTATGTCAGGACACAAGCGTACAGCCTGCTGCCAACCCCAAGGGGAAAGTAACTTAGCTCTTTTGACCTATAAGCTACTGTCCTGTGTGGAATTTGCATTGCAGTTTACTGTTCAATTACATGCAATCACTTTCTTATAGCAAATCAGATGAGAATATCTAAGCCACTGTTACATCTTAGTGTGAAATATATTGTCACTACCTGCAGATGGTTAGCTTAGCATAGCACAAAGACCTTAAAAAAAAGAAAAGAAAAACAGCTTCATGGATATGTTGACAGGTAACGTAAGCAGCACTAAAAGCTTGCTTGTAAGCAAGTTAGATCGTGTTCAATAACAGGTTATGGTTCTACACAGGATTATGTTCCACACTAGTTCTTGGCAGACTGCACTTAAGTCCTGTAGTCCCTGCTGGTTTCCCCACAGTAGCTCAGCACTCAACTTACCTGTAAAGCCACAACTTGTTTTTATTCTTAGTTTTTTTTTTTTTTTTTACAGATTTAATAAATTTACTGTAACTTGTAAAAGGCTTCTGATTTTTTCTTACAGAAGACCCCAGTTAGCTGTTCCCCTCATGTTTCAAATTTGTGCTTTAGCTAGCTAACAGGCCACTGGCTATAGCTTCACATTTATTGCACAGATATGAGAGGCTTATCAGTCTTCACATGTATCTCTTGGCAAGAAAGCAAATAACCTTTTTTTTTTCTTTTTAAATGTCAAACTTTATCTCACAACATAGAACAAACTAAAATAATATAAAGTGATCTCTGATTACTACACTCATTAACGCTATGATTAGCAAATATCTTAAGTCGAAGATAAGATAAAAAGAAAAAAATGATAAGATACCAAGCAGAGAAAAAACAGTGCAGCTGTGCAGCTGTAAAAGATAGGATGTGAGTGGAGTACAGAGAAAAGACAGAGGTAATAAGAGAAAGTTTGGCAGCGCACTTTTCTTTCTGGGGCTGTAGTAGGGTGAGTCACCGTGCAGGGTGGAGACTCTGCTGCTTCAGTGCCAAACAGGCCGGGTGCTGTACTGCCAACCTCTGTTAAAACAAAACAAAGGAAAGGGGACGCAGGCAGCCCCCGACTCCCTTTCTCCCTGTCTCCATCTTTCAGTGTTTTATTTTCTTACCCCACTTGCCCCTAAAATCTTAGCCAGCCTTGTCATCAGCTCTCGCTCATCCTAATTTCACCTCCACTGTTGCAGTGGGAGAAAGAACAAATCTGTACTTCACTGTTAAAACAATTGCTGTCAGTACTTTTTTTTTTTTTACACAGTGATGAGCTCAGCAGAAGTGCCCTTTCAAAACCAGTCATCCTTGAGCTTAAAGATTCAATGTTCAACAAATAATAAAAAAAAAAAAAGTCACCTTTTAATTTTCTTGACTGTGTCACCTTTATTACCCATATTATTGTCCCATTCAGCATGTTTCGTTGTCTGCCTCTGAAGCGTATCTTTCGAGTGATGGGTGCCACACTCACAGAACCTGTTCCACCCCTATCGCTCAGGTCACTTTCACCATGGAAAAGTAAACGCAGGACAGATATTAATTTCAGTGCAGTATACAGTAAATTATTCTCAGAGATGTTACTACAAATAGCAGATTTATTTACCTTATTTCTTTCCAACTCCCCATAGTAACTGCACACACGTAGCATGGAAAACAATACCTCATTCTACATAATTCAATCTAAATTTCCTTTAAATCATATTTTTAAGCTTTGTCTAGAATGAATGTTATGACGCCAAATTCTTGCAGAAAGAACCATAAACACACAGTGCCGCATTTTGTTACATTTTTTATGATTTTTCTACGAGATCAGCACAGATTTTACAGGACTTTTTAGCAACACTCCAGGTTCACAAGGACATATAAAATGGTAATTGTTGTGAAACAAGCAGTGTATTTGCACTAGGGGTGTAATATTACTGGCAAGGCTATTAAATCAGCAAAATAGCATGGTTTTGTGTCTGCTGTAAAGGAATTATTGCCTTATGCTCATTACCCTCCCTGTCTGCAATGTGACATGAATCAGCTGTTATAGTTTTCACTGGGTCTAGACTTCATGTTGACCTTAAAATGAATGGTCTTATCATGAGATAAGGCTTTAATACATTCAGATGCTACTAACCTTCAGTGAAATATAGAAGGAGCTCAAGGTGATGTGTATTCTGGATTAGGAAAACTATAAACCTTAAGAAACCTAAAGGGAAGGGAGAAACCAAGTCATGGGGAAGGATGGCAATAATGTGAATAGTGTTGCTTGATGACGCGTGTGTGCAGGTACGTTCTGTCTTAACAGAACACATAGTATTTCCTGATTTCCTGTTGACATGGTGGGGTAGTCAGTGCTTCTAACATGCCTTGCTATTCTCACAGGCATTGACATTGATCAGTCCATGTGATGTTTGTTGACTCGCGTGGTTTATTGGTATTTGGCTATGACAACCTTGACAAGAAAGTTTTAGTTGCAGTGACTTAACCGAGGGGTCTAAGTTCAGGATGAGGGCTTTGGTGCTGCAGTCCATCCTGACTGCCTCTTTGCAACTGTGCAAC
The DNA here is from genome assembly GCA_029783645.1 of Ctenochaetus hawaiiensis. Classification (NCBI taxonomy): domain Eukaryota; kingdom Metazoa; phylum Chordata; class Actinopteri; order Acanthuriformes; family Acanthuridae; genus Ctenochaetus; species Ctenochaetus hawaiiensis. The sequence continues at coordinate 8,038,277 of JAPZDY010000010.1, forward strand.
ACAGATGTGAATCAGTCTGGTGATATGTGGATGTAGTTTGTTTTCAGCTTGGTTGGATGAGGAGGGCTACGGGATGGGCTGGCCACAGATGAGCCTACTTGTCTGAAAGAAGACTTGCAATTGAAGCAAAATAGCCCAAAATCTCAAAATTGACTGATGCACAAAGATGAAATGTTTTTACTTTTAGTGTCTCCTCTATGGCTTGTATAGTCCTCAGTATTCTGACTCATTACAACTTGAGTCTTCTTTTTGTAATTTTATACTTATATCTGTTAGGATATGATTCACCAATTCCATCAGTATTGCTGAGATCTGGGAAAGCAGCTGGATTTCTACAGCTTCAGACAAACTGCCAAATGCAAACAGTTTAGCCAAATCATCAAAATGACTCTAGAACTCTAAAACTGACAGTAATTGCTCTAGAAAGTCTCTGAGCTGTGATGGATGTTTACAATGGACAATTCATCCTTTTTTTTTTCTTCCAAATAAATCTGAAGAGAAGAAAAGCCCCTTTTTCACCAAGCTTAATGAATGTTAATAACTTACGGCTAATAGCTTGCCAGGAGGCCATCGCGGTCCCCTCCTGCTGGGTGCTGTCGAGGTGGGCCAACCACAGCCTCGTTAGCAGCTTGCAAGGCCCAACTTTCGCACTAGTGGAGGTGCAGCTAAGCACTTTGGTATGACTCTTTTTAATGTACTTCCCTAATGTTTCTTTTGTAAGCCACTTTAGGGAAGCAAAGCGTTGCGTGCCAATATCACATCTTCTATTACATGAGCGGATTAGTCTGATTAGTTTTTATACAAAGAGCGGGAAGGGGCAACAATGTAGCTATGAGCAGGCAAGTGGAGTGAAATTGGCTGGGGAGTGAATGGGGCGGTGCTGTGACAATGCAAGTAGTCAAAGCCGTAGTTTACTACAGTTACATGATGTGACTGGCTGTTGGGATGCAAGATTTAAGGCCACGCCCCCTCTTACTCCATCTAACTAATCAGCTTGTAGCTTAGGTTGCCATGACTACAAATGCTCATGGTAGCATAGGTTTCCTCTCCTCACTTACCTTCCCTGACATCCCTCCCTCTCTCTCTCTCTTTCGCTCTCCCTCCCTGCTCTTGGCCTTATACCTCCAAGCCTGGGAGCGGAATTCTGGGAACATTTTTCCATGTGAAACAGCGAGGGTCAGTGCAGGGGTGTGACGCCACAGCATTGTTCCCGCTGCGAGGAGAGGAACCGTGCGCCGTGAGGCCAATTCCTGTCCGCTCCAAAAAAACAGCCACTTTCTCACACCGCTTTCCTTCCTCCGCCAGACAGCTCAAAACAATCCCAGAGTGTTTGTGGGTACGAGGTACAGCGACGCAGGCCAGAGAACAAGTGAACAGAGGGAACGGGAGAAGAGGAGATGCAAAAAAAAAAAAAATTAAATTGAAAGAGGAGGAGAAAGGGTTTTTTTTCTGTTGGTTTATTCAGACTGTTTATGGGCCATTAAAAACAAACAAAAGGGAAAAAAAAAGATCCCAGTGTGCCCAACAGACACTCACTTAAACAAACGGCGGACTAACATTATATCACTCTAAGTGGGCCTGAACAGCCGGCTGTTAGCCCGCCAGCCCGGGTCTCAGCATAGTCTGTTTTGTTGTAGAAACAATGAAACATTGTCATAAAAAATGATTGCTGCTCCCTTGGCAGTTTTTCATTTTTCCTGTCACCCACATCCTCATAAAAATTCATCTGTGTATATTCAAATAGTTCCTCTGGGTAAACTTTGATTGTTTGTGTGTGCATGGGAGTGTGCAGGAGAATATTTAAATAAGGCTTTCCAGATCATCTTAGCATCTTTAGCTTTTTCGGTCTTGGCCTCTTTGATTTGAGGCCAAAAACCATTTTGCCCAATTTTACCCTAAATAGTCCCTGGGGAGCCATACTACTGCATGTAATCATATCTCATCATTATAACCCAAAACTACACAGCAAAGCCATATTTCTGTCAAGAGCAAAGCTAGGCTACAATTAAAGTTTATGACACTCTAACAAAAGGATGCACCTCTGTTATCATATATAATTTGTTATTTCCTATGATTTGGTAAATTGCAGCATGGGTTGCTTGCTTTCACAAAGTTTAAGTGAAGCCAGGAAGACGTCCAGCCCAGTTTAGGTCAGAATGAGCAGTTTGAGCGTCTTTGGTTGCAGCCCTACTCAGGTCAGAAGTTTAATAAGTTCCAAATGTGCGTTTGTGTAATAGAGTATGCAGCCTTGCATACGTGCACTATCTAAGACTATCTCTCTCCTCAGTATTCTCATCCCAAACCCCTGCCGTCCACTCTTAGGACCCTCTTGAGAGTCGTGATCGTCCCATTGTTTTATGCTATGCAATCTGCACGTATTGACACCCCGCAAGCTTTCTTCCCTCTCTAATCATACTTCATTCATAGTATAGAGCTGATACAGAGCAGCACGGCAGGAGCTCCGAACTCTGCAGACTGCAAGGAGGAAACATGATAGGAAGGATGAGCCATCCAAATCCCTCTCATACGTAAAACAGGAGACATTCCAAATTTGGTACTCGGTTTCCTTTTAATACTTTTCTTCAAGGTTTATGTGACTTTTTCATGGTGCTCCTGTTTACCTTCTGGAGTTTTTTTTTTTTTTTTGTTCATGACTGTGTTGTTTTTTTCCTACCTGTTTTGTCCAAAATGGAAACTGAAGGCATGGAGGAGGGGAGAAAATAGCTGTGGCTGCTCTCTAGAGTTTCCTGCCTGCTGTCAGGCTTGTCTGCGTGCGTGCCCTGTCCTCCGTCCTCCTTGGCCTGCTTGTCCTCCCCACCCCGCCCCTCCTGTCTAAGGATGCGTGTGTGTGTGTGCGTATGCGTGGGCTGGATGTCTGGGAAAGCCTCTGACACAGCTGAGGGAGGAGATGAGCAACAGGCCTAATATAGTTTGCAAGTGTGTGTGTGTATTTGTATTTGTGTGTATGTGCGAGTGTGATGTGTACCATTAAGGAAGCACCTGTCCCGTGCGACCGTCAGTTCTGGTGCGTTTATCTGACCCCTCTCACATCAGGTGGCTTCCTGGTTTTGCGTCAGATGCTGCTCCCCAAGGCCAGCTGGGATTGGTTTACATTAGCTCCTCCTGTTCCTTTGCTCCTGTTCATTGATCTTTAGGGGCTTGTTGCCTCCCTCACACTCCTTCCAAGGCCCAACTTAGACACAACTCAGACACTTTTTTCTCTCTCATTCATCAAAATGTTGAAACTGTTGTATGAATGAAACATTTTCAAATGTAATGATTTGGAAAAACTATATTTCTTGTGTCAAAAATTGAGCAAAAATAATCAGAAAAAATTGTTACAAAGAGAAATTGATTTTTTACACCAAAACTTGTCCTTCAAATTATCTAATTATAGCTTCTGTAAGTGTTTGGTGGCTTTGTCTTTCACTAAACCTAAACCATAAGCAGCTTAAGCTGCAATCCAAAGCATATCTGGCTAACTTGCTAACTGAATGTAACTTCTAAGGCAAAGTAAAACATTGTTAACATTATCAACTTACAATCATTTGTGGGGTTACAGGTTAATAAAAGGTCCTACTGGCCACTGATACATCCACTGTTTAACATTTCTCAAATACTCCTGGACGCCATCAGAGCTCAGAGAGGCTGCTACAATACTGGATCTCCACTGCAAGACAAGAAAAGTGCAGCTCTTTTTTGCTAAAGCAGATGAAGCTGTATTGTTTTAGCACAATATCATGTAGTAATCATGTGCTTAAAAAAGCCTCTTTATTTGGGGGATTATTTCAAAAAGTTTCCAAAAGGAAAAAAAAAGCGAAGCCAGACATGGTGATTTCAACCAAATGTTAGCTTAATAAACTACTCGTAGAATATGTTGGCAACAGCTGTCACTTCAGCTGCCTCGATTTAAGCCCCATATTTGGCATTTTTTATTTATTGTAGGGAAACTAAATGTAGAAAATTTGCTCATGCAAAAGGTCCTCACTTTAAAATCCGCTTTAGACACAGCAGAGACTTCCTTGACCCCTGCGCTCACGGAATCTTTACAACCTTCATCAAAGTCGTCCTTCACCTGGTAAACAGGACACTCGTGTCCTATTCTCATCCTCCTGTTGATTACTTTGCTGCCCCGCTGGCTCGTTCCCATGTAATGCCTCTGATCCTTAAATACTGTTTTAAATAAATGATCTACTGAATGAGTCTTAGGAGCCATTCAATTCGGACAACAGCTTATTTGAGGAAATTTTTTCTTGTTTTTGTATTGATTAGATTTTATTTAATATCATAAACGTATTTATAAGTGAGTCTCTGATCAGGCATGTGGAAGGTTTCTGTCTAGTTTTGACCCTCTATTTTGGTTGTAATATTCTAGTTCTGTTGCTTTTCTCTTCTCTTTTTCTACCTTGCCTTATTGTGATATCGATCCTGCACATATTGATCCATGAAAGCCACCACAGCTTTTTTTAAATTAGCCCTTCTTACAACAGTTCTACCCTGTTTTTTTGACCTCCAGCCAGCGAAGGTTTTGAACTCTGTTTGTTCAGCAGCAGGAGTCTTTTCCTTGATCCCTTCAAAGGCAGCCTACTGTATTCTCTGATCCAAGCCCAGGATGAGACCAGCTGGCCCTCTGCACATATCATTTGGGGAATTAAATGATGGTGGGATCACAGAAACAGCAAACAGACTCAGCAGACCCATCTCTGCCATCTCTTCTCTCCTCATCCTTCCAAATCTCTACCCATCAGGCACAATCAGGTGTGCCAGTGTTTCCTGCAGGCTGCTCAATAATGTGATACATTATTGATCTTCGTAATGAAATTTTCTTGCCATTTATTTACTCAGGGACACACTAATACTGTAGTGCAAATGGCTGCTAACTAAATCAGTTTCTTTGGCGAGCATTCAGTTGATTTAAAAAGTCCCTGAGGGTATTGTAAAAGTTTCTTCTGTAGAGTAAACTTAAAAACTGTGACTTCCACAGTGACTTCATTGCCTCTCAGAGTTTATAAATATTAAACTCAGCCCTGAAGTTCTCAAACCCTTGAGCTTCAGGCTGTTTGTGATGCATTGTTTTCAAGCCGACACTATACTTTGAAGCCTTAATCGACATCTAGGTCAGAGTAGCGGAGAGGAGCAGATGTGAGATGGTAATGACAAGCAGTACTGGCAATTTGGTTGAAAAAACACTTTCTCTTCACTGTCCTTCTTTGGACAAGGACAAATCCTCCCCTTCACTAGCTTAGAAATTTATAAAATGCCACTGTGACACTGTATTTTTGTCTATAACTGTACCCTGACAACCCCACATTACTAAATTATACCTGCTGTTATTCCTGAAGAGCATCCTGACTGTCGCTCTGACATGATAAACGGACCCACAGGATGGCTAACCTAAGTGCATTTATGAGTGGCAGTAATCGAATATGGCTTAAAGGAAGTGATTCAATTACTTTTGTGTGTGACACGGCGTGCCCTCTCCTTTTTCTCTTAGTCTAATGGTTTGGTGCCTGTAAAGAATGCAGTCCAAATAGCTCTGTCGTTGCACTTAAGGAGAGCGGTGGGATCTATATTTCGGGCCCACAGAGTGCTTTTCAATAGTCTAAAGTGCCCTATGGCCTGTCTCTCCTTTTAAAGATGAGCAAATGCAAATTCCTGTTGTATATTGATAACAACACATTGGCAAATTTTTGTCTTTGTACCCTTAAAACGATTTCTCTTTAAGTGAATCAGTTGCAGCTTGCTTGACTTAAGCCTTTTTGACAAGAAAATCACCCATTATTATTACCAAAACCACTGACTGATTGATTGAGCCTTTATTTGGCAGTGAACAGTAGAGCATTACTGAAAATGATTGTTGAGAGGGAGATTACACACAGCAGAGATTCCTGGCTGCCTCTGAAACATTTCTATTTATTCTAAGCTCATTTCTATTTATTTGCTAGGTTTTGTATGTCCTTGTGTGCATGAACGTGTACTTGAGTCTGGGGCAAAATAGGCCCAATGAAAATTATTTGTTCAGTGTTTGCCTTCGTTTGAGTTAGTAAAAGTGGTTATGTTACTCTCTTTTGACTATACAGAGGAAAGGAGATAATTTAAGAGTTTATTAAGAGATCATTGCAACACACTGTCAGATATAGCAATCAATTCTCTTCAGTGACCTGTTCTATAAAATATTAATTTAAAATAGAATATGGTTTATTATAGGGCAGGTATTCACATACATGGAACTTATTTTGATTTAAAAAAACAATTACTGCAAAAGTCAACAAACCAAGAGAAAAAAGAAAAAATGGAAAATGTTAGATAAAATTTGTAAAATAAATATCTGTCTTTACTATGAAGGAGCTGTGTAGTTGTGCAGGAATGCACACAAAATTGACCACTAATACCAAAAAGTACCAAATAGTAAATACCAAGTACCAAATAGTAGTACCCAATTGACCAGTATGAATGTGTGCAATGTACAGAGATAATAAAGATTTTGATCAAGATTAAGATGATTAAGATTAGGTTCAGTGTAACGAAGATATATAATTACATTATTTTGATAATTTATGAATTTATTAATTAAAAGGTATTAAATAAAAATACTACTTGACATGACATAGTTGAACAGTCATGCATTTTAATATATCTGTTGAGCCGTTTATTAGCACTGGATGATTTATTAGTTTTGGTATTATATAACATATTTTAATACGAAACAAGAAAAGGTTTTAGATTTTTTGATTTTGCAGTAACTTAATCTCCGTCAAGTTTTTTCTTTTTCTGGTTTAAAACTGCGTTACAGTGAAATGATTGTAGTTCTCTGAACTCACCAAATGTTCAAGATGTTCCAATATATACCATTATTCATTTCATCCTATGCCCACATTACTTGTAATAATTGATAAAAAAAATAATATTCCCTCTTACAGTGTTGTCATTATTGAGATATCAAGTCAATCATAATGTCAATAATATTTTGATACTTGATTTTGTCTGTATCGCTCATTCCTACATAATGTCCTTCTTTTATTGTATACTATTTCATTTACGTTTTGCAATTTTATGCTTTCAAACAAAGAAAAAATCCCTGTCTTTACATTTTCTTTTCATCACAGTTTGTCATTAAGAAGGGCTTATGTTGTTCGATTTGGGACATCTGGTTGTTTAGCCCACCTCCCAGCCCTACTGTTTTCTTTTTAAAACAGTCATTGAATGCAGCAATAATTCCTAATTATATTCATATGTAAGTACATTTCTTAATACAGGAAATTTTTTAAAAAAATGTATTAAATCATTTTATTTAAACTAATGTAAGCTGAAAGCCGTTTCAATAGAAAGTAAGAAGTCATGTGAAATAATATTGTAAAATGATATTAGAATATTGTGCCAGCATGTCTGTTTTACCTTATACAGTTAAACACATGTGTGTACAGTAAATCTTACACATGTAAGTAGGTCAAAACTAAAGCCAGGAGACAGTTAGCTAAGTGTAAAGACAATAGAAACAGAGCTGAATGTAAAGCAGAACTAGCAAAGAAACAAAAACATCAGTTCAGCACCTATGTTTTACTAATCACCATGTTGTAATTTGTACATAACATGACCAAAGAGAAGGAGCACATCAGGAGAGTTATATGCTGGACTTTTCTTGGCCAAAAACGGCACACTTACTGAAAGAGCCAAACTAGCTGTTTTATCCCCCACTCTTAGTCTTAATTTGAACATGATAAGCTAATTTTCAAGAGAAAGTGTCAAGCTATTCCCTTTATGGAGAAATAGTTGTCTTCATATTATGTTTCCATGAAGTTTTTAGAATTCCTGCGTGCAGAAAAGAAACACACAAATACTTCAAGAGCTCAGCCTGAGCGGGGCCTTATCAGATCTTGATGAAAATTCTGATGTTGTCACTACAGTCTGGTTTGTAACAAACACTCACTAAATCTCCCATCGCGATCACAGCGGCCCTGAGCTTTGTCAACATGTT
>JAPZDY010000010.1:8046351-8056992 GCA_029783645.1 Ctenochaetus hawaiiensis
AGTGTAACACAGTGCCTCTCTCTCTCTCTCTCTCTCTCTCTCTCTCACACACACACACACACACACACACCCACACGCATAAACACACATACAAAGCCATCTGGGTTAAACAAATGTCAACTATATCCGATTTACCTTGTGCAATTTAGGAATTAAAGGATCATTAAAACAATAATATATACGCTGCTGCAGTAATATACTGCGGAGACAAATAAGAAATATATTATTTTGTCCTCTGACCCGCCAAACATGTAAGACATCTCTTCTAAAACAAACAGAAAAACATGAAATTGTAATGACTGTTGGCCCACTTTGATAAATGACGCGTCAGTCTTTGCCCTTTGCCTTTATATTTCAGTGGAAAAACTGTACTTGCTAATATGTTGGCTTAAGTACCTTAAAAGTTACAGCTGTGGGAGACAAATATTCCTCCAGCTTCATGATGTCAGAACTATGTATGTGAGTGTTTTGGAAAAATGTACATCCAGAGGAACTGAAGGTTTTGGGGTTGTTGAAAGCTGCAGAGCTCTAGTTCATGGGTAATTTAGTGACGCAAATGAAGCTGAATTGTGTCAGCGCAGGTTAAACAAACCTGTGAGCTGTGGGGGCCTGCGTGATGGATGCCGTTCAGGAGCAGTTTCCTCATAAATAGCCTGAGGAGGTTTCAAACAAAGACATGATGTCATCTGAACTCTACAAACTCTAGTAGGCCTATTTTTAATGTGAATATTAATCTTTGAAAATAATTAAAGTCTTAAGCTGGACTTTCATCTGAGTGTTGTTTCTTCTCAATAGCACAAAATCAAGGTCTCAGTGGATTTTTAATTGCACACTTTATGGCTTTTTTTTTAACAGAAAATATAACTTTTTTTTAAACACAGGAAATGTAGACTCATATTTATAGCTGCTGACTACTGTGTGTGCATTGTTACTCTGTGTCTTTTTTAAGGTATAATTGTATGCCTTTATCAGACAGAAGACAGGAAATGAGGGGAAAGAGAGACTGAGAATGCAACAAAGGTCCGTGACCGGACGTGAAGCAGGGATGTTGCAGTTCACACTCAGGGCCCTAACCCTGAAACTGTCAGGGAACAGCTGTCTTTACGTTAAATAAACCCTTTTAACAAGATGATTCGATGCTAAATCATAAATAAAAACAGAATGTAGTTATTTTCGAAAAAACTGTGTTTACAGGCAATGTTTTTTATGAAGTGATACAGTGTCCATATAGTAATAAAACATCAGTTATATGTTTTACAAGGGCTGATGTTTGCCCCACCCTTCCTTATTAACAGCTAAACCTTTCAAGGATGCCCTTTAAATCCAATCATGATACTTTTAACTGTTACCAATGAGTCCGTTTACCTGTGAAATATCTCAATCAGATGTTTTTGGAGCATTTCAAAACACACTGAAACATGATGCTGGCATTGAATTCAGAATAAGCCTATATCTACAATATATATCTAAAATAAATTGTCTTCAGGTTGGGGTCCATTGACTTAAACACTGATTAAAAAATAGTTCTCAGCACATCTCTCTGTCATATTAAAAGCCTCCAATTTCCACATAACCGCTGCTCTCCTGCACTGACTTGCACTGAGTCTTCTTGTAAGACTCACCTCAGCGTCATTTCTATCTGATTGATCATAGATCAGTGTCAGGGTACTTTCCTTGTTTTTCCTTGTGTTACAGTCCCACACAAGCTGCACACAGTGTGGACACTCTTCTTATCTCTTGTCTCTTGTCCTGCATGTGCGATCTTGTTATGGAGAATTCTTATCTGCGCTTCCCAAAACCATGTCCTGCACAGATCTGCAATCTGCACACAGCTCGAGGGACTTTTTTTGGAGTTCAACATATTTTCCCCCTGGAGAATTTCAATTAAGTGCATGGACAGCACTGTGTAGTTTGTCTTTACTCAAGCAATGCATATCCCCTGGAGAGATGGCAGGACAGGAAGACTGATAGGTTGCAGTAACACACTTTTAAAAGCTCCATTAGGATAAACCTAAACAAATAGGAAACACCTGTTTTTGCCAATACAAAGAAACACTGGCTGATATTTTATTGTATTAAACTTCTGCCAAAGAAGTCATGTAAACATAGAAACTGTTGAAATTCATGCTACTCGTCATTTTTTCAGGCATTGATTTGGGATGTGTGTGCACAGTTTTTAGGCTTGCGGTGAGGAGTTGGTTAGCCTGAATGAAAAACAGTGCAGAGGAGTTGTGTGTGGCAGCAAAGCCTTGAGACTCATAGTGCTGCCTCTGGCCTGAATCAGCCAAAGTCAAAGCGATAAGTCCCCTTCCTGTCTCCTGCTGTGTTTTTCGTAGCCGTATTTCACACAGTAATGTGTATGACAGCGTCTCCTAATCAATCGGAGCCACAACTCTTAACTGCAGTCCAGTTTGAGTTAATGCCAAAAAAAGTCACAAACAAAGCTATGTCATTTTTTCCAACCTGCTCCTCAGACCTTTTTTTTTGTTTATGTGTGAAATCAGCAGGAGGTTTTCAGACATTCCAGAGGCTGGAAGAATGACAGCTCGCCTGGTGATTGTCTGGATCTGGATTTTGAGTGGAGGGGAGAGAAAAACATAGCAGGCCAAAAGAGCAGCAAGGGAGGAACCTTCAAAATACAGACTGCTCATTCGATGGAGAGAGGAGAGGAGGAAAAAAAAGTCTTCTGTTTTTTGGAAATCCACAGTCACATGTAATCTAAATCATACTTTAGATGCGTTTTAAGGGGGCAGAGAGGTTGAACCAATGCTGCAGCCTCTGGAGCTGAAAAATGAAGCCAATGCGGAAGTGCTGAAAAACTGCAGTTCCTCGAAAAACCAGTTGAGGCTGGCTCCAAAAGCGAGTCAGTCCTCATAAATCTCCAACATGTGCCCTCCGCAGCTTCGCTCTCTCGTCCAAATGTGGTCACATCTGACTCTAAAAAATCCAACATGGTGACAGCCATTATGCCAAACCCGCTGCTTAAAAACAACAGTCCACAAACTAGCTGGTGACATCACAGTCTCTTTTATTTATTATTTATTAGAATTTGTGATTGTCCTTTTTCCTGCCTGACCGACAATGAATGAAATCAAAAGCAAGTGATACACAATGTGAGCAGGAGTTTCTAATCTTTTTCAGTATGTGACCCAAAAGAGAAAATTTGGTGTCTCCCTGGGACCCAAATGTAAAAAAAAAAGAGATGTAAATAGCATCTAAGCTGAACAGACCAAATAAGTAAAAAAGTCTTATTATTTTCCTCTTTGATTAGGAAATGATGTCAGATATTGGCATCGTTGAGCATTCTATTCTGTTAATCGACGAGCCAATAAAAACGGGTCTGCAACCCATTTTGGGTCCTGACCCTAAGTTTGGTGGACTAGATGGCTTTAGAGTAGCTGAACCATCCACTTAATAGCATTTTTCGTTATAATTACTATCCCAAAAATTCACATGCTAAAAGAAAGAACTGTCAAAGGAATTTCCTTTAAGGCCAAAACAGCTGCCCAGAACTTTGGAGTGGGATTTGGCTCAAATATCCGTTATTTTTTTAGGGGCTACTTTTTTTTATCAGTGGTGGGGAAACTGTTAGCTGTGTTTACAGTATACACTTTATTCACCACCGCTCTTCAAAGATGCAGTGTGTGTTGCCTTTAGAGTGAAGCCCAGCTGCCATCAGTTGACATTACAGTGCGGATGCATGTTTGTTAAAAATGGCCCAAATAGTTTACGTTGTGCCTTATCGCATGTGCATTTTCAAAAGCGCTCTCATAAACTGTTCTCTGCCGCTTGTGTTCCCTCGTTCATTGTTGTTCTTATCATCCTGACACCATGTCTGTGTAACAAACAGACCACTGCACAATGAGAATAAAAAATAAAAACAGAGTGAAAACAAAAATGATCTTTAGATGCCCTTGAAAAGCAGCCGTGTGTGTGTGTGTGTGTGTGTTTTTATGTGTACACTATTGCTATTTCTTGATACTACAGTGTGTGGATGTGTCTGTGTGCGTAGAAAGGAGTAGAAAGGTTCAACCTGTTGACGATGATGACAAGATGACAGGTCAAAGCAGAGTTTATTTTTCCACTATTTTATTGTAAATACAGCTCGAGGCTGCAGAGAATCCACTCTGTTCATTCTCAGAAAGTGAAAACACTGGCAGGCACCTGCAAGACAAAAAAAAAAAAAAAAAAAAAGGAGGGGAGGGGAGGAGGTGAAGAGGATGAGGCGTGTAAACGTTCTGCTTCATTGAATAGCCGAGATGCAACTCCTCAGCCAAACTGAGGGTTCAGCGTTTTTGGCAAACACTTGGCTACAGCACAGGTGATTTAGTTTCAGCTTTTTTTTGCATTCTCAGCAACTCTGTGAGTTGGATTAAAATCTCCACAACATACACACATCATGAAATCTGTCCCTATAACACCTTCTTATTGCTCTTCCAGTCTCTTTACAGAAAGGCTGGAGTTCTTGAGGAAATCTGAGCTCATTTCCTCTCAGGTTAATTTGCTTCTCTGAGTCTTACAGTATGGTAGCACAGCTGAACACCTTCTGTACTTCAGGTGGCTCTGCATCTGTTTAAGCCATTAGTCCAGAAATGTGGTGGAGCAGAATAAGTGCAGGGAGACACAATGGTGCCGACATGTGCAGACAATAACGGAGTGGATTAATGTAGCGCTTTTCCAGCCCCTTGAAGCTCTTTACATTGTAAAAGAGTGGGAACTCACACATGGAAATCTTAGTTTAGGTGACTTATAGAGCTAGGTACACAGCATTGTTTGATCCTACAGACTGAAGCTGTCGTCTGGAAATCGTAAGCCTTTTAAAGCTGTTTTAATGTTACAGCACAGGTCAATATTCTCAGGTGGATGAGGCCACTTTCTTTAAGATCAGTGGCTAATTTTGGGGAGAAGTAGGGAGATATGTTTCTGTTAGGTTCAAGGGTCATACATTAAGAAAAATCTTCTTCTTGTGTTTCAGAGCCTAAAAATAAAATGCACCAACTTGAGTGCTGCAGTGTTTGAGGTTTAACCTGAACCTGACCTGAGTGAACTGCTCAGCTGTAATGTGATGCACCAGCAAGCGGTTCAGCTCTCATCGCCTGTTAAGCAACCTAGCCAAATAAGAGATGCAGTAACTCAGGCATCAAAAGCCATCTTAAATAACAAGCTTGTTTGCGTCTAAAAAGCCCCAAGAGGTCAATCAGTCTTAGGAGAGACTGAGGAAGCGTCGGACGAGAATCACACGCAGGGTTGTCAACTCTCATGCATCTTCTTTGACATTCAGTCTGCCTAAACAAATTCTCACAAAGTGTTTGTAGTTTTTTATGCATAAAACAGGCTTCCAAATGTCTTTTCCCTTGGTAATGAACCAGGAAAATTAGCAACACTTAAAGCATCTTGGAAAACCAGTGGGATCAGCACACACAGTTCTTTATAACTGCTTGCTCAATGTGATCCCCTCGTTTCTCAGGTACTTTTCTTACTCATGGTTGGGCGTTTTTTTAGAAGCGGGTAAATAGAAAACAGATGCCGGCTAACACACAGGAAGCATTTTAAAGGTTCAGCTCTAACTGTTTGTGACACACTGTGTCGATGCAGTGGGCCAGTGAAGCCAGCTGTGTGCTTTTGTTGGGGGAATGATAAAGAGTGTATTTGGTGACATTGTGTGTACTCTCACCTGTGTCCAATATAAGGATGAGGTTTTTGATGACAGCATCCTGCTGCAAACAAGCCATGACCGAAAGCAGGCCGCTGAGCAAAAGGAGTCATGCTTGAAATGTTCCATTTGCTGGAAGGAGGGATTACTGCGGGTATAGTTCAAGTTATTAAAATTTGCACACAAGTCTTTTAAAGTTTAATAAAGTTACTCTCCTGGGCCGATGCATTTGTCGATAGCGTCATGTAATTTCCTTTTTGGGGTGGGATACAGTGTGTATGTATGTCTGTTGAGAAAGATGTGTGTGACGTCTGTATCTAAGCTCTGTTTGTCGCTGTGAATGTGTGTATTTGACTGAGCTTTTCGGGTGAGAAGGTCAGAATAAATTTGGGCGTCTTTCTCTGGCCAAAAAGCAGCAGCTATCATCAACTGGACACTCACAATGTTCCCATTTAGCTTTGCATGGGAGAGTAGAGACCTGGCAGGAAGCTACAGAGGCCCCTTTTATTGATACAAAAGGTGATTTAATATAAAGTAAGTGATGTTTCCCTGGAAATATTTGACAAAAGGCTTATCAGTGTATGTAAGTAAGTAATAGGTTCAACAAAAGATATGATGACAAGCCCAGCCAGAGTAGTGAATGGTGTTACACAGCTTAGTTCAGTTCCTATTGCTCTTGATCTAATATCACAAACAGATTCAAGCATTCGTTAATCAGTGTTTGACTTAAGAAAGACTGAAAACACATGTCCAACAAAAAGTTTCTTCATCTCATAATTAGTAACAGCAGCCTGGAATTTTCCTGTAATTTATCCTACTTTGAGTTAAACAGAAATGAGGAATTATCCACCGGTCTGAAATGGATATTAATAGCTAATAATATCGTTTAATAAATAGTCACTGTGATGACCTGTAGGTCTGAGATTTCTACCATATTTGAACAACTTTTCTTGGAATTATTCATGGTTGGCTTACTGGGGGTTGAAAAGCACAATGAATTGTGCGCCGGTGGTTGTTGCACATGTCGCAGTTGTGACGCATATTTTGAGTGACAAAAAAAAAAAAGAAAAGAAAAACAGAAAATAAACATGTTTTATTTTAATGTTACAAGAGCACCATAATCTTCAAAATAATTATTACATTCAAAAAATAAATGAAATAAAATAAAATAAATTTAAATTGAATACTCATTATTTATTATCCAAAGACACAGGGGGCCGCAGCAGAGCGATGAAAGAGCCATGGGTTGCCGACCCCTGACTTAAGGTAAAATACACCTATTAATGCTTTAAAATAGTCAAAAGCTATTTTAGCTACCTATGACAGTGATTTGTTGGTGATAACAGGTAGAGTTAGAGGGAAAAGTTGTTTTTCTTCCTCAAAGTTTATATCATACTATCATACATATTATTTTTTTCTCATAGCACTACTGAAAAAGGGTCTGGTTAAATGTTTAAAACATATATTTGAATGAAAATATATATTGCACACCTTATTCCTTAAATGAAATACATTAAAGGGGAGTAAACTCTACTTGCATTCACTTGCATCTTACAGATTAAAAAAAAAACTGTCAAAATTAATGTAGGAGGGGCCGTGATAACCTGACATGTAGTCACTTTTATGGGTCTAGCTGGTAAAATGCTGGATTCTACCATTTCTGTAATAATATTAATTTTCTTTCGACCTTTCTCACCAGGTAAATGGCCATGTCTCTCAAACTCAGTGCTGTAAAATGTATCTAAAATTACCCTGATGTTACCATTAGATATTTTAAACTTTGAGAATCTCCCTCCACAAGTTAAAAAGTACTCCTTGCAACAAATAAATTGACTGTTCTGCTCCTCTGTGTAATGTGTTCAGTCCACTGAGTGAAAGAGAATAGGTTGCTTGCAATCTGGCAATTGTAAAATGCATTGCCACTCAAAAAACCTGACCTACCATCATCACCATATGGTAACCAGGAAGCTTTATTTTATTTGTCATGTAGTTGATTGAAACTGGCAATCCAGCTAAAAGGAAGCCTTCTCATTGAAAACTACACCAGGTAGGGAGGGCAGAAAAGAGCACCGGAAGCTTGTGAGAAGTGCTGGTGTACAGGAAACAGTAACAGAGCGCCAGTAAAATGTAGAAGTGCTGGTACTTTACCAGTGAGTGCCCACTTCAAGTACTCTTGTCTGACGATGAAATGACTGTTAGCAAGTTAACGGGGTGTAAGCAAAATTCTCCTAATTTCACTCCTCTCTTTCTTATTTTAACTACTGCATTATACTGATTTGGTAAAATGTGTCCAAAGCTTTCTGTTGCCTTGGTCATGTGAACCACAGTCTTTAATTCTATACATAGTACTACAGAGCTAGAGCCCCTAACCTGTATGTTATCCTTTTATTGTGATGTGATGATAATTCATTCACAAATGCAGGCACACACTTGGGGGCTGAGATTACAAACGAGCAGGATAATCCTTTTGTGTTTACGGAGGGGTTACAGTCCTAAGTAGCAGTGACAGTAGTTTTGTGGTCTGGAGACAGGTGGCATGAAATCTCTTAAACAAAATGCCCTTGTAGTTATGCTTTAAACATTTACCACTTTTAAAGTTTGAAATTTAAATTTAAAAGCAATTCTGCACCTGAATTTTTAAAAATGTATCTCCTAACCTGGATGTTTCACTGCTTGTGGTAAGAAAGGTGCCATAAAGCTCCCAACAAAGAGATGAGGCTCAAGTTGAGTGTATGCAAACATGCAGAGTAGTGGTCCATTAAATTGGTTGCTGGCAGTTGCAGGCCACTACAGGGCAACTGAGTGTAATTGAGTGGAAAAGCTGGTTCATGCAGTGGTGTGTTTGTGGTGTGCTGACAGGTGAGAACAACAGGAGTTTTGCTCTTGTTCAGGCTTAACTCTTTTTAATGGTATTAGTGCCGCACCACGATGTCTACACCTGTTCCTGCAGTGGAAAACAATCACAACAAAGTGTTTGCAAAATACTGACTCATGCACTGGTCTGTTTGTGGTGCAGCTGAACCTCTCTGAAATGTTGAGGTGCAGTGCTAACTCATTTTAGAAGCACACTCTTGATGGCAGAAAAAATTCAAAGAAATTGCTTGAAACTTTTGGACATACACTTTTTCAGATTCTAGGAGACTTAAATGAGGGATTGATACCATGATCGTGCTTGTGCGATACAGTGAAACTACAGCCAGCAGACCGTTAGCCTAGCATAAATCCTGTAAAGAAGAGGAAGGCCAGTCAGTTTCTGTCCAAAAGTAATAAAATTCACCAAACTCCAGAAAAGCAAAGATGAACTAAAATCACAACACGTCTTCCACATTCTGTTTTTTGAACAAATTAAAAACTATTAAGCTTTAAACGCGCTGCTTGATAAATTTTATTACTTTCGCACAGAATCAGGTACGTTTTTCCCCTTTACAGCCTGTATGCAAAGCTAGGCTTATTGACTGGGGGTTCATATATTGCTTCAGTTAAAGTCGGTATCAGTCTTCTCATTGAACGCTTGGCATGACAGCAGAACAAGCATATGTCCTAAGAGTCAAAATATTTCCTTCAGTAATTTAGTTTTACAATCTATACTACATTATCCAAACACATTATTCCTCATGTCACATTGCAATAAATGTTTCTACGTGCTGCATAGACAGCAGAAACAGATCTCTGCCTGTAGACTGCTGAGTCCTGCCCCAAGGGCTCACCTGTGAGATCCTGACTGAAGAGTGCAGCTTGTACTGCAGTGTGCAGATTTACATGTCAACAAATTAATTATCAGCCGAATGCAATCAAAGTAATTAGCTGATCAGCTCCTGTAGTTCTGCTGACCAAACATATTTTTCATAGAACATCCATATCACGAACATGCTGCATGCAAGATTAAACAAACAACACATAATGCGCTAATTAGCATTAAAAAGCTAGGTTAGTTGTTTCCAGTCATTGTGCTAGGCTATGCTAACCTGTATATTCAGTGAACAGAAATGAGACTGTGATTGATTGCTTGCTCTAATTCTTAAGAAGAAAGTAAATTAGCACATCACCATAAATGTCATCTTTTCTTTTAATGTGTTCTTCTCAAACAAAAGTCTGAACAGAAGCAGAGTTTCTCCTGAACTTGAATCTGCTATAACATGCCAGTGATGCTGGCCAAAGGAGGAACAGCAGGGTAGATGGAGTTTTGGCAGAGGAGAACTTTGTTGAAAGCCTGTGAAAGAGGGTACAGAGAGAGGTAATGAAACATAGAACTTGGAAACTCCAAGCATCCAAGTTATGCTGCAATGTTTAAATGTCTTCTATCATTGAGCTCCGCCCACTGTGCCAGTTAAATAAACATGGCCTTGCCAGTAAATGTCTTCATGGAGCTCACTGCGCATATTCTAAGGAGTGCCCCCAAATTGTTTTGTACTCTTTGTTGAGCAACTGGCAGACAACATTTGGCACTCCAGATACAATAGCACAATCTGTCCTATCCCCGTACGCCACGGAGAGGTCACTGTGAGGGCACAGACGGCCAAAAAAGACAGGCTGCTTTCTTACTTATCATCTTTGCGGTACACCCACCATTTTCCGTTACGATGTGATTTAACGCTATTGTGTGGGAATGAGTTTTCAGTGGTCACAATAATGTCATTATATGATTTGCAGCGCTAGAGCGAGTGCGGCGTAGTCGCTCATGCTCCTGTTCCCGCGATGTGGAACTGTTGTGCTTGGATTCACAGGGGAGCTGTTTAGTGTGGCACCACTCATTCGAGCCATTGTTTGTGCGCTCTTAATGACAGACTTGGCCACAATGGAAATCAAAATGGAGACTCTGTGCCAATGCGATATGCATGCAAACTGAAAGTTCATGGGGCCAGAGGTGAGAAATCAAAACGTCTCTTCAAAGCTGCTTGATTCAGATTTGAGGAGATTCAGAAGGATTTGGTTCCTTATTACATGTAATATACCGTATAAATAATATGAAAGGACACTCACCTTATGAG
>JAPZDY010000010.1:8101426-8113000 GCA_029783645.1 Ctenochaetus hawaiiensis
AGCTGTACTGTGGAGTCCGCTTTGACCTTTCTAAAGGAGTGAGTTAAGGAGGCAGGCGGGGTTGCAGAGCGTGGTGAGTCTCAGGGGGGAAAACAACTTGGCATGTAACAGTGTGTACCCACGGCAACACACTGAATGTTTAAAGAATGAGTAGACTCCAGTCCTCTGTGTTTCTCTCTCATGCTTTCCTTCCTTTTTCACAACATACCTCTGTGCCTCCTCTCAAAACCAATACTGCGAAGCTTTGTGAGGAAGTGAATGCAACAAATTCCTCTGTGTATAAAGTCAGTGGGAGGGAATAAGTTATGTAAGTAAGAAGAAGAACTCTTTATCATGTTGATTTCTTGGTGACACTGCAAAAAAGCTGTGGGCCCCTCGGGATTCAGCTTAGCTAGTTTTTTGAACGCTTGTACACACTTTGCTTATTTTTGTCTTCGAAATATAATGTTTACCGAAACTTCATCAACACTATTTTTATGTCTGCTTTGTTTGGGTACAACAAAGGTTAGATGTTTTATCTTCAAATTTCTGAAGGAATTTGAGTCTCACTGTATTATATCATGGACTTAAGTGTGTTGCAAGATGTCTGATTTCCACTTGACCCCTGTGCACAAATTATGTGTAACTGCAGCAGAGGAATAGACGAACATAGTCAATTTACTCACATAGTCAGGTGAATTCAAGTTGAACAATTTCAGTCTTATTTACAACACACAGTTACAGCAACTGTGCAAAATAAGCATATACATGCATCTTACCAGTCATGTTTGACAGGTTAAAACCTCATGTCTGTGTCAGTAATCTGTATTGGTTTTTTTTATCTGTCTATTTCTATAGCCAATAATCTACAAATTGAAAATATTCATTAAAACAAGTGGATGCAAACGCATTTATTATCAATATACTTCCAGCATATAAATCTTATAACAGCATTTCACCAAACCAAACTAGTTCATTTAAATGTCAGAAGGCTGTTGATTGATTTGCTGAATGCAAACCCACATCACTAATAATTGCAATGCGCTGCGCTCTCCCGAGCAATGACAGGTTAAAAAAAACATTAAAACCGATGAATGCATCAAAGAGAAAACATCAGCGCAGCCATTTTCATAGAGGATGTACTGAAATGCAAGGAAGCCCCAGATTAACACCAGGGTTGTCCATGTTCACTGAGCACAGTGTGTTGGTACATCTGTGTACCATTTCCATATAGATTGCCTGCCCATCAATTCAATTCCGCTATTGCAGGAGAGGCGGGACTGATAGAATAGGCTGTGAGAGGAGCAGGAAGTGCACTGAGACTTAGAAGTGATGATATGTGCTGGTGTGTGCTTGTGTGGGATGGGGGGGGGGGGGGGGACTGAGATAGAGACAGAAGAGGAAAATGAACAGGAATAGGCTATAATATCTACTTAGGGCAAAAGCTACAAATGCATTTTTCATGCTGTAGCTCAGATACTCTGCCTCCATATGAATTTTAAATGGCTGCCAAAGAAAGAAGAATGAGTCTGAATGTGTTCAGGTGCCAAGGCCCTTAAAAACATGTTACATATAAAGGCATGATGACCTTACAGAGCACAAGCACAGTGGTCAGTCACTGAGGTCACTGATTTTGTAACTGTTGATTTGAATCTGCTCAATGCAATGATGATGTACAGTATCTGAGAATTGTTTTGACAGTTGAACTGAAATTTGAACTAATTTTACTGTGCTATTGTAAACGAAATCTCTTTTCTTAAAAGACCATAAAATTATTTCCACAAATTTGTCTGCGTATATGCAAAATTCAACATCTAAATGGACCTATTGTACTGTATTTTACAAGGAAAGTGAATGCTAACAGGCTAGGCTAACAAGCTAACACTCAAACAGTTAAAGCTTGTTAACCAAGCGAGCTAATGTCAGAAGTGATTCCCTGAATAAAATTTGATTCAAGATAATTCCCAAGTATGAATGTTTTCACAAACATGGAATATGCCTTGTAATTTTGATGCATAACAACAATACTAACCATAACATAAACAGGAAACAGAAAAACAAGTACAAAAGTCAAAAACCATACCTTTATATTAAAAAAATTAATGAAAATTTTGAAAAATGTGTGAACACAAGTCAAATTGTGTTTGAAACAGAAAGAATATTTCGTGTCCTGATATTTTAAAACCTGCTGAGCTGTGTTGATTCCAAAAGGCCTTAATGCTCTGTGTTTATAGTCTAATCGTGGCCATTAAAGAAAATAACTGTGACTCCACTGGTTTCAGAAACTTCCCACAAGCAGCTCTCTGCTCTGTTCTACTCTGTAGAAAATATGTGGCTAGTCTATTTTTAACAGAAAACCACCTCAAGCTTTTCAGAGCAGGATAGGAAGTCTAACAAAGGAATTTCTTAAAGATCAAATAAAGATCTAATTTATTTTCTCCTTACTCCGCATTACTTTCACATAATAAGCAAATGCAAAAAAACAAACATCGACAACATTTATACAAATTTCTTACAAAACAAAATTTGAATCACAGATGAACAGTAGAAACCATTATTCCTCAGGAAATGCAAATATATTTCATGTCTCAGTGACCTTTTTTCTTATTCTGTGCATTTTCTTGAAAGCTAACAGTCATCTCATTACAACAGTTGAGTCTCCTATAGTTAAGTCAATGCGTCCTCTGTATCTGCTTTACATGTTATTTTCCATTTAGGCTGTCTAAACCATGTTTGGTTTGGTATTGAAAGTGAAATGTGTTGGTTCACATGTGTCAGTAATGAGAGGGCACCTTGGCCCCAGAACCAAGAGCCTCATTAAAGTTTCAGCATTGACCCTCTATCACCTCAATTATTGCATACATTAATCTCATCACTCTTTCTGCTGAAAATCCAAACCCCTCCTGACACACACACACACACACACACACACACACACACATGCACAAGCACACGCATGCACACACACACTCACACTTAAGCTTTTCATTGATGGCCTGCTGATTGTTTCTTTTGTGCTAAAATCAGTCAGGGCATAAGGTTTATTTGCGGCTTCCCACTGAATACCCACTCAGTTAAAGTGATTAGAGTTTGCTAATGAATGGTTTTGTGACTATCATAGGTGCCCCTGAAGAAACACACAACCAGCAATTCACACACTTTCTGAATATAATAGTTTTTTGCTGGACCTTGGTACTTCATAGCCATAGAAAAACAGTGCATCTCTGTCCTTGGTTCAATTTATTTGCGCCATGCTTCTCTTCCTGCCGTGCTGCACTGCTCTTAATCTCTATTTCATGCCACTCAAACTCCTGTTGATAGAACAGTCGTGTGCATCTTCACACCCACTAAAGCAGTGACAAGTGAGTGAACATGATGTGCCCAAGGTTAAAAAAGTCATCTAGGCTTCTTTTCCTCACACTTTTAGCTTGTAAAAGCCCATCTGTCTCCCCTCTCTGATTCACATCTCTCTCCACAGTCAACGGGAAGACAGATTTTTCAGTCCGAAAAATGAGGAGGAGAGAGACTTTCTCTTTAGAGGGTTTCAGAGTGCACAGTGGATGTGCCGGCTGCCAAATACCTCAGAGTAAATGGATCAAATTCTTATCTTGGAGGTGGGATAATTGTTAACACACCCCTCCTCTCTTTCTCTCTTTCTCTCTCTCTCTCTCTCTTTCTCTCTCTCTTTCTCTTGAGGTCACTCCTCAGCAAGTCAGTTGGAGATAATTGGCCTTTCTCTGTCTAATGAAGAACCAAACAGAGGGGAGAATGAGGGGTTGTAGGTGCGTATACAAATTAACGTGCAGTCATTCATCCAGTAGCAGTTTTCAAAGACTAATGGGGTTAATTATTTGTATATTCTGGTCAACATTACTAGAAACATTATCTTGTATTTATATTTGAAGCTAGCTTCACATGATAGATTACAAAATGCTTTTCTGCCTTTTTTTATACAAAAAGTGAATAATGTATTAGTGTTATAATTATTTAAAGGCAAATAATAGAAGCTGCAGAATTTTGTCGTAATAGTCATCTTAGCACAATGCAGTGTAATTTAACATAATTTCAAATGCATTAAATATATGTTTTTTTGAGAACATGAAATGTACTTGTTCCTCCTGGGTTTAAGCAAAGAGATGAAGAAGAAAATGGCCTTGTTGTGAAGAACCTCACTTAATCCATAGGGGCAGAGGAGAGAGTGTGTTGGTTTGCTTATAGAAAAGTTACCTAAAGGTCACCGCTTCAGTGCACCTGCTGCAGAGGACACATCCTGGACAACACCGAAGTAGACTAAAGAGAAACATCAGGCAGTGTTAGGACGAACTGAAGACCTTGAATGGATGAAGACAGTGTTGACTGTTTTTTTTCTTATCTTTTGTAAGAAACTCTCTTGCACGGTGCTGCCTTCACTTGCTTTTACAGCCTCTGTTATGACTTCACATCATTAACATTAATCACTTAATTTGTCTTCTCTCTTGACTAAGTAGCTGAAAAGGTCACCAGCCTGAGCATGAATGAACAATTTGATTTATGGGAAAGGTCCTTCCCAGCTAAAAAGGGATGCTGTTCATATCAGTCTTTTCAGTACCACCATCTTAAAAGCATATTTAACAAAAAAGCAACTTATGGCCTTGGTGATGGTAAATAAATATTTTTTATTAACCCTGTTGACAGTCATTAATACGAACAGCTTTTATGTTTAAAAGCTGTGGAAATTAAAGTCTGTTTGGTGGACAGTCAAGTGGAACACTAGTGTTCATACCCTGTAATGATTGGATATTAATCGTTTGGTTACCTGGCGCTTACCGAACTTTAACGGTAATTTTTATTTGCCATAACCATAATTTTTAGTTACTTTTTACAATAGTTTCCTTGCAGAGGACTGATTGATTGTTGTCATGATCAAGTCTATGAAGAATTGTCCAATACTGACATTTTGTATGGCATCAGATCGTATTTGCAGTTATTAATTTAAGTTATGTCAGCAGTAGGGTTTCTATTTCTCTGATAGGTCTTCAGTTCTGCAGCTACAAATGCTAATTATGTCGTTAAGAAATGAGTGTTAGTGTTTAACATTTACTAAGTCATCAGTAAAAACTATCTGCACTTGTAAATTATAAAGAAAAATCATTAGGCTAATGAGTTCTAACATGAGATCTCCATAATTATTTGCTAATAAATGGATTTGGTCCACATACATAGACTGAGATCAGACAATGTTTTTACCTTTTTAAAAATAGTCACCTGATCAGATTAAACCATCATAGACTTGCTATGACTTAAACTCTGACCAATCACAGTTATCCTGGCACCAACATCTTTGTTTCACCTCACAGCTGCAAAATTGTTGTACTTGTCAGAGGATGAATGAAATGATGTGGAAGCTGATCTTGATATATGTAATTAATATACAAAATGACAGCCCTGTAAGCCTGAGCTGTGCTTTAGGTTTAGTGCTAATTAGTGAGTGTTAAACTTGCTAACATGCCTCAGGGGTGATGGCAAACATGGAAAACATTATACCTGCTAAACATCAATATGGTAGGATTTCTCAGCTTGTTAGCATGTTGATATTAGCGCTGAACTGTACCACTGTGCCAAAATACAGACCCACAGAGCTTGTTCACAATGTCCAATATATTAGACAAGCAGAAATTTACGAAGAGTGAGCAGTAAATCCAGATTTGTGGATTCTTATATTGGTCATTTTTACACTTACAAAATGTGATGCATTGCATTGTGAACTTTATGAATGGTTTTTGTTACATGGTGTTATATTTTAGGGCACCATATTAAATCATTTAAATCTCCCAACTCATAAAACGCTGGATGGTAATTATAGTTCACTTTACAGTGAAAAGGGAGTAATTTGGAGTTCACAGAGTCGTCATTATCTGCGTCTGTTAAACCAAAATAATGAAAATCTTAATGAACTGTCTGAATGTATTCTCACCCCTTTAGCTGGGAGACACTGACATCAGGAACTATTCTAACTATTCTGTTTGGTCTTGGAAATGAAAACAGTTCACAGGAAATTTATAGAGAAAAAATATTGTTTAGTTGAAGCAAATGATCCTGTTTTCCAATGATGTTGTTTCTTGGTGTGTAAAAGTTTCTGCAGCTTGCCAGGCAAATGTGGATGCGGAGGGAAAGAGTACCAAAATATTATGGTCAAGTAATAAGGGAGGCCACATTTGTATTGAATGTTAATTTAAAAGCACTAGCGGAACAAATAAAGCCACCGAGCCCTGATGTCCAAACCAAAAATAAATTCCATTTGTATATTTTATTTCCTGTGCTTAACACTGAGTCAGAATAATAAATACATATCAATTAATTTACCAACAATAAATAAAAAAAGGCCTTTGGACACTGAAGCAGGTGCAATTGCATGTTAGACTACACTTCAGCAGCAGGATAAAACATCACCAAAGCAGACAACGCAGTGATGTATAAACAATAGAAACTCGACAGTTTTTACACACTGCGTACTGCACACACACAATGCTATGTTGCTAGGCAACACGGTGGATGTACTCTAACCTGTCTGAGTGTCACTCTGCGAGCCTTTTCCGCTGGGAGGGCCTCAACAATTTGCTGTTGGTTCAACTTTTTGCTCGATCGTTCCAGACACTTAAACGCTTAAGGGTGCTCTGCAGAAAAGGCAGAAATCCATAAGGAAGGTGGCAAACATGTCAGTTATCATGGTGAGCATCACCCGGATCATTGTATCACTAAGCCAGATCCAGCGTGTAACTGTTGGACCTTTACATTGTGGGCGTGTATGATTTGTATCACTTACCATGCTTATAAGATTGTGGAAAACCATGATTTAATGTAAGAATCACAATATGAAGCTGAGTGTGTGACGTATAGATCTCATCTAATCTAGCTGCTAAGATTTCTGGTTTTCGCTCACACTGCCTGAATTAAACACCCAGTATTTGAACAGTTTCATGTCTCTCAGTCAACATTATGCTGACAGAAATTCTTGAGCCTCCATAGAACAGTTTAATCCAGACATCAACCCTGCACATACAGTACACAGGACTAGTTTGATCCAGGATTTGTAGTGTAATTTGTACCAAATATGCCAAAGTACAAAACCTTAAATTGTACTGATGAAATCCTTAATTCATTGCAATCATGTCATTTTTAAAAAAAAAACAATATCAAATATTTTTAGATAGAGGAAATATTTACTGTGCATAAATTGTGCTACATCCTTATGGACACAGCCTCTGTCACCAAATCTACACAAAAGAGACATTGTCTGTTGCTGTATTCAGTCATTTTGCTTATGTGGTATCTATTCAGTGCTGAAGCATGAAAATATGAACAGTCTTCCACACACGTGTTTTATGAACCAGTCTCTTTTGTCTCTTTCCTCTCACTAATCGCAAACACAAGTTGCAGTGAACAAACTTTGCATATTTTGTGAGGCCTCGTACACAAACCCACTCTCTTACCTGTTTGTGTCTTGGCACATCACACATCCTCTCATGTATGTAACTAAATATTCACCCGACTGAAGCGTCAAAAGGATCCTGAAACGTGACAGGCACAAACGAGGAAACGCAGGGGAAAAACACTAAACACATTCATCTTGTGATCCTAATTTGTCATGGTTAGAGAGAGAGGGAGTGGCGGCAGCAGACTGTAGAGTGAACGGGTGAGAGAAAGTGTGAGGGATCCGCTGGCCGTGACATGCTGGGTAGCTGTGTCAGAAATCCCAGCTGTTGGTCCTCATTACCAAACTGAACCAAACAAAGCAAGCGAGGAACTGTTGGGGGATGGACAGAGGTTGTGTGTGTGTGTGTGTATATGAAGAAGTATTTGGTGAATAGATGTAGCATAAAAATCCATTATTCACATTAAGCTCCCTTTATAAAAACAAGTCTGATTCTCTTAGAGGAAAAATGCAATTATTCATTATCATAAATTCATCCGAAGTTCAACAAAGCTGCTTTCAGGGACTTCTGGAGAGAAAATCTTACACTTTTTTGTGCTTTACTTGAAGGTTCTTCTTTAGAGGAAGAACATTGTGCCTCCAAACATTTCTTCCTTTAGACTAAAAGCAATGTGTGTCAGTTTTGTATCACTGAGTTCACAGGATGATGGCAGGATGATTCCACACTTGGCTACCTTTTGGCCGTTTTTAAGAGAGAGCCCCCCCCCCCAAAAAGGAAGAGTGTCTTATCACTGCAGATCAAGAAAAAGCAGTGAGGGGTGGTCTTAAGTGCAGCCGGACTGTTGGTGGCTGATAAGCTGACATGTTGTGGTGCCCTAAGGAGCTTCTTCTGCTGCCTCTTTTCCTCACACACGCACTCACACAAACACACCCACACACTCGATGCTCCTGCTTATCTCTGAGAAACGAGAGCCCCCTCTCCAACAGCGCAATCGTTCCGCCTTTTTCCCCTGTCTTTATCTCCTCACAGTCATTTATTTGGGAGATGGAATCAAAGTGGCTCCCACTGCTAACATGTTGTAGCTCTGGAGACATATAAAGAGAAGCTCTGAGAAGAGAGGAGAGAAGAAGAATGGAGTAACTGAAAGCAGTCGATAGTATTTGCAAAGAAGGTCAAAGCAAGGGATGGCTGAGAGGGAGAAGTGAAAAGAGTAAAATGAGGAACTGAATACAAAGGCTTGTCGCTATTATCACCTCGTTTTTGTTTAACCACAGTTTCTTTTTCAACAATTTAATTTAGTGCTGAGAGGTGATGCAACATGCAGGGTTAAAAAAAAGGGCTTCTGCTGGGATGAGGTGACAATGGTGAAGCAGAAGGAAAAAATCTGGATAGGAGGAGGAACAGAGCTGGAGGATTAATCCTCAGCAAAGGCGTCTGACACAGTCAAACCATAAGGAGAGGAAATGCAGTGTAATAATAGAGTCACACAGGAGAACAATGGCACATGGAGAAGACACGGTGCTGAATCTGACTGCGGATGCATTTGGGGGCAAAAAGGTGGAATTGGTTTGAAAAAAAAAAGGAGCTAAATCTCAGAAGAGTTAGCTCCTTCCAGGAAATAAAACTCAGGCTGATATCAGAGCAGGCTGTCATTTTCCCCCTTTTTAGCCTATAATTTTGTGCAGACTAACCTCCCTCAGAGGCCTTGGAGACCAGATGAAATCTCACATTTCTGTCACTGGCTGACAGAAGGTTACTATAGAATAAGAAGGGACTTGACGAGCTATGCCAAGCTATCAAATTCCAGAGCATCAAAGGACCTGCTTGGGCTGTCATCAAGCATTAGGACTGGTTATTAGCATCAGCATCATATGGTGCAGATGACTCACTTGAGGCTCTTTCAAAGAGCGGTATTGTCCATATTGTTGTTGCACAGGAACTGTAGATTTAATTTAACAATTTAGTTTCTATATTCGTAGACAGACGCTAAACAGTGCATTTCCAAGACTCATCTAACAGTTTAGTTAGATATTTATTGATCTTTGGTAGAACAAAGGAATTGTTTGGCATTTTGGGAAATCACTTATTCACTTTCTTGGGGCATGTCACTTTTGACTCAAGCTGATAAGAGTCATTGTGGGATTATCTGAAAGAAAAGTAAATTGGAAAAATAAGATACTGAGGCCTCTTGTGAATTAGCCTGATTACTGCTTTTAATATTTTTGTTAAAGCATACAGAATGTTAACAAACAAATAAAAAGACAGACAAAAACCAAAATGACCCAAGTTTCTCCTCTCACCTGTCACCTGTTAGGAGCTGCCATGTCCTCTCCACAGCCCACAATAGCCAGAGAGAGTCTGTGCTGAAAGGAGAAACCTGTCCTTCTTTCTTGAGGCAAAAAACAGCCAGTTGCAGTTTAATGTGGTATTGTAGTAAGTTTTTGTTGACTTTGGCTCAGATATGGCTTCACAGTGCAGTACCTTTGTGTTTTGGAGCCAATAACCTCAATCAACAGTCAAATGCAGGCATGTGTTGGTAAAAAGAAGAGGAAAAAAGACTTAATTAAAAATATCTTCAGTGTGCCAAGACTTCAATTACTTAACATTAAGACCATGCACTTACTCAAAATTGTTCAAAAACAGCTTTCAATTTACCTTGGTTCTGCCTTAATAGGTGTTTTAGTCTAATTTAGTCTAATTTAAAATGGATTGTTAAGAGGTGCAAATCAGTATGCCACATTAAAACACTGCGCTCGGGTTTCTTTCTATTAGACAATTTAAACCTTAAAACTGGGGCAGCAGCTGCTCTTACCATCGGAGAGGAGGATTTTACTAAAAATGGTGCAGGAGTCTCTGTAGCAGCCAAAGCATAACTATGACTAAATGACTTGATGGGTTTTCTGAAATTAGGGAAGATCAAATGCACAGTGGGGGGCTCATTAATTCTATAAACCATGGGATCATTCTGTATGTGCCATCACTATTTTCTCTCTCTTTCACCTAGCTGTGCAAATTCTGGCTTTTGATGCAGGTTTCAGAAGAGTTCTGTTTTGGGTGACGTCGATTAATTTTGTTTTTTAGAAAATTTAAAAACGGTGTAAGGTTTCTCATATTCAAATAATTTTCTGTTTTGCTTCTCATATTTGCTTATCAAATGATATTTTGTGTGTGTGTAGTTCAGTAATTATGAAGCTCCTAATACTCTCCTTTGTCAGTGGCTGAATATGGAGGAGAAATTAAGGGAGAGTTATGTTTTTTATGCAAATTTTCTTTTATGTTTGCAGATAATTATCTGTCAGATTTAAACATATTAAACTGTTTTTTTGCTAATATCTGGTTTATTGATATGAAACTCCAAAAAGTAGAAATTCCACTTTTTAATGAGGCGAAGTATCATTGGGCACTTTTTCTTTTGCTTCCTGCCTTTGGTGCTTTTTTTTTATTAAAACATTACACTGACTCCAAAGTGTCTTTTCAGTGTCACAGTTCGCCACAGTGAAACACCAGAGAGCCTCTCTCACTCATTCTGCTGAGCTCTTATCAAAACAGCTGCTGCGAACCTCATTTCAAAAGGCACAGAAAATGGGTAATAATTATCTTTTGTATTCACTTTTTCCATGAACAGCAGTGTTGGGATCATAAGTGAGATATTAGCTGTCTGTGGCTGATTATAAATAAAATGAACAGACATGAGTAGCTCACTGAGACAGATGCTACCCCAAGGTCAGTTATGATACTTAGTATACTTAGTTTTTACTTGCCTTTAATCATTGAAGTGATAGTCAGTGGGGAAAAAAAAGAAAAAAAAAAAGTTTTGGTATCCTTATTTGTAGTTACTTGCCTTTTCTATTTTCTATAAAAAAGGTGATTACAAAGGAATACTGATCAGATGTACTGATTCCTTACTGATACTGCAACTATCCACCCGGATACAGATAGCAGACTGTTGCAGCTACAACTGACAGAGAGTTTAGATTGTAAAAACAGATGACTTTTTTGATTACTTACTTTCTTTTTTTTTTACTTTTTCTGATAATGTGATAATAATGAAAATGAAAATGTCAATTTTACACATATGTATGTATTTAGTGAAATATTTAAACAGAAATGCTATCTATCTATCTATCTATCTATCTATCTATCTATCTATCTATCTATCTATCTATCTATCTATCTATCTATC
>JAPZDY010000010.1:8119592-8130313 GCA_029783645.1 Ctenochaetus hawaiiensis
TCCCCCTGGTGCGCCGCCACGCCCATCTAGGCGCACCCTGGTCTACCAAATTGTCAAATGCGCTGCGCATGGTGGTGGCCTCACGAAATTACCACTGCGGAGGCTGCGCAGGGTGCGCTGCGCTACGAAATTAGAGCCCTTTGTGTTTTGAAGCAATGACTATATGAAAATGGACAACATATAAGCACCTTAATGGTAAAGCCAAAATACCTTGATCATCCTCAATCACTGACTGCACTTGAGGTTGTGAATCCTGCTTCCCCCATGTTAGCAGATGGGACCAAAGTTACGAAATCAAAGCAGGCTTACATGTCAAAACTGTTTTCTCCAAAGATGGTTTCTTACATTTAAGGAGGTTTACGCTGATGTATGTTGAAGTTAGGTCATATGATGTAATAAAAGGGATTGCAACATCAAAATGAACAACTGACCCTAACAGTGATTGGTTCAGGCAGGTGTAGGGGCCAGGCCTCACCACTCTGGCTCAAATTATGTCACTGGCACAAAATGGTGACTCCCATATCAGAGATGTTTTGGCTTCATTTTTGCACAGTGGGAGGAAATAAAGACAGGATGTCAATCTACTTGCAGTCATTTGTCTATAACCATGCTACCAGTCCGTAGGATGTGTGCTATTATAGAGAAATGCTTAATTCATCAAGCTAACATAGTCACAATGAAAGATTTATAATGACATCGCCATTAAAAAGGGCAAAAATTTAACTTATTAACCAATGTAGATGATAAAAATGGAAACTAGACAAATGTTTTTTTTCCATTTGTTGAGTTTGATCTTAGTTGTTGTCTTAGTTTAACATGTCAGCTTGCAAACATTTGCACCAAACACCAAGTTCAGCAGGAGTTTTTTGAATTGTCATTTTGTTTTGTCGATATTTGATTACAGAGTAGCACAGAGTGGACTGAAATTTTGACCTAAAGATGACACTGGATGAGAAGTCAGGGTATAACCAAGTAAAAACTTATAAAGTAAAGAATTGAAAATCATTCTAATTTGAACATTAGTGCCTGTAGAAAACATTAGTAAATCTGAATGTGAATCCAAACAGAACGGAAATCAACAATGTCTTATGTTTAGAAATCATCTGTTCACAGCTACTGTTGCAGAAAAACTGCAGGCGTCCATCCTCTATCGTGCTGCATCACCTTAAAGACCTCTGTTCTGATCAGATGAGCAGGCTTTTTTTAAAACGCTTTTCTTCACATAAGAAAAGGAACATTACAAATTTCATTCTCACAGCCTCATATAACCCTCTTTTTTTACTCAGACCTAAAGCACAGCCTGGGCCAGTGCTTTTATATACAAACTCAGGTTTGTGTTATTTGTAAAGAAAGGTCAACTGTATAGCTGTCAGCTGTGGAAAACTCAAGTCTTATTCTCTTAGCAGGATATAAATCAAGGATGCCATTGTAGTGGCTCAGTGCTGTGTTGTATATATCTGTCTAATTCTTTTAGGGATTCCTCTCATTTGGTGACTTTTGTTTGTCCTCCTCCTTGCTATCCAAACATAAAGAGTATTCTTGATGTATAATCCCTAAAGGTCTCCTTTTGATGCACATGATGATCAGGACGACGATAAGCTGCATGACATTCACTGTTTGAGCAAAGAGCTGAATCTCAAGCAGCAGAAAATTCTGTGCTGTGAATGTAATGTGAGATATACAGCAAGCTTGTATACACAGAGGTGAAAAGTTGTCACCTTTAAAATCAGACTTTGAATCCAAAATAGGTCATTTGAACTCTTGTAGATCTGATAAAATGTTATAATGTGAAGGGGGGGTGGGGTTCTGTCGGACAACCTGATGTGGAATGAATGAGCCAATGCCTTTTGCTTTATGAGAAAAAGCTCCTGGCTTCTGTGCTTGCATATGCAACCCATGCAACCATGTATGTAGATGGGTGTGTGTCATTGCCAACAGAGGATTGGTCAATCGGTTTCGGGCCTGGCTGGTGATTGGCTGCTTTTGGGAGGTCACCTGCTATTTAAAGGGCCAAGATGGCAGCCGGCGTTTTCTCATCTCCCACATCTTCCAACCGGCCACACATTATCTTGTCTTTTCCTATAGTTATGTGTCTTAGTAGGGGTGGACTGCCAGTTCTGTTAACCCATTTTTTCTTGTTTTTGCTTAGGTAAGGAGGTAAGATTCATGTCTATCGGTTTCTTTGCTTTGTTTAAGTTAGATATATCCTCCCCAGTTAGCGATTGTTAGATTGTTCTGTTTGTTGTTTTGGCCTTGGTCCACCCTGAAGTCCTTAGTTCTCAAACACTTTTTCATTCATTACCTTTTTGTAAAAAAACACAAATTCCGACTTGAAAGCTGTTGCTCTGGCTGTGGCTACTTGGGACTTGGGGAAGATGGGGCACTTTTCATGTTATGCCTGTGTACCCCTAGGCCGGGCGTAACAGTCACATCATAAGAATTCTGATTGGCCTCTCATTATAAGACAATATGTCAGGCTTGACACTATGCCTGATAAGGTTGAGTTGTTTTGAACTTTTGACTTAACATTAACTTTAGATCCTAATGGGCAATTTTTTTTACGCTATGATAACATTAGCGAGGCCTTCACAACCACAACATAATTAAGCAGGTTGTTACAGGTTTGTTTATTTATGATGTAGTTAGATGAGATGCCTGTTACAGCGGCTTCATTATGTGGCTGGAGAAGGGAGCAAATGCCAAGCTCAGTAGAATCACAACTGAAATAGCGTTGTGAGAGTTTTTCTTGTAGCTGCAATGGTTGTGAAATCAAATTTCTAAATGTCATATCTAAGCCTTGTCTTTTAATTAAGCAAACAGAAATCGCAATGGCTGGAAAGAGCAAACAAGGACACTAGCTGTCTTTCTGTCTGCCCGTCTTTCTTTCTTTCTGTCAAATTATAATTTAAGCCTTGTTTTCTGTTTGATATGTCAGTATTGTATTTTTGAATAATTTGATTGTAGAGAGAGGATTCGGAGTGTTTATGCTAGTTTGGACCCTCTTGACTTATATTTTTTAAAGTGCACTGTACTGACATCCTCCATACACTTCTTTTGTAGCAATAAAATTAAATTATTCAGTGTTTTTTGCTTTTATACTTATCCTCAAATCAATTGTACATCCACATTTTAAAGCTGATATTTTAAAAGAAATTCTTCCTGAGGGTTCATAACCTCTGACTCTCCTTTAGGAGCTACACATCTTTGTCAACTCTTCAGCCCTGATGAGTTTGCATCCCTGATATAACAGAGGTAGTTTTGACAGGATTGGTTTAAGCTTTAAAAAACTCAAACCCAAACATCTGTCAACTATCCTTCTTATTGAAGTCTAGATAACAGCCAAATTGCCATTTTTGTATTTAAATGTAATCACAATATGACGATTAAATATGAGCTGTCATATGCCGAATACTCTTTTTTTTTTTAAATTAATATCTGTCACAACCATCTCTTCAGTTTCTGACACTCCACATTAGGAGAAATGACTGATCTCCAAGACCCACATTTATTAATAGGTCTCACATTATGAAATACTGGAATCAAATGACATGCATTCACAGGCTATAATCATGACTTTCCCCTGAAGGTCTGCAGGGGAATTTAAGAATATCACATTAAATGGAAACTGGATTACCTTTTAGCATTCAGGTCCTTTCCATACATGATTCATTTCTCTTTGATGAAATAGATGGGAAAATTGTTTTCTTTTTTTTAAGTCAAACAGAGAACAAAACACATTAAACTAAAAAGTCAAATGAAAGGGAAGCCAAAATGTTATTCCTTCGAACAGATGTCTCAGAGGAAGCAGTCAAATATGCAAAAATCATTCACTTTTTGATTCAAAGGTACACAGTAAGCAATTTCTTGTTAAAGAAAAAACATTTGGTATAATGAGTTGCTGATAGACAGTAATTTAAATTGAAAAACTAATTTAAGGAAAATTTGCCCACGGCTACAGCAATCCCAGATAATAAATTGCAATCTGTCTGCACAAACCATTACTTCATATGCATGTAAACAGATTTGTTTTCTGTCTGCCATAATTCCTCGCTGCTTGATTGAGTCTTTTCTCTTTCTCGAAGAAAGTCGCTGTTTCTGTACTGCAGAGGCGAACCTCCCTCTGAGCCAATTGAAAGATCACTGTATGTACAGTAGATCAGCAGGCAGATGCTTTCTTTGTTCTCTGGGCAGAATAAAGAGATAAAAAACATGGAATTAAGTCGGTTTATTATCTGGCACAACATGCAATCCTGTCCAACCATGCAGATTCCTCACTGCCCTCAGCTCGGTGTCGTCTGAAAAACGATTTCCAAATTAATTAACTTTGACAAACACAATGCGGCCTGAGGTGCAGCAAAACCGGTGGCATTGATGCCTAAAGGCGGACAGGCAATTTGCCACTTCTGTGGACTTTAATAGTGCAGTCTAATGTTTAAAAGAGGGGAAATAAGACTATTTGGATTCACTGTTAAACTTGGTAGGAGGGTGAGCCTTTGGCAACTGCAATGATTCATCTCTGTGTGCAAACAATGATGATAATAATTTACTGCTTTTTCAGCCAGTGTATATAAAATGAACATTTTTAAAACACATCCTCTTATATTTGCCCATCAGTTCATATAAAGGGTATAACTGGACACTGTTACCATGGAAGCAGACCTGGCTTTTATAGAACATGAAAACCAGTTATAAATAGCAGATGATACTACAATAGCCAGGTAACCCACATCAGAACAAAAGTTGTATCTGTGAGTGTCAGGAAGAATGAGAGAGGCTTGAGATAGATTATATTTGTATTGCATGCCCTTTATGTGTGCAGTCCTAATGATCAAACACAGGAAAACAATGTTTTTCTCTATGAGCAGTTTTAATTCATGTTATAACTCTCTCTCATTGTTGTAAAAATCATCCTTTATCTTATTTGTACTTTCATTTGCATCCACTAATGCTTTATATTTGTGCCAAGTGGTTGTCTGATTATCTCTGATTGTTTAAGATTGTTGTGATACATATTTGTAGAAGTGAGCGTGTAAGTGTTTGTCAGGCTGAAAGATCCAGGTCCTACTGACATTGCTCCTGGAGGTGTTGTTCTGTTGCGGATGTGACTCATTTTAGCAACAAGTTATTTTTGATCTGAAAGGAGGAAGGAAAAAAAAAGGGAAGAGAGAGGACCTTAGATTTGAGTTGAAGGAGACACAAGAAAAATCAGGATGCAAGAGACACTTTGAAACAAAAGAGGTTAATAAATGGAGGTTTGCCTCATGCATCAGGAGAAACTGTAAATATTTGCTCATTTTTAAACTGAGCAAAAACATTAAGAAAAAAACAAAAAAAAACATTGAGACGGGTGAGATGACTGAACAGACAACTGCAACTCCTCAAGAAAGCGGTTGGAGTCTGCTTGTGCAGAAAGACAGCTGATGGAGAAAATACTTACTGCTCATTGTTTTCTAGCCTGTAACTTAATTTCTTTGGTTGACTGGGGGTTTTTAAGGTTGGTCAAGAGAGTTATGAGAAGACCTTTGGACACAACTTGCCTAACATCAACTGGAAAGATAGCAGTGTAATACTGTAACAGATGGTGGAGAAAAGTGAATACTGTATTCGAATTAATGAGTGGAGAGAAACTGTGCTAATAATCTCAATATTGTGTCTTCTGGATGTGTAAATTGGAAACTATTTGCTAACTATAAACTATAACTATAACTATAAATGTTATTAGAGTCAGTGATGTGCAGCCTAAAACTAGAGCAGATTTAAATTAAATGTGTCAGCCAAAAGCCTTTGATAAACATCACAAAATTAGATTTTAAAGACATTTTAAAATGAGTGTTAATAAAACAGGACATCTAAGGAGCTGACACCAGCAACATGAATAACCGTTGGATATTATAAAATCCCAAACATAGTCATTTAACTAATTGTATTAGGAAGTTTATATTATGATATAAATTTATTCCTACAGTGTGTCAGTGAAGTGTTGATATAATTACACAGCATTTTATGATAATGAATTTAATATCATTATTGGGTGCTGTAAGGTCACATCAAAATTTAATGTAGACGGCATAGGCATCTCTGTAAACTGTGTCTGGATCTGCTGCAGTCATAGCTGTAATGTTATGTGAGGCCACTGCAGTAGGGCACATTTTATTACACAGGTATGGAAGCTGTTGTGTCCACTCACTCTTTATTCACACACACGTAGCATGCAGCTACAGAGAGACACCTTAAAATAAAAGGTTGATAAAATGATATGATAAATTTTTTTAAGGTTAGCATTTAAAAGAGCAAGGAACAAAGAGCAGGGTTATAAAACACGGCACAATCCACATGGTGACATATTGCATCGGCGTGCTTACACACAGCCCTATAAACTCAGAAAATAAAACAAAGCACTTTGGGAATAGTCTTTGGTTTGCCTGTGGCAACAATAACATTTGTTAAACAGAAAAGTCTCTTTTGCAAATCATGATAATTCTCCCATCCTGTCTGACTGCTTCCCCTCCTCCTGGCTCCATCCTTTGTTTTTCTCACTAATTACAGCTACAGGTGGAAGGACAGTGAAGGCTGTTGTGCAGAGGCAATCTGTACAAATCAATTGACTCGCCTATTTTTGTCTGACATTCACACATACGTTTCACCGTCTCTGTATTTCTCACAAATGTCACGCCTAGATCTGTGCATAGACAAAGTCTCTCTCTCTCACGCACACACACACTCACACATGTTGATGTGGTACATTGTTAAGCTGCTCACACACACACGCACACACACTGCGGAGAGTGCAGAGGGATATAGGGGAACTGCATCAGGTAGAGCAGAATGGCAGGTCATTAACTGAACCAGTGAAACATGTGTCTCTGACCTGTCTTGGCAGAGGAGAAGCCAGTGTTGTTATCACAAAGTCCATTGGCCAACCTTACCAGGACCATCTGGGGACTTCATGCATGTGCTGTGCTTGTGTGTGTTGTGTGTGTGCGAGCCTCAGTTTGAGTGTGTTTATGCCTAAAAGTTTCTTTTCAGACGTTTGAAACATGTTTCCCATATAAGTAAATAATAAAAAAATCTGAATAATCACTGTCAGCACATCTACTCTTTCTCACTCACTGAAGAAGTCTGAATCTGTTCATCACAAGTCAAGGTTTTTAGGAATTATAAACATAAGAAAAACATTTTTAAGTGGAGTGGATCACAGGAACACACAGACAAACACACATTAACAGACTAACAAACAAGCACACACTTACTTTAGTTGGTGGTTGTGGAGACAAATGGGCAGGACTGGAGTTTTAAGGCATTTACACGTCTGCACTTTTCAGTCTGATTAAGTCAGACTCGTTGTTTTCCTTCTTGTTGTGAGTTGTTTGTGCAGGTATGAACACTCACACGTGGGTTGGACCAACACAATCGCACCAAGACTTTTGAATGGAAATATTCTTGGTCCATTTTAAAACAAAGTCTGGACAAGTCAGTAATGTTAGGAATCTGATCCAACCATGATCCAGTCAAACCACCAGGGGCCTTCTGCAAGTTTGTGTTATACTGCTCCTGCAGCAGGGATATATTTACACTTTCACATCATTATACATGCTCAGTATTAGTTTCCTTGTCCTGCTCAGTCGTCTGAAGGCGGTGCATCTTCTTTGCAAAATGTGAGCATCATCAAGTTTTCAAGTTTTAATTGAATTTGTCATTCTGCATGTACAATTTTGGCTGGAATTCTTGCCCACATAATTACCAAGAACATGAGCAAATGCCAACTGTGCCACTGCTTCATGACACATTGCATAGAAACATTTCTCCTACAGAAATACACACTGATCCAGAACTCAGGACCTTCTAGCTGTATTTATTTTTTCCTCTTCCAGACACGTGACCAATAAATGGAATGAATGTTTGCTTTGCTTTGCTTGAATTTATTCTCTGCATGAAAAGAAACCTGATCCAAATGGAAAAGACCTTCCATCTTTACAAACTCATTACCTGATTTGAACCAGAAGACACAAACTATGTGTAAAAAAAATGCCCTTAACCTTGACCTTGGTCGTCCTCCACTGAGTTTCATTGTGAACAGGCCTGCAGTGGTTCTACAGCGAGATGCCCCTCAAACTATGTGTTGTGACCTTCGTGCTTGCGAGTGCTGCAGATGAAAAGGGAAAGTGGAGCATCGGTGCATATTTTGGGCTGGCAGATGAAAAGGACTTAAGCTAATGCCTTCGCCAATGACTTTCATGGGTGTTAATGTGATGGCTGACTGAAAAATAAAACACAATCTTTTTTTTCAGCTGGAGTGAGAACTGACTTTGGATCTGTAGTTAGAAATTCAGAAGTTCAACTCACACAAGGCCTGTCATAATACAACACTCATATACTGATATATGTACATTAATGACAAACTATAAGCTCTTCTAATTGTTTAAATGATAAGAAAAGGTTAGAATCCACAGTCTTCGCTCTGTATTAGGTTTAATTTTCAATTTCCTTTTCTTACTGCAACAGACCATCATGCATGAAGGCTATGCAAATAGAAACTCTTGTATGATTAAAATAAAAAAAGCCACTTGAACTGGCTAAGTAGGACTGCTGAAATTTCACATGAGCTTTTTATGAAGATCAGAATGAATGAAAACTGTGGATTTTGCAGACTTAAATGGATGGGAAGTAAAACATTGTATTCTAGATTAGAGAAATTACTTAAGTACATCCTTGAATCAAAGGGCATTTTGAATCCTCTTCAGGTAGAAGTTCAGTTTTTCATTTGAAGTGTAGTTGCACAGGCATAAATTTGTTTAAAAAAAACAAGAGAAACAAAAAGAGCACTGTCTAAAAAGACTCATCACTGGTTTTTGCTTTTTATTTTTTTGTACAAGAGGAGAGCACATAAGAATTCTGGAACTTTAGTAACTCAAGTTATGAGCAATGACTTGAGCCAACAAAGGTCTTTCTCAAGCAAAAAGTTCAAAATATTGTTTAAAAAAAAGCTTAAGAGAACTTTGATTCCAGTGTGTGGGTGTTTTTGAGTTTACTGCCACTGTTAACATGTGATCTGCTCATCAGATCTCCCACAGTCCTGCTAAGGATGAGCTAGAAAAAGATAATGGATGGATGGGTGGATGGATGGATGGATGGATGGATGGATGGTAACACATGCCGTTAACTGATAGTCTTCACTTTGCCATCATTAGTAGTTTCCCCCTCCTCATATTCTTCAAATAAGGCCAGCCAACACAGTTTGCACATAACTCTGATATTCTTATTCACTTTATAGTTTGGATAGGTAGTAACCCTAACGCTGTCCTATAATGCCAGTTTAAAAAAGCACCAGATCATTACATAATGTACACAGTTCCAACAAATAAGCGTCTTTGCATTAAACACCCCAATCATGCAGTAAACTTCACTCATTTTATTCCTGCTGGATTCATCAACGAGGTTGTTAGCTTAATTAATAATTCTTAGAGGCTGAATTAGTCAAAAAGGACAAAGAAGCTCAGAAGTGATGAGTGAGTGAAGCAAAAAGAAAAAACATAAGAAGAAACAGACAAAAAGAGAAGAAAGAAAAGAGATTTGTAAGGAAGTTATGCAGATGAAGCACAGAAGCTGTTTAACTCTTATTTCTCTCCATGACTAAGCACAACTTTGAAGAAGATGGTGCTGATCTCATTCAGAATAACATAGTCTCTCCATTGCTGGAGAAGACTTTGAAAAAAATGAGATTTTGGAAATTAGGAATATGAGGAAGTGGAAAATTGGTATTCTTAAGTTACAAAGAGGGTTACAAAAATTGCACAGTGCCAGTTTGCTTTGGGGAGAAGTTATTTTTTTTAACTATTTTCAGCTCTCATTTGAAAGAACAGAGCATTCAAATTATCAAGTAATGACCTTTTCTGAGAGCGAGATGATTGGATGCTGTGTCGGGTGATTAAGTTTTTGCCAAATCTTATCACAGTGGAAAGTACTAAGAAAAACAAATTGGTGGGATAAAATAGATTTGCTCCTTCAGTCTCTTTCATAAGACGAGGCTGGAAATGACTAAAAGATAAATCTCAATTTCAGCCACTTTGATCAATAGCTAATCAGCAAATCAGTCTTGTAATGCCTGTCTTACTGTGTGTGCTTTGAAAACAGATTGGCTTGTTTAAAAAAAAGCCCAAAAATATAATGAACGTTTTAAATATTCAGCTTCTTTGTGGCAACCAGACTGTTTGTCACCTGCCAACAAGAAGCTTGTATTGATTTGCAAATGCAATGCTGCATAATGCGACATATACATATACACCATCGCACTTTCAAGGTAAGCTATTGGAAAGGAAACTGCAAAGTAGGCTCTTACTGAATGCTGTGGCATTATCTATAATTTACAGCGTAACTCTGAGGTAAAAGTACTGTGCCTATGAAACAGTTCCACTTGCATCCAAATGAAAGGGAAGAAAGAAGTAGAGCTTGCCGCATCAAATTGTTTCTGATTCGACACGCAATCATCAATTACTTCATAATTGCATTTTCGTGCCGTTCCGTTCAAAATAGAATAATGCGTATAACTGTGTGCATACATTAAGGCTAAATTACCATTAGAGCTGCGGTGGCTCATCACCAGGTAAAGTGTTAATTACAGGGGATTGACAGAAATGCTCCCAGGGGCCCCTGCTAAATGGAGTTTCATGGAGCGAATTAGTGGGCTAGATAGCAGATTCATTTTCTCTTTCTTCCTCCAACAC
>JAPZDY010000010.1:8134785-8146328 GCA_029783645.1 Ctenochaetus hawaiiensis
TTTTACACTTACATGACTGGCTGGATAGGGGTGTGCATGCAAAGAGAAGTGGATAAAACACACAGTAAACCAAAGGGAACCATGAATAAACTGAAAAGATTGTTTTCTTATCATGAATATTCAGAGATGCCAGAGTAAAATGTCGGGACTTTTCTGCAAACCATGGGCATGTTGTATTTGTACGCCTCATATCCAGTATATCAGCATTTCAAACACACAAATCAAAGTGACTTTGGTTTGATATGAGCTGAGTTTTCTCATCAGAATGAGGAGATTGTGGTTCAACACAGTAATTTTAGTAAACGTTGGAACATTTTTACAACCTTGTTTGAGCTGATGGAACCAAACAAAACCTTTTTCTAACTCTAACAAAGATGGTTTTGTGCCTTGACCTTGCCAGACTAAGGCTGCTGTGGTTCAAGAGGCAAAGTGGGTTTCATCTCCAGCACCAGTCTAAATGTTTTAGCTTCCTAGGGAAAAAATAGTTGACTCCAAAATTTCTCCCAGTTGTTTCTTTTTGGTGTCTTAATGTTTGCAGGTCTTCACAAGTATGGAATCCAATAC
The DNA here is from genome assembly GCA_029783645.1 of Ctenochaetus hawaiiensis. NCBI lineage: Eukaryota > Metazoa > Chordata > Actinopteri > Acanthuriformes > Acanthuridae > Ctenochaetus > Ctenochaetus hawaiiensis. The sequence goes on from JAPZDY010000010.1 coordinate 8,135,350, forward strand.
CCCTGCCATTGGTGTATGAATGAATGGTGAATGTCGACATGCAGTGTAAAGTCCTTTGAGTGGTCAGAAGACTAGAGAAGCAAGAGTGCAGTTCACTTCATTTACCTTAACTACAGAAATGTAACATAAATCTCTTAGTGACATAGCTGAAAATGATGCTTGGTGTTGTAAAAATATAATTACAGCCTGGTTTCTCAGTAGAAATGGCAGTGCATTATGGGTAACTCCTCTACAGCAACAAAGGAATTACCCACTGATGTATACTATGAACATTATACATCATTATACATCCATGGAATTACTGAGGGTAGCGTGTGTAAACATCTCTGAGAAAGTACTTTTAAGTAATCATAAATGCACAAATAATTTAAGATGTCTATATCTGGCTGACTGTTAGTAATTTTAACTTTAATTTCATCACATTTGTCATGCTAATTCTGAATTTATGTATGTTTTATCATTTAATTTTTAAGCAAAATTTCTTTAATTAATGCATACCCTGAAAATCATCTAATTCTTCACGGGTAACTGAACAAACCATTAGTTTAGTCTAATTCATATGTTCAAATTCATTCATATCATATATTCAAATTTCTACATTGCAAAAATAAAGATTCAAGGTTCCAGGGTTTGCAGAAATGTACGAGGCCAACAGTAACTCTGGGCTCAAATATTTGCTGTGTGTTGCCTATCCTTCCTTTCCTTTCAGCTGGAAATAAATGGTGTGTGTATTGGTGAGGACGCCTTGGTGCTGTCATTTTGAAAGTGAACATGCTTTGACCTTGACCATTGACTGTCTCTACTCTCTTTAATCTCTTGCAGTGTGAAGTTTCCATGTCAGCATCATCTGGCAAACAAGCTTGAGTCAACGTGTCACAAAAGTCATCCCAGCGGTTTGCCAGTGCAGGAATCTTTCTTCAGTGATGGAAAAAAGGGTCACATTCCGAAACAGAGGACATAAAGGGTTACACTGGCCTCAGTTTCCAAGACAACGCCAACTCTGCCATTGCACTAGACCTGGGGTTGTTTACCAATAAAAATCATAGCATAAAAAGGACAAATATCACCTTTGCATCCTTTGAAGACACTATTATGCTGAAATCACAGGTGTCAGCAGTCACATACAGTAAACTGTTGGTGCTTTTGGGGTAAAAGAATATAAAGTGTGGCACAAAACAGCATACATGCACATATGAGTAGGTTCACACATGTTACACAGCAAACAGTCAAATTTCCACCAGCAGGCTGATTCTGAAAAAGCATACTGTCAGCAGTTTTTGCAGTTAAAACACACTGACATAAGCAAAGCAATACACATCTTTAGAACATTGGCAACTGTTGGACTGAGCACAAAGTAAGAAAGCCAGCAGATTATCCAGATATAATGTTCTCATATGTTTAATAAATAATTGGAGACTTTGTTTTGGTGCTGAGACAACTATTTTGGGTGCTTGAATGGAAACCAGCATTTTCCAGCTTGTCTGTGTTGTTATCTGCAATTCAGTCGGTTTAAATTCAACTCAGTTTATTCAACTGCAAAATGTCTTACAAACTCCTGCAATTTGGCACCGTGGAAATTCAGATGCACTTCCTCAGTTGTATCCTCCTCTCCGTATCTCAGTAGTAATTATATAATTATGGCATCATTCCACACCTTACAGTTTCCATCCAACAGTAACCATGAATGCCAGAGCAGAATGTGCCACTTTCTAGTGACGTAAAAGTAAACATGTGGATGTCTTAGTGTTGTAAGGGCACAGGCAAGAGTGTTAATTATTTGAAGAAACAAATATGGTTGCCTTATTTTAACCGGTGTTGGGAATCGAAGAAAAGAAAGGATGCATGAGGCCTGACAACATATAAACTACATATGCAACAACTGGAAAAGGATGACAAGCTATATGTTTTTGCTCCTCACACAGTCACAACCCCAATGTCCTCCTAAATCCAGGACTTTTCAATCTATTTTACCCATCATGAAGACTGGAAAGAGCCTGGTTAACACATTTTTCTAACAGAAGATCCATGTTTGTGTCAAAACCAAGACCACTACCTTACCTGTACAATGTTCCAGGTACCGCTTGTGACTAGACCTTCTCCCCATCAGTGACATCTGCCTTTGGTTAGCTCCTCTTTACAACACACTGTCCTATTCAACTCTATTTCATTCCCTTTAATGCACTATCTGACTCTGGCTTTTACTCTTATTCACTTCCTCTCTTCTTTCCTCTCGGCCGGCACCGTTCATGAGGCTACATGTACATGTGTAACCATGGCAACTGGCAAATACAGCTGTCGACTATCATTTAACTTTTTGTGGTTGATATGTTATTTGTACATTTTGCCCCATAAAAAGGCATATTTACACAATTCTGATTGGTTATGAATGTATGCTCTAATAAATAATTCTAAAGATAGAAAAAAATAAACTGCTGATTTTTTTCGGCTGTAATGTGTCATTTTTCATTCAAGTTTTCCATCATCAAATATACATACCATGAATTAGATGTAAGACAAATAAATGTGAAAGTAAGTCAAACCCCATAACCCTGTTCAAATTACCAATTTGTCAGCAAAAATAATCGGAGGCAGCTGATGCAAGTCTAATCTTAAAACAAAAAGAGCTTAATAGAGACGGCAGCCTGTGTTTTGGTCATAATTGGTCTGCTTACGTGTATCAGTTTATGAAGACGTGTGTGTTTGTGCAGGCTTCCAAGGCTGAAACCTGCCTGAGCCATTCCATCCTTTATATCCAACTAATGTGAATCCTTTATGTTAACATGCGTCTGAGGCATCCGAGGTCTCCTCCTCATTTAAATTACATGTCTGACATCGATCATGTGATCATGTGGTATCAGGCAAACCAGCTCATTGCTATTGAGGCTGATTAAAGCAGCATCAAAGTCTTTGTGTCTGGCTTTGAATATATCGCATGTCAGCTTATGTTAGCACTGAATAATAACTTTAGCTTAAACATCATCCAAGACTCAAAATGCATCCTTACCAACAGCTTCTTCTTTTGGAAATATAATCTCCTCGTGTCTAACCCAATTAATTTCTCCTTTTAAACTTTGTAGAAAGTTTCTCTCTACTTTGTATTCTAATTCCATTCATTAGCTGGATCGAACGGTTTGAAACACTCTTCTGTTAATTGTTTCTGTTTGATTTCTACAAAGCAGGGCCTGTAATTAAAAGAGAAACAGACAGAGGGGAGATAAATGGAGAGTTAAACTGCCAAAGTGATCTTCAAAGTGCCCAAACAAGTAGTGGAAGAAAAGGCTAGAAAGTGACCTAATCTCTGACACAAAATCTGTTTGGTCAAAACTTCACAGTAATGACTTGCCCGCCTGCATGAAACTCGTGCACATATTTCTATTTTCATGTTTGCAGAAATATTATAGGGGAAAGTAAATCACACAGTCTTAGTGCTTGTCGACAGGGCAACAAAACAACAACATAAAAAATGATCTTTCTTTCCCCAGAAGCCTGAAAATAACCTATCGCCAGAGCTTTTGCACTGGCAGCAAAGTCGGATGATGTAATTAAAACACACTGGAACCAAACATGATCTGTTGCACCCGTAGAAGAAACTGAAATATACTCCAAAGTTTTTCGCCTTCTTTTACCTTTCTGTGTTGCTGCAGTAGCTTTCATAAAACACATTAATACATTTGACATCAGTCCAGGTCCATTTTCCATCTTACATAGATAACAATGTTCATGCAGTGACAATATCCTGTTACACATATTTTTGCCCATCACCATCAAAGCGGCATTATCTCTCTGCTGACCCACAGGCTGACCCGCTCTGTTAACGGGTTATGCTGAAAAAGTGCTGAGTGGTCGTTTCCTACAAATGGGATTTTCTTATCTCTAGTCTGGGAGTTTTTCTGTCAGCAGCAATAGATGACTCTCTCCATTTTGCTCTGTAATTCATTTCCGGGCTTTCTCTTTGCTTCACATTCTTCCTCTCTGACAGGTGAGATAGATAAAACAGTTGGAGCCAGATGTTTGCTGATGGCTGCTGAGGATCTCAACTTCACGAGGACTGATAATGTCAACGCAACAAGCTTTCTGCCGAGATCTTAAAAAGCACAGACGCAAAAAGAAATGAGGGCTACGGAGAGAGCCTCCAAATTAGATTTAATATTTAAAAATGGATGCACGCATTTAATTAGTTAACATGCAAATGAGGGGTGATAATTTTTAATTTTTAAATTCGAAAAGAGCCTCTGCAGTGCTATCAGCTCAACTGATTGATGCTTGTATGCTAATCTTCTGTGTTTATAATCTAACATTTGCATTATGCAAGAATTACACTTATCAAGCGCCACACACACAGACACACACCCTGCGTTTGCTTCAGTACGGTGGTCTGCTGGTGGAGCCGCTGGGCCCCTACGCCGGCAGAGTGCCATCTCATTATCTCCTGTTACACAAATGTAGAACTGGTGAGAAAAGTGCAATACATTGCAACTGTTGTTAGTGATGAGTGAAGTCAGAACATGTTCTGCCCAAACACCAGCAGCCAGCACAGAACGGCACGATGGATGGAGAACGCAAGGTGTGGCAAATTCCCATTTTTCTCTCTCAGTCCTCAACATTTTCTGACAACTTGGGGCACATTTGCATTTGCAATCCATCTGTTTTGGGAAATATCCATTTCAAAGAGAGAGAACGAAAGGCTTTGTCTTGGATTTCTTTTTTCTTTTTTTTTTTTTTTAAACCAAATGACAGAAAACATCCTTGAGGACGGATGAAACATGTTACATAGCAACCAAAGGATTTATCTTTGTTTTCAGTTCCTGGCAGAAAAAAACAGAGGTGGTCATGGATGAACATAGAGCGCTTTAACAGTCCGGATAATCCTGCCCTTCCTTCACTCATGTCCTTGGCAGTACTGCAGTTAATCATGTGGACACCCCTCTTGCTGCCCAGGTAGCAGCAGACAAGAGCCCACTTTTGCTAAAGTTGCCAGTCAAGGTCATTAGTGAGTCATTACAGCCTTCTCCTCGTACATTTTTCAACTCTTTAATGACGCGTGCATACACCTGCCAACCGTCAGAGAGAGAGAGAAGAGTGAAAAATCATCCGTCTCTTTTCCTGACCTCCTCCCATGCTCTCGCTCTTAGAACTCCCCGTCTCCACCCATCCATTAATGCCGGCTCCCCTCTCCTCTCTGCTCCGTAATGTTGACTGCATGGGTGCAATATCTTTCCTCTCCTCCTTGACATTGATTCCAGTGATTTAAATCCTCCAACTCATGACACAAATTACCTGTAATTTACAGCCACCCCTCCATTTCACTCATAATATGCTCCAGTGAGAATTCAATGTTCCCACTGTTTTTTTCTCCTTTCTGTTCCTGGCTCTTTGTTGTCCTCCAACTCCTTTCCCCTCTCTTTCTCTCTCTCTCTCTCTCTCTTTCAGTCTTCTTGCACTCACACCTTTACTGCATTACAATTTATAGCCTTTACTGTTCCTTTAGAAAAGAGAAAGCCTATGCAAGCACAGAGCAAACTGTGATAAACTCTAACACCTTCCTTTTGAATAGGCGCCGGGATGTAAAGCTGGGAAAAAGAAGTCCCAGGCTTGCTTCCTAACTAGACAAAAGCTGAATCCATCAATGCTCAGCAAAAGATAATGTTGCCATACATCACAAGAAAGGTCTATTTTACTGTAATACCCTGGGTATTTGTTCCTTTTCTGGTTTAAAAAAACTCCTTAAATTGATCAGCTTCCCCTCAGAGGCTCTTCAGCAGCACAGGAAATGTTTTAACTTGTCACTTGCTGACGGACGCTGTCTTGTTTTTTTTTCAGTTTTTTTTTTTATCCTTTCTCTGTCATTCTTATGAAAAGCTAAAAGCAATTTCTGGTTGATTCAGCTTGTGACAGCATAAATCCTGTGTATTGTTTCCCCAAAGGAGAAAATTCAAGAGTAAATCAAAACGCATCACATCAGGCGTGTTTTCCCCCCTCAAACTCTGAGCGCTCTCAGAGAGGAGGAAAGGGGGGTTGGACCGTGTCACAAACCAGTGAGTGGAAAATGTCCTTTGTCATTTGAGTGTCAGCAGGTAGGAGCCTTGCAGATATGTCGTTTCAAGAATGGAGGTTCCAATCACTCCTGAGATGGAATTACGGAGCACTTTACAGCTCAGTGGCATTTGAATGCTTTCAGCAATAAGCTATAGAGGGAAGGCGGCTCAGACAGCTAGAAAATGATACAGACACCCAAACTATAGACACAGAGAAGCTTCTTTTTTTTATGTTTCAAACTTTCTTTTGGTCGTTTTCTTCTCTTTTTTTCTTGTCTTTCACTAAATTGCAGGATCTCTACCAGAGTTGTGATTGATACTTTATGAGCTTTAAAGTTCAATATTGCACTGATGTAGGCGACCACATGGTGGGTTTTCATGCACAGCTGCGAGAACTATAATTATGACTCCATAAGGCCAAAAATGAGATTTAATTGATTGGTGTCGTTCCCTTATAGAAGAAGTGGGGAGGATGGATTTATTGACGTAAATATATCTGACTCTGGTACAGTAGATGTGTGCTCCATTACTGATGGTTGCAGAGTTTTTCTCATTTTGACCTTCTCTTCAAACATACTTTTTCCAGTTTTTCCACAACTTTTTTGAGTAGTTCACTATATTTTGTTTCCCACCATGATCACATTTCCTTTACCATGTGACATGCGACTTTAAGACCAAAGTGGGTTCGACTCTAAACTACAGAACATGCGCAGAACTCTAATTTTTGGCTGATTGAAGCAAATACATGCTTTAGAATATCAGTTCTGCAACCACGTCATCAAGATTTGTTAATCTGACTTTAAAAAATTCAAATCAAAGCGTGAATTCAACTGGACTGACATGTTTACATGGATTTCAAAAGTTTAGTTTTAGCCAAACTAAAACAATAAAGCAAACTTTCTTAGCAGCTTGCAAACCTATGCAATATTTGAGAAAAATAGAGAGAAACTTCTACAGTGGAGTCTATAAATTCTTTTGTACATAAACTTTTCTTGTCAGACAATGTTCAGGCAACTGAAAGTGATATATTAAAAATGTCTTCACCTGTTTTTTCACTGATAAAACAGCTATAAATATTCTCAAGGCAGCAGCAGTTCTCTGACCTTCAAGTACTGATTAGAGCAAAACATAACTTCTCAGACAGTTTTTTTTTAAAAAAAAAGCCATGCACAGATATGGAGACGAATAAAAGATGGTCAGGTGTGATCAAAGATGAGCGGTGAGATAAAGAACAACGGTTGGGATAAAGAAACTATTCATCGGTGTTACGCACTGGGGATGAGACACCGAATCCAAGGGCTCAATTTAAATGATAATGAAACTGGCAAATGTGCAGCTTGGCTCACAAAGTCCACAAAAACAATCTCAAGAGAAATTTAACGCAATCTCGTTTAGTCATGTGCAGAGGGAGATGCGCTGGTAAACAAAACGCTTGACATTTCTATTTTCATTATGTGCTGACCTGTAATTTCCTGCCAAACAGCATAATGAAGAAAAAAGACAAAAGAGGATGCATTATGTCTGTATTGTATTCAGTCAGCGCAGGCTTTATTTAAGACAATAGAGATCCTGTAAGTGCAAACGCTAAAACATTTCTGTCATTAAAGTGTCATCAGGGTGATATCTTTTGAAATGCCACTATTATTTTTCCTTACTTCATTCTTCCTTTTTGTTATCTGATTGTTTCTTTGCTCATAAAAGTTGTTTTTGGCTTATTATAATTGATGTGACGTACAGTTAAAAGCATTAAAGTGATGCAGCATCTCAGATCAGATCAATAGCTGGCAGACCTGCACTTTCATTGTGCTTAAAATATGGCAGCAATACTACAGATCAGGATTTCATCTTCTACGTCTGACAACTCTAATGGCTTTCTGCATGAATGGTGGTTGATTGAAACGTTGATTTGTTCTGCGTGTGTGTGTGAGTGTGCTTAAAGTGAAAAGGGGAAAGATAGAGTTGGCGTATTTATTGTCATTGTGATACTCAGGTTTTTACACTAACACACAAACACACACACACAAACACAACTTTAATCTTCATCGAACAGTTTGCTCCTGCTTGATATTGTTATGCTTTACAAGCTGCGATCAATCAGTGGAGAGCCGGAGCCGGTTTCAGCACCAAAGGGATTAAAGTGACCGTCCAATTTAAGTATTAGTATTCTAGTCTTGTGGCAAAAAGCTACAACCCAGCGCTTGTGTAATATTTATTTGACCTTTCTAAGATATGTGATTCCAAATGAGCGCTGGCACTTTCTTCTGAACTCATTTGTAAAATAATATCTTTGTAAATCATAACTTTTTTTATTGCTGCTGATCCAGAATCTGATGGTAAGTCACCCTCCTGCTCTCATTAACTTTCTAGGTCAGTCCTCATGCATGCTGAGGTCTCAACCCAAAAGGAGTCATCCTGTTGGTCTTCATCCTCTTTCCTTTACTGTTTAAGTGCAGCAAGTTTTCTTGGACTTGACTCATCCGATCTCTGTCACAGCCACATGCTCTGACTACTCCTCACTTCGCCCCTGACTGACTTCAGGAGGTGATTTTAATTACTCAGTGTCATTGATTCTCCCAGGTAAGGCTCATGGTGACCCATCAGGAGGACTTAATGAGCAGCAAGAGGGTGGGTGAGGTTTGAGGAGGTTTGGGGGTTATGAGGGCGCCAACCTCTGAGAGTAAGGAAGTTGAAGAGTGAAATGAGTCCATGAGTTGGGTTAAAACTTCACCACAGCAGAGAACTGTGGTGTGAACTGCAGCATTAAGAGCAGTGTGAAGAGCACATTTACTGTTTTTATGCAGCAAAGGGCCTGAAAGAGCTTTTCTCACTGACATGTTCCTATTGATTAATAGAATGCAAGTAATTTTGAGGAATTGACTGTTTTCTATTTCTATCAAATAGTTTTACAGTTAGATTTGGTCGAAAGACTTGAGGCTTGGAGGGAGCTCACAGAATCTGAGCAGCAGTAAATCAGACCTGTCTACCATTGTGTTTTTTTTATGGTATTTCCTACATTTTACCCTTCACACCTGCTGTCCTTGTGTTTAAAATATTATCACAAAAATCACAGCCAGTTTTAAGCTTTTAAAAAGAAAAAGGGTTGGCAAAAACGTTGATGGGAAGTGTAGGCACAGGGCCAATTTGATGTGTTTGCTGCATTCCCCTCTGGTACAGCAAGTTTCAGAGGAGCATTAACTGTAAAATCTAATGATAAGGAGTCAATCAAACAGCACCTGCCAATAAAAGAAGAAGAAAAAGAAAGGGGAAGAGGAAAGAAAAAAATCAAAAAGAAAGGGATGGACTTCCAGCCAAAAAGGTCGAAGCTTGTGCAAGTGACTCACTAAATAGGAGGAAGCTCAGCCAAACTCAATGAAGAGGAGCATCTGTCAGAGTCATGCTTTATTTGAAATATGTCACACAGTTTTTAGTGCATCACATGGAGGGTAAAGCATATTAAAAGAGAATTTGTATGCCCTCTTTGCCCCACTGATATAGTGCAGGATTTTACATAATATTTTACTGTAAACCTACTCCGTGTTGCTTTGATGTTCTGAAGCAATTGGTTGCTTAGCAGTGATTTAAGATTAACTGTCTATACATTTGTCTAAATGTATGGACTATGTGGACAATTACTGTGATATTTGGTCAGCAAATAAACAGGCTTGGAGTTGTTTTGTTTCCAGCAGTTTGAGGTACAAACCATCAAACACAGCTGAGCTAAAGAGTTAAAAATGGAAATCTAGCACAGCGAGCCTTTAATCTGACACGTTATTGTGCCAAGAGTTTTCTCAGGAAATGAAAATGATGTCCACAGAATGAATGAGAGAAAGAAAACAAAATAATTGTCTTACCAACAAGAGATGGGCAAATATAAGCAATGAATGAATAAGGTGAGACACAACGGCAATGACCATCAGGCTACATGAAGACAACACTTTAAGGTAAACTTAACCCTAAACCTTTATTTTCTAAAGATTTTGACTTGCTTCACCCAAAGCCAGTTTGCACACAGCAAAGACTCTGACAATGAAGCCTTCAACACCAGCAATTTTAATGCTTCTTGCAGTGACAGTGGTTGCAGTTTTCAGTTAACTGAGTCTCTCCAAATAGATTATGTGTGATTTGGTCTGATCCAAGCGAGGCAGTTACATGTGGTTCTCAAACTTGATGGTACAATCAAGCCTGATAAACACCAATGCTGTAACTTCATGCAAAGTGGCCGGACATTATATATATTCTAAAGGGAACACAAAATGTCGCAGGTCTTCAGGTTGCCTGAGTGAAAAATGTCTCTGCCAGACTCTCGAATTTCATTATAGGTTTATTATCTGTACGTGATGACAAACCTAGAAAGCTAAGGGGCTCCTGGCATCACCCAAGGTGCATCTGACTTCATTTTCACTTCAGAAATACAAATAGGATGTTTCATTCCCAGAGAGACCAAAAAGAGGAAACCCAGCTGTGTCTTCAATGAGGAGAATATAAAGTACCTGAACAGGAGATGGCATTTAACACAAGACTGAGCTGTCGACAGTGTGGCCGGTCCTGCAAATAATGTGTTCAAATTTCAGGCATTCATTTCCATTTTTATGAGAAAAATGACAAAAGAATGGCACTGACAACTAAGCCTCATTTAGGACATCTGAATTTGTGCTAAATATTATGTTAGTTCTACAAATAATCTGCTCATGTTCCCTTTACTCAAGTCATTCCTCTCTTGCTGCCCACATAAACAAAACCCAAAAACTATCTTAGACCAAAGTGTGTTGATGATAACTATGATTTTTAAAAAAAGTAAAATATTGATATGTGTCAATAATGCACATGAAATAATATTGTGTAAATGATATAGTGCCTCTTGAATCATTTTTTTCGTTCCTTTCTTGCTTCATTATAATAGGTGTCTGCAATGAAACCCAATGCTAGTTGCAGACATGAACACTG
>JAPZDY010000010.1:8162997-8186495 GCA_029783645.1 Ctenochaetus hawaiiensis
GTTCGCAGGTGGGACATGGATCAAACAAGAAAATCAATTACACATCTAATAAATTTTCAAGATGGCACCACTTGTATCAGGAACAGCAAGGGTACACTTTAACATCGGAAAGACATGAAGATGTGTCATTGGTTTGCGCATACAGACTCAAGCAAATGAATCACTGACAACAGCTGGCACATTAAAGTTAACAACGGCTTCAATGTGAAGGAGTGACCCTCAATGAGCCCTCACCCCAAAGGTGACCTTCCAGTCACAGCTTGGCAACTTACATGCAAGTCTCTCCAGGGGGCTGTGGTAAGAGTGATACAAGAGCCTGGATGCTGGTTTCCTTCCTCTTCTCTCCTATAACTGTGATTACAGGAGCTGTAAGGAATGAATTAACCTGTGTCTGTCTGCACTAATGTAAACAGCAAATGTTATTATTTCCAGTTAATTAGCTACCTACATCAGTAACTACAAAGCCAAGCAGCACTTCATAGAGGCTGCTTTTTGAGTAGTTAGCCACCATGTTCTGTGTAATTTTTTTCCCCTGGTGTCAGCTAGGGCAGATGCTACATAGCAGCTCAGTCCTGCTCTATTGAATCTGGGGAGGTTTATACCCAACAAAAGTCATAGTCTGAGTTAATGCTTTGTTCCTGAAACACCTTGTTGACCAGACATGACAAAAAATATGGGGAAAGTCTTGAATTACCAGCAGTCTTCCCAAATCCCAAATCCTCCCGTTTGTCCTGAAAAGTAGACTAAACCTAGCCTAGCAATAGCCTAAAAAGTATGAAATATTTGTGTTTCAATACATTTATTATCCATATCTGTTGCCACAATAGCATCAGCATCGACAGCTACAGATATTCTGTTTGTTTTAAAACTGTTTGACATGGAAAAAACCTTATTTCATTTAATTTTTTTATATATTTTATGTTTTTATTTCTATTTACCTTTGTTTCACCAGGAAAGAAAGATGGCAGCACAATGTTCAAGGTGTCCGACGGACAATGAGTAGCCATACATAAACACATACAAACACAAGGTACATGAATACACTGAAAGACAGGTAATGAAGCAGCAAATAATCTTCAAAATTAACTGCATCATAAATATGTCACGCAGAACATCTACAGCCAGATGTGTCTTTCTCTAAGTGTTTATTCTCTCATTCCCTCCTTGGCTTGCTCTCTTTCTCCCACACACATGCACACACATGCATACACATGCACACACACAAACTCTGAAAAGCTTCCCCTCTCTGTGCAAACTGAATCCAAACACAACCATACGTGCCAAAGATAGCTGTAAGTTCACATTAGAAATCAGTAGCCTTGAGGTTAGCATACCATATATGCCGATCAATAACAACTGGTCATGCATGTGGAAAACTTTAATGTTAATTCTTTAACTCTGACCCTGAGTTTCTGCTCCTTCAATCCAAATGCATATTGAAAAATCTTTTCACAAACTATAGGGCTTGTCCCAAGGAGGCATAAAAACACTCTGGACATGAGTAGAGTGATGTTTCTCTACCACACCGCAAGCATGCACATGCACTTTTTTTTAAAAAGCTGTGCCTTTGATAAGTGCAACTACTGGACTGACACTGTTGTCATGCAATTCAAAGAATAACACTCCCAGCTGGGAAAAAGTTGGACAGTGGACCGACAGCTAGTGACAGTTCAAAAAACATACAAGGGAAAAGACCTTTGAAAGATTTTTGGGAGAAAAAGGTCAGCTGTGGGGGAAATGTTGCAGTTTGGCAGTAGTGTTTGATTGATGTTCTTCAGTGAACCCGTCAGAATAATTTTTTATTTTTGTTCACTAACACTGAAAATAAAGCTCTGCTGACATACAGTAAGTTCAAATATGTGAACTATTGGAACACAGGATCTTTGAGATTGATCTGGCCTCCTGGATGATCCAGAGGGGAAAAGGGTAACAATGTGAGGGATTAAGGAAAATATTTCAAATATAAAGCAAGCCATTACTAAAGGAATTAGGGATTGAAAGGAGCATGACACAAAGATAAAATGTGGGCAAAAGACTGAAGGGATGGTGGGCAGTAAGCTTCAAAAGAATGAAAAGTGAAGAAAAAAAGAAAACATGTCACTTGTCACATCTTTTCAAAAGGGAAGAACCTGCTCAGAATAACTGAGCCAATACTGACTGGGAAAGATTTTAAAAGGAACTGAATTTCCCTCAAAAAGTACAAAAAATTAAGCACTTGTAAAGCTTAACAAAATGCCTGTCCACCCGAAGGCTTTAATTTGCCTCAATTCAAGATTGAAAACCAGCTTTGTACTTTAAAGCATACAGGGAAAAAAAAACCTATGAGGTGGTTTTACAGGATTGTAATTTGACAGCAGCAGACATTTCTTTTTACATGTTTTGAAATAGGTGAAAGCTGTTTCAGGCAGCTCATTGCATTGCTTTTTATTCCTCAGGGATGGACTCACATATCAACCTATAAATTTGGCCTTGCGGTGATTCTGGACTCATCCTTTATCATCGCTGACAGCTCAGACAGCATTACCTTAATAAAAGCCTTCATAGCAAAACCGAGAGAATATAAATGCATTTGCACTTTTGATAATGAAAATTGTCAGTGCAAATAAGAAAATTCCAGAGGGGCTATTTCAATTTCAAATATCATATTCTAACGCAAATGAAAGGGGCTAAAATGAATACAAACTCATTTCGAGACAAGATAGTTTTCATTGAAAACATGAAATCTTTTGGGATTCTGTGAAAGTAAAAATTAAAAACAAGAAGTTTTGTGCACATTTAATGTTTCATGTTTCTGAACATTAGAGTTCAATTTAACCATATCACAAACTGTAATAACTTATGGAATAAAACTTTCCCAAATTATCTGTAGAAAATACTGCTGCTGCAGACACACTTATTTAGATAAGCATCTTTCTCTGAAGCTGTTTTACCAAGTGCACCATTTTTAAGATGCATTTGTTGGCTGTTTTTGTTGGACATCTGTAGTCTAGAAATCCATGCATTTGTTTTAAAAGTGAGATCTGTGGTTGTCAATGTTTTGATAACTGATATTAAATAAGCTTGGTAACTGGATGACAAGTCTCAATAATATGCCGATGAACCATCAATTATCAGAGACAGAACCTCATGTATTTAGTAAAAACATGTATATGTATGGCCCCACTATATTTTATGTAATAACACCTGTGAATACTATATTAAGGGGGTATTCCACAGATTTTTTTCCAAAAAAAAAGAAGACTTGTGAAAGACTGTCCTTGAACACAAAAGGTCAAAGTAATTGCAGATGTTAAGATGTCTTAATTATATAAAATAAGCACCAAAAACGGTGAATCCCACAACTGGCATGATGCAGCTAAATATCATTACCCCTACAGGTAAAGATTCATTTCTATTACAGTTTTGTTACTGTTTCTAGGCAGTGCTCACATTGTGAGAAAACTGATCTGGTGAGATAGTGCACCATAATGTACAGAGTAAATCTTTCAGGTCTAAAGAGACGTATGTACATCCTAAATCGACAATTGTTTACAAGTATATGACATTATTAACAGAAAAAATGTTAGTTTCAGTAGTTTACAGCTATACAGCAAATATAAAAAAAAGGATTGTTATTTTATGTCTCTCATATTTCATCATTTCATCATCTCATACATCTTTGTTCTGGCATAAAGTTCTGCTTGACTGAAAGTATCTCTGGCCTGATCCTCAGAGAACTTAAATGTCAGCTGCTTTGTGTGAACTCCATTTTCTCCTCTAAAAGGACCAGTTCACACCTCCAGTCATTCCCTGAGGTGGCGGTTTGAACGCGCTCGGTGGGAAACGATGGAGAGGAAATGAAAGACAGGGCTGATGAAAATTCATCTACATTGAGAGGGACATTAGGTTTTAAAAACCTAACAACACCAATTACATACAGGCTTTTTCTTTAAGGCGGATCACAAAATCTAGAGGACTGATGTTCAACTGATTTTATGTGTAAAAAGCAAGTTTTCTTTTTTGATAGCAACTTTCTATGAGGGGAAATATGCTTGATATATTATGTTTTTTATAGTTTTTTTATTTCTTGCCTTAAACATGATTTCATACTTATTTCCTCACTTCCTTGAGATCCCCTCTTGAATTTAATCAAAAAGTTTTGCGGTTTCGAACAATGATTGGCTGCACAACATGAGTTTGTGAAAATGGAGCCATCTGTGAGTGCAATGAGTTTATATCATGCTGGTTCCATAACCAGCAAATGATAGAGGATCGGCTCACAACTTTATTATTAAGATTTGTATTTTATTCTGGTTCAAATTTTTGATATTTCAGTTTTCTGACAATTTCCTGAGGCACCCTATGTTTGTATTGTTATGGTACAGTGTAATCCTTATGTTTAAAGTGGCGCATGCAGCATAGTTACCCAAGATCCCAACTTTTTTCAAAACATGTTAAATTAACACATTGCAGCTTTTCAGTAAATAGGTTTTTGTTAAAAAAAAAAAAAAACAAAAAACTAAAAAACATAAATAGCACAATATACTGTGAATTTCAATAAACTGTTAAGGGCTAAGAAATACTGAGAATTGTGATCAAAAGCAGAAATGAATGCATGTCCTTCACCACATGTATGGTCATCACACTGTCGAGGCTTTGAAATACAAACCAGCGTCCATATCACTGATGAAGCTCAGCAAGCTCACAAAGAACACACAGGTTTTGTGGACTATGAAAAGAAGACAACAGACAGATAGATCTCAGCCTCCTTTCTTCCTCTGCATATGCACTGCATCTTCTCCCATGGGAGCAGGTGAGTTTGTGGGCAGGTGGGCCTCAGGGAGCATCTCCAAGGGCCCTTCTACATGAAGATAGCTTCAAGCAGTGTGCAGTGACTCTAAAAACGAGGAAGGGACTGAATCCTTGGTTAGCATTCACTACCTCAAGAGGTGTTACTTTTCAAAGGGAAAAAAGGCTAGTTCATTCTTTAATGTGAGTAGCTACTATTCATTGCAATTGAAAATGACATATTTAATGGGTTTGTGTTAATTTATTTGGAAGTAAACTTGGATTTTTATTTTTTTTTTTGCTTAATTTTATTTTTAGCTGAATTTTTAGCTTTAATTTAGCTTTGGTCTTAGCCTTATTCATGGACTGATTTTAGCTTGACTTTAGCTGTTTAACTGGAATTTAATGTAACCTTTTAATGTTATGATAGCTTGATTTATGCTTGACATACCTTAGCATTACTTTTGGCTTTAGCCTGACTTGATTTTTAGCTTGACTTTAGCTTGATCATTATCTAATCAGGTTTTTAAAAGCATCCATATTACTCAGCTTTGTTCCTTAGGTATGTTAAAGTTTCTCTTCCACCTACATGTCATGATGGTTTTAAAATACACATATCAGCATTTTGTCATGGTATTCCTAGGTGCACAGTAGCAAACAGACTGAAGTGTTATTAATACATTTGTTATTCATACATACTTAAGAGCAGACAACTGTTTTCTACAGAGTATTTACAAAGCAGCAGCATAATTCATTCATGTTTGGTTGGTATCATTTCATTGCAAGCGCATTTTAGCTGCATTTCCACCATCCCTGAAGTAATCTTGTCATACTGTGTAATTATGTTTCTTTTACAATGTAATTCCATCTCAGAATCAGAGTTTAAGTTGTGAGGTTATTTGTGATATTTTGAATTCTGGTGTGTTTATCTCTCAAGGTCAATGAAACAAGTTAAATAAAACCAACCACATTTTTCTGCTAGATGCCAGACAACAAAAACGAGGCCCAGTGGCTCAATTTTCACAGTTTATAGTGATTTTAAACTCTAAATACTATATGCAGCATGGCAAAGCTTAATAGTATGCAGTGGGTTATGCGACTGCTGTGTTCTTATACATTATTCTGGTAGCGTTGCTGCGTTCCCATAGTGGTGTCTGCCTGGCCCCCCTTGAAGGAGCCCCCTGACCTAGCCTTTGTGTTTTGGTGGATTGTATAAAAATGTATCATTCAGTATTTTTAAAAACATTTTGAAGACTAATTTACAAAGCTGCTTCACATCCTTTTTTGAATTGAACTGTTTTTAAGGAGCACTATGCCACTGTGCCTATTGATTAATTACTGCAAAATGAAGAGAAAAACAACAACTTCTTCGCAAAAACCTTGAGCAGAGTCAAATCAGTTCAGGTCAGTTTTATTTACACAGCCCCATATCTCAAATTACAGTGTAGCTTTATAATCTGCACATCTTATAAGTGTAAGAGAAAGTTTTTAAAGTTTTTATGAGCACCATTACTGTCCATGTAATGCAGTGACTGGGAAAAAGGGAAGCCCAAATAAGGCTCCACCACCCATCTGTCAGGCTTGCCCCACCCCTGTTACTGCCCATATCTTCAAAATGTCACACTGCCCCCGGCTGCCAGCATCCCATTTGATTCTCTTCACCGCATGTGGTTACCAGAGTGGCTTCAGGGACAGGCTAAAATAGTGTGGACACTTTTCAGAGTAGTCAAAGAACTATAAAAAATGTGTTACACCTCCATCAGTACTGGTGCTGCTGCTTTTAAGCTTTCTGATAGGATGTTCCAAGGTTACGCAGAGTCAGCCAGAAATCCAGCTCTGAAGTGTGATGATGGTTTCTTCAAGCTCTTTAAAGGTAATGAGGATATTACAGGGAGCTGTTAAGGTAAAAGGACACCTGCATTTCATCTCTTCAAGCATTTTTACAACAATAAAATGTTAACAAGCTCCAGGTCGTTTGATCGTCTATTTTTTATTTTCTGTTCGGATACGAATTGTTTTTTCCTATATATAAAAAAAAAAAACACAGTGACACAGAGGTCCAAGAGCTCCAAGCTGGGTTTTTTTGTGATTATATACTACATGCTAGGAGATGTTTTCAAATTTTTTTATCTGTGTTTTCTCAGGTCAACAAACTGCAATGGCCTTTGTAGAAAGTTAAGCATTTGAATCATTTTAGCATCTTGTTATGAACCATAAACTCAAATATGTTTGAGTCTTACAGAAGCATGGCCATAAATCAGCAATGTGTATTCTTCAATTCATTTCAAGGAAAACACAGCTTTAAGGACGCTTTCACACACAACCTGTTTGGCTTGGTTAAAGTAAATCCTGGTATATTTGCAAGGTTAGTGCAGTTTTTTTGGGTTGGTGCAAAAGTTGAACTCAAGTGCAAACAAAACCAATGTACTGAGATCCAGTTAAAAAGATATTCTTGCTCTCTTCCAAACAGACTCCAGTGTGGTTTGATTGTGGTAAACTATTGTAGTGGAAATCTGATACTGTCACTGCATCAATAGTTACCATAGCTTTGCGTTTTTGTCCAATGAGTATAATGACATTAAAAATTGAAATGCAACTTGCTCATTAGCTTTAATTTCCCAAATGGGACTTTTCCATTTGCGCTCCTGGCCATGCCAAATTCAACCAATGCTGCGCTTATCTGCGTTTCCACTAACATTTTAGGCATGCTGAGTTGTGCTGAGCTATGGTCAGTACATTGTGACCACCCCCCACCCTCAAATAAGAGTGAATCAACTCAACTTTTGGGAAGAGTAAAGCACCTCATGCTTCTTGCATGCTGTGGAACATGTTCACCGTGTTTCCTCACACCATTTGTGGCAAGTACCAAAAAAAAAATAATGAACCTTGTTTATGTGCAATTCTTATAATATTATATAACATTTTTTTGTCTTTCTTTTAATTTCCAACCTTGTGAGACACATGAAAAGGCCTTAAATGGATTCAGATGTGATATAAAATGTGCTCTGCAACAAAAGCATTTGTCTCCTCTGAGGCCTCTTCCTTATATTAATGACTGCTGAATGCTAATGAAAAAAAATTATGATCAATAGAAGGCTAATGTTTTGAAATGTTGAACATTTTTCTGCTGTCAACTCCATTACAGCAATAAAGAGTATTGATTAGTCATT
Organism: Ctenochaetus hawaiiensis; assembly: GCA_029783645.1. Lineage (NCBI taxonomy): Eukaryota > Metazoa > Chordata > Actinopteri > Acanthuriformes > Acanthuridae > Ctenochaetus > Ctenochaetus hawaiiensis. Next base: position 8,170,935 of record JAPZDY010000010.1, read on the forward strand.
GCATCATTAATTTGTGAGGATTATCCTCCAGAGTGAGAAAGATACACCACAAAACAAAATAATGGACCAAGAAATACAAGGTGAATAACCAAAAGCTTTGCCAAATTATTTTTCTACTCTTTCCTTTGAGATGGCTGCACAGTCTGAATAATATGAATTGGTAGTAGAGAAAGAGAACATAATGTTCAAGAACTATGAGTTTATTCGCCAATTTCTTGTCATTGTCTTGCCATAAGTAATAGCTACGAAGAGCAGATAAGTTCTGGGTGAATAAGTGACAGAAGGGTCACATTAGCCCTGGATCCATAATGTGCTTCTTAAAGTGCATCTAAAAATCAATCTGACTTGCATAAGTTACAAGCCCAGTGCTTTTCCCCTATCTAAGAAAATACTTAAGAAGAAATATATATTGTAAACCCATGTGGCAGTTGATAATGTACTAACATTTCACAGTTTTATATCAGAGTGCATGTCTATGAAAACCTTTTTGTGGCTCAGCATACACACGCGCAGCAAAGAGAGTTCAGATCCCTCACCTGGGAAGCTCTAATGACCTTAGAAGTGCGTGGCCAGTCCCCGTGCAGCTATAAAAAGATTTCAGTGAGGCTACACTTGTTTGGATGAGATAGTGGCAAGAGGGGGAGTCACAGCTGTGAGCCCGTCTCTGCAAGCTCTACCATGGGGGTCAGGCAGCAGCCGCAGAGTCCATTAGCACAATACATGGCCCTCTCAGCCAGGAAACGAGAAAAAGCCATTGAACATCCCATTCCACCCTGCCACACAGATTAGAGTGGTCCTGATGCAGCTGCAGGAAGGTGTGCTTCTCTTGAGAGGGAGAGGAGGAGAAGGTGAGAGCAACACAGAGGGAATGTGAGGAGGGGAGAGAGAGAAGGCAAAGAGAATATAAGAAAGAGAGATGAGGAGGTAAATGAAGTGTGCCCCACTGATGATCATTCCCTTTGATGGTGTATGGGTGTAGCATCCAATAGACCGCACGCTCATTAGGGGCAGAGAACGGAGTGCAATTTCCCTCCATATTCCTGGTGAAAGCAGGCCGAAAAATACGATAACAAAACCAAAGCATATCACCTGCCTTATCAGCACAATGGTGCGGTTCTCGTTGTGTTGATCTTTTATTTATGGTCCCCCTCAATAACAAGTCTGTGGTGCAGAAAGTATGTTTCATTTCCCCATGAGAAAACAGTGTCAAACATGTCCTCTATATACTTCAGTTCAGAGCATATATGGTGTACTTTTGCACTTTTTGTTTGTGGGTTTCTGGGCCACTGCATGTGTCAATGCATTTGTTGTGTTTGATGAATTGTCCACCTTTCCTGCTTGTAAGAGTTTGGAGTGAGAAAAAAAAATGGTTCATGCAAAAGGAGAGGCTCTAATTGACTCTAAAGTGCTTTTCTCACTTGTAGTGTACCACATATCACCAGGACCATCACTGACTTATTATCCTCTTCTTTTGTGGACTTGGTTTAGTTTGTCTTGTGGGTTGTTTTTCTTCACACAAAGTAATGAACATTTGTGCAAGAACACATGAAAGGGGTTGTTGCCTATCTTCTAAGCTGTCCAATATCAGCCAGAGGCTTGGTATTATCATGCCAACAATAATGCAAACTGCCTCAGAGGCGTATGAATCCAATCCATTTAATAAATTTTTTGAGAGTTTGAGAGCGTGCGCTGCCTTTGTAATTTGCTTGGAATCATTTGACAAATATCACACTTGCTTCTTGTTTGCTGCTCATATGTAATGATACTGATGGATGGGATGGTTTTGGAAAGACCCAGAAATTGTAATGGAAGTATGTAAGACCACTCATCCCTTGCATTTATTTTTTAAAGTGGTATAAGAGGAGGAGAGTCTGAAAAAAATCAAAAGCTGGACAAGGGAGGGGTCTGGGTGCTCAGAGATTCATTAAAAATGATTTGTAAGCTTGGTCGAATTTCTTCCTATCTGGGCCTGCAGACATAGGATGCCCTGGGGTATTTTACAGACACAGTGGGAGTGTGTGATATATCGGATGCTCTGTCCAATGGATCCACAGATGGACAAACAGATATAAGGGAGCACCAACAATCTAAAATCACTTTTAATATACCCCTGCCTGTCCATGATATGAAAGTTTGGAGAACACACAGGGAGAAATCTATAAAAATTTCCATTCGTGGGAGCTGTGCATGCATACAGCCATCTAAGATTGCTGTATTCCATGACCTTTTGCCCTGCAACTTATAAAAAAAAATCTGTGCATGTTATGCAAGTTTTTACCATTTATTAATCCAGAAAAACAACTTTGAACATTGTGTCATGTCATTAATGTCATCCAGGGACAGTGGCAACGTCTATATGCTAATTTTCCATTGAACTAATCAGTGTGCCGTATCATGCCAGCAGGCTGCTGGTGTGAAAATAACTTCTGTCACAACATGTTGCTATGACGACTAGTTTGTCCTACCTAATTTGTGGCTACCCTGAATGTTTTTCTAACATGTTAGATTGTAAATCCCCGTCCCTCTGTCCTAGCACTAAGAATGAAGTGTCCTCTCACATTTAGCTAATGGATTGATTAGCCAATTAAGATTTCCCATTATTTAAATCTAATTAAATTTATTAGGGGTTACCGTACAGCCAGTGCGTGAAAAATATCAGATATAATCATAAGCATACTCATTACACAGAAAGATATTATGCATATAATCATAAGAGGGGTCAGTGAGGAGGCCAGATATTGTATCAGGGTGGTTGTGCCCCCCCTGCACCCTCCTTGGTGGTGCTGCTGTGTACAATGCAGGCAAATACTTTAATTGTACAGCACCAAAAATGCAAGTATTTGCAAGTTGCTTGAGAATTTCTTGTGGATTTTTCAAACAATTACAGTAATAGGTTCCATCTTTTGGAGCTGGAGTGCAGGACTTTTACACATAAAGTAACATCAGTCTCATCTCTATATAATTAACAGTATGCTAGAATTTTTAAATATGGAGTCTGTGAGGCTGTTGTGTTCTGATGTCCTGGTAGTGACATGTTTTATATCAACCAGCGATGACTGCTTTGAAAGGGCAGAAGGGGGAGATACCAGCGACTAAACAGGCTACAGCAGCTAAGCAGATGGCATAGCCTCCAGCATCATAACCATGTTAGCAGTGTTTGTGTTGTGACTCTCACTGATGTAAATGCAATATAAAGGCAAGCTCGCCTATCAAAAATTATGTAGTGGCTGCAAAGCTTATTTTGTCAGTGGAAACATGTTTCGGTTGCATTTGCTTGTTTATCTTTTTAACATCGATGTTAACTGTTTGGTTAAATAATATTCACTGGCTGTGACCTGTTGAACACTCAGTTCCTGGACAAGATCAATAATATCTGGAGATTGCACGATGAAGATGATTTCAGGGCATCCTCCTTGCCCACGAGTTGGGATTGAATGTCAGAAAAATTAAACTAAAAATGGTTCTTTTTCAATGTAACTGAAGAATTTCTATCTCTGTGTGTGTATGTGTGTCCGGGTTCGTATGTACACGCTTAACCAAATGATGCAACAGCCTCACCTTCACATCTGCGGTGCATTTCAAATCTAGCACACAACAGAAGTTGACATTTTCTCTCCTAAATTTATCTCTCTGCACAGAGACTCCTGCCTCTTGTTCCAGACACAGAACACTGGAGGCTCATTCATTTCTGCAAAAAGTCTGTCAGTTCCCATGCCCCCTATGACTTAGCTGAAATGCCAAGTAACGGCAAAAGTATTGCTGAAACACCACCTTTGTTTTAATCATAGTCTGTCAGATGGAACATTGAAATGAAAATTTAAGGCTCCTGTAGTTATGCTATGTCCAGCTGGTTTGTGGGACTTCTTGGGAAAATTCATCCTTTGAAGTTATGAGTTTAAATTTAGCATAAGAAGCTCATGCAGATGAATCTATAATGATGTCCTGTGATGGATGTTTTCTCAGATTTTAACTCAAAGCAGAACATACATGTGGTAACGAAATAAAGTGATGAAACGAAAAATTAATGGTGTTTTCATATAAAAAGAGATTAGACGCACCCAGCATCAAATTTGACTTTTTTCTGTGGGGAAACAGGGGTTTTATTTCTGAAACTATTAGTTGACTTTTTGCTGAAATTATGGCTTTAAGAGTAAAGTACATTAGTTATGTCTTTAATTCCAATATTCATCCACTTGCTTTGCATCATAAAGATGTGGATTCACAATATGCATAGAATGACAGATTATACTGGAGAACAAGGCTAAGACAAAGACGACATGTGACACTGCTGTCAGGTGAATGACTGGGACTGGCTTGCATCAGTAGCAGTTCCTCTGAGAAATGTCTCTTTGTAATGAAAAACATCTCTTAGAAAAAAACAGGCAGGTTCTGCAAAGGCACAAAGATTCCGACTGCAAGGAGAGACAAGAAAACAAAACATGTCAAACCATGATGCCAAGAATGTTGCCTCTCATAACATCCTATTCCATCCAGATTCTAGCAGGTGCTGTCAATCTCTATCTGTCACTCAGAAAAGCCTGCATTTAGGTGCCTTTTACTCGCTGTTATGTATCATTATTTTGGTGAGAGAGCACTAGAAAACACAGAATTTGGGGTAAAACTGAGGTGTGCTGAATTCTTGTGTGTTTTTTAGCCCATATAAACTGGTGAAACGCAGCCTGAGAAGACAACAAGCTGATTTTAGCTGCCAATTTGGCCAACAGTGTTGTGCTGCAAAAATAGCCTTACATGTAAAACCATTTAAATGGCTTGGCTTGTTCTGAGCTTGTTCATTTAGCCGCTTCAGCCTTTCACTGCATAATGGAACAAAAATTGCCTCTGTCTGCTCAGGAACATGGATTTTGGAAGGCAGGACTAGAGTGGAACGGTGCTGCCATAAACAAACAAATGAGCTATTTTTGGATGGATTTCTCAATATTAAGATTGTGCTGATTTGGGGGAAAATGCTATATGAATCTCTGCCGTCTGAAAAATATGAACACGCATGCTGAAGTCATTTTTCTGCAAGCGTGGCATGAAAAACTGCAGTGTTGTTCTGTTTATAATATGCAACATCATATGCAAATTGAAAGGATGGCTCACATGTTTGATATGAAAACCCAAATTGCTTTACTCAGTGGACAGTATTGAAATGCACACAAATGGTGGAAACATGTAGCCTCAAAAAAATGTGCCCAGTTGCCACAGTCTCAGCCACTGACAAAATGGAAGCATAGATGGCATTGATGCATTTGTTTTTTAATGCAAAGCTTTTTTACTCTAAGATAAAATGTCTGCAGTCTCTTTGTCCATCCAGTCTGGTCAAGAGATGGATAATAAATTGTCACTATTTCTACCAAAATTATCATTTACAACTAAAAATTTTGTTCTATGATCCGCAGACAATAAATGTTGACTCTCTGACTTTTTGTCCAAATTTTCACCAATGAAATGTATCTCATATCTGATGACTGCATCATTCATGTTCCCCAGAGGATGGATCTATATGTTTTTTAAGTGATGGCCATTTAAAATCTGGTCAAAAATGTTGTGCTTTTACAGCAAATCACAAAGGAGAGAGATCTTCACACTGGGAGGCTTCAAATAAACATTTGTATTCTCTTGTTAATGGCGGCAGTTTGTTCTACAAGCCCCTTTTTCATATCTGAGTGTGTGTGGACCTTTCTCCTCTGAGTCTTGCAGCACTAATATCAAATTTCTCATTTCCTTATAGAAGAGAAAGAAGAAAAAGAACATCTTATTATTTATACTGTACTAATAAATTGATATCATTTAAAGAACAACAATGGAAATTTACTGTACATATTCATGCTTCCTGGAGGATGTACCCTTGCTATTATAGACACTCTGTGAGCTCTACTCATACATCACCATGACATCAAAACAGTAGCTTTATATACTTCTTAATGCACAATGCACATTTTTCAGCATCATCATGCTCCCTGCATGATGAATTATTTCAATTTAAATGACCACAAGCCTTCTCTAAACAGTCATCTGCAGAATAAGTTTTACTGTTTTGTCCTCAGTAAACTGATAGAGCTCTAGCATCAAAGTTGTCAAGGTGCTCTAACTAATAACATATCTACCTAACAAGTTCAAAGAGCACTTCAGTCCTTATGGGCCAAAAGGGAAGTTTGGACTTGTAAGTCCTGTTTGTTTGCACATCCTCATGCACCAAATTAGCCAGACTGTGAATTCCTGCGTATATGTGTTGCTTGTCATTATTTTGGGGAACTCAGCTTCATTTCCATGATTATCTAAGACATACCTCAAGCAGAATGGTACTGGAATACTTATAACCTCAGACTGTTATCAGACAAGAAAAAACAACAGCATGGATGAATAAATCTCCCCAGTGACAGGACTAATGGTTTGGCAGCTGCATTAATCAATCCTCCTCTGCAAGAAATGGCAGATTTATTATATTCACAAATAACTTTGCTTTGTCTCCATCTGTCTACTGAACCAGAGATGATATGTAAAAAATTGCAATTGATTTTGGTTTTGCACCAACATACAGACTTACTAATTATTTTTCTATTAAATTATAATGTTGACCTACCAACATGTAATGTGAAATGAACATAAACACAATGCAAGTAAATAAATATCTGTCTACTTACTCTGACTGGTTTTCAGTGAAAAAATTATAACACCATTCAGAATAAAAGTATTCTTACCATAGCAGCACTGCATTTAATACCTTGTATTTTCTTCTTCATTCAATGCCAATCATGTGAAGCATTTAGTTGAAGGATCAGATAGACAATGGCAAATAGAGAAAACTTTCAAATAACACAAATATCAATGTGCAACAAAGGTCATGCGCTCTTTAGTTGATAGAATTTCCACTTTCAACTACATGACTGTCAGATCATGCTCTTTTTTAAAACCCTTTACAACAGAGACATTTTATATGGCTGCAATCCAGTTCATTGTGAGGAGTCAACCAAACTTCCATTCAACTTCCTGGCTGCAACTCAAACATTTTTGAGGAGCGGGTTACAAGCTACTTTATAAAATAAGTAATTTACTTACAAGGCAACCACTCGAATCTCCAACATTCCCACACTAGCTATTCTCTGTCTCAGAATATTAATAATTTAAGCCAGTGTTATGCATGGACCAACACAAAGTCTGACACTTTAATTGAATTTTACAGAGAAAAAGCCTTGATGGCCAGAATCTCTGTTCATGGTGTAGTCTCTCCAAGTTAAGTTTTATTTCCAATATCTACCTCCGGCTGAGTCATTCATCTCAGTAGCTGGAGGGTGTCATCCCTTTCTGCAAAGTGAGAGAAAATTTATTGCCCCATACATATCCCCCTTTAGTCGTCACTATCTTTTACAAAGAGATTAGGCCATATGAGACATGTTAAATGAGGCTTTAATTGAATTGGGGCATTAAGAAGAAGCATATGACCACCAACCTATTCACTCCTTTCACCCAGATATTTGATTTAATTCGCTTGTCAGTACGTGCTGTTATCATTGTGGCCACTCTATGGACCAGAAATTCCCAGTGCAGTAAAGGGATGTAGATATGTCACAATAGAAGTAAATTGGTATGTAAGATAAAATCAAAATGATTACTACAATAATTAACAAAGTATTTTTCACCGGAACAATCAATCACTCGCAAGTCATTTTACATTAAGGAAAAACAATGAAAAAGAGGATGAATAAATAAAATGTATCGTGTTCTGATCTACTTTTGTCATAACAACATCATCAGTTATAATCACAAAAATTTAAATATGCAGACATGCCATTGTTATAAATTAAACACATGTGGTACTATATTTAATGAATATATTTGTATAGATATTATAAAGACTTATTTTTGAAATAGTTTTATTTTAGTCACCTTAAGCTTTATAGTAGTGGGATTTCATTTGGAGTTTTTAGATAAGAAACTTTGAAAGTAAATTTTATATTAATGTCAACAAGAGCTCTGTGCAAGAAGAAGTTTTATCTTGAGACCAGTGAAGCATGGTCCTGATTCTCCCTCTTGTTTTGTAGTAATTTTGGTCCCTCCAGGTGTATGTGCGTTTGTGTGCGTTTGTGTGTGTGTGTGTGTGTTTCTGAACTCAGACTTGGCTGGTGATTAGATTCCCTTGCCTCCTTTAGCACTCAGCTGTGAATATTCCTGCTGCAGTCCCTCATTGCGCATTCTGACTCATCTTGAGATTTCTTCAGATGTCTGCCCACAATGAAGGTGACTCCAACAACCACCTCTCTGCACAAATAATGCAGGTTTACTTTGCCTGTTAGAGAGCTCTCATATTTTATGATGGTAATAATATGCTGGTATTACTCCTCTTGAATTTGACATTTTTGCTGATCTCCACTCAAAACTTAAATTGTAGCAATATTGTAGAAATGACTATTTGTGCTCTCACAAGATATTAGAGTGATATTCTTGAGGATTACCATTAAATTGATGTCTATTGAGTCACTGTCCATGGATGAATGAGGTAACATATTAGTGATTTAGCTTGTAGCCCACTGATGAAAGTATTACAATGTTAATGTCTTGACATAATTACAGACTGATTATCTCTAGTTACACCTCACAAAAAGATGCTGCATTAAGTTACTGTTAAAGCGAGCCGAACATTTCCTACTGCTGCAGCTTCTACATTAAAAGCATTTTACCTGTGAAACATGAATTGACATTTTTTATGAAGTATAAAAAGCGTAATGTGTTGTCAGTGAGTTTAGCACTATCGTTCATCAAAATGCGGTCATTTTGGCATCATTTGACAGCAGATTGGTATGAAATATTGCAAGGAGTAATGGAACAAGAGGGAGCAGCTTCGGTGAACTGTTAGATGAAGAGCTGCAGGCGACAGGCTGCACATCACCTTCTCAGCAAGGTAACCGACTGCTTTCTGCTTCCCTGTGCCCTGCTGTCTGTAGACTCATGCTGTGTGCAGCATAACATCAGATCAAGGTTGCGCACAGAATGATGGAAGAAGGGCAATAATTACCTGACTTCTTTAATAATAAGACAACAGTTTGTTTGGCTGCTCTCAGAATTCTGTGGCCTGTAATATTAAAAACATTTGATGTTATTCAAGTAACTACAGGGGTCTTCAAACCATGATTGAATTGTTTGAACTTCCATGTTAACACAATGAGATTTTTTATTAATAACCATCAGCAATGTGATCATAATAACTAATAACTCAGTGATTAAAGACAAATATTAGAACAGTCTGTGAGTCAGTGACACTTAAATTCAGTAAAAGACAACATTTTCACCATATTACAATAGAACAATATCTAAAATCTTTGACAGTATCTAGTCTCATATCACAATATTGATATAATATCAATATAATATCAATGTGTTGTCCTGCCTAAAGGGGAGACTTTAATCACAGTTTTCTGAAATAAATGTAATAATAACAGCCTGGCAGAAGTCTATGTGAAAGAAAGAGAACAATATGGAAAGAAGTTCAGTTGAGACCATGCACTTGAGTTGCTCTACCTAAATGAATTAATCGAGATCAGTAACTTAGTTTACCTAGAGGGTGTTTGCACTGCACAGGTGGAAAATTGAAACAGGAGTTTTAAAGCTCATGAAAGAGTAGAAACATTCAGAAAGCAGAGAAATACAACTGCTATGAGGAGAACAGCAGAGTGTCATCTGCAAATGAGCAGAAAATTACATTGTAAAGTTAATGTAATTACCAGGAACTCAAAACATTTAGGAGGACTATATTTAATCATAGTGAGGAATACCTTATTTTTAAGTCCATAACCATAACCATGACCTCTTTTTGGTAACTATTTTTTTTTTTTAATGCAAGGTAGCTGACACTTCATCATAAGTTGATTAAGTAAACAATAGTAATTTGTTTTGAAAACTGTGTTAGGACAACTTAACTGAGATTTTAGAGGAATGGTGGGAAAAGGTTTTTCAGTCATTTTGGTAAAGGTCATTTCAGGCAGTTTCGGTGAGTCTCAAAGTCAAATTTGATTGCAAATACTAAAAAATATATGCAAAAGTGATTTTATCTAGCAATTAGTAAGATACAAATCATTTAAGAATTTTTGGGATAAACTGAAGCTGATGTTTTAGTCTTTTGTCATTCATATGGTCTGGGTCTGGAGTTTGACCTTTAAAAGTAGGGTTTATTGAGAGATTCAAAGGCAGAGAGCACTATGAATTGAATAATACTTGCTAAACTCAAAAAGAAAAATGGGTGTTACTTTGATTCTGACAAAACAAGATATTATCCTTTCTAGACTCCTCAGACTGCTGTCCCATATGAGTTCTAATATAGGAACAATGTTCTAAATTTGCATGAGCTGCAGTCTGAAAATGAATCTGCATGCCACTCCTGATTTAGCAAAAGAAGGGGAAAGAAAAGAAAAAACTAAGTCAGCAAGCTTGCGTGCAAGTGCATGACAGCTATTGGGAGGGCATTGATAAATACAATTTTGCTATCACAGCATATGTTTCAACCACTTCCAAAGAGCAGATGACATCCCTCCAGAGAAATTATATCTAAAAATTTTAATTAATAAGTAGAATTTTCCATAGGAAACTGTATAAAATATCAATTGTGCCCTTTGACTGGCATTTGGACATGTTGCTCTACTGATTACCCAGGGTAGCCAGGACTGTATTCTCTGCTAATAGGGCAAAACAGACATGCTGTTCATTAGTGGGGCCTTGTAATCAAAGGTACACAGGCTCTCATTAAACAGTTGCCAATCACATATCTAGGATCAAGTCAGAGACAGCCACAGGAGGCTTGGCTGAGCACTAAAGTGTGGGGAAATTAGGTCTGGTATTTTGACAGGCACCCTTATTTCATGACAACATGCCAGCTGAGAGATGCAAATGCATATGGTTCATGTTGATTTTTAACCCCCAAAGAGGAGGTTGAAAGTTGATTAGAATTACTCATCTTCTCTGGATGAGCAAAGCTGCACCAAATTAAAAAATATCAGACTTAAAAAACAACAACAATATTAATAGAGGCCCCTTCTACCCAGCTGCATGACTGTTTGTGCCATATGATTCCATCAGGATAATTAAATTTACAGTTTATTTGATCACACTCATTGTATTGCACACTAGAGCATCTTTTGGTGGGATTCTTTTTCCAACAGCCATAGTTCTGTTTGTTGTCAAGTATTGATTGGCAGGCTTGTTGTGTGATAGAAAAGCTGTCTTTAGGGGTTATCCATGGTCACAAAAGCAATGTGACTGGCTGGTGCCTTAAAGAGTCATGGCTGGGCACAGCACAACAAGCGAAGGCAGGTGGTGAAATCAAAGAACCAGAGAGAGATGCTTAATAGGACACCCGAAGGCTGCCAGGGATGCAGCAGGGAAGGAGAGGGACCTGATTAAAGGGGAGGATGAGCTGAGAGCAGTTATCAGAGGGGTATAGTACCAAAGAAATGTCATAGTAGTTTGTATTTTTTCTGTGCGAACTTGGCTTAATATTAATGCAAAATACACTAAATATAATAGTCAGAGAGATATGTACAGTAGGGTTATTAGAGATAACGAATGTAGATGATAATGATATTTAAAAATGTAATATTGTAAATACTGTGTCAAAAACACTCTCATGTTGTGTAAATAATGTGGTGCCTCTTAGATCATTTCTGTTCCTTTAAGTTCTTGCTTTGTGGAAGAGGGTGCCAGTAATGCCCCTTAATTCTGGCTGCCACCAACCATTAAACAGGAAATTCATTAAGTGTAATTGTTATTTTTATACACCTTTTTACAGTTATGGTTACAGACTCTCTCCACAGCTCCACACCTGTATTTTAAGTACAATTAATTTGCCAAAAAAGATACAATGCACACAATTAAACAATGGTAAGATGACTTTGACTGATAACATTGTCTTTTTTACTATTTACAGATATCAGTATCATGAGGTCTTTGGGCTGTAATAATCATGTAATAAAAATGTAAGTATGTTGGCTTTTTTTAAACACACAGGATGATTGTACATGCTCATCGCTCAGTGCACTGCATTCATATAGGCTCAAATTAATTTAGAGGGAAACTTCAAACCCCTCTGGGAGCTTTATCAGCTCATCTTCAGACCAGCTCTGCCCTGTTTGCCTTTTTTACTATCCTCAGAGGGGTTTCCTTTGGCCAACACTATTTACTATGCACATCTTTCTTAGCAGCGTCATGACTGTATTTTACCCTTATTAGTCATAAGACTATGAACCTGTTAAACAAGTTACATTCCCAAAAGGTTTAATCTACTCGTAACTGAACATATCTAAAAATGACTTAATTATCTCATATTGAAAACTATCCATTTGAAAAACTGATGATGAAAAATGACTATGCACAGTTGAATGAACCGACTGAGCCGAGCTCGCTTTGCTCTGACGAGTGATTTTGCTGTAAAGGATTAATCTCAGTCTGTCTATATGCCTGAATTAACTCCACTTGTTTTTTTCTGCTTTTCATACCTACTTCCATATACACCAGAATTTATTCATCTGGTGGTTTTAAAAAAAGATGTCAAAAATTGAATAACTTACTTAAGAAGTGTAAATGTAATGTAGAAAATGGAAACTATGTTGCAATTACGAACAACTAACAAGCAGTTAACAATCACTTTTAAACATATAAGTGAGTCTTTGCCTGCTTTTATGAGAACGAGAAACACGTTATCAGAGGTGTGATTTTTCTCAGACTAGAGAGAGAGCAGTGAAGAGAGTTTTTTAGCACTCAAATATAAAAATACCAAATGGATCTCTGGTGGAAAATGAAATATCGCTGCATGATTTTTAAGGGCAATAAGTGGGCAAAATATCAATCTCAACAAGGGACCAAAAACTATTAAAATGAGAGGCTTGATGGATTCCCAGGAAGCTTATTAGGAAAAGGCCAGTTACTATAAACAGAAGGGTGCTTCCAGGCGTAAAAACAATTAATGTTTGACATGAGAGTGGGCAAGAAACAAAGCATTGTTGTGGTCTCTAATTTAAACTGTGGCAATGAATGTACACTAAAAACATAGCTGGAATGGAGAGATATGTTTAGAAACATTCTGATTTAACGCTCTCAGTGCCTTTCTCAATAATCTGCTATGACTGCTCTCTTCATATTCAAATGAGAACTAAATTCATGAAAGACCTTCAAAGTCCTTTTAGAGCAGTGTGTGTTCTGCACCACGGATGGGTCCACTCTTGGCTTGATTATTTTCAGACCTGTTTTGGTTCTTTATTTTGTTTGGTGCAGAGAACATAAAGCTTTGTTCAGAAAAGCCACTGTGATCTGCTTTCATTCTGATGAATAAAATCCCACGAATGTGTAAACACAGTCGGAGTAACCTCTAAAAGAGAATGGGATTTCATTTAAATCACTGACGCAAGTCTGTAGCACATAAGCAGACTTAAAGCCAGAAGATGAAACAACAATTTGGAAAAGTATACTGGTGTTCTTTGTGTGCTGAGTTCAAAGCCATCACAATGGTGTGTTGATAGCATGTAGGCACTAATTCTGTCTCTCTTCACAGCCTGCAATTCCCTCAGAAGCTACAGCACTGGGGTGTTTTGAATCTATTGTAGGTGCCTGAGCAATGGAGCAAGTGGAACAAATACATCCCATTATTCAATTAGATGGAACAAAGTAACAGAATAAAAAAAACCCTTACACCTGTGCAGAATCCACAGTGAGGTGATTACATTGAAGTGTATGTCCATGATCATTTTGCTATCTCCAGCAATGACAAATGAAAGCGATAAAATGAAGAATCACACTTTCAGACCACCCTTTAATCTGTCATTTATTGCAGGGGTCTCAACATGTTTCATTTTTTGCTTAACTGAGCTCATGCTTTCAAAACAGAACACAGGAAAGGATAGGCTAGCATCTGTTAAATGAATCTGCTTTGCATATTGACTCCGTCCAAACTTTAATTAACTAAAAGTGGATCTTCCTGTTGCCCAAAGGCCACACTGATTTGCAGGCCAACAAATTTGCCAGCTCACCCACCTAATGAGAGCTTGTTGATTGGGCAGAATTTAAGTGGTGCAAATGGGATTAGTGAAGCAGCGGGTATTAGTGGCATCTAGTGGTGAAGTTGCAGATTGCACCCAGACTGCATATTCCTTGGCTAACCCTCCCCTTACAAACTTCTAGGAGAAACTACGGTGGGCACAAAACACATGAAAAAACTTGTGCTGCCCTCTCTGGAGCCAGGGTTTGGTTTGTCCATCCTGGGCCACTGTAGAAACATGGTGGCGTAACATGGCGGACTCCATGGTAGAGGGCCCGCTCCATCTGTGGATATAAACCTCATTCTAAGGCAATGAAAACAAAGTTATTCTTATTTTAAGAATAAAAAGTAATCAAAAAACACAGTACACTCATCAAAACATACTTAGATTATATTTTTTCCTTTTTTTTTTAAGTTCTACAAATGAATTAGAAACTATTTGCTGCTAACTAACTTAGAATAGTGTTTGCGAAACCTCCATCAGAGCTCGGACTGACAACTGTTGGTGACTGTTTTAGAGACATTAGTAAGTGTAGAAAAGCAGGAAAATCCAACCTCTGCACGTAATGCATTTTTCCAAGTTTACATTTTAAATCATAAATAGGTGCCCATGAGCTGCATGCTATGGCAGAGTGTATGTGATAAATGTTCTTACCTTCAGCAATGGGTTTAAAGGGATACAAAGCCTACAAAAACATTTCTTTTGTTTATCTTGAGGTGACTGTGTTTAGTATTCTGCATGCAAACCTTCAGCTTTTCTGCAATAGCTACATTAAACACACAAAACAAAGGTTAGACTGAACCCACCTTGCAGCTATTACCATGAGACGGCACTTTAGCCTGAGGGTCATGAATATATTCTGGTGGAATTTAACATGACTTCTATCAGACTCAGTGTAACTTTTGCCTTTAAATATGGATTATCATACATACTATTTATTATCTGAAATTTTTTCTTTCCACAAAGTAGCTCTTTTCAACACATTTATTGCAGGGTTGCCCACTTAGTACATCACAGGAAAATATAATGTTTAGTATATTATTGGTGGATATTGTAACTGTGTCTGTCCTGTGTTTAAGAGGTAGTAAAAATCTTTGAAAAAAACACGTGAAGAACCACTCTTACATTTGTCCAGTAAATATGTGGCTGGAGGCAACTGTATAGACATACTGCTTTAAAGCAGTTAGCTTAGCTTAGCTAAAGACTGGAAGAAGCAAACACAGCTAGCCTGGCTCTGTCTTTGGGTAAAAAACTATCCTAAAAATATCTCGAAGGCTAACTGATGCATTATTTTTTGCTTGCTTGCCTTATGGGGGTTGAAGTTTTGAACTATGGGAAGAGATGCAAAGCAACTAGCTGAGACGGATGTTTGTGATGGAGGTTTGTGATGGAGGTCGAGAAATCTTCCTGCACACATAACTGCAAACTGTCAATTTTGGCCCAGCGGTTTGAAATATTTTCATCTGTTTTCAGGCTTCAGGTCAAGCTAAGCTAATAGCTTGCTGTCATAGGTTCATATTTAATATACAGAAGTAACAGT
>JAPZDY010000010.1:8191071-8216100 GCA_029783645.1 Ctenochaetus hawaiiensis
CCCCTCTCTCTCTCTATCTCTCTCTCTCTCTCTCTCTCTCTCTCTCTCTCTCTCTCTCTCTCTCTCTCTCTCTCTCTCACTGAAGGTGTTTTAACTTTCCGAGGGCGACTACATTTCAGTCGACTCTCAAGGTAAACGCTTTACTGGGAGGGGAGACCTTCATGTTTATAGAAGGGAGAGATTACGAGAGTGCAGCGGCGGTGTTTTGCCAAGCGGAGACCTGTTCGCCTGAAACGATTGGCCATTTCTCCGAATGAGAAAGTCTAAGAAATGTCTTTTTTTCCTGGGCTACACCTTCAGCAACCCAGTCATAATGTACAGGCGGAAACAAGCAAGTGTTTGCGTCCTCCAAACAATATTTGGATTGCCAAGAACTCAAAGGTAGGTAATAAATTTATCCATGAAAAATAAAGCAGCATCTTTCCTCATATTTTTTTTGTATTGTCCACACTTTGCTCTCTAATAGCGCGCATTAGGTTCGGTTTTAAAGCTGTGAAACGTTATAATAATTGTCTAATGAGGGGATGTGAATTATATTATAGCCTTAACATAAATGTTCACGGCATTGTTAAATAGAAAATAAGTCGTTAAGTGTCGCAATTCAGTGTGTTGTGGCGGAGGATGTTGTTGATGAAGAACTCCGCACACAGTTTCCACCTGCGACTGCTGGAGCTTGAATCCCATTCCCGTGTCCTTGTGTGTGCTGTAACCGAGAAATGCTTTTGGCATGAAGTCATCAAGTCACTCTGCGGGCCTTTTTCCCCACGGAGAAAGGTCCAGACACTTGGCTAGAGAGTGTATTAAAGAATGTTTTTGCACTCTGGAAACAATGAAATCCGTGAAAAATAACAAAGGAAATAACAGGAGTGGTTCAGGATCATTGAATTATCTCCGTTTTTACGCATGAAAGTCATTGTGTGAAGTGACAATAGGAATTGTTATTTATATCATTGTTTAGCAGCTTGAGCAAAGTAAAGAGGCAGGCAGCAGCAGCACACACACACACACACACACACACAAATAGAAAGCTATCATTTCTCCACCTCTTCCCTCTCATCTACCTCTGGTGCCTGCAACAATTGGGATGTCAGGTTTGATCTTTGCTTGAACTGCAGTCCCAATAGGTTGAAAAACCTTTGCTGAAAGTGGCTGGTTTTTAAAACACAACCTCAGCAGGATTTTTTTTGGCAAATCAGGTATTTTTTCCAATTTATTTCAGACTAAACCCACTCAACATTTTTCACTGTGCTGTCTGATTTGAGGTGTTTTGTTTGTCAACCTGGAACTCTGTGTATCTGTCATCGCTTCAAACACTCATCCATCCATCCATTTCAATAAATAAATAAATTCTGGTGTCTTGCCGTCAGCTAGTAGAGACACTGATCAATAGGCAATGAAGACAACTTGGCCAGAGCCTGCCTCTCACTAACAACAAACCACTGCACAGTGTACATGGCTGCTATTGACAGCAGTGTCCCATTGAATTATTCAAACACATGTGCCTGAGACTCTTAATGGAGGATTTACTGAAGGAACACTTTGAATCATCTGACAGAGGTGTGGAAGACACTAAACGGAGTGATAAGAGTGTAGTGGAACAGGAGAGGAGACAAGGGTGCAGAGGGGACAGTGAAAGTCCTCAGTGGATGGTTCTGTGCTGAGGGTTTTACGTTTTATCAGCTCCACAGATAGACGTGCAGACGGAGGGGACAGTCTATCAGCAGCGGCTGCTGACACAGGAGCAGGATTCAGATTAATTTCAAGTGGATTATGATATTCTACATAGTCTTCTTTGGTGATAATAGTTCATAAAAGGATCAGTCAACATGATTTTAAGCTCATTACTCACTTCATCCTTTTCTGTTGCTAAATCAGTCTACAGACTTGTATTTGCTGAGGCCAGGGGGTAAGGTTCACCGAAAATGCTGTTTGGAGACGAGTTTGCATTTTCTGCAGAGAGCTCTAACACATTATCCTGATGTGGGATCATCAATAACTACCTGGTGTTACCTTATTATGTGTATTATACACCAGCCACTGCTTCCAAAATGAAACTACAGAAAGATGAAGCTGTTGTTGTCAAGTGCAGTGAGCAGATCTCCACATGCTGCATCCAGGAAAGGCTGCAAGAGACACAGCCTGGATGAAATGGGTGGGTAAACATGGCCGGCAGATAAGACACATTGGTATTCTTCTGCATTTCGCCACACTGGCTTGGCTGATAATACCCGCTCTCGGCTTCAGGGTCAGAGGTCCGGGGCTGATTGGCAACAGGCTGACACAGGGAAATAGAGTGTGCTGACTGGAGTCTAATGGGGTTGAGGAGCACAGATATATCAGTGTGGCTGGCATGTTAGCAGTGCCACGGTCTCACTCTTACCCGCTCGCACCTGGATGCTTACAGGTTGTTCACTAATCTTTTAGCCCCTTGTCAGACACAGCCGGGCTCTCGACACAGCAGCACTGCAGCACACGGGCCTGTGCTCACGCCATCTCTGTCATGCTGAGTGTTTTCTCTGCCTCATTCGCTTGCAGCTGTACCTCCCAGCTCTTCGTACCTCCCAGCCGCTTCTGTCTGCCAACATGCCCAAATGCACTCAAGCAAAGAATCGCATATAAGTGTGATCACTTTCTTTTCTCTCCTCTTTCTCTCTCTCTCTCTTTCTGTCCCTTCATTGCTCTCTATTTCTCTGGCAAACACATCCACCCACTCACACACACATGTATATTTACTCAGAGCTGTGCATGCACGAAACACAAACACCCACAAACACATAAACACACACATAAACACACAGGATGGTGGTTATTTCTATGACAATCATGAGGTGTCCTACATCCCTCAGCTTTCAGTGGAATGGCTTATTCACATTTAATTCTTATTAACCGAATAAAAAAGCCCCTCACTGCAACACAGCAGCAATTTATTTGGAAGCATGACAAAACTGAAAAGATTTCTCAGAGCATCCCTAAGTAATGACAGGAAAAATAATCCGCTGTCAGCTTGTAGCATTTGTGCAGAGTAGGGGGTTTACAGTGGCAGAAACAGGGTGGTACTTGGAAGACAAGCCACTGCATCTCCCTCCTTAAAGCATGTCAGCCAGAGTGAGTTGATTGACATTGATCGGTTTGCACTTAGCCTGACATGGCCAGACCACTTTGCAAGTGTACATTCGTCTGAAACCTTTTTTTAGCTGTAGACGTGCACAAAAAAAGCCTCTGAATGCTATCGAGTGTAAAGGATAAAGGGGGGGTCTATTTAAAGAATGTGGCAGAAAAAAATATAATATTTCCAAGTGTGTTTTTTAGTGGTGTTTAATCATTGGAAAATAAAAATCCTTGTGTTTCCATTGCCTTAGAGTGAGCCTTATACATCTAAAGAGAGGCAGATCATCTTCCTTGGAGTCTGCCATGCCGCATTGTCATTTACATTGTCATCACCATTATCGTCATTATTGTCTGAAATGACAAACCAAACACTGGCTACACAACCTTTTTTTTTCAGAAGTTTCATGACCACCATAGTTCTCCTACAAGCTTGGATGGGGAGGGCAAGCAGAAAGGTATACAGTCGGGTGCAATCTTCAGCTCCACCACTAGATGTCGCTAAATCCTACACACTTGATCATTAAGTGCAGCTGTCTGGGAGATTTTTAGAAAAATTATGTCGTCTAGATGATACCGGCAGAATGTAACATAATGTTCAGCATGAGTGGCAGCCATCTTTGCTGTTTTAATAATTGCTCCTCTGTTTAGTCAACGTATTAAACCCACCCCATAGTTGATATACGGCTATGATTGGCCCTACGCGGGTCAGGTCAGCTGGAAATCTCTCTGCAGGGAAGGGGGACCAGAGAGCATCTGCCAGAGCAAATAAAACATGAGCTCGGTGTTTGTCTAGTTGAGGCAAGTCTGCACTGTTTGAAAATTCATACTGAAGTGAAAGTAAAGAGAGTAAGAAAGTTAACTTAACATCCTGCTTTGTGTTCTTGAGAGGGTATTTCTCTGAGCTGCAAAATTCCACCGTTAAATCTAAAAGTGTGGCGCAGAAACGGTAGAAGTAGCTCGTCCTCATGCAAACTGTCTGACATGATTATGCTAATTGCAGTGGTGTTTCAATATTCATGCAGTAGTAATTTATTAATGTTAAAATGCTTTTTGGGTTTCTTTTAACTTAACTGGCTATCCATGGATTTGAAAAAAAAGAAATGCTTTCTGACACTGTAAAAGTTTGGGAAGACAAGGGTGAGTAAAAATTGTTTTTGACACCCAGATGGAACCAACAAACGGAGGCAGTTCATGTCCACAAGATCAGTTTTGATTATTCATCACCACCACCACCACCACCCAGGAGGTTGCAGCTAATTTTTAGCTGCAGTTCATCACCCCCCGAGCTGACACTTGGCAGGGTTGCAGCATTTTCAGGACACTTGAGCAGATACCAGAGACTGTCCTGCCCCAGAAAAGCAGTAGTGTTATGCAGCAGAAGCTTCCTAAGTAGACAGCAACCTCAGCACCTGCACATCTTTAGTTTTTCATGAGAATTTGTGTGTCCTTGTACTTTGAGTTAACTGCCACAAGAACTGCATGAGTGTGCGATATACGTGGACCAAAGGGGGCACTGGTGTAGAACAACAATGTCAGCACATTCAGACGCAGGAGGTCCGATGGGGAGGGAACCACAGAAACTTTGTTGGCCGTCCGCTGCTTGCTGAGCTCCAGGAAGCCTGGCAGCATGTTGAGGCTTTTATTTTATTCATGGGGCAGAAAACATGAAAAGTATTTCTAACAAAAATCTTTGTTAGGGCAAGATGAGGAGAAAAGGAATCAAAGAATCACAGCATAAAATGAGTAAAGGAATACAAGATCTAAGTGGTGTTTAAACTGTAAGTGAAGAGCAGATAGAACTGAGGATGAAGAGCACAATAACATAACATCTTATAATAAGGAGCTTAAGAAGGTGTTTCATTGGAGAAAAGAGATTGATCTTGATGGTTTTATTACTTCCTCTGAACCTTCAGTGAAAGGCCACGTATTCTTTTTATATGAACAAAACGCAGAGGATGTAAAGGTTAAGCATGACATAGATTGAATTGTGTTTGCTGAATATGAATCCACAGAGGTTTCTGACCATGGTTAATCAAAGGATAAAGAAAAACGCCTAAATCACCATGAGATGATTAGTCAAGTTATTATTGCAAGTTATTAACCCGTGCACCTACAAGCTGTTATCCATATCCAATTGCCACAGTGATATTTTTGTTCATCCATAATGTTGAAACACCTTGAAGCACTTGGATATGTTGCAGTAAGGAGACCACAGGTTGGGTCAGGACCCCAAGAAACAATCAGCTTTTTCAGCTTTTTTTTCTATTACAAAACAATCAGACAGAAACAAACAGAACAATCACCTAAAGGTTAAAAGGTATCCACTGCAAAGTAGTGAAGTGCTTTTCTAAGTTGTCGTTTCTATTTCAAAGTACAAAAAGTTGCAAAAGAAAGAAGTTTATAATTTGGTATTGTATGGTTTGTTATGGATTAATGTGCAGGTCATGCACTGTTTTCTATGGCGGCAACACTCAGAGCAAATGAAAACCTCCCACTGTTCAGGTGGCGTCAACGTTAAAAAGCCATCAATTAAGTTTTATTTATTAACCCATTAATAAAGGTGTTCAAGTTCCTAAGACTGAAACTATCAATTTATATTTATATCTTATTCATGGTATCAGGTACTTATTTAGTTATTATTTAGTGGGCTTCCTCTCCTGGTGCATCATGTCATGTTGTACTTCCTGTTTTTGTACTACTTTCGATTGCCTGATTGGTTTCTCCCGCCCTGATTATTGATCTCTGTAGTTTTTTGAATTTGTCTCTCTCTGCATCTTCTGCTTTGTTTCCTGCCAGTTTTACCGTCTGGATTTCAGTTTAGTTGTTGAAGCCTGTCTCTTTGTTGCTCTACATGTTTGCATTTGACTGAGTCATGTATTTTGGATGTATTTTCCTGAATCACAACATTAATGTTGAAATGTCAGAACATTTAAGGCAGCTCAGATTCTTTTTTGATGTATTATTTCAGGAAGTGAAAATGCCCTTAAGGATGAAAATCATTAAAGACTTATTAACCAGTACTGAAATTAAATCAACAATAAATTTATAGACCTGAAATATTTTGTTTTAGAAGCCATTACTTTGAACTTTTTATCTGATATCCTTGTTTACAATTGAAGTATTCAATTTTAAGTTGCGTAGTTTCAAAAACTTTGTTACCACTTTATATTTCAGTTTTAGGGGCTCATGAAGTCAGATAAATTTTAAGTGGCCAAAATGAAAAACTAGTTCACATTGCTCACATTTATTAAGCTCAATGGAGATCTAAAATTCTAATTTACACATCAAGATTCAAGATATGAAGTTCAGATCTGAACATCTGGGAAACCAAAGATAATCAACTGAGCTACAATGAGGTCGATGTGATTTAATCACATAATTAAGTAGACAGTTAGTAAAAGTATTTAAATCTGTCTGTCCATTAGTGTTGCTGTAGACTTGGCCATCTTGAGTAACTCGTCATTATAAACCTTTGTCATATATTTATGCAGTAAAGTCTGCATCAGCCAAAGTCAAACTAACTTCAGCAGAAAGGTCAGCATAAATTTACACAAGTGAAAAATTACAGCCATCTGAGATATATGGGTTTATGAGGGGTCAACTTGTCCATATCAGGAAGTGAAGCTAATGAGACCAATGTTGACACTACTGCTAGTGTGTGTGTGTGTGTGTATGTGTGTATAGAAGTGTGTCTGTAACTTAATGTGTCAAGATTGAGGAGGCAAATTAAACTTAATTGAATCATCTGCAGGGTGCAGCTCTTGACAAGCAGGATGCTGGAAAAGTTGTTGCAGCTGAAGGAGACGACAGCTAAACTTTGATCTGATGTGAGCAAGTGTTTGGTAAACTGTTACCTGCTGGTAGATGTCAAATAAAATGTTCCCTGCAGATTTTATATTGAAAACTCTTCTTTTTTTTCCTCTGCTGCTGTTTTCTCTCTAGATCTCTGAGTGCTGAATGCTGAATGCCATTAACACCTTCGCTGAAATCAACACACGCCATTGAGGAGCGCGTCCCGCCCTTTCCCACCTGTCACTCTGACATCTCCTCACAAAAACTAGCATCCCTGTGAAGCTCCACCCCCTCACCTTTCGCTACCTGTTGCTATGGAGAATCTCAGTGAGCTGCAGAACCCGTTGTTGGACAAAAACAGTAAGCACATGGTTAATGGTTATGGGGGCGACTTTCCTAATAACCAGTACCAGGAAAATATCATTAATTACTTTGCTGGAGGTGGAGGAGGAGGAGGTGGAGGTGAAGGAGGAGGTGGAAAGGTGAATAACGGCACCGTAGTGAGTGGAGGAAGCTACAACACCAACGGGAAGATCAAATCTCAGCAGCTTTTGGATGCCACCTCTCTGCATCTGGCGGTGGAGGCCTTCTACAGGCCCAACTTCATCCTGTACAAGGAGGACAGCAGCAGCATCAAGGCTAAGGAATACAAAAGCGAGTGCTGTGAGACCACCTTCACAGAGAAGAAGGCGAAGGAGGCGTCCAACACAGCGGGGGCGGACACGCCTAGCACTGAGGACCCTCAGGCGAAGCTGCTGGAAGACGGCGAGCACATCAAGATCCAAACTGTTTCCTATGAGGTTGAGGAGGAGGAGTATGTGGAGTATGAGGTAAGAGAGAAAATGCATGGGTGGAGTTAAAAGAGGAAACTATACGAGCCTGTATTTGACCAGTATGTATATTTTAGGATAGTAAAATCGACTGTGAATAGTTTGTTTTTGTGATACTCGGTGTTATATTTTGACAATTTTATCATCAAAGTATGAAGAACCTAACTGAAAGTTTGAGCTTGAGCCATGAAACTGTTTCTTATTAAGGGCCATCTCAATTTTTTTACATCATTTGAGAGCCATAGTTAATTATTGAACAGGTATACTAACGTCTACTGGTGCCTAGAGCTGCATATCTTTGACATCAGACCGTAGTGATGATGATGATGCTCATCATAGCTGGTTTTCCATGTTTGTGTCAGTCAACAGGTTGAAGTTTTTCAGGCATGTCAGCTGGCTTCACATTAATTAGTGAGGCAAATGTGTTAAGTTCTTTTTCTTTAATTTTCAGGTCCTGAAACCCCTCACAGAAAGCTTAAAGCAGTTTTGCACACTCATTAGCATATTCAGATGTCACAGCAGGCTTTTGGTCTTGGCAAGTGAGAAAAATGCTCAGTGTTACCTTGTTCCAGTTGCACCTGCCACGGCTTTAAATTCGCTTCAGATGCTTTCACATTTAAAAAGGCAGAGGGCTGAGAAGCTGGTTGGGACGTCGGAGCCTGAGGTTCAGCTCTAAGAGGTACTCGGTAATGTTCACCATGAGGCCAAATTACATAGCTACTTGCCGTGGCTGAGCTATTTGAAAAGTTTTCTCTTCATCTCCATGAATTATTCCAGACAAAATGACACTTTGGAACAGTTTTACTTTGTCTAGTGCAAGCAGCAGCTCGCCTCTGCAGCAAAAACAAGCACTCCTTTAGAAATCCCCTCCTTTTAAATGAGGGTTCAGCTTCTCAGCTATTTGCTCGCCTGCATAACACTGTCTCAGTCAGGATGAAGGCTTGTGAAAGCTGCTAGTTGGGCACCATAACTTCACCTAGGAGTGTTTACTTTCTCCAGGAACACTTTTCCGTGCAGCTCATTTAGTTGAACATGTTTGAAGCTGCTATTATGCACAAAATTGACCATTTCAGCCCTGTGAATACATCCCTATGAACTTACTCAGGCACAGCAGCTTGCCTTTTACCTCAACAAAAACAACTGTTTCTCCTTTTCTTTTTTTTTTCGTGTTTTCTTGACCATGATGCATGCAAAGTATGAATTTATTTTTAGATTTTAAGACAGTAATTTAGATTTCTGGTGGAATCCAGGAGAAAGTTGTGCAGTTTCTTGTGTTTACAATGAAAGGCCCATATTATGTCTATAGGTTTGGATAACTGTAGTGTGTTTGTGTCGAATGAAAGAGAGAGAGTGGCCACGCTTGAATCCCTGGTGTTTGTACATTTGTACGTATCATCACATGCTGGCCTCCATGCCTGGATCAGACTGACATTTTACTAACCACAAATCCCATTTGATCCACTGACCTTGGCCTGAATTCCCAACTCTAAAATTCATCTTTAGATAAAATAAATCACCCATGCCTGCCTCAACCAGGGATATTAGGTGCTGTAGTACTACAGCATTAGTCACAGTATTTTCAATCTCAACTGGCATGGCCAATAGCACAGAGCACTCCAAAGGATTTAAGAGATTGGGGAGGCAGAATAAGGTGTTGGGTTCAACCAATGTTCTGTAAGACCTAATGGACTGATTACCACATGCTGCAGAATCCACTAGAATTAAGTGGGATTACTGTGATAAACATGTAGCTGCTGAAATAAAATGTGACATAGGTACGTGTAGCTTGCAGGCTCATTCTGCAAAACAGTGCTTTTTATTCAATTTAAAAAGAAAAAGGCAAAACACGGTCCTTTATTAACTTCAGTTAGAAAAGGATAAAAATCTTGATGTGCAGATTCAAAAGAGCAATTAACCTTCAAGTTTTCTTTCCTTCTGTTGTGCTTTTTCTCTCGTAAATTCTGCTGGATGCTCACAAAAAGAGAGTGGAGATGAATTAGACGCAATGTTATGCACCAACTGGAGGCTCTCCTTAGCTGTTCAAAGGTTAAGTGAACACATTATCATATTGTTCATATTTTTCCACATTTCCTCTTCACAAATAAAAAAGCACACGAGCGGAGCATCATCAGGCCCCACAGCCAGTTTGGAGATGAAGAGAGGGAGATACACAGTGGGACTTATTATGTAGCCTAACAGCAGTAGACCATTGACACTGCAGAGTGCAGGGTGTCTGTGCTGCCCTGCCCACAGTCTGACACAAGGCAAAGACCTCAGAGAAGAAAGCCTTTCGACTGAATTGCTCAAGACCAGTAGGAGTTCCATCTGTTAAACGCTTACCAGGGTGCCTCTGCACATGATGTATTTATAATGTAAGCTAAGTCTCAGTTGCATGGCAAGAAAACAATTCATCTCCCAACCATTGTTTTTTATTTGTTATCCATTTAGTCTTGCATTTCATAGTTTCTTTCCTAAGGGGTTGTACCCAACAAAGTGAAGACAAATTGCAATTTTGCGGATTTGTTTAAAAGTAATGTTAATTAGCTCAAAGGTACCCTGTGGAGTTTTCTTGTAAACCTATGTTTACAAACGCTTTGTGTGCATCCTTGAGCTCTATCAGTCCTTTAGGATGCAATTTACTTCCTTATTTAACAACGAGAAAGCTGATTTTCAGAATATTTCAATTAGTGCAATATTGTACACACTTTTGGCAGCTCACTCTTGCTCTTTACTGTCTGTGTGATCCATTGACTAAATGAGGATGAGTGACACATCTCCAGCAGCACCCATTGTACAAATAAATATCCAGAATATTACTGTTGCAGGTGCTGCCATCTTGCTCTGATGACATCATTTGAACATTAGAACTAAATAAAATGACAGAAACCATCTCTTAGGAAAGTTTGTTCGATATGTACTTTGTTCTTTAGCTTGCCTTATCTTCAAACATGGAGGGAGTAGGATACTTCAGCCAACCACCAGGGGGCGATCGAGGATGTTTTTGCTTCACTTTTTGAGGCGCTGTTATGTTCTCCACCTTTATGTGGGTGCATCACACGTCCATTACTGCCGCCGACTGTTGATCAGTAAAACTGTGCCAGGAATGTGTGGTGCCTATGTGCTCACTCATGTAAGACAATAAACAAAGCTGGTTCAAAGCCAAGAAAAAAACTGATTTCTCGGAGACAAAGTTAAAATGATTAAAACTGGTGGCTATAGATTGATTACATCGTGGAGAGTCTCATGTTTGTGTGTTAGGTAACAATGAGGATATTGATTAAAGAAAACTGAAATGGGAGTATAAAATGGAGTAAACACTCCAGGAACCAATGAGCTGTCCCACTTCACAGCTGCGCTGGTTATAAATTAAATGGAGAGATTGTAAAAGCGGTATAAACGGATATGAGAGTTTCAGTGTTCTCAAGGACTTTCCCTCCCCTTGGTGATCAAGCATTGTTGCTCAAGAGTCGAATTTAATTTAATATGAATTAGTTGGCTCATGTAAATGCCAAGTGTAATGTAGGAGTTCATTAGCGTGCATTTGTGTGTTTGTGTTTAATTATGTTTGTGTTTTTCCAACTGTCAACACAGCACAGTCATCATATTAGTTTTTGCGCAGTGTTTTAAATAAAAGAGCGCAGAATACTGTGTTTATGGCCTTAAAACCTTCTCTTGGAAACTGTAGATTCTATTTGAGTCTTCAACCTCTTTTTTTCTTTTTATTAAGGAGGTATGAAGAGGAAGAAAGCTTTGGATATTGGAGGCTTCCTTTAAGGAGATCGGGATTGGGAGTGTGACAAAAGACTGGGGCATGATAGCTTTATATCCAGGCAATTTTCTGCTACAATCCCAAGTGTTCAATTTTTCACAGTTACACAGTGGTCTGCCTGTATAGTTGGATGGAGGAGTTTTAGGAAGCTTTCTCTGGCATTTGTTGCCTTTTACTGTTTTATTTTGATTATGGGCACAGAGTGATAGAGATTCATCTTAAGATGATGTACACAATGCACCACACTATTGGTTTATGGGTAGTTTTGAGACTGGAGTTTTGTGAACATGTACAAATATTGCAGAGCTAACAACTTGCTAACAGCTTGCTAACTGACGGTTATCTATACCACTTTTTGGTATTAGGAGACCTGTAGCAACAACATTTTTAGGTACAGAGCTGCTTCTCCTTTTTCACTCTCCACGTCTCACCTGTGTCTTAAGCTGTTCTTAAAATCCTCTCTATCATATCAGTTTCTTTTTGCATGCAGTTTCCCCTGAGTGAGCTGCATTGATTAAATTAAGGAATCACTGAGGTGTAAAGGCTTTTGCCTGATTCAGCACAGATAAAAGTTCAGCAAAACAAGAGCTTGAGTCCAAAAAAAATGATGTTCTTCACAAAATCATGTAGCTTAACTTAATCTTGTACAATATCTAATCCGTAATCTTTATAATCCTGAGATTTGGAATGATACAACCATTAAAAATGCATATTATACATGTTATTTAAAAAGTGCTCCTCAGCATTTTTTGACTGGACAGGGCAGGATGGTGATAATTTACAGAAAACTGTTTACCAACTGCAGCTTTATTTAAGATCAGCAAACTTTTCTTACCGTAAACTAAAACACACCCTCACAGGTCAGTAGAGTAGCAATATCAATGCAGTACAATATATAATGTGCTATACTAGAATAATTATGGTAATCAGAGTTTTTTTTGGTCAACTTCATTAAACCTTGGCTTGAGAAAGGATGAGACTAAAGGTGTAATGGAGGAACTTTTGTGCTCACCATGTGTTATGTACGATACTTTAAGAAGTGCACAAAAAAAAAGCTTTAAATCTTTATTAATTCATAAAAGGTCATTAACTCCAGGCACAACAGGATGTGCTCATTTTGCTTTGCCTTTAACTTGCAGATATTAAAACCCTGGTGGTTTCGGAACCCATTACAAAAAAATTAAAAGGGCAACTACTGTGGTGGAATGAAGAGTTTTTTTTTTATTTTGTTCTTGAACTGATTTATTAAATACAGCAATTCAGTTATCTAAGCGAATGAGTAAATTATAGAGAGCGTCTGAGGATGATCTGTAAAGTAGAAGAGACATTTTATCAAGGAGATTTAAATTTGATTTCTTTTAGTTTCAGTGTCCTTACCTGCCAACCTTGAAATACAATATTAGAAACTGGCAGCTTTCAATAGTAATACTTGTGAAATTTTCAATCCTCGTGTGATTTTTTCCTCTCATCCTCATGAAAGAGTTCGGTAATAGCTGCAGATGACAAACCTTTTATTTAAGCATCAAAAACATTCGATTAACATTTTTTGAGATTCATTGAAAGCGTTTCTACAAATGAATCATCTCTGTCTAAAACCCCTTCATGCCTTACATCTTTACACGCCAATTCCCTCTATTAGATGTTCACTGTATTACTTTTAAATCACACAAGATTTATCTGTTAGTACATCAAAAAATTGAACACTACTTCTCCTTTTTTCTTTTTGAGCAGATTACTGGGCAACAACAGTAGAGCCTCTAAAATATAGTATCAGTGGTAACAGGTGGAAACCCTGCTGAAGTGCCCTGAGCAAGGCACTGAATCCCTCTCAGCTACAATGCTGCAGCTGTGCTCTCTGCCCTCCAAAAAGAAGATTAAAGCAAAACAAAATTTTGCCTTCACAGGTCGACAAGCCTCACACACACACACACACACACACACACACACACACACACACACACACACACACACACAGTGAAAGTCTTTCCGAGTTCGAAGCCTCTGTGCCGGAGAACCGAGAAAGTCTTATCTGTCTTCCCTTATCAACTCCAGCCTTAACAAGTAAGCACTGAAGGTTTGCCAAGTGGACCCCCCTCTGTCTCTGCCTCCCTGCTACTCTGACTGCTCACTGCCACACTCAGCAAGCTGCATTCGAATAAGTTTGGGTTGTTTGGGCCTCCATCCATACCCAAAAAAACTCTGGAGTTAGGACACCATTCTGTGTGTCCGCCCACATCCCTGCTGTAAACATCAATCTTAAATGTCAATACAGCAAATCACCAGGGAGAAGCAAAGCTGTATTTTTATTTATGTTGTCTGGAGACTTCTCGATGTTTTCTTGTTGCTGTCAGCACTGCAGTGCCCAAATTATTGATGGTTAACAGGTAGCATTTATGTGCCTTCAACAAATTGCTGCTTTACTGTGTACTCATTCAGTTGTCAGAATAACAGAATCAAACAAATATCAACAGAAACTACGTGTGTATTGCTTTGCAATGAAAGCGATCATGGAAAGAAGGAGGTGATACAACTGAGGTTTTGTTTGTAAAATTAAGGAAGAAGGAATATGATGATATTTGGTCATTCTTTTTCTATTTTGTGTATCGATGTTGCAGAGGATTTTTAATGAATGCCCTCATGATGCTGGTGTTAATGTGGTTTTACATGAATCTGCTTTAAAGGGACACTGTTGGACATTGTGGACCTGTGGGTGTGAGAGTGGCTGGAGGTGTGTCAGGAAGTTTTCTATAGGTGGACACACCTGGCAAAGTTAGTGCATCTAAAAACAGAGTTTAATTCCAAGAAGAATAAGTTAGTTTAAATAAGGCAACAGTCTGTGAACAGTATAAACCTCTCACCTCTATGAATTGCTACAGTGATCTCAGATTGTGAGTTAAATGGTGTAAATGAATGAGCATATATTGATTGATCACTACTTCCTCACGAGTGGCTCTGTTTGCAGACCACAAACATGTCAATATCATAACATGTTGTAGAAAAACTCCACTTAAAGTTGAATTCTTTCAGATTTCAGTTCTGGTTCATTTCAAGACCTTCGATTAATTGTGGCATTGATTCACTAGGGAGCCCAAGCAATCTTCAAAGTGTATTTTTATCAGATTTTGTTTCACCTGTAGTGAAGAATAGGAGATTACATTTATTTGCATTATAATCCACTAGATCTGTGTTTTAATGGTGATATTGCCTTTAAATGTTTTTATTTATGCAAGGCAGAGTTGGATATTTGAATTTTTTTCCTTTATTGCAATCTCCATTTACTCTTAAATTTGAATAGAGTAGGCAGCTTTTTTATGTTTTAACAACTAATTTATGTTCCCTGCCAAAAGAAACTCAATATTTGCATATAAACCTTATAGTTAATGAGCTGTTCAATATTTATTTTGAAGCATTTTTGTTCCTAGGGCTATGGTGATGCTCCAACGCTGATGTGACCCTGGATATCTTTGATCTTGCATGCGTTTGGTCCATTAATGTTTTCATGTATTTCTACCTGCATAAAACATAGCACTTGAACTAGGGATAAGACCCACCATTTGTATTTGTCTGCCATCTGTTACACCATCCCCAGTGCATGAAATTTGCATTTATCAGAACCATTTTATATTCACATTATAATGTGGCCATGTGCTAGTCCTGCCTCCCCGCGACATTTCAATAAAAATGGGCACTCTCTCAGACTCTCTGATTGAACCCCTTTTTTTCAGCATATTCACTGAAGTGCTACATCTATGTCTGTGGGCGTGAAATCAATAGAGATATTAGTGCTAAAATTAGTATATTTCTAACCGCTCTCTGCAGCATTTTACATCAAACCAGGTTTGATTGGAAGGGTTATCCATTCGCACTAAATCTGAGGGGACATAAGCACTTATGTCTTCATTAAATCTGAAAGGTAGTCATGCTGTGGTTCAGTGAATACATATTGTTTCTTTCCTGAAGCTTCTAGCACCCGATATGAGCCAGTGTCATATATTCTGGTGAATATCTTGAGAGATATCCTATTTCTCATTTAGCAGTAAATGATAAAACGATCTCTCACATCTTTTTAATTCAACAGCAAGCAGGTCTGTCGAATGGATTTTAAAGCTTGATCTGCTAAAAGGTGATAAAAGGCGTGCTGCTTTTTACTAAGCTATAGATATAACCTGCACTCTGTGGCATGTCAAAGAATATAACTTTATTCTGAAAAATCTAAAGAAACCAAGAAGAATTGGTCCCTTATACTTTTATCCAGAGCCAACAAACCACAGACTGTAGATAAGATTATAAAAGGACATTACTGTTAGTGGAATCTCAACATCTGGCTCTTACGTCCTCCTACAAAGTGATGCCACCATCAGCTCAGTTGTGAAATTTCTCAAGTATCTATTTTTTATTTTTATTATATTTTGTTTAATTATTTTGTTTATTTTTTATTGTTAAGGTCGTTACACAAACAGCCTTGGTGAGAATGTTCATTTCTGCCCATTGCTGCAGAGACTTTGGGTTAAACACCAACAGCAGTTCTTAAGTGTATGACAGCAGCTGGAAATGTTTCCAGGAGGGAAACAGGAACTAGTGAGGGATTTGTGTCACATTACAGTGATTGGTACTGATTGATGGATTGTCTACATTTTTCTTCCTTCCTTTTACATCTTCCCTTTCCAGAGTTAGTGGGAGTGGCTCCTTAAGACTTCATGTAATCACGTTGGTCATGGTGAATTTTCAAGCAGATGCTTCGGCTCTTGCTACGTAGTTTACATTATAAATTTAAAGGAAGAATCCACGTTTTGTAAACTTGGAAAAAAAATACAGGTATTACTGAAAATAAGATTGTTGCCAGTATCAATCTAAAAGGGACTGAATGGTGTGAATACAGAATAATATTAACTTAAGTTATTCTGATGCTGCTAAAGGTTTATTGTTATCAGTCATGTTTGTTTGCAGAGAGTAAAACTGATCAAAATGCAGGAAACTGACCATATTTCAAAGAAGATAGTAAAAACACTGTTAATAAGCGGCAATCCATTGTATTTAAGCCACAGTAAAAGTTCGCATGATACTTAAACTGTCAAATTGCAGATAAAGATAAACTTTTAGCTCCAGAACATAGACAAAGCATCCCCAGTTCACACCTTTGTCCATATCATGGATTTGTATTGGTCTCTATGGTACATAGTTTCAGTTTTAAGTGTACAAATGGTTGGGATGCAAGAAGAATAAACAGCGTTTTAACGTCTTGTCACAGATCCTTTGTGCTCCAAGCTTATAAGCTGGGCTACAAAAGGAAAACACTGCCCCACATTCAGTAAGACAGACTTTGTATTGAATGGATTTCTGGGATAAAACATGTCTGCATGATTAAAGGGTTCTGTATTTACTCTGTAATTTGAGAATTGCATTGTGTAGGTGTGTTTTTCTTATTAAACATAAAAATACTATTATTTTAACTATTTTAGATACCATAAGAGAACATTTTAACATTTTAATTACAAATGTATCTAAAATTGAAAACCATGGCTGGTCTAAATTCTTGGTCTAACAGTGAGGAAAAAATGAAATGTGAGACATGTTTTGGATTTGCGGCAGTGAAAAGTAACAAATAAAAGATTCTCCTTATTTTGGTTTTGAATGAAGTCCCTTAAAAATAATTGAACAAAGTAGCCCAGTATTTTCTCTCTGCCAAACTTCACTGGCTTAATCCTTGTCTGAATGGCAGCTCAGAGTATTAAAAAGTGAATAATGAGAAAGATGCTTCGGTAATGCAATGAGTTTTGAGTAATGTCAGCCCTTGGGGGATGATTAAATATCACAAATCTGAGCAGCTTTATCGGAGACAAACATGTAATGATCCACCAGTTTGTTGGATTTGGATGGATTTAGATTTCTTTATTTATAAAAACAAACTAAAGAAAGATGATGCCCTTTGTGTGATGGATGTATAATCTGTGGGCAGTTACAATACCTTTGGGCTTATCAACCTTATATTCACTCTGTCGCTCTCCAATATTCTAGCAGGTCACCTTCTCACTGAGTGTGAATATGTAATAAAGCCTTGTCATACCCCATATTAACGGCTATAGGCACAGACTAATCGATTGCCTGCTAAATAATATATGCGAGCTGCTTGACTGCGATGCAGCTGGGATCTCAGGCAGAGTGGCACTTATCTCTACATGTAAGAAGGTGTTGGTTTTTTGTTACATCATAGAAATAAATCTTAAGAGTTTGGATCTCTAGATCTGTATTTTGTTGTGTGGAAGGATAATTGCATAGTTATAGTGATACAATTTATATTTAGATCCAGCATCTGCACCTTCTGGGTCAAGTGTTAGGTGAGTTTTTTTCTATTTTTTTTTAATTGCAGGCACATATTGTAGAGACATTATTGCGTTGTATATTTACATGCATTTTCTTTCTGAAGCTAGTATTGTTTCTTTAGTTTTATTAAGTATAAAGAATACTGTGCTACACACAATAATGTTTTATTTTTTTATTTATATTACCTGAATCTTTAGTTAACTTATGGGTTTTAAGTCTCTCCCCTCCTTTTTTGATCTACAATTAACATTTTTTAGCCTTATTAAAGACGCACTTTATGCTTTTCTGAGATACGCAGTCAGAAAATAAGGGGTGATGGAAGTGGGGGGTGACTTGAAAGAAAGGTCCCATGTTGGATTCAAACTGATGCAGTTAACAGTTGGTACCTTAAACCCCCTCACCACAGGGGTCCTCAGACTTCTGCTTCTCTAATATGAAATACCATCCTACAAGAGGTATTCTGATTTCATATGACAAGAATTTTTTGTTGTTTTGTTTGATTTAATCACCAAGTTCTTTGCTCCAAAACACAGTTTTGCTTATGCTTCTCAACCTGCTTGCTGAGTATGATGTGAATGCTAAGCGTGATGTGAAGTGCTGTAGCCTCATTACACCATCCTATATTGCACACCTGTCAACAAGCGACCACTGGGGCAGTGGAAAGAATAAACAGCCAATATTTCGTTCATTAATTCCTCGCAGGTAGTACAACCCCCCCCAAATGGCTGTGATCCATGTTTGAGAGGACGGCATCACGACGAGGCTCTCATCATTGTGATCACACTCTGTGACTGAGTGTCCCTCCGAGGTTCCTGAGTGCGGTGGATCTCGCAGGGCTGCTGACCTCAGGCACTTTGTAAATTACCAGGTCTTATTATCTGGGCAGTCAAGTTTGTATTTCCCTTTCCCCCCTCTGGCAGCACTCACATTGCTTGATAAATTATGAATCCTTAAGACAACAGCCTAGTCACATCTGGAGCCATTGGCTTCTGCCCCTGAATAACTTAAAGGGAAATTTAGCCATGCTTTATGTGGCTGTCCAACTGACGGTAAATGTAGTCAATTGGAGCAATAAATTCCTCAGTGTGTGCTCGCTTTATTGAATGAATGAATGAATGCACTTGCTTTCAGACCAGTGCAGTGCTGGCAGTGCTCACATGTACCAGGATGCTTTGCTTCTGACGCCCACGTCCACTGAGCAGCTAGCTTCTGGGTGTTATTGACGGTTACACAATAATGCCAAGCAAAAGAATTCCTGCAGAATGACCGTTTCTTTTGACATGTAGCTATATTGTTAGCAAGTATTTCAAGGACATTTGCATACAGAAGCACCATATATAAACACACACAAGTAATGGTGAAGAGAAGAATAGACTTCCATTTAACAACAAAGGCAACAGCCTTAAATGTTATTTTAATATCAAATCATTAGTGCAAAATTGCCCCGGCATGTGGGAGTACAACCCTAGCCTTTAGCTGTTGCACTGTCGGCCCAAAGATATAGTAAAGTGTGTATAACTTGAACCATAGAAACACACACATGGACTTTCAGGGTTGGTTGTGGTGACAACATCCAACAAAAACCACCCACTCTGAAATTCACTGCCAGAGAATGATTAATTTTGTGTTTCCTTTGGAGGGAAATATGAGCAATAGCACCCCCCATTAGTTGTAAGCTAACGCAGCCACAGCCTCTACTTTACTTCTCTGCATTTCCTCTGCCGTGGACTCTGGCTCACAATAATGAATATGAGTCAGCCAAAGGATTGCAAAATGTATCCTCATCCGTAACATTCTCTTTGCTCATATTTTGGGATGCCATTTGCACTGTTGCAACCGTAGCCAGTTTACAGGCGGTGAAAATTAGTTTTTAAGCTTCAGCACACCCCCTGTGTGCCCAGAGGCGGAGACTAGAAATCCAAAATCGAAAAGTCTGCAGTTCTACGCCAACCACGTCACTGTACATGCCAAATGACACTTTCTTGGTCGATATTATAAGGAATATAAGGAATTTATGGCCTTAATTGACTACATTTACCTTCTCCACCAATTGGACCTTTGCTGAAATTGGTGAATTTTCTCTGAATCATGACCAGCGAGATCATGGATACAGACCAACTATATGCTGCAGTGCTGCTGTATTAGGATGCAGAAGGTATGACTGAATGTTGAATGGCTTGAGCTTCCTCTCATGGACGGGGAGGACAGATAAGCTGTGGAGATGCTTATGCAAAGACAGCATTCACTGTTGTTTGTAGAATATAATTAAATGAGAGGTGACTTTAAAGAGGGCACAGATCCTTATGACCTCTGCCTGGACCCTTTTCAAGCCATGTGTTTTCTCATGGAAAAAGCACACTGTTGCATTTGTCCAATGAATTCCCATGGTTTTTCCATGAATACCTGCTCTTTGTATCAGGTTTGCTCATTTGCTAAGAGTAAATTTTGTGCTGAATTGCATCTTTAATGGCATTTGTTCATTAATGTTGCTTATGCATTCAGCCACGTAATTGAATTCCCTTTGGCTATGAAGTAGTGCTTTCTGCATCCAGACCTCTATTTTTCAGCTTTGTGTAACACAGTAAAGCTATTAATTCATGCAATCACAGCTGCTGGCCTTTTCTTTATATAATGGTTGAAAAGATGACACTAATTTCTGTGGGTGCTTTCAAACGATTCAGTGTGGTCACTGGCTTTTAATGTGTGATGTGTTTGTGGTCTGTAGTTTCCTTTTTGCTATGTTATTCAGGCAACAGTTCTATTGCTCAAATGTAAGAAAGCTGTCTTTTAAAGCATACAGCCTTTGACAACAAGTGCTGTGGACCTACACCGACCATGTTGGATGTGTTGTGTTTATCTATATATCTCAATCTTTTATTAATTCTATGTTTTCTAGTACATGTATTTTTTATTATTGTAAATATTCAGTATTTTCATTTTCCATACATATTTTATATTCATACTTGTCTTTTTAATTTTTGCTAGTATTATCAAATGTTTTTTCTTCATCTGTTTAAATTAAAGATTATTATGGCATTCTTTGATTTGATTGATTTAATTTTTGCACATGAAGCACTTGTTGCTTGTTTTTTGTTGTCGTTGTTGTGAAACACAATACCAAAGATATTACACTATGAAGCTTTGAATCAGAGGATTTCAATAAAATCCCACCTAGATGTGACATCTGGTTTAAAATCTGATTCTGGTTTTCCATTGAATAAGACCCACAGAAACTCAAATCAGTTCCAGAGCCCAGAATCCCCCAGGTTTCACACACAAAACTAAACTCTGGCCTTGGGCCACTTTACATCACCTGGTCTAAAGAGACCAAGCTCTGCCCTTGTTCAGTCTTTCTCAACCCCACGGGGCAGGAAACACTGTTCTTCTCTCCATCCTACAGCTCCAGGACTGAAAGAGTTAAGCTAGTACCAGCTGCAAGGACACAAAGTCTGCCAGCTGAGTTTACAAGTAACCCATGTCATTAAGCTGTGTTAGCATTAGAAAGATAAGGGAATTTATTTATTTTTTATTTACAGTGGAATTGAAAATTTGTGATTAGAGAAGCTGAGAATAGGCAGAATAATTTTACTGACATATCCAATATTTGCAATGAAAATCAAACTATCTATATGTGTTTAAACAGTGCCTCTGCAAGGCTCTAGCCAGATTCACAGTGTCTTTTTGCAGTTTACATGTAGACAAAGCGTTCTGTGCACAAAGGCCCATTTTTATTTATTAATTCTCCTGTCTGCATCAAATGACAAACAGGTATCATCTCTGTCATGCTTAGTTGAATTTGTAGTCATGTTAGCGCATCACAAATAAAAAGAACATCAAGAAAAATTTGACAACCTGTGAGACACTTTGTACACAGGAGTGTAGTTCAATTCAAAGGTACATTAAAATTCATGCTCCTCTCATGCCATCTTCATAAGATTAGCTGCCTTCCAAGTACACACAGGAGTTATGGTATGAGATTTTCATTTGATGTGAAGTCAGGACCAAGAAAAAGGGCCGAAAACAAATCTCCAGTGGTGGGGGGAGGAGAGCAAAGGGTAAAAAAGAAAAGTGGACGGGGGCAAATTTCCTGTATGTTGTAGAGGCCATTTGGCAACAAATGAATTACACAAGCCCTCCTCTTGGTTATGCTGTCAGTGCAGGGTTGTGAAACCATCCATTAGCTCTTCATTACCTGTCAGGCTGTTACCTCGTGTTGACAGGATTTACGCCCCACAAGACAGATCTGAGTGCAGCGAGCAGCACCAGCACACATAATCATTAGGAGTGACAATGCGCGTACACACACACACACACACACGCACACACGCACACACTCAGGCTCATTAAAAGTCAGATAGAAAATTGGTAAACAAAATTGTATTTAGTTTAAATCTGGTACAGGTTCTCAGTAAATCACAATTCTGAGAGGAACTTGCAAACCATGGATTTGAGAAAAAAGAACAGATAAAGGTGTGATCACACTAATAATTTCGACATGAGATGGCTTTGCAGCGGGATTGGTGGCCTGGCAGGTCTGCATGTGCAGAGAGCTCCATGCCGACTTGGCTGTCAGACTCCCTGCTGAGCTCATTGGTGGCTTGCTTGACTGACTTCCTCTTCTTCTTTAACTTCTCTCTCATTCTTCCCCTGGTAACCTAAGCCAACCAAACAGCCACAATCTCTGGATGATGTGTGTTTTCGTTCTCCAAACAGCCAGAAGGCTGTGCAGATATTGTCAGTGAGCTGTAAGGCAGCGAGCAGAGCAGGGCTGGCTCTGCAGAGATTGCACCACAGCGCTTGCTTAAGGCCATGAAGGCAGAATGACATTATGCAGAGTGTAGGCTGCATTATGCTCATGTGTTATGACACTTTTCCCTTCAGCACAGCATTATGAAGAGAATGAGAATATATAGATCATCACGGCAGGGGCCAGCACTCACAGCTTTAAATATATTTATAAGTAGAACTTGACAACACAGAGTGCTGTTGCGTCCTGAGTTTAATATACTTTTTTTTTGTTTTCTGATATTCTATTCTGGGATTAAAATAATCAAGTGTTGCCCCCACAATTATTGGGCAGAGCCCCCACACATTTCTACCACACCCACTAATCCCCCACCATCAGGAAGCATCACTTAGGGCTGCATGTTATTAAAACTAATTGAAAACTGTTTCAACCCTCGAAGCAAATGCATTCCCCAAACTCTCACCCAGTTATAGTAGTTTAAATTTTAATTCAAAGCAAACACCTCTGCACTGCACTCTTGCTTATTGGATTCAAATGCACATAATGTAAACAATAAAATTACATGTTTTTGAAAGAAAAATCTGTGGTGCCCTTGTTTATATTAAATTATTCACCAACAAAATGTACTTCTGTGTTCGACTAGCCCTGATATAATTTTTTTGTTAGTCTGTTTTCTAAAATATAGCTTTAAATTCAACAAAATAAAAGCATCACTCAAAAATCAGCAGGGATAAACATTAGCTGCAGTTTTCCCAGTTTGTCCAAACTGTTGTCTTTTGTTGCATGTTGTTTCACATCTATCACATCTACATTACAGTGCCACTGTAATCATTTTTTTTTTGGTGTCAGAGCACAGGAGAAAGATTAAAAAAAGCACAGAGACCAGAGAAAATTTTTATGGTGAATCCATTTCTCGATATTTTACTTTGGTCTATCTTTCAAAGCCGACTGAATGATGCTGAACTCCTGCTTCAAAAAGAGGCATGGCTGAGATGACAAAGAGTCACAGAAGTTACCCAAAAAGCCAACACACCTTCACTGCTTCTATGAGAGCTATTGTTACTATAATGCATGTCCATCTGACTGTGATGTTTCCATCACTGCAGATCCGAGCTGAAGAAGATAAATACCCGAAACTACTGCGGAGTCCTTTGACCTGAGTATGAATGCAGATTGTACCTTTTTCCCTCTGAATACAAAGCCGGATGTCAGTGGGTGACAGTTATTCTTTAGTCCAGTGTAAAAGAGATATATATCTAGAACACTATCCCATGGCCGAGATGGAAATACTGTAACTTTAGTGCTTGAATCAAAAACTCAAAACTGATGGACATTCTGCAACCACAAAACAACATGTAGTGATTATGCTGCGAACCACAGGGGGAAAAAAACGTGGAAAAATAAGGATAACATGGAGACAAGATGTGAGATTGCTTCAAGAAAATGAAGGAAAAGCATTTTGTTATGTTTGTGAGATTACCATCTGAAAGGTAATGATTTGAATTTTGAGAAGAGCTCACTAGATCATGACCCTATGTTTTTCCTGATTTATCCCATCTCTGATTGAAATACTCAGTCTATTATTAAACTAAATTTCTCTGACACAACGGCACATTGTTAGCCTTGATTCCTTTCATTTATTTTTCATGTTCCACCCTTTTTCTGGATCATCCTTCAAACAGGATGATGTGTGAAGGATGAAGCTTAATGGCTCCTATAGAAACAGTGGCCTCAATCTGCATTTCTTTTCATCACAGGCCTCATTGAAAAATAAATCTCTATTCTTAGTCCTTGTTGCAGGGAAGGATACACAGAAATATTGTACAGCAAAGTTTAAACTTTAAATTGTAAAAGGACCAGATATTTCGGCTGTGGATCAGGAGTGAGAATCTGTTATCTCTTAAACAGTATGCAGATGTATGATCATATTCTCCTTTTTGCTGAAAGGCATTTTAGCTTTGGTTCCATGTGAGGAATGTTGCATGGAGCGTGAAATAGTTTCATAAAGCTTGAGGGAGGAGGTGTGTTTGATTCATAACTATTTCACCTCTAAAATGAAGTGTACTTTCAACCGTAGCTTTTTTTTTTTAATGCCAGCTGTTGTTTAGATGCTAAAATGTAGGAATCTGCATATCGCAAAACTAATGAGAAATTAATGGGTCATCACAAAAAACTCCATGACATTACCTGAACCCAGATGATTCTGAATGCAGTGCACTTGTCTTTGATTTTGTTTACTTTTAAAGAAAATGGCTTTTTTTTTTAAAAAGCAGATACTTTTTCCACCCCATCAACTTTAAAAATCACCTCTACCTGTACAAAGATTGTTCTACTGAACAAGGGAAAACTTTTACTTCATGCCTTTGTCTGCACATCAGCTTCACTAATTATTATTTTTTCTAAACATTAAAGGACCAGATACACTGGCTAATGATTTATGTATCCTCTGCTGAAGTTTTAAT
>JAPZDY010000010.1:8234622-8252859 GCA_029783645.1 Ctenochaetus hawaiiensis
GGTTTGTAGACAGGCTGGGGATGCATATTATTGTTAGAAAACCATTCTAAAGTGAATTTTGCATAATATGGTCCCTTCAAATCTGCTAAACCACACAGACATAAGAGGGATACTGATCTCCTCATCCATCTCTCAACAAGACACTGCACAGGCATGTTTCCAAAATGAAAAACTTTTCCTTTAAAGAAGACTGATGTATTCATTAAAAATGAAGTCCCAGGTCATCAATTACACAGTATCTGCAGCTGTGTACATACACTGCCTTCTACATCAGTAACAGTAACAATTAGTTAAGTCATAACTACAATAAGATGTTGTAAGACATGAGTTATGACTCAAACATCTTTAGATAATTCATGTCTGAAACAAGTGGATACAAACAAAACCAGAAAAACACACACTGCCATTCAAATCTGTTGCTTGTGGCAAAAGTACGTCAGTCCCTGCTTTAACTGACATGAAAATGAATCTCTTTTTCCCTCCATATTGGTTTTTGTGTGTGCCTAATAAACATTTCTAAGCAGTCATAACTGTCTAAGAAATTCAAAAGCTAAGCTAGTCCTCAGGACAAAGAGGAGCAGGACGTGGATAAAACGCAATAAAAACAAACTACTCAAAGCGACCTGCTCAGAGGAATGCTGCAGGTGTTTGGTGACTGATGCCAGTCCTGAGGAAACCGCCTTCAAAAAGCAACCATTTTCCTTCCACACTGACGATAAAACAAACAGAATTCAGAATCTTCCCTCTGTCCACAAAATGAATGCTTTTCATGCTGGTCCTCAGGTCGACAGATGCACCAGTTTCAATGTGTCACAAGTTAAATTGAAAATGCTATTTCATTAGCTGAAACATTAAAAAGGAATCAGTACAGCAGTTAAAGGGGCCGAGACCTTTCACACCGGCAGAGGTGTGGCAGAGCCGCTGCTAATCAAAGCCAGCGGTTTGCCTCAAGCAGGGGTGCACTGCAGGGGAAATGCAGGCATCCATTGCTTTTATGACTGTGTAGTGCCAATTTGCACATGTTAATTGAGAGCAATTGAATGTCTAAAAGGCAAAAGTGACTTCACAATGTCAAGATTGCAAGGATATATGTAGAACTCCCATCTAAGTGACCAGTCAATTACTTCCTTCCTTTTCTCACATGACTTTAACAGATTTGCACATATATGTGATGGCACAGTGGTGTGTGAGCCAGTTAGATAAGAGATCACGCTAGACTGCCTCATCTATATAATAAAGTGAGTCACTAAATGGTAAGAATAAAGACATGCAAAGCTGCAAAGTGATAAATTTGGCCACTTTCTTTAACTGCAGCCAGACAAATGTCACATTAATGATTCTTGAGAGATTACAGCATTTCTCATGGATGATTTCTGGACCTCCTTGTCTTCAATGTCTTCATGCTTGATTGAGTTAACAGCATCTTGGCAGGAGTTTTACTACAGTTTCTCTCTGCAGTCTAGATGAGGTCTACAGTAGCATGCAGCTATAGGCAACATGAGATGGAAATAATGCTCCAGCTGCCCACACACAATTGCTACTGTCATTATCTTTAACAATTAAAACGGCTCTGTGGGAAAGTCCCTGCAGTCGCCACTCGCAACTTCTCCTGATCCTCATGTTTTCTTCTTTCAGACACGAGTGTCCCTGCAGTGATGGCCAACTCCGTTGTCTCAGCCTCAGCAGGTGAACCAGAACAAAGAGTTTCCTAAAGATTAGTTTCAGAAGAGATTTCACTCATTTTTATTAACATAGAGGTGCAGTTGTTGTCCGGGCTTGTAGCTCAAGAAACAAGAGATTGCTTTCAGGAAGCTGCGTTTAACACTCTCAATTTTTCCAGCTGGCATCAATAGTCTGATTATGAGCCTGGCTAATTGCTTCAGCACTAGAGCCTCTTTGATTATCTCTTTGATTATCAGCAGTGCTCCATTCTGAATAAATGAGGACTCCAACTAGACACAATATTGAGGAATTTGCTGCCATGTGCACAAAAGCAAACTTAATTTTCTGGATAAACTTTATTTCTAGGAGACGTGACTGTACTGTGGTTATGTTACAGCTGAAGAACATGAATCGGTCTATTTAAACATAATGACTGCCTCACAGCATTGTGTTTGTGCTTGTAAACACAGACAAAAGCCAGCAACTCAATAGGGCTTACCGGGATAAATGCTGCTTCAGTGCCAAGAGCGCGCTCAGATCTTACAATGACGAGATGAAAATGGAGGTTAGCCACATACATGAGTCAATGTGTGCAACCAGGGGAATGTTACTGAGACTATTTGTCCAAGCAAAAAGAGATGTGAGTGGCAACATTCAGCTGGGGGCAGGGGGAGACCTTTAAAACGGGGACCACTCACTCAGTCGTCTTGATGTGGTAAATGGAGCGATCACTCGTCGGAAAAGGTCATGAGGAGAAACAAAACGGCGCTGTACGTACTGTAAATACCATCAAGAGGAGCAGCATGAGAGAGTACAGGAGGACGTGAAAGAGCAGGATGCATCTGAATGAGCGATGTGCTCAAGAGAGGAGAAATACAGACAGGGAGCAAAGGGAATAAAGACGACACCGTCTGACAGACAGGTAGTGATTTACTGCCCTCCTGCTGACTCTGACGTTGTTGTCTCACTCCCTAATTGACAGTCAATTATCTCCTGATGACAGCCCCCATCCAATGGCGAGCCAGTATGTGTGAAGGCTTTGTCGACATCCCCAGGTGAATGGGCGTCTCCGGTGACAAATCAATCCTGCTCGACAACAGTCTTCCAACTCACCCCCGCCCCAGGAGAATTTCATTGTAGATGTGTGTGAGTGATGTCGGGGAAAAAAACATTTACACGTGCGCTGCAGGAGGCAAAAAGGTGCTTTTGAATGAACAAAAGAGGAAGATTATAGGGTGAGTTAATTATTATGTTTTACAAGAATGGGTAGTGTTGATGAGGAGGAAGAGAATGGATGTGCTCTCTCAGAAATGTCAGGTCATGACGGGTTTGGAGGGACCAGTTAGCTGAGTTTAGTGACACTCCGGGTTGGACACAGTGGATGTTAATGCAGCTGCAGTGTTTCTGATTAAATACATATATGCTCTTAGACTCAGAGAGAGCCACATGGAGATCTGCTAAAAGCTGTAGACTCTGAGGTTTTAAGCATGATGCATTAGCAGATCATTTGGCCGCTAATCAATTCTTAATTATGCTGTGGGCAGAGGTATCCAGCTGTTAGGGTTATTGTAGGAAAACTCTTATCCAGGGTTAAAGTCCTGTGAAGCATGGTGGCAGCAGAATCAATGTATCGATGCTGTTGCAGCAGTAGGATAACAGCAATATAAAACGCAAAAAAAACACACCTAACTAGACATTAGGGAGACCTGGAAATGTAAGCCAGGTTATGCTTTGCTGGGTGCTGTTATTTTAATGTGCTGTGCATCTCTTTGTGGTCCTCGAGACTCAGCTCAGGTCCAGAGGTTCCCTTCAACCACAGCTGTTGTTGTAAATGGCTTTTTTATGTGAGGTCTCATCTCCCATCATTGATGAAAACAGCTTGATAAGGGTGTGCACTTGGTTTGGTAATCAAAAGGATGCGCTGTGTGCTGCCAGGCAAGAAATAAAAAATAAAATAAAAAATCAGGTTGCAAACACCCCCTAACACCTGTCCAATCAGCTCACAAGCCTTAAATGTTTTCCATCAGTGCTGCTGCTGCTGTTCAGGAGCTCTGAGATCACAGGGAAATGCTGGTAATTGGCTTCTGTTTGTTCCTGGCCTTATCAGTGTATTACTTTCATGGATAACTTGGAACTAATTAATCATGGTATGGAGGGAGGGGATGGGATTTGACTCTCTCTTGCTAGCTTTCATTTTCTTTTCATTTTCTTTAAACCATCAACTCTTCTTGCAGTGCTCTGCAAGCCCTTTTGGTACAGACATACATGAACTCAGGTTAAGAAAAAGAGAGGAGAAAAGCTTTGAGTGAATCCTAATTTAAAAAAAAATGTTTTTACATACTTAATCCTGTTGTTGTTGTCTCACAGTGCCGCAACTGTTTTGTTTTAATGTTTACAATATGTG
Organism: Ctenochaetus hawaiiensis; assembly: GCA_029783645.1. Taxonomy (NCBI): domain Eukaryota; kingdom Metazoa; phylum Chordata; class Actinopteri; order Acanthuriformes; family Acanthuridae; genus Ctenochaetus; species Ctenochaetus hawaiiensis. The sequence continues at coordinate 8,238,689 of JAPZDY010000010.1, forward strand.
TCTGCCGGCTGCCCCGCAGCATCTCACACTCATTGGAATGCAAAATAACTTGATTTCATTCTTTAAAAAACATCACACTGTGTTCAAATAATTGCTTTGATACAATCTAGGAATTTCATCTATTAATGCCCCGGGAAGTTCTTTAATGGAAAGTGACTGTTGTTGAGCAGTTGGCTCACAATCACATTGGTACACATGTTTAATAAAGAGAGACACTGCCAGAAAAGAAAAATATGCAGAGCACAACCCTGAAACAGGGGAGATATGATCAATCACCATATTTTATTATTATTTCATGAAAACAAACAAGCAGATATCAGTCTCACTTTTTTATTTCTTGTGATGATTAATTACATCTAGGGTGTATGTCTGTGTGAAACATTTGATGAATATATGTGCAGTCAGACTGACTGTTAGATTTTCCAGAGCCTTAAACATTTAGCTCCAGCATTATGTCCAACATATCTGTCATATTGTAAGAAATAGACCTTTACATAGACCTTTAAGCTACATGCAATGTTCTTAATGATATGCTAACTAACTGTAGTCCCATGATCACTGACTCTACTTGTTTGAGCGCTGCAGAACTTTATACATCCTGAGTAAATAAATCAGACTCCTGTTTTTTTTTCCTATTGGCAGCTGAAAAATTAAGCCAAGGCGTCAGAAAGTGCATTTCCTCAAATGGACACTTGAGGCCGATTCCAGAGGAGAGTCAGTCCTCGTAGAGCAACATTTAAAATGCCTATGAAAAAAAAGCAGATATGAGCATCTCTGGAGCTAACCTCCATGTTTATGACAACTTCACAGGTGAACCTTTTACATAACATATTCATTTAAACTATATTGAGACTTAAAGTCTTGCATAGTAAAGTTTGTGGCCCCTTTAAGTGACAGGAGCTACTAGCCGGCAGCCAGGTGATACATCGTCATTTATAGCAATGTCTATCCTCCCAACCTCCACCGTCTTATATATATGATCACTCTTGGCTCAAAATAAAAAAAAACCCTCAACAAGGTACTCTACAAACCAGTGGGTAACGTCACAGTGGCTCTGTTCACTATTTAATTCAATGCTGGTGGACTTGTCCCACAGCAGTGAGTCTCTCAGGAGCACCATAACCTCCACTATCTGCGTGCCTGTGATCGTACAATGTGAAAAACTTGTTCCTACCCAGGCTCTCTAAATATTCACAGCTCTTAAAGTTAGCGTAAACCCAAAGTGACCCCATGTCCCATCAGGGATAAACCACCACACTTGACTTTCTACTCACAGCTAATTGGAGCAAAGCAGAAGCAATCTAGCAGCTTAGAAATATCCTCTTACTGTAAAGTCTCCAGTTCCATCAGAAATGTTCATTAAATTTCAACAGATAGTGGGAGATTACAGAACAAGACAAAGACCAAGACAAGGCCACACGCAGACGTCTGCTAACACTGCTGTACTGAATAGAGCCCCCGAAGTTGGCGTACTCTTGGCAGAGAGCCCTCCCTCCTGGATTCACGAAGCCGCCACGTAGCCAACGTGCGAGCTGTTGTTTGTATAGCCGAACAGCTGCTATGATCCCAAGGATGCTGTATGCTCTAGTTAACATGCCAAACTACACACAAGACAAAAGGATGCATTTCTTCCTGCTCGGATTCGAGAGAAAAAGGCACTACAGAGCACAATCCCTGTCGCCAGTCAAGAGCATCAATATTAATCATGTATAATGAGTTAGAAGATGATTGATAAACCAAAGGATGTTTAGAGTTTGGCAACAAATAACTTATTATAAAAGGAATGTAGTTACAGTCTATAAAAACAGATATATTTATCAAAGGTCTCTGACTGGATCACTTGTTTGCTTATCTAACATTTAATCCATTATCTGTAACAGTTTATCTTTTGCAGGTTAAGCTTTGGAGCCGATCCCAACTGACACTGAGCGAGCGATGGCGAACGTCCTGGAGAGGTGGCCTGTTCATCACAGGGCTGACACAGAGACAAACAACCACTCACTATCACATTCACACCAACAGGCAATTTAGAACGACAATTAATGGACACTGTCTTTAGAGCAGGAGGAAAACTGCAAACACAGAAAGACCAGGTTCAAACCAAGAACCCTCTTGCTGTGAAGCAACAGTTCTAACCACTACATCACCATGCAACTCGGCTGAGACACTCAGGCTCACATATCGTGTAGCTGTTTTGAGGTCAGAGTGAGCGTCTGCCTGTGAGAGGTGAACAGGAAAATGGCAACCCAACTAAGCTAAAGCTTAGTGCAGAGTGGAAGATACATGTCTGCTGAGTAGGTTCCCATTAACCATTTGATGGCCTTTGAAGCCAGCATCTTTGTGGAATTCACTGGTTCTGGCAAAAGGGGCCACTGTATGTTAGCCTGATTCTCACTGCATCTGATGTTAGAGAGGACTGCTGAAAAGAAAAAGCATATACAAGGTTTATTGCTTGAGTGGTGCACCTGTTACTGCCTGGCGGGGAGGCTTGCTGATGATCTATTAACCCTGCAGGGAACAATCAGCTTAATGTACGTCATTTGCTTTATACTTTATACTGAGGTTTGTGAGGCTGTATGTAGCATCAGGCTATTCTAAGCTTTCAGGACAACAATTTTCCAAGGAATTCCATCTTTTCTCTCTATTTGGTCATGCATCTCCATGTTTTACACCTTTAACGAATTCTTTAGGCATAACCCTGCAATAAACACGGGGGTTTTCTAATTGGAATCAGTGACCAGGCAGTTTGCTGTCATGTGCTAGAAGACTACTTGATTTTTATCTGCATTTTTATCTGCTACGTGGTCATTTCAAGCCCTAAACTTGCAGTATATATAAAAACATACATTTTACATAAGGCAGTATGTAAGTTAAATAATGAAAAGGCTACATACAGCTGTGGTGGATGCTATAGGCAAAAAAAGAGAGATTTTTTTCTGTTTTCCAGTCACAGAGAATCTGATGCCATTTCCAAATAATTGCTTTTGAGTATTCTTTCATGCTTTATTATCCAGAGGGAAGTCAAGCCTTAGACAGGGGTCTTCTATTATTTAAGAAACAGCAGGGATCGTATTTGGGGTGTAAAGCTCTTTGACACATTTCTTTGGTGGTGAAATGTATCCTTATGCTTCTGCCTGGCATGAAGCACTTTCTCTTTCTCTACAAATCTATCATTTGAGCAGCAGCCCATGGGAGCTCCGTCTTGTCATTTTTTCCCCCCCTCTTCTCAGCCTTCAAGTGTGGGAGGAGTGCAGAGGGGCTTCGCATTAATGCCTCGTGCTTTCAAATGGAAGCCCGTCGACTGGGGATGTGGGTTCATTTCATTTGCTTGATATCTGACTCGGAAAGAGGGGTGGAAAGTGTAAGGATTAGCAGGAAGACAGACACACAGCGTGGAGGTCTGTCTGGATCTGTTGACTCTGTGGGATCCCAGCAGACTCTGTGCACACACATATACGAGGGCCAAAGGGTAGCAACGAGGAGGCTAATGATGTTTGAAAAAAAAAAAAACATACACATGGCGATATGTGGACACACAAGGCCTACGCACTCAGACAAATGTTAACATGTACTTGTATTTATCCACACGTGGATGAGCACATGCATGGCACATCATTTGAATATACTGCTGTTATAATAGCTCCCTTCATTTTAGAGGTAGGAAAGTGTCACATTTTTCGTGCCCTCCCTGAAGAGCAGGTTGACTCCCACCTATATGAAACTCTGTGAAAACCCAACACACTGCCTGTGTAAGAATTAAACTCACATTATTAGTAAGCATGAAAACATTCCATGTATCAAATGCACTTTTCCATTTTGATCCCAACTGACATAAACTACTAATTTATGGATCAATTAGTTGCCCTGTTGTGAATGATTTGGCATCTATTTTTGAGATTTTTCACACAAAAATGTCAAATATTTTAGTTAAACCTCTTCACTGTGAGGAATTGCTGCTTGATTTATCTTCTTTGGTAGTAAACAGATTATTCCTGGATTTTTGACTTTAGTCAGACAAAACAAGAGTTTGTGAGGAGGTTACCTCGGGCTCTAGGAACATAAGATGGTGAAAAATTATGATTTTTTTTCTTTTTTCTGACATTTTGTGAGGTGATTAACCTCTGGATTAGAAGAGAAAATATTGGTAGTTGAAGCTCTATTTGTTATGCAAATTTACTAATGTATTACAGCATCCACTTGGACATTTAAAGAGTCACAAATTAAATATTTATGATAACAATGGAACATCTGACTAATTCGTTTTGCGAAAGATGTTTTTTAAAAAGTTGAAAAACCAGCAGTGAATAATGATCTGACTCTGCTTTACAGAACATTATTTGGATTTTTTATCCAGAGATTTACTGTTTTGGTTCACATTGTCACTCATCTCTCTCACAGTCTTGTTCTTTTTGAAAATTGAGCTACAAAAACTCTTTGTGTGATACCTGATCAGAACAGTAGGCAGACGCTGTAAGGGTGAACATGGCAGAATATTTACCCACTAAAGAGCAAGATGTTTCCCTCAGGAGTAAAAAGCAAAACAGAGCTAAAAGAGATTAAATATTGGATATTCAATAAATGTCAAGTGGCCAAAAAACAGAATTCCACATGAATGCTTATGTCGCTACATGTCTGTCAGATAAAACACTGGACAACTGTTTCTTAACACATTTGTCATTTTAATTTTAAAAGGTGATAATATTGTGTTTACAGTTTGTTTCTGCTGCCCCCATGTGGCCAAAAAAGTGCAGACTTAACATCTATTTGGTCTTACTTAATGCATCAGTTGACATTTACTACACTGTTTACATGTTTATGTCTGTGCAGCCACTGAAATAAACATGTTTGTATAGATTTTGAATGTGAGTGCAGATAATGTGAATTACATTAAATTACATTGCATTTCTGTCAGCTATAAGTGCAGAAATGAAAAGGCATGTCGGCTGCAATGGATACATTTCAACATATGTTTTTTCAGCTTAAGCATAAATATATACCGTGTTTTTTAGCTTTTAAATGTCTCATTTAACAGCCATGCTGTGAATCAAATGAAGGGAGAGAAAAAGATGAAATACAATTTCACCACTGTCTCCTTTTTCACAGCTTACCACAATTTACATAAATGTGTGTCTGTATATCAGTGCAGCCATGTGTGAGCCATGTTGCACTTATGGGTCTGTGTGTGTGTATGTGTGTGAGGGGTGCAGCTGTGATGTCGTGTGGTCCATGTGGGTGCAGGTGGCACATATTGGCCAGCTTTGCGTGTGTGTGTGCCTGTGATCCTGAGCACAGCTGTGCTATGGCTATATACCCAGCATCAAGTTCAGCTCAGGCTACTCATACATCAGCCCCACAGTTGGAAGATCCTTCAGTCGTTTGTGAGGATGCGCTTTGGTAACCAGCTTATCTTCAGAGCCACTTGTCATCTGTGCACTCAACAACACTGAAACGACTCCTCTGGGGCCCTCTTAAACTTAAAAGTGTGACAATTGTCTGCAACACCTCGAGAAAAAAAAATCAAACATTTTAATCTCTTCTTGAATGTGTAGAGAGGTTTTACTTGTCCACCCAGTCCTTTCTTTCAGTGTTCCTCAATTTATTAAAAGTTCAATCAATACCTTTCTTTTGAGAGGTATATGTGTGTGAGACTGCATGTGGTGCTTGATTCTGTGCATCTGAATGTGTGTGCGTGTTGGTGCAGCTGTGTGATTGTGTGGGTGTTTTCAGTGCTAAGATGAAAAGCTCTGAGATGAGGAACAAGTCCATTATTATTCTCTCGCAGAGATTTATGTGCAATCTTCCACTGTGGCTCAGCGGGGTCTGCTAGCCCAAGCCAGTAATCTCGACCACGGATTTAGTGTCAGAGTCGAAGGGTCAACTACCTCTCTATCCATACAGAACACTCGTGTGATGGATGACTTACACAATCCATGTCGTTTCTGTCTGTCAGTGCTGAACAACTGCCATGTAAGCACCATAAATGTCAACTTATGTCTTTTTCCTCAGAGATGTAGATGTACTCCTGTGGCATAGCTGCTAACAGGTTGGCATTTTTCTCTGAGGAGTTTGCATTAAAGCCTCTCACTTTGCAAAACACTGAAAGCTACTGGGAGACTTTGTGAAGGTTCAAAATAATTGCTGACAATAAATAAACTTAGTTATAACAAGTGATGACAAAGTTTATCTCAGAACAAGAGAGCATCGCACATATTTGGCGGTCTCAGTTTTTTGGTCAATAATACCAATTTCAAGTACACACAGTTTGCCGCCTATTAAAACTTTCCTACCTCAATTAACACTGATAAAAACAGGGGACAGAAATATAATAGGCGATAACAAATGAGGGCGCCCTTCAGTGAATAGCTTTTTGTATTCAATTTCTATTCAAACATTCACATATTCTGATCATTCAGCACAGCTCTGTCTCGCTCCACGGTCCTCAGCCATATACTTTAAAAGCCACTGGGACTATTACTGAGACACATTGACATGAAAGAGTAATTATAATGTCATTAAATAATAATCAAAAATGCAGCCATCATAATCCCGGCGGGGCCACTACCTCCACATTTGCCATCAGCACAGCCGGCTCAGTGGTGTTCAGGGCCTGCGAGGCTCATGCAGGCATTTCTAAGGAAGGAAGAAAGAAATGCCACTTCTACACTCAAACCCGCACATTCAATATGCCATTTAACCATTCACGTTGGCCTGCAGTCACAATTATTCACATACACAGCTCAATACACATCTTTGGGTGCATGTGTTTGTTAAAATGGCCACACTTAATTACAAGTGCCCACAGCAGTTTTGAAATTTACAGTAATTCATTTGCTTGAAAGTCACTTAATACATGGAAATTAATACCTGTGTTAGTCATTTCACACAGTGATCCAGGCAAAGTGTTTAGTGTTTCAGAAACATTTAAGATTATGAAACATTTTCTCCATTAGTTTGAAAAGTGGCTTCCTACATGACTGGAAAATAATCTTGTAAAGTCAGAAAGGTTTTGCGTATGTCACATTTCATGTATAATGACACGCACTAATGGTAAAGTGTCAAAACAAACCCGGAGCCCTGCAGCCTTGAAATGCCGGGCAGTTCACAAATGCAAGTTGGTCTGGAGGCTTTTACGGTTTCCAAGGGGGGGTTGTCAAGGGGTGCTGATTGGACGCAGGAGCTTAAAACAATCACACTGTTGACGCAACAGACCGATTTTAAACAGGAAACACAAAATAGTCACAAATGCTCTGAGACTGCAGCTCAAACATACACTTATTTTATTTTTTAACACTGCTAAGTGTGACAGGTTAATTTCAGTCCTGTGAGCCCAAGTGGACAACTGGAGACAACCAATCAGAGCAGTGAAATGTGTGACAGGGGACTTTTCTGATCTGGATCTTTAAAAGTTCCTCTGTAATCGAACATCACATCAAACCTGTTTATATTAGATAAACAGTTCTGGCTCCCAGGCAAGTAGCCCATGTTGTTCATCGTGGAATCATAATCAAGGGAAAGAAAGCAGCTCACTGGTGCCTCTGCAACCTTCAAAAGCCCAAGCCTGAATCATTACATCAATACTGCAACATACTAAGTAAAGAACTTGCCAAAAATAGCATAAACTCCTGTGAATGAGTCTTAATGAGCATATATTTGTGAGTATTCCAAGACTTGAGAATCAGTTTTAGGCCTCATCTTTATCTCCTGCTGGTGGGTTTTGAACCTTTAACCTAGCTGACAGAAGCACAACAGACTGCCCAACAGCTAGCAGTTTTTTCTATGTGCACTGAGTTCATTTGGTTTGCAACCAAAGATCTGATACCCTTTTGATGATGACGAGCGAAAAAACCAATTCAGACAGAGTGGAGGCTATTCTCTCTCAATGCCTCTGTCACACTGACTCTCCAGCAGCTGTTTAAAAGGGTTTGTGGAGGTGTGTAGGCACAAAGCAGCACAGACTGTCCTTAAGTGCAAGCTTATAAAACACCAAATAATTCTAAGGATCATGTTGTTCTTGGTTTGTGTGACTCATACATCAGAACAAGTCAGTGCAGACACTGGCTGATAACACTGAGTACAAGTGAACAAATGGAAGGAATATGGTTTTTGTTTCTCAATCATAAATGATCTTATGGATATAGTTTTAAAACAGTGTCAAAAATCCATCCCTGTTGTCTTTCATTTGTCTCTAACCAACCACCATCCTCAATCTCTCCACAGATTCATCTATTTACTAAATAAGTCCAACATTTGTGTCGGCAAGCCAAAAGCCACCAGCTCTCGTCTCATTACTGCATTAAGTTTTACAACAGAAACATTAGGGACAGGCCATTTTGTCTGCTTGGATCTATTACAGGCTTTTCTTGGACTCTGCAGGAGGATGTTTCAACAGCCAAGCTTTGAGCCATTGTTGAAAGAAATCATTTCAACTCAGTTGTGAGCACATCTTTTTATCTGAGTACCAGCCATGAGAGTGTGCCACCCATATAGGCACGAGCTCAGTGAAGACAGTGAGGCGTGTGCAGGATGTCATTGTGTATCTCACCTGGGATTTTGCATAGCTTGTGCCGCAACATCAAGTCACTGCCACTTACCTGCTCTATTGACTGTTAAACAACAGGCCTCAGTAACGGTGGACCTTGGAGTGGGGAACAGCTCCTGGCCTGGCCGTTTTGGTAAACATTATCTGGCTCATTTCACACTCCTCAGATCATTCTCCTGGCTCTCATCACTGCAAGAGACAGGAGGCAACACTTAGGCACAAAAACAACATCTTTCTTTAAATAAATGACTCTGTTGATGAAGTTTTAAAAGCAATTTAAGAAGATTTTCATTATAAACCATTAAAAATGCTCGTTATGATTTCTCAAAGCTTAATGGGTCATCTAAAATAGGCCTGTTTTTTTCAGAACAATATTTCAAAATCAGAGATGTTTCGCAATGATAAAATCAGCATATCCCCAAGTTGGGGAAGCAACAGACATATGGCTTGTTGTTTGTTGCTTGATGAAATACATAAATGATTAAATGATCATTAAAATTATCGTCAATTAATTGCACAAAGAACAACTGGCAGCGGATCAGGCTGTAAACAAAAAACAGACAAACTGGCTGTGTCCAAAACAACCACCTTTTTACTCATTCATGGCTGTTTGTGTGTTTTATTGACACAGTAGTTTACTGCCATGGCTGCGCCTGCTGCCACACAGCTGTCATTAATGCTGCTCTCACCTTAGTTTCTTTAGTTTGCATCTAATGGTTCATTTATTCTGTGACATTTTGACCTCATGCACACCACAATTATTTACACATACACCGACAAACCAGATAGATGACATGTGGCTTTTGTGTCTTACAACAAACTGCACAAACTTTTGGCCTCCATTTTCAGCTGACATATTTTGCTGTCTAATGCACAGTCATACTTTGGCTTGTCTTCAGTTAAGTTGTCTTTGAGTTTGCTAAAGTAATTCTGATTTGTTGTTTCTTGAGTTACCAGTGTGAATTGCCCTCCTGCTGGTTTAAAGCTGCTCAGACATCTGGCCATGCTGGAGAAAAAGATGGATTCACTAACACAGAGCTCTGAAATAGAGGGAGGGGCCAATTGGACTGAACCAAGTTTCACTGGGGACGGGGTTAAGTTTCAGGTTTGTTAGATTAATTGTTGTTGTTGTTTTCTGATAGAGTAACTGTCCTTTTGTGTTATTTATACTGTGGTTTGTTTTGTTTCTTTTGTGTTACTCCCTTTTGTTTCTGAAAAGGTCTAATTAACCTTTTTTTGTTCCGCTTGTTAAGTTGAACAGGTCTGTTTTGTTTCTGTCAGGTTTATTCAATAGTCTGTTCAGTTTATTCAGAATATATTGTGTCTGAGTGGAGTTCTGTTTGGTTGACCTCTTATATAGGACCAGAACTTACTGTATTCTTTAATTGTTTCATTTTTTAATAAAATAAAATGAAAATCTACCTGTGACTCCTCATGCATAACAGCTCAGTCCTTCACATTTACTCTACAGTGAGTAGTAAATTGAGATTACTAATTCTGATCATTTTGCATCAATACAAACATACATAATATAATACATAACACAAACAGCTCAATGTCAAAGTTTCTTATCAGAGGTAACAATTTTCCCAGTTGCATAATGTGGAGAATTGCATTGTGGGATCATTGGCAGAAAGCTGTTATGTACAAACCCTTTTACTTTTCTTTGTGGAATTTTAAAGGGCACTGTAAGACCTTCAAAAAAATACACAATCAGAAATGTGAACACTCCAAATGGTGGACAGATAACAGTGTGCTATTTAATTATTTTGATTGATTTGGGACACCGCCATGATCAAGTTGATGTGGTGACATTTCAAGCAAACAATGGCTTATTTGCACATCAGCTCAAGCCCTCAGCTCCCCTCTTTGCACTTCTGAAAATGAACAAAACAAGTCCACAGGAAATATGTTCTAAAATTTCACTCCAATTAGTGGGAGACCTTCTTTTTTTTAGCTGCCAGTCACTTCAACAAACACTGACTTTTGTGAGATATCTTGAGTGAAGAGCATGATGGGAAAATGACATTACCAAATATGCTGACTATGCTAAGCACAACCAAACTATTGTGGAGTAGAGGGGAACACCTGGCAATGGCATGTTCATCATGTAAGTGTTGGAGGCCAAACAAGTCCATAAGGCTAATGAGACTTACGCACGCGCACACACGCACCCACACACACACCCACACACACATGAACTCATTTAAGCACCTACCCACTCATATTCTCACTGACCATGTTTGAAAAATTTAAATGTTGATTTTTGACCGCTCTTGTTACATATTGTGTTACTTTGAGCTATGAATTTAAGTCTAACTAAAAGTAATTTTTCTTTCACATCACTTGAATTTATTCTATTAGTCTTTGGTGTGGGATTGTATGGGGGCGGGGGTAGGCTATTTACAGATACACCAGAATATTTTTCTCTTTTTCACAAGCTAATGTTGCCAGGTATGATCTGACTGTGTTTAACAGTATCTCTTTGGTTCAAAACATTCGATTTTATGTTGCAAAAGTTCCATAATTATTACTTTTTTACTTTAACAATCACATGAATTGTGTCTCTTGTAGCCTGCCTATAAAAAAAACACTGGTTTTATTCAGAGTCCATTTTAAACGCCTTGGTAAACTCATGTATGGTGAACCCTGGTACCACCTGTAGCTCACAATATTACAGAGCTCAGTTTTGGCTGTGATTGTACAATATCTTAGCTTTAAGTACAAGTCTTCGTACTGTTACTTAAAATTCTGCATGGGGCAACACTGAGAGGCACACACTCTTAGAAATGTGTAAGCATGTATGGATCAGACTAAGTTTATCCTCCCAGTCTCTTTTTCTCTCATAAAATCCAATAACTTCTGCAACGGTGTCAGTAGCTGGAAATTCTACAAGTGGCTGCAGAGAGCATCATCTCACGAACATGATGCTTGTGTGGCAGAATAACTCAGGCAAATGGAAAAGTAAACAGCCGCGGGTGGTGAGGGTATTAGAGGAGATTATACAGGTGGTGGGCTGCAGGGCTGCCCCAGCCCCATTAGCATCAATACCGCGCTGGCTTTAGAGCAGAGGCGATGTGCTGCTCCAAAGCTCTGCTTCTGGGGGCCCTCACTCCACTCCAGGTGTTTGGCTACGCTAAGCTCTCCTACATCCAGTGAGGGGTGATAGAGGCTTAGCATCCCACTTTTAATACTAGGAAAGGGGAATTGTGTGTGTGTGTGTGTGTGTGGCACTAAGATCATTCAATCAAAGTTGTGTGTTTATCTTACATTTTATTATATGTCCCCAGAGGGAAATGCACAGTCACTGTTTACCCTTAATATGTATTTGGTTGAAATTTGGGAGCAGCAGCCTCACCTAAACCCTGTGCTTGATTTCCTGTATTTCCTGTAACATTGTGTTATCAGTTGAATGCTAAATTCACATGAGCAGTTGCGACAGTATTTTACAACCTGTGCTGTTCTTTTTGCATGGCTGATAAAGTGTATGTCTTTAGCACTTAATATGGACTTATGCAAAAAAAAAAATTACTACAATTATTTAAAACAAGTTTGTTTTAATAAGCCCTCATTGCTCAGCTTACTTTATACAGCCATTCAAATACAGTCAGAAGCCAAAGAAAGAAAGAAATGAGGGTGTCGATGTTCAAGATATCTGTGTGTGTAGACTGATTGCCAATTAGACCAGCAGAAAGCAGTCTTTTGGTTCAGGTTTTGGGACAGGTATTGACGCCCCAGGCCCTCTTGCTGTGCCTTTGTCTGGGATTTTTTGATAGGGTGCATTTGTGTTACCATGAGGGCATAGAAATGAACCGTTCTCTTATTTGCACTCCTCTGTTCTCTTGGAGGGAGCTGCTTTTTGAATGCTAAACAGTGTTGCTATATCTTCAAAAGGCGACATTGGATTGATCCCCTTGAGCAACAGAGGACTTTTCCATCAAATCTGGGATCAATTTACCTCCGTGGCCCCACCCAGATTCCACCATCTGAAAGCGAAAACGCAGGCCTAATTTCAGAGCAGGATCCATACTTTTATAATGTTTACTTTTGAGAGTTCTTCAGAGGCCAGAGATTGTCTATTCAGAACATATGAAGAGGTGGATATCTCTTTCTAACGGATTCCTCATTAAAGCAAAAACTAACATTCAGGAATATACAGATAGGTTCAAATAAAAATGACTACTGGTTACTTTCAAATCAAAGGCAACTCAGTGTTTGTAAAATAAAATACAAACTTCAATGTAATATAAAAAATTTCCACAGGAAACATTAAAGAAACAAATCAACTGCCTACAATAATCTACAGAAATGCTCATTAGCTGCATCTAACCAACGTATCTATCTTGCACTATTCATCAGTAATGTGATATAACTAACAACTGTATGCAAATGACAATTCTCTTATGTAAGCACTTGATTAGAAACATGCGGCATTTACATTTTCCAATTAGTTTTTTATTCAGATTCTAAATTGTATTCGTGAAAGACTAGATTACCATTATTGCCATTTCTTCCACTAATGGTGTTTCCAGCTGTTGCCAATCTGCATTAAACAAAAGGTTTCCTCATACTTTCAAAAGCCGCACAGCTGGATTTCAAACAGTTTAAAGAAAACGGTGCTGTTGCTTTGTCAGTAAATTTCCTCTGACTGGACAAATTGAGGAAGGTGAAGCATTCAAGTGTCTCTTGAATTTGGAGCCTTGCCTCTTTTCTAAGAGGTTGATGAACTGTGCTTTTGTAAATCTCCATCAGAAAAGTGAGCCCAAGTGGGTTTTTTAACTTGTTTCCATGCAGCACACCCATCTTTGTCAGACGGAGGCCAAGGTCGCATTAAGCTCTCTTGTTAAAGATCCAGTGTGCAGGATTCAGGGGCCATCTATTTGTAGAATATGAGAGAAACAAACTATAATATTTAAAAGTATGTTTTCGTCCTTGTGTTTAATCACCTGAACATAAAATTTTTTTGATATTCATGACCTTAAAATGAGCCTTCTGTATAGACAGAGAGAGTGAGTCCTCTTTGACTGAGTTCATACATCTTACATGCGAGGTTCGGGTGCAAGTTCATCCATTGTTTACTGCATGCCCCCACTTTGAGTACATGCAGTAACTAGAGGAATCATTTGTACCCATTTTGCAAAGAAATGTGTCCTTGCATCAGCTCCCTAAAAGCTCAAAAATATACAAGGATATTTTCATTTGAGTGTTTTCATTATAAAGCGTCCGCTGCATCCATAATACACAATAATATCATGCATAATGTTAATGTTTTCTTTCTTTCTTTCTTAATTACTTTGAGAGCTTAATTGAGTCATCCTCATTAGCACCTGTACTTATGTACCTTCTAGGTAATTGCAGAAAGATGATTGTAGTGTGTATGTAGCATAGCATGTACAAAAACCTGCAATTATCACATGTTTGGGCCTGAATTATGGTTGAAAAAAACATTTATAAAACCAAAGCATTAAAATTAAATACATTTGTTCTAAAATTACATCCATGAGACCATAAGATTTTAATGTATTATCATTTTGTACGGCATCTTAATGTACCCTATTGTAATATTTCAAAATATATGGTATTGTATCTTCTATAATGTCATAATGTATTAATTTTAATCTCACATAGTAAT
>JAPZDY010000010.1:8258071-8292869 GCA_029783645.1 Ctenochaetus hawaiiensis
ATATGGTCGTGATTTTTTACATTTTTACTCGATTGAGCAAATTAATCTATCCAAAAGCAGCAGTTTTAGATCAAATGAGAAGGTTTTACTGAATGAAAAATGAGTCATATTTTATTTCTCTGTTTTAAATCAAGTTTGCTGACCTTTTAATAAGGTAGAAGCAAAAACACGTACTTTGCAAAGGTAAATATAAATATAAGATTACTTTAATAAATAGCAAAGCAGAAAAAGACTGACTTGATGTTAATGTTCTTCTAATGTCCTCCCATCAGTAACTGTACTTAATAAAAATGGACTGGTTACTGCTTGGTTATGGATCATGTTTCAAGGAATTTAAAATAATCATTTTTTGGAGGGCATTAATTATTCAAAGCCATGTACTGTACATGTGCAAACCTTAGTAGAAACCCACCATACACACATGCTTCATGCAACTCACTTACTCTCTTTTGGGTGAAATGTGTTTTAACCAACACACATCTAAGATATCCTAAGTTTAGTTCATTTTTACAGTTATTAGAATCCCAAAGCAGCCTGACTGACGCTTGGGATGTTGTATTACTTAAACAGCTGCAACAAGTCAATCTAATACACTCAGCAAAGGATGCAAGAGATGACTTGGTTCATCTGATAAACATAAAGTGTATTTTGTTTTATCTAAAACGCTTCATTACAGTCATTGTAAAAGAGAATTTCCAGTATTTTTAAACCTTTGCCACATTGTTACATGTCTACATGTTTAACAGGCTGGTACTCATCAAAGTTTTGTAACTGTCCCACTAAATCACCTCAGAGGGGAGCCATGATATGGCTGCAATGAAAGCAATGTATTCCACTGGGGCAACTAATGCCTGACGGTATTTCCATAAAGATCTGTAAAGAGACAGGCCTTTTTCTTAAAGAGTAAAATCCCTTTTTGTTCCAGGATTTCTGGATTTGTTTTTGGTGAAACATAGAGGATTGTACTCTTTAACCAAAATGATCTACCTCTGTAAAAACCTGTTTAATAATGTTGTCCAACACTTTGACTAATCACTGCAGTCTATGAGTGGCAAAAAAGCTGCTGTAGCGAATGAAGTAGAGACAAACATAGTTGCCCCAAAGGATTACACTTCAGCTATTGCAGCCTTTTTATGCTCCCAGTGGAGGCCATATACTGGAACAATTACAAAAAACCTTCCTCTCAGTACCTGAAACTGAGAGCATGCCCACCAAAGCATGAACAAATAGTGCCCATGTTTAAAAATCCTGCAATTATCCTTTAAAGCTTTTAATTTTACTGCATTCAGACCTGAACAGCACACACTGCAATCAATTACAAGTAACGGTTTGTCATATTTTTCCCAAGACTTAATCTTTGCTCTCTGAGAATACTTGAGTCTTGTTTGAAGCTGGATCATTTAAAGACAGACACATTATCTGGGTCACATGCACTGTCACTGTCTGGCTGTAAGTGCAGGAGTCACAGCAAGGACAGCTTAGACTCTCACCTTACATGTCCTCTTCTGTCATAGAGAGAAGAAAATTTGGATTATTCCAGATTATTTCACTTTCTCTGCTTTCTATTGAATACAATGCAATGGAAGTAATATTAACAATATGCACAGTGGCCATCAAAACTCTGCTGCATAAAACACAAAATCTCCCATTTGAAGTGTTTGCAGGGAGTTACTTAAGCAGACAGCCACTTATTACCCGCACTCTAATTTCCAGCCCTTTCTTCATGGTTATTCCTTCATACGTCGCTCTTCTTTTCTTTTGCTGAAACAAAATCTAGCTATTAGCTCTTATCTTCTCATTCTGCGCACAATAGCTGGAGCTGAAATGAGTTCATGGTTCATGGTCACGGTGCTTTTAATCACAACCCTGGACATTAGCCATTAGAGGAACCAACAGCTGTGCTTACAGCCACCCGGCTCACAATAGAGCCTACATGGTCGTTATGGGAGGTTCATTTGGTGAGGTTGAGGTTACTAATAAGGCTGTCTTATTAACATGGGGGAATCAAAAGAGGGCATTAGCAGAGGATATGGGGAATAGTATTTTTCCATCATTTTGACAAGCAGGGTTATCCGGCCTTGAGCAAAGAGGACGCAGTAACACTGGGCCCTGTAGGAGACTGAGAGCAAGTGCATGTCATATAATGAGCTTGCTTATATTTACTCTGCCTGTTTCACAATGAAAGCCAGTGAGAGTAAAAGCCCTGTTAAAGCTGAAAAGCAGTTAAAGATCCAGTGCATTGGATTTAAGGGGATCTACTTGTAAGACAGGGCAGAAATAGAATTAATTTACTCAAAAGTACATTTTTATTGGTGTATCATCACTTTAAAATGAGAATTATTGTCGTTTATTAGAATGAGTCTTTTATATCCATAAAGGGAGCAGAACCTCTTTCATGGAGTCTGCCATATTGCACCGCCATGTTTCTACAGTAGCTCAGAATGGACAATCACCTGCACGGTTAGAAGAGTGGAGATATATTTAGTCAGGAGCAATCTGCAACTTCACTGCTAGATTCTACTAAAACGTAGAAACGGGGCCTTCTAAATAACTGACGCATGCTTCTTGAGACACAATAACATGTGGACAGGGGCAGTCAGGGATTAATGAAGCCACAGCTGATCAGGAGGTCCACCTACCAGCATCTCTTCAACTCTTAGTGGATTATTCAATCCATATGTGTAAAATGACAAGTTGTATTTGCTGGTGTTATGTGCAGGTTTATTTCTCAGTAGCTGTGACTCCCTGGAGTCTCAGCTGGTTCCCTGACAATCTCACTGTGAAGTCACTTCCTCTTTTTGTAAAAAAAATAAGCAAATTTACAACATGTATATAAGTGTTAGGGTTAAATTAGGTAGCCAACTTTTCTTACCTGTCCAGCCTTTTACCTTTTCCCTAGTCTCTATGCTCAGCTAAACTAAGCTAACAGGCTGCTGGCTTTAGCTTCGTATTGAATGGCACAGCTGAAGAGTAGAATCAATCTTCTTATCTAGCTTTAACACAACAGCATAGAATCGTACTTCCAAAATGTCAAGCTATTGAACAGACTGTACAGAGGCACAGCTGAGGTGAAATCATATGAGGTTTCAGTAAAAAACACATCCTAGAAAAGAAAACTACATTTTCAAAACTATATCATTTGTAAAAAACAGAGTTTTCTCCCTCCTGCTTTATTTCCATTTAAACTGTGTTTTTTTTCCAGGAGCTCCTCTGGGTAAGACTTGAGCTGGATGGATGGATGGATCAACAGGTGGATAATTCCTCTTATCTCCTGATCTAACTTTTATTGAACTTTGCAGTCTGGCTGTTCTGCTCTCTGACTTGGTTTAGATGTTGCATTGAGGGATCAAGCCTCTGACTGTGGCTTTGACCAGCCTGCGTCGAGTCAGAATTGAACAGATGGCAGAACTGTACAAGACCGCAAAATAAATATACACAAAGGATTACGTGACCGCAAACATGGATTACCCGCCAACGCCTTTATTTACTTGACCTTTGGCCCTGATTATCATCTGTCCACATGATGTCTAGTTCACTTGCAGCAACTGGGATCAGAGATGCAATAACTGCTCTTGTTAATACACTGACAATCACTCATGTCTCCAGCTAACTCTCCCACAAACACACAGGCCCGTACTCACTTTCATCAGCAAAAAGCGTCACAGGATTATTGATTCAGTGCAAACACGGACTGAAACAATTGACACAGGAAAAATAAGCCAGAGGTTGTTGCTCATTGATTTACGTGTCAGTGAAGGTCTCTGATCAGCAGCTGTAGTGTGTGTGTGTGTTGGTATGTTATTGTTTACTTGCTGAGGTGAAATGGGAGGTTCTGGACTCAACAACAACAGCAGCAAACCTACAGTAAATCACTTCGGAATAAATGTGAGAGGAAATTGATCGCAGCAGTATGAGGCTGCAGTAAGTAAATAATGCTTTTTTATTGAATTAACTGATGCTTTCCTTCTTGTGCTTTTTGTTTTTTTTGTATTGAAATAAACCACTTTGTAATGCCTCCAAGGTCTGAGCATGCTCACGGGCACAACATTATGCATAATTAAGCATACAAATTGCACATTACTCATGGAAAATTCATAAAAAGCGTCTGGTCTCCTCGACTGACATGAACAATTCAGAACCCCATTAAACAAGCAGACACACCTTGAGAGAAATGAACTCACATCAAACTCATTTTTGAGGCAACTTTAAAACCACTTTTTCATCATGAAATCTTTTCCTTTCTACCATTTTTCTAACCATAAAAGCTTGAAAAAAAATCTGTTAATGCTCACTAAACTCTAGATTTACTGTGTTCTGCTTGTGCCTCCTAATGTGATATGATGCTGAATCACATTATGCTGTGCCAGCTGGTCTTGACAAAAATGTGCATATAATTTGTGATAATCGAGTCTTTACTTTAGAAATTAGGTGTCTCAGCCCCATGAGTAATCCAAATTCAACGGGTTAAGAGAAAAATGGAAATGTGAGATTTGATTAACAGGACTTGCACCTCAAACATCCACTGCCATACACAGATTTCTGTGGATATGAATCATTTTGGATGTTTTCTACTTTTACATAAAAAAATACTGTATTTATCCAAAGCTGCTGTGTTGGCAAAAAGTTATTATGGCAAAGAAAGTGAGTATCAATATAGTCTGCACAAACATTCTTTTTGGTTTCATTTCTCTCAGATTAGAGAACTGGGTTGATTCTGTACAGCAGCATTACATTTCTTTTGTTTATGGGAAGGAAAACCAATTTTAGATGGGATTTATAAAGGTGGGCTGATGCACACAATGTGCAAGAAGGTTTGAGCCATTATAAGCTTTTATAACTCTGTGACCACCTGGCATTTGATGCAAATATGTTTTTAAAAATATTGAGTTAATTGCATGTATTAGCAATGAGAATAACAAAAACAGGAAACAGTCAGGGGCATTATGGCACAAAAAAACATCCCAAACTAGAGCTCATAAATGCTCTAACCTTCTTTGTTTTCTCTACTGTAATCTGTCATTAAGCAATTTGTTCCCAGACATTATCTGGTTTATGCATTACTGACTGCAGTGTTGTATTATGGAGTTATCAGCAGAGAAATCTGCACTGCACACCCTAAGATGTGCAGCAACACATTGATTTTGTGTCTAAACCAACAGTGTGCGTGCTCAAAGTAAGCTTCTGTACAACAGCAACTACAACCATGGAGACTGTCTTCAGAAGAAAACCACTGCCACCTAGTGGAAAACTGTCAAAAAGCCTGCATATATTTCTATGCATTTGAAACAAAGAAACTTGCCGGATGTCATATATGGGATGTGTTCAAAAGAAATGCTATGAAGTAAAAGTGGGTTAGGTACATTTCTGATGAATGTCATGAATATGTTTTTCAATGTTTGCAATGAGTGCATGTAAGAATTTTTAAAAATCCCCTATTTTTAAACTTTTCAGTTAGAAATTGCTTTGTTTTTCACTTAGGACACCTTGGTCAAGTTTCAGACTTCCTATGAGTTGATACCACTGCTCCTATCAAGGGTAATTGGCAGCAAAGCACAAGCCTAAAGAGTCCCACAGGCCTGTTTTGTTTACTGTGAAAATTTGGCATCCTTAAGACACCTCTCTGCTTTACCGACTGCAGTATGCTAATCCTTGAAGGATTCCTCTCCCACCTGCCAGCCCTCATTATTTTCATGCTATTTTTGAGATAAACAATGTAGAGTAGCTCTGTGCCAGTGAGACTTCCTCCCATCATACAGTAATGAAGACGGAGATGGCACACAGACACACAGGTAAAGAAGCAGACTAAGTCTTCATCTAATAGAAGCTTATGCCAAGGAAAGTTACCTCTGTGAGTCTAAGATGCTAATAATATGCCTGTTTAAAATCCAAATAAAGTTTTAAAAGTCTAAAATGTTGCTAATCGCCACTGAAATGTTCGTGGTTTGGCAGGTGGGCTAACACACACATTACCTGCTGCACCCAGATTATTTAAAAGTTTGAGTTCATGACAAATAATGTGCACATCCATTTAAATCTTGTTCCCATGTTCACACTAAACTTCAGGGTATTTTAAGGATAAATATAACCCTTTTCTTTACGTCTGTCCTAAAATAATACTTGTATGCCAAAATGGTATGTTAAAAGCAGTATTCGTTAGCGTATTATTCAATTTTTCCATACTGCCTGTGAAGTGATCTCTTCCTAGCGTTGACTACGGTGTAAATCATCTTCACACCAACTTTGCTCTGTTTGAAAAAACACAACCTTCTCATTCATTTGAATGGAGCTGGTCTAATGATGCAGCAGGAGTCCCAAAGCAGGGGGCTGTGGCAAAGCAACACAAAGCAACACCCAGCGGTTTAGAATGGGCAAATAATCAGATTAATTACATTGAGCTTTGTTCAAAGAAAGTTGAACAAGGCTCAACTGAGGCAACGACCCAATAGGTTGTCATCCAGCAAGGAGCTGCATTGGCCAATCCAATGCAAGCAAGTGTTCATTGCCTGTAGATGACCAATATTTCCTCTGTTTACTTTGTTTTAATGAGGGATACATTTAACTGTGATTCACAATGTAATAAATTTCTAGGGTTGTAAATGGCTGTCCCTGGATCAGATATCGTCATTTGTATTCTAACTGGATTTTTAACATAGTATTTCATGTCTTATTGTAACCTGAAGCAACACCAGCCCACGAATGTAAAGTGAGTTACACAAATCAAGTGAGGATCACTGAAAGTTCAAATCTTTTCAATTCACAATTGCTTGTCTGTGTTACTATCTGTTCAAAATAGTACAACAAGAACACAGGAAAGCAGAAAACCTTAACAGAATCATTAACAGAAACCATGAAAGTGTTCTGAAGTACTATTTGAGACTAACATAAAAAATGGGAAGCCTGTCCTTTAAATCAGACAAAAAAGAATTATTAAGTCTTGGTTCTATCAGGAATAAGAAAATGGTGATAATTTGACTTTTCCCTCTTTCTTATCATGTATAATACATCTCTATTTGAGCCCAGAGTTTATGTTAAAATAACTGCAAAATCAGACAATTGTATGTGACTGTAACTGGAGCTGACATTGCTGATGTGTAGGTGGGAAGAAAACAAACACTGTAATCAAACTGATAAAACATCAGTTAAGTTCAATGCAGGCTAAACTTTCCTTAACAAAGCCAGTTGCAATACAACAAATGCAAAAGAGAGATAAAGCAAAGACAAAGGGTGATATTGGTGTATAGTGCAGTTGTTTGTATCATCTAATCATAACAATGATCTCAGCACCAGTTTTTGGGATAAAAAAGTTTAGATCTCAAATCCCCCCTTCCTTCTCTCTTTAGTTCTCACCCTCCCCCATGCTCTTGGATGCTCTTGGCCTTATCTCAAACACCTCTATCCTCATGCATACAATTAACCCCTTCCCCCTCACTCTGTACTTCATTCCACCCTCTTGACCATTACCTTAGTTAGCATAAGCACAATAGCTAAATAGAGAAAAGGCAGTGAGTAAAAAACACAAAAAAACAGACTGAGAGCTCATTTCTTTAGCTACTGCTTTGGTTTGACCTGCTTGTTTGCACATTTAGATGTGGTTACACACAGTGATCCTGCTTCTTTTTTTTTCTTTTATTGTTTATGCAGCACATGCAGTTTACAGGTTGTCAGCATTAATTAAATTGGCAAGGCCTGACATGTCTTTTGGGTCAAAATGTTCTGCAGGCCTTTGCCACTTATGCCTGATGTGTTCATCAGTCCAATTTATCCCTCCAGAGAATCAAATCAACATGCAGCTGATGGGGCATGAGATTAGAAGTGCTTAGGAGGGGGTTACTGGTATCACTTCAGCCAGAACAATGGCTCACTGACATAGCTAGAAGACCAATTGATTCTGGAAAATTACAAAGAGGCTTAACAGTTCCCTGGCTTATTGCAATGATTGCTTTTAGATACGATTGTGGGGTATAAAACAATTGGAAGCTTCGACAATTTTTCAGGCATGGTCAAGGTCATGTTTAATACCTGGCACCAAAAAAACTGTCTAATAGCCCATAAAAACTTTCAAGCAAACATAAGACAAAGATTTGATGCTGGCGGATAGTTTATTGATGTACAGCCTAAGTGAACAGATTTTGTTAGCTGCTGAATTACTATGATGCAGGCTGCTGGTAACAACAGTACAAACTTCATAAATGTACTGAATAGGGAAAATAAATACACTATGAACGAACATTAAGTTGAAATCATCACTCAGGGTTGCAACTGGCAGTTTTGTGAGAGAAATTCTTCTTGGTCAATGTGGAAGACAACTGGCATTGCTTTTGGTGACAAATAAGACATAAATGTTGCTTATTTAAGATAATATTCCTCCATATAAAATGGAAGTAGGTAGTTTGAAATGAAGAAATGAAAAATAGTACAAAAAATAACTGCATTTAGTCAGTTTTCAAGTAAAGAAAGCATGTAAACATTTTTCAAAACCAGACTTGCTGGAAAATTCGTACTCAACCAAAAGGTGCATGCTGGTTAAGACAATACATTCAGTGTGATGGGAACTACTTTAGTGCAAATTAAATGTGACAAAGTTCACAGTTTATGAAATGTTTGGTCTCCACAGAAAAAAATGGAATTTTAGAAGTTTGTCATTAAAATGGCAAAACCACAGACAACCACATATACTTTGGGTGCGCTAAGTCAACCCCTGAGGTGTTTAGAATAAAATAATCAAAAGGCTGAATAAAAAATGTCTTAAAAAGGAGGAGCAAAGTAGCCTGATATCAGTGGGTGGGATTCAAAGTTTGGGACACGGATGAGGAGTAAACCCATCTCTGAAAACAAATACTGGCCGCTCTATACATTCAAAGAATCAAAAAACTACAAACCACCAGGACTCAACAAAAAAAAGCACAAATTTCAGCATTAACAAAGTTACTACGATGAAATGTAAAAAAATAAAAGGGCCCCCAAGTACAATCCTTAGCAAAGGTAAAAAAGATTATGGAGGAAAAATGGCTTCAAGCACGATGCTTTTAAACAACAGCTTTGAACTGCCTGTTGCCTGGGGGGGGGGGCAACACACTGTTTTTGAGCAGACCAACAACTCAGTTTCTTTTCACACATGTGCAAATGTCCAGAAGGGAGGAATGAGCCGAGGTGGTGGGGCAAAGAAAGAACACAATGTATCAGATGCTAAGACACTGTACTTAGCTGTCTTTTAAGGCGTAAAGTTATAGGTAGTATATTTTGCAAAAAAATACAGAGGCACAGAGATGAATGTGAAGTTTATGAGGCCAACAAGTTCTTCAATAGCTTTTTCCTTGCACCTGAAAGCCCATTATTATGGGATAAAAGCTTTGCACATTTATCCATGCACCAGTGACACCCCGTGGTGCAAGGCTCGCTTCCACATGTAGTAGGTGGAGCGTGGCGTGAAAGGAAAGTAGGACCTGAATTCCTTAAACGTTGGGAAGGATTTCTCCTCGAAGCGTTTCTGCAGAAACAGCTTGGCCTTGGCCTTGAAGTTAGCCAGGGCCACGACATCCATGGCAAACATATGCTCGTCAATGGATGCTTTGCCATAAAGGGTGTGCTTTGAGTGTGGGGCATCAAAGGAGGGCATGGAAGACCTTTCTAGATATTGAGGACTCTGAATAAATGGGAGCACATGCCGACTTTCCATCCTGCTCTCCATGACCTTGTTTTCTGCAGCAGTGGTCTCAAGACTGTCAGAGAGGTGGATCTCTGCTCTGTGTGTGACCATCTTCTTTTTGCGATTCTGACCGCTACGCCACAGCCAGTAGAAACAAGGGGACATGGATGGAAACTTGAGCTTGAACTTTGTCAGAGACCACCGGGACTTCTGGACATGCAGCTTTGCAGCATCTCTGAGCTGCTTTTTACTCATGTATGCCAACCTGAAACTTCTGTGCTTTCGCCTGCAGACTCTCATTCTGGGAAAGACAGGATGGTTGGTGTTCGGGAGGACAGGTGACAGACTTTTTGGACTCTGGCTCTTGTCAGCATCTGAACTATCTTCGCTGCTGCCAACGCTGCCTTTGTAACCTCTGTTGAACAGCATGGCTTCTCTCCTCCAGTTGTAGTAGGTAGATCTTGAGATTCCTGGGAAGTTTCGTTTGAAGACCCGGAAAGGTAGGGAGGCATTCATTGCAATGCAATTTTGCAGACAGCGCTTGGCTTCTTGCATGTGAGCTACATTCTGGGCCCGCTCCAGATCAAGTTTGCCAAGGCTGAGCCCAAACATGCTGGCCACGCTGTCATGGTGGTCTGGCTCGTCCTGCGTTGCTTCAGGTGAGGACCAGGCCTCCTGCTCTGTGCTCTCTCCAGGACTGATCTCTCCAGTAGATGATGAGGTGGAGTTTCCTCCGGTTTTCATTAGCTCATGCTTCCAGTTGTAGTAAGACGACCTTGAGATTTCAGGGAAAAACTCTTTAAATTGGTGCAGAGGGATGAGCTTGCCCTCCAAGTAGCATGACTGCAGGAAGTACTTTGCCTCATAACGGGCTGCTGATTTTTTGCAGTGCTCCTGCGTCTGCCTCTTCCAGCGATAGAAAGTCCTCTTGGTGATGTTGTACTTGTCCTTCAGACTTGGGTAAGAAAGATGCGAGTCCTGGTTCAGCAGCTCCTCACTGTTGGTCGGTGACTCCCTCTGCTCACTATCAGGGCTTCCAAAGGTGAGGTCACTTGTCTGCACTAGTGCTACAAAATGATTGGGTCTGAACAGTGAGTCAGACTGCAGCTCACCAGACCACATGATATGAAGGGTTAGCAGCTCAGAGTCATTAGGCCGGGTCCTTGGACGTATGACACGGTTGAAATAAGGTCGGATCTTGAGGTTGAACATGGGATAGATGGAGTAGATGTTAAACTGCAGGACTGATGACAGGGCATACACATGCCACATGTTGGCGTAGGAGCCAGGGAAGCAGGATGCTTTGACATCTGCATCAAAGATGGCCTCCAGGACTGTTACAGGCAAGTTGAGCATGTCCTCAGACTCTTCAGCACAGAGACTGAAGCGAACAGCCTGAAGCATCATTTTTGAATCAATCATCCCAGACAGGTAGTATCTCTTCCACAGCACCATTTCCACCACTGTCCGTACCTGTGAAGGGAGATATTACTGCAGTTAACTTTGCCATTAAGCAAAAATATGAAAACAACTTTCACTAGCTGTTAAAGTATTCAAGTAAAACAGTTGAAATTTAGACCATAGAGACAAAGAAAACAATCCATCGCTGCTCACCTGAAGCTCCAAGCTAAGTTCAGTGTTGCCCACTAACAGCATGCTTACTGCATCGAACAGTAGGTTGCCCTCCCCCTTGCAGTTTAGTGGCAGGAGGCCCTCGGGTGCATCTGCTGGGTACAGGCCATGAGCCGTAGTGTCCACGCCTGCCCACTCAGGGAAATCCTGACAAGGGGTCACTGGGAGCTGGAAGGGAGCAAGGATCTGGTCCACCTCCACAGCCACTCTGGTCAGAGCATCCAGACCAGAGCTCTCTGTGGCTTCCTGGAGCTCCCCCAGGACAGACAGCACCACCTCCTTCCTCTGAATCATACCTGGTCCAATGAGAGCTGGAAGTAGGATGGAGAAGGAAGAAATGGTGAACAAAAAGTTTAAAATCACAAATGAAGAGAAGGAAACTCAAGATGATGATTAGTAACAAAAAAGGTGATTTTGAGAAATTAAGTGGAAGAAAAAGTGTTTACTATGAATGAAGACTACTATACTCTATCCACTTGCAATGAATCGCTTAATTAAATGCTTCTGGTGCAGGTTTGACAATGAACAATTTAAATATATCTCACTAAATTATTGCACTGGATTTTTCTTGCACAATAAAGCATGAGACTGATCCATAGGTACTCATATACAGGTATAGCTTCATTTCACAACAAATGCAACACCAAAGCCGTGTTTACTCCGCTGGGAATCCACGAAGGTTTCCTTGAGGTCAGACCTTTTACAAAATCACATTAAAGTAGAAGTCGGTGAAATGCTATTTAAGAGTGCACGTCTGTAAATCACAAGCTCTGAAATCTGAAAAAAAGGCCAGTGAACTAATTTTAAAATAATTAAATCCGAGTCGGATCAACTCTGAAGTCATTAACCAACCTAATAATGTGTTTTTGTTATTGGCCCGTTTTGTACTTTTGAACATTTACTTGAACTTGCGACGTTTATATCATCTCAAGGTAAGTTTGTATCAGTTCGCCCTTTCACTGAAAACGCAAAAAAAAAAAGACCAAACGATCTAAAACAAATAACAGCTCGTTAATCGCAACGTAAAACACAAATTCCTCTCCTACCTGAACGTCCAGAGACTGAGTAAAAGGCCGACTCGAGTGAAGTCGCGTGTTTGCAGCGGAGGGTTTCACAGCCGATGGCGTTGATCTCTCTCTCTGGGAGTTTCAGTCCATTATGCGCACGCCGCTCCGAGCGTCCTGTCCTCCGGTGAGCAGAGGAGATTCTGGGAGTGATAAGCAGCACCTCCCTTCAGGAAATTGTTAATCGTTCATTGCCCCCCCCTCCCCACCTACCTTTTTTTTTGTCTTGGCTTCAAGAAACACCTCTTTTCCCCCTTCCCTCCCCCCTCCCTCGTCCTCTAGCAGACTAAAGCCAGGGTCAATTTCAATGTGAAGTGTTAAACAAAAGCCAACGTGTCGCGGCTCCTCGCAGGTTAACAGGTATCGGTGCTTTTAGGTTTTGGCAGCACTTCTTTTTTTTTTTTTTTTTTTTTGCTTTATCATTGTCAAAGCCAACTCCAGATGTCAACAGTTCACTTTCAAGGTTATCTGTCAAGTGCTCTCTGCATCAGAGAACATCAGGGCCAGTGTTTGCCTCCAAATAAAGTATCCTCACTCTCATGTGGCTGCATATAAGACATTTTGCCAAAATTATTAATTTAATTCTATGTTAAACATGGTTAAACCTTTCTGAAGTGCAAACATAATTCATGGATTTGGAATGGATTTGCTTTTTCTTTCACAGTAACTGTATATTGATTTTATATTAATTCTTCCATCTGTGCTCCAGAGGCAGTGTAAAAGGCCAGTTTTGTGGATTAGAGTGGATATGTGCAGACAGGGTGTGGACATGAGCTTTATGAGAGGAGAGGAGGGCTCCAGGTCTGCTCGCTGCTCCACTGTATCACTTCTAACACCTCCTCTGCTGCCTTTTGCAGGATTTCAGTAATCAAGCCCTTTTGTTCCACACACGCACAACAATCCCAGCCACTGTCCCAACCCCCACGGCCTCGACTGTAGACCCCAACCCACACACTCACACACACACACACACACATTCACACACCAGGAGACAGCAGCATTTGGCCCCCACTGCTCTTGTCCACTCTGGGCCCTTGGCAGACAAGCTGGTGCCTGAGTTCACTGGGGTTCAAGGCTTTGACCTAAGGCTTATCAGCTGTTCGGACAACGTGTGAGTGTGTGGGGGTTTACAAGAGAATGGGCACAACTTCAGCACTTTGGTTTGTATTTCTGACATTCAAGCAGAGATAATGTAGACACCCACTTGTTAAAAGGTGTCGTGATACATGAGTGAAAAGTTTTCTTCCTTCATTTGCTTCTTCCCACCCAAAATCTACCAGAAGTCACAGTCTGTTGAAATTATTTTTAAATTTAAGGTGTGATAAAAGCATTAACTCAAACTTACTGTCGGATTTAAAATGATGATAATGATTTGTTAAGAAGGTCAAAGACGGTATAGCTAAAAATTGCATTATGGGAGCGGAGTGTATGAGGTCACACAGAGAGCTTTTCATTTTAAAAGCCACTTTTAATTTGTCAATTATTTCTCTAAGGAGTTCAGAGATACCCTGCAGCAGAGCTTTTATACAATTTATTATGAATCTAGAGATAATTTAATAAAACTTTATAACATTGACCTTGTAGAAGGGCCTTTGTGCTAAAATACAGAGTAGTTTCAGTGATGTACGATGCAAATACACAGAATATGGCACATTGTCGCAGATCCTCTGATTTAAGTAGCTTAATCTATTGTCCTTTATAGCTGTCTACTTTTATCCTGTTTTTAAAATAAAATCAAGAAAATCAACATATTCAGTTTCTGATTAGCATATCTTTGTCCATTTCATGTTATACGCAACAAGGGGTTATCCTGGTACGACTCCTTCACATTATTCATCTCCTCCTTTCTTGTCAATGTTTGTGTCTTCACCATTTTTTCAACCCCCTCAGACTCTTTGCTGTAGCCAATCACACACCTTAGGTGTGTAGATTAGCTGTGCTGCACTGCACTGTGAACACAGTAGTGGGCTGGCTTTGAACATTTAAAATGCAAATGGGGCTACGCTGGGACCGGCTCCGGCAGTCTCTCACCTGCTGTGGCTGAGTGTGTCTGGTCTGCCTGTATGAACTCTAACGTGTGTGTGCATGCAGGTGTGACTGTGTGTACTCATTGGGAGAAAGTAGAGGGCTGTAGACTGAAGCAGCTCCAAACAAAAATTTCCTCAGCATATTTTCACTAGCAAAATAGCAGGTTTGTGTCCACTTGACTTCCTAAGAACTCACACCAAACCACCGTTACCTGCAAAAATAACACACACTAAACAGTAAATCACTGAGAAATCCTCTGTGGCTGGTCGAAGTAAATGTGTTTTTGTTTTTGTTTTTTGACAGTGTTGCCTCCTGCCACATTTTTCAAATCACTCCTGGTTTGAACAATGCATTATAAAAAGAGTTACAGTCAGTATAAATTGGCTTGCATTGCAGCAGCAGTCTAGCCAGTTTTTTAGATACCCCTTATTGGACTTAGTGCAGGTTTGAATACACTGAAAAGGAAATGCTCAGATTGTCTTTTTATTGTGTTCTTGATCTTGATATTGCACAGTCAAATGATGCAGCGGCCTGTTTTATAAGATTAATGCAAATATAAACACACAATATGTAATTTTAGCAAGATGTCTCTCTATAAAAACAAATTAACACAGTATAATGATGCTGGAAAGAAGTGTGTGAAAATTAGTTTGAATAACTCAGGCAGAAATGTTCACAGATTTATTGATAGATGATAGACGGAGATACAGTTTTGCAAGGAAAAAAATAAGAAACAAAATAAATGACAATGAATGCTGCTTTCAGTAATTACATTTTCTATATAATTCTACAGCTTCATCATACACAACAGAGATTCAGGCAGTTTAACAAAAGAGCTCATAAAATATATTGAGTGAAATTGTACAAAATCATGCAACATTTTTCTAAAGATAAAATTGAAAATGGTTCAGTCAAAGTCCAAAGTTCCTCTCAAATCCCAGTGCATCAGCTACAGTTAAATTACAGGCAGCAAACGCATGGCAGCAACACAGCTGGAGCTCACAAACAAAGAATACATGCACTGCTTTATATTTGGGACAACAGACTATTTGTGTCTGACAACGGCATACTCAGTGTTGTCATGTTCATGTTCCCACACCTGGTCAGAGCCAGCAGGTAGAATAATCTCAGCGTAGACCAAGTCATTTACATTCAGTTCCTAAAACACACACAGACACACACAGACACACACTGTTATTAACATTCAAAGTGACATTCAAAGATTTAGCTTTGTATGATCTTGAAATAAAATTGACTTACATTGTTGTTACTGACTGTATAACAAGACTCACTGGGCAGCTGGTTTCCTGAAATAAAGATAAATATGGACATATATAAGTGCAGGTGACTACAGATTTCTTAGGCTTTTTCTTAAAAATCATATGATCAGATCAATATTACATCAAAGGGATTGGTTTTAACAAGTATCTGCTAAGTTAGCACTGATGGTGATCTTGAGGGGAATAGTGAAAACAGAACTTGAAGAATATTAGCACATGTTGCATAAGTTTGTTCCCTCAAAAAACACAGTTGTGCAAGGCGATGTATGTATATGGACACATGTAGAAGTGACTGTGTGTGTATATATGGGCTAATGTCCACAGCTATGTGACAACTTTCCATCGTTGCAGTTTCAACAGATCCTTTCTTTAGGTCCAGGAGGAATAGAAGAACTTACTTGTTCTTCTTCTGTTTACAACAAATGCTGCAACCACGGCCATCAAAACCAGACATCCTACTACCCCCACAGCTGCGCCAATAGTGTCCTGGTTGCCACCTAAAAATGCAAATTATCATTAGCATTTCACATTAAGAAAATAATAAGATTTCATATGGATGAAACTAGGATATCACATCCTAACTCCAAATCTAAGCTGTATGTAAGGGCCTTAGAGTTAGATGAGAAAATTTGATAACATGCTTATGCCTTTAGGCTAGCTTATCATAGCCTAGCTTACCTAACTGTAAACATGGGTAAAAATTTAGCTTGGGTCTATCACTAGGTGGCCAAATCACCTACACCAGCACTCCTTACACCCACAAATTGACATGCATTTTTTAAAATTTGTTTAATATAGTTAAGAAAATAATTAGCTGGAATGCCATTAAAAATTTCAATCTGCATTGCTGCCACCAAATATTTACATATATAAAAAATCATTTTGGATATGAGAAACAATCCTATCTGTCTTAAAGAATAATACTCTACCTTGATTTTCAGGTTCTAGTTCTATGGTTAGTCCTCTTCCCTTCCCTTTAAGACCTAAAAAGAATATAACACGTGTTATTATTTATTCTTTGCATTCAACACCTCAGGGTCTTGAGAAATTGTGCTTACCTGGGTTTCTGACTCGCAGCTCCATTGAAGTCTGGACTTGTTCATTCACCGTGGCCTGGCACCTTAACGTCTTGTCTCCAGGACTTTGAAAGGTGAGAGTCAGAGTTACATCGCAAGAAGACTTCTGTATTATTTGATGTTGGGAGTCATCTTGTATCTCAGCACCGGCTTCGTCCACCCACACCAGGTTAACCTGTTCCGACTGTACCTCACAGTGTCCCTTCTGAACGTAGGTGAGGAGAACACACTGCAGAGACACCACCCTGCCAGGAATGAGGGCCAGCTCTGCGGTGAGTGAGGGGCCTGACAGAAAGCAAAATTTTATTTGTTTGATTTGTTTGTTTAAATGGCTCTAGTACAATATTTTTTTTTTCCTGATTAGCATAATTAGGAAACATAAAATCTATATTAACCCACACAGAACTACAACTTTAATCATTGCAGTACTTACTGTTGTTAGTAGAGAAGACATTTCGCCTTTGTTTGCAGTGATCACGTCCAATATCTTCTGCTGTGAGATCTTTGATTTGCAGAGTGCATTTTGAGCTGTAACGCTTTGATTTAGTTCTCTGGATCTTCCCATTGCTGATTATGGCAGCATAACCACTTGTGTCACTGGTGCTGAAGTGCCATATGTGAAAGCAGACCAAATCCTCTGTACACGGATATGTGATATCAATGCCACGTTCAGCTAAAATCAGACCATCTTGTCCTTTTACATCTGATAAGAAAAGATAAAAAGGGTCATGTTTCTTATTCTATGTTCAAGCTGTGATTTTAAAACCAAGATCATGGTATCAAATTGTGTGGAAGCTCCACTTACCTGTCCAAATAAAAGTCCAGATAAAAGAAAAGAGCAGCAGCCTCTTAACAATGAGAGCAATTACAGTCATCTTGTGAGCAAATCCATTCACTGTGAAAAGGCACACTCAAGGTTCACCATTGTTATCCTGAACGTTGGTCAACACTTCCTGCATTGGTCAACTTCCTCAACCAGGTTGTATGTAAAACAGCAGACTATGGATTTGAGTATAATGTTTATGTTTTATGTTATTTTTTAAGAAAGGAAAATAAACATTGACTGACATTAAAACAAATGTGCCAGACTGTGCCTAATTTTAATCTCTAGTCGATGGTAGAGAAAGTTGATGGAAGAGAAAACAGTATATGAAAAAGAACAGCAGATATCTGGTAACTGGGAGAAAAGCTTGATATACACAAAACAGTCATTGAGGGCTCAACACAATCTGAAATTATAGCCCGTATGTTTCCAGGATGATGAAGAGGAAGAAAAAGAATGAGAAGAGGAGAAGAAGCAGAAGAAGAAACATAAACAATGTAAGTATTTGGGATCATTGAAACAGGAGCCAGTTATCACAGGAAACTCAATTCATGAGAACATTCAAATAAAATCTTGGATTCAGTTGTTACAAGTGAAAATGCGGGAACTATATTAACCATTTTAAAAGAAATTTTATGACCTTTATGTTTCCTTTATAAATCAGTATGACTTGATGTAATAAAACCCAACACTGAGACACAGAAATCCATTCAGACGTTGCAAATACTTAGTTAAATCATCAATTTAAGTGTTATTTTTATGTGTTAAAGTACTGTGGGTTCAGCCTTGTGGGTTTATTCAAGAATGTCTGGCTAAAAACTTTTGTGACCTTCAGCAGTGCTGATTGATATTATGTCTTTTGTTTGAGGTGGACAGCCAACTGTTTTCACAAGATCTAAAAAGCAGTTTATTGATGGGGAAAGATGTTTTTTCTCTTCTGAGAGGAGCGATGACCTTGTAGAACTAGATATGAAGAAGATAGGACGCTATGATAGTTTCAATAGCTCATGTGCAGTCTTGTATGAGGGTGTTTTGTTGTGTGTTGCAGCAGTTAGTAAAAACTAGCTTTTAGTTGTCTTAATCCTTTTCAGTTCATCTTTTGTCTGATGAGCGTTTGAGTCACTGAGTAAGTAAAATTAGCAGGAGGTAAATTTTAGATTTTTTTTTAATAAAAAATTCCTTTGTTTGTAGTGGTCTCCCCTTGAAAACATGAAAAACTTAACAGCTAGAGACAGTTTTGTAAAAACTAATGTCTACAATGAAAAATTTGATTTTCTCCCTCTTTTCTTCTCTCTTTCTTTTTTGTCTTTTTCCTCCTTCTTTCTTTCAAATTAGCTGAACCGGATGACCCTAAAAGATGTTGTTGCATTTACTGCTGTCCATCAGCAGATGGCGCTTTTGTTGAGTTATTGAACTAGTCACTACCGCTCCTTCTGTGACCATTTTTCAGCTTGGTTGAATTAACAGGGCATTTTCTCTTGAAATGTGATTCTTTCCCACTTAAAAGGAAAATACACTGAGGGTTACTGCTATTTAAAATGCTCAAAGACATTTATTTTATTTCATTTCATTTTTTTTTTCATTTTTTTCATTTTAAGAGCCAGTTCAATCAGTTTTGCCTCAAAAGTAAATTGATTTTACCACAATATTGTAAATACTTAAATCTACTAGAGTTAATGTAGTAAGTGAACTTTCTTTGTTTCTTCTCTTTCTTTCTTTCATTTAAATTGAATGAACTCAATGACCCTGAAGAGAATGTTTTTGCACATACCACTGTCCATCAGCAGATGGCGCTTTGGTTGACTTATTAAAAACTAGTAACTGCTGCTCCTATTGTGCCAATAATAAGTTGCTTATTTTAACAGAGAATCTTGATGATGTCTTTCATACTTTGACATGAAAATATACTGAATGTTGCTCTGAATCATTTTTCCTCATTAACTTGAGAATTTGTTTAAGTCAAAGTCAAAATGTACATCACATAAAATGTCATGGACATAATCATGAGTAATAACCTTCTAAAATGACCTATGTACCATTAACTACAGGTTTGATATTGTACATATACCACTGTTCCCATCTATCTTTTACCTTCTTAAAGTTTTTGTCATTGTCCACACTGAGAATTTGTAGCTTATTGATATTTTGTATATGGACTAATTTGTTTTGGGGACGCAGAGACTCTCTGGTGTCTGCAGGTGCCAGCTTATTGGACATCTCAACCATGATAATCAACAGTTTAGTCACATTAATTTACAGTTTATAAAACAATGATTTCATCTGTCTATAGTTCACTCAACAAACCTAAGGCTTGAACAAGAACTACTGATGTTTTGTGAGGCACAAAAAGTGTCAGTGAACAGCAGGAAACATTACACATGTTGATGCTGAATGGTTAAATAATCAGGTTTATTGATTAATCTACGTGGGAAGAAAACATGTGTGTAAACCTTGAGCCTGTTTACAATGAAATGCTGTGTCATCCTCCGTTGTGACAAAAGGAAACACAGGAACTTTCCAACTTCTGTAATTACAAAAACACCAGTTAGCGAGTGACCCTATGACCCTGATTGTTGACCTTTGATAAACCAGAAATTAGGTGCATTATTCCTCTGCAGGCTGGTCCCAATAAAAACATGCTCACAGTTTACTTTTTTGTGAAGTGTACTTTTCACATTTAACATATCTTCATCTTTAACAGGATGTATTAACCAACATGACAGAGGTCTGATTATATGTAGGCCTATATGAGCTGAATTTTCACACGTGGAAACTGGAAAAGATGGTGGTGATGTAATACCTAAGGGCCTAACCCTAACCCAGTAAACTATTATTCTAAACCACTTCAAGGTTTTCAAATTTAACAGGGTAATTTTAGTGACTGTTATCTTTTGAAGGACCAAAACTGGTTGCTTTTGAATGAGAGATTTTCCAACAGTGTTTCTGGCAACAAAACCGAGTGTTTTTAAGGGGACATCAACTGATTTTCCAGCCACGTTTCTAGCAACAAAACAAGTCTTTTAAACAGGAGCATGAACTTTTCCCAACCCCTAGTGGTTTTTGTGCCTAAAGCTGACCTTTAAAATGTGGTATTTAAATACAAAATATGATTCTTTACTAATTCTAAGCAAATAGTCTCAGTGCCTCAATCTAGCCTGACCCTAACGGCAGAAAGCTTCAACATATCTGTGGTTTGCAGAAACATACTAGGGAAAGATTAATTCCAGCGATAGAGTTGACTAAAATGTGTAATGCATAAAAAGTTTTTTTTCACTTTATGATCCACTGATCCAAATTGTAGCAGTAAAACCTCATATGTTAGATGAGAAACTATGTTGCAAAAATATATCTCAATTTTTCAGTTGAATTTTCTTGAGTGCAAAAGTTAAGACACAAACATTAAGTAACCACACAAGTACTTTAGACTGAAAAATATGTCATATATATATATTTATATATTTACAATACCACTTCAAAATGATCTCACAGTAATACAGTTACATTCTGTACATATTGCATCTTTCACATCAGCTGGACTAAATATGTTAGTTGTGAAATGGAAATCACCGAGTTTCAGTTGTACTGCTCTTGTACAGTCAGAGATAACAGTCACTGTTCGAGAGGTGGAATTTTTGATTAAACACAAGCAGCTCCTAGGACATTCCAAATGTACCTTTGCACTTCATACACTTTCTTTGTTATGAGAACCCATCATCAAACCACAACACAAACTAGAGAGTTTTTCAAGTTTCTCTCAGCAGCTCTGATCAACTTAAACTTGTGACATTCACATTTAGACAAGATTTAGAGAAATACTTTGTCTTTCAAACTCAGTTCAAACACCTGTGAGAGAGCACAGGTTATACATTTAGAACACTGAAGGTTTTATTGCATGGTGACTTGCGGCTCTCCGACAGCCTTTGATAAAATGTCTTCTGACATGAAGACAGAAGAACTTTGATTTGTTGGGGTAAAGAACAGTTGTACTGATGATTTGTGCGGGAGAAGCTTTGATTGCTTTACAGCAAGATATTCAACTTTCAGGCATTAAATATACAAACAAAAATCATCATATACTGAACACACATGCAGAAAGCAGACGATACCTGTGTATTATTAAGATAATACTGTAACTTCAAAAATAAATAATCTTGATTAAAGCCCCAATCCAGATAAGGTACAGTATATGATAAACACAAATGCTCATTTGTCAAGTTTCGGGAAACAATTCCCCTTAAAATCTTCCACAGGGACCCTTAACACAAGTGGTTTTGCAGGATAAACTGTAACCAAAGGTAAGAAACAATTATTCTACAACCTTCAAGAGGCAGTGTGTATTCACTTCGTCTATCTTTCATTGCCTGCTCTTATTGCAGTTTGGATAGTATTAATAAATTCTGCTTCAAGGTGCAAATGTGTTTGCTGTTGGATCAATTTTAATCAAATTTCCCCAACCAGAATGCACTTGAAGACATCTCAAACTGCAAGAATGACCTACAGTGACCCCTTGTGGAACATTACTGATTACACATTAATACTTGATAAGTTAAATACAGAGTGAAATTAAAGAAGGCCTCCCAAATAACGGAAAATATTCAATTATATATATTTTTTAGTTTTAATTTTTTTAAAACTTTGAGAGGAGGACCTTGCAATAATTTTTTGAATCTGCAATAACATCAAGCACAGTTTTCAATGTTTTTGCGCATTTAAAATATTCTAATACCAAAAATTTAAAAAACTTAAAATTAAATAAATAAAACAAGTACATTGCCACATGTATAAATGCCACATTCCCCCTCTGGGTCAGGCCTCTAAAACAGTAGTAAAGTCACAATGATAAAACTTCACTTGGTAAAACACAACATGCCAGAAAGACAACCGAACAAGACACAAAATAATCTACAGTTCTCACACACAGACACTTTGCATTTGGTCCCTGAAGAGCCCGTCTGCCGACAAATGGTATTGTCATGCTGTGTGGACTACGAGTCCCATAGTGGTGATTAGATCATATCTGTAACATGTTTTGTTTTTAGTTTGAAAGCAGACATTAGTAAAAGGTTCTTTGCACTTACCGAATGCTACATTCGTTCTGTCTTGCTTGCTTGGCTCTTCAGAGAACATGTTTCAGGTACAAACAGGTGCTTCAGCTTCCTTAACACAAATATCATATCATAAGGCAGGAAAAAGGTTTCCAACATACATAAAACTAAAATTAAATAAAATCAATGATATGTACAGGTGCAGTTAAACACTGCACATTTCAAGGTATATGTAGTTGAGAGACAGACAGTCTTTAGTCTCTACAGTCTTTACTACCTAGCCACGCCATCTGTTTTTTAGTGTCGAGAGGTTTCTTGCAGATAAAAGCTAATGTTAAAAACTGTCATAAATGTCATAGCTCAAATTTTTCTCTTATTAGAGATAACACTACCCTCTTTACAAGTCTGCATCTTCAGACACAAACCAGAAAGTTAATTTTTGCTACAAATAAATATGTTTTCCTTTTTCTTTTTTTTAGACATAAAGTTAATATAAACCAGGTACTGTCTGATTAGAAATTGGGAATGACTGACAGTAATAAAGGGTTTGTATGTAGATCTTGTCTTGTCATGCTCTTGTAAAGTGCCCAGGTTGAGGGTGAGACCCTCTGTGCTATCACAGGCTGGAGGGCTGGGCCTGCTGCTGGATCTGTGCGTGGTGGCTCTGCTGAGCCGGCTCACAGTCTTTGGGTCCTTCCTCCCCCGCCCGGGCATACATGAGGACGAGGGTGACTGTGGCAAAGGTGGCGGCATTTACAGGGAATGCTCGTAGCAGCGTGGATGTGAGGCCTCGCGTGAACACCATGTAGCCCTCCTTCCTGACGCTCTGTCGGATGCAGTCGATGATGCTGCTGTACTGGTTCACTCCACCCACCCCGTCCGCCTGCAGCCGCGATTTGATCACGTCCACAGGATAGGCGGAAAGCCAGGAGGCGATGCCAGCCATGCCCCCGGCAAACAGCAGCTTGGGGATCATGTAGCGGTCTTCTGGCTCACAGCCAAGGCTGCGCGTCAGGACATCATAGGCCCAGAAGTACACCCCGAAACCTGGGGTCTCACGGATAAGCGTGGTCACCATGCCTCTGTTGACTCCCCGCAGACCCTCCCGAGAGTAGATTCGCACCAAGCAATCCATGGAGTTCTTGTACAGCTTCCTGGAGGACTTCTTCTGCCCAGTACCCTGCATTTGCATGCGGGTTTTTGCCAGCTCCATAGGGCAGCAGATGACCGACTGGATGGCACCTGTTGCCGCACCAGCAAGGAACTGGTTTGTGGGGGTGTCCTGTCCCAACAGCCGCATGGTCTGTCCCTGAACACCAAATACTATAGCATTGATGAATGTAAGGCCTATCATGGGGGATCCAATGCCTTTATACAAACCAAATACCTGTGAAGAGGATCAAAAACATCACATTACACAGGATGTGCTAACAAATCACTTTTCTAATCTCTTTTTTGTCCAAAAAACA
Organism: Ctenochaetus hawaiiensis; assembly: GCA_029783645.1. Taxonomy (NCBI): domain Eukaryota; kingdom Metazoa; phylum Chordata; class Actinopteri; order Acanthuriformes; family Acanthuridae; genus Ctenochaetus; species Ctenochaetus hawaiiensis. Next base: position 8,282,135 of record JAPZDY010000010.1, read on the forward strand.
CAAGATCATTTTACTTTAATTTAAATCTCAGCATCTGAGTTAAATGAGTCTTTTTTTAATGTGTCTTCTTGTTACATAACTTCAAATATAACAGAAAAATACCATAATTATGTAATATATGTTGAAAGTGGGTTACCCAACACAAAGTGTTTCCAGAAGCAACTATTGCATGAGCAACACTCACAGCACAACATGGATCACATTTCCAGCACAATAACAGACTCACTTCTCATCATGACTCACATTTAATTTTGTTGCTGTACACAACATGAGGCCAACCTCTTAAAATAATTAATCTTTACAGGACAGCAGTTTTTTCTTTATGGAAACACAGTTACAGTGAAAAAATGCTGAACACCCTGAGGCTCCTTAAAGAATGGTCCAAGACAGAGCTGCTTCTTCAATTTGTCTCTGTGCAAGCATATTGAAGCATTAAGGTGATCTGCTGAGGAGAGTAGTTGAAGCTGGGGTTGGTAATTTTATCCAGTATACACTAGTTGTTATATTGGTTGAAATGGTCTTCACATCCCACCAGCAGTCAATAACTAACAAGCTCTTAAAAAGGACCGAAAAGGAACCTGCTGTAATCCAGTAAAAACGCTGTAACTGAATGGAAGAGAAAAAAGCAAAAATTACCACTGCCACAGTAACTTGTAACAGCCTTGCAATGCGGCAGAGCTTGTGCATGTGGAGGAGGGGCGTGTGTTTGGAAGGACCTCCGAGGGCAAGTGAAAAGTTTAGATGGAGCCCTGAGGTGACGCTACTTTCAAATTTTGCTAGCTTTCCAGAATTATCAACCCCAGCTTGAAGTAGCTTGAAATAACAGGTGTAATAAGAGAAATGTATATGAGATTGTCTCTGGTTGAAACCGGCTATCTTTTTAACTTGGAACTAAATATTGCAAAAGAAAAAACAAAATCACATTAATTACTACAAAAAAATAGGAGAGTAATTGTATCAACAGTGGGTAAAAAATTAGAAAGCTTGAAAACAACCAAATAAAACAAAGCTGTCACCATTCAGTTAAAACTACACTGATCTGCACTCGTAGTTAGTAGTTTCCCCTACTTTGGCCTCAACTGAAGTCAGCCCATTCTGTCATGAGACTAAGAGTGACGCAACTCTACTATCGGGTCACCCTGACCTCACTGACTTTACAGATCATAACAGCTATATACATGCAGCCATGATCGCTGGCCCTTGCTAAAGATAGATCATGTTCAACCCAACTACTGCATACATGGCATGGGTGTCAAGACACCAAAGACTGGAACAACTTCACACATGTCAGAGGCAGGCCAGGCAAACACGCATACAGCAGGTGACAAAACCCTTACCATGTGTCAGTAATATTACTATATGAATACATTTACATTCAACCTGTGTGGAAAATAAAACCACGTACCGACTCCTGCCGTATGATGGACTGGAAGCAGTGAAATGTCCCGCGATACAGAGGCTTATCAATACTTTGGACCTGCAGTCTCACCTGGAAAAGAAGACACTCTTCATCATCAAACAAATAAACCAAGAAAGCCTGACATTTTTGCCAAACAGAGGTAAAGGCAGCATGAAACTGGCTATGTTCAAATCAGTTAGTTGTCTCAGTTGTTATAAAACTGTTGAAACATTGTGCCAAAAAAAAGTTTGTCTACCTTAACGGTGTCAAAGGGGTGTCCAACCAAGACTCCAGCAGCACCTGGAGACAAAGGAAATGACATTTATAAAATTACATTTGATAATAATTATCCATCAAATCTGTTCTGGTTCAAAACTGTTGTGTTCCACAGCATACATTAACTGTGTTTTTGTTTTTTTGGTACTATACTGATAGATTATGTAACATTTCAGTCTGATTTCAGGTCAGAGGATTAATACATTCAATTGATTTAATGCTTGTCATAAACCCTCCAAACTGCACTGACATAAAGGAGTTGGCAAAATTTCCATTGATATCTTACCTTTATCAAGAGAGGACTATGTACCTTCATCTTTAAAAACTTTGATTTATATGCAATTTGTTCAAAGGGGCTTTTAACATTTAAGCAAATATTAATCTTGGTTGTCTATCAGTGAAAGTAATTCCAATATTACTATTAATATTACTATTACTATTACTATATTTATTGGTCATCCAGTTTTTGTCTCTGCACATGTTGAAACAAAAAGTCATTACTCTGGGAAACCAAAACTCTGCTGGAACAGCATCACCCTGATAAAACTACACAAATGCTTGTTTTTTTTTAGGTTTCTGTTTGTTTGTTTGTTTGTTTTTTAATATTTTAGGAAATCTGGATCCACTGCCATTTTAGATGTGTTTTACCAGTTTTTGACCTATTTGAGCGGTCTCTGAAGGCCAAACCTTTGCTACTGGCACTGTTGTGTAATCTTAGAGCATGGTGCCATCTCCTCTAGGGTAACACTGCCTTACCAAGCCAGAGCGAGCTCAATGGGCTTCATTACTCAGTAAAATTTTCTTTAGCACGCCTTTGAATGTTACATAAGCTTGGCCTGTGCAGCACATGCCCATGTTCTGGTGCCAGTTTGGGTTTCACACCTGAGTTCACATTAAAACCTAATAATAGTTCCTGGGCTGAACACAAACAACATGAAGAGTTGACACAACATGGAATAAGGTACTAACAATCCCATAATTAGCTGAATTAGGTTTTACAGGCAATGTTAGGATTTAAATTTTTCTAACCTCAAACATTTTCCTATACTATTTATACTGTGCAACATATGTCTTTGATAACTCTTGATGTGTCAGCAGTGGTAGCTATGTTGCTTATCAATGAGCATCACTACTTTATGACACTATTGTTTAATTGTAAGCAATATCATTAATTAATGAGTAATGCAAATTTATGACAGTATGAGACTTTTACATTTTCAACACCAAAGTAATAAAGCATCTCTCAGGTATGAAGAGCCATTATTTGCTATTTTGTTTTAAATTTATTTTTGCTTTGTTTTTTTCCTTGAAAACATAATCATAAAGCCACTACAACAACATTAACAACACAATAATATTAATTGTATTTACTCAACTACCTATGTAAACAAACTACAGAAGGCTAATCCTATGTAAGCACCTGCTTTGTCAACTGACACATTTGTAAAAACAGCCAATCAGGAATGAGTCCCGGCTGTAAGCCAGGAAAAGAACACAAGCAGGCGTGCCTTTGACACAATAACGAGTGGTGACTGACCTCACTGCACTCTTATGACCAGAGGATAGGAAAAACAAGCAGAGGAGAACATTGCATCATATCTGGTACAGCATTTCTTTAGTGTGATACCACTCATCTTAAATGTCCAAGGATGCAGGTTGAAATGGGAGCATCCCTGCTTCCAGAAATGATGCAACTCTGCTAACCTTGTTCTGAGTTTTGAGCTAAGCACAAACAAAGTCATCCACTGACAGTGGCGAGTAGCTTTTCAATTGACTTAAGATGGTTCCCTGAATTCTACCACAAAGTCAGAGGGGTGGGAAACCACATGGTCTAACATGTCAGTCTCTGTTAAATAAAGAAAGCACTGGATTGGTCTTTGAAGGGGTGTGTACTGATTCATGATATCTGCCAATGGTGTATGTGGAAACAGCCAAGTTGTCTAAGCTTGTACACCTCCTGGTTGCCTGTAGTATTTGCATGCTTAAGTTCTCAACAGAGTGTCCAAGTGACCCATAGCGTGAAATGCAGAAGTTTGGAGTTGGTGAAAAAAGACTCTTAAACAGACATAATATTTCTTTTCCTATGCTGTAAGAGAACATACCAGACACCAGTCAATAAGTTCAGTTTCTGTGCTTGAAGAGTGGCATATTTGACCAATCACATAAAGCTACAGCTGGCAAAGTAAAAACTTACAAAGGGGAATAAAGTGCTTATGAATCAAAAACTTATTATTATCCACTTTCCGACTAAGACAGAACAAGCCCCTTAAACTTCACACTCATTCAATGTCAGTTTGCCACAAAGCAACTAAAGTAGTATGTGACAAATTCACAATTTAGCAAGTGGAGTTGGCATGCAGTGGAATTTCGTGAATACCTTGGTAATCTTAATACACGTAGAGTTACTTCAATCATTAATGGTGGTGCCGGGCAGGTTTGTGGTACAGCACAGGGGCTCTTCATCTCGATCTGATCTAGCTACAAAGCTTTATATCTGGATGACTTTTGGCCTCTGTGCATCAACCATCTGACAATCTAACGGCTGTTGTGTTGCTGCCGCTGACTTACCTCCGATACATCCAGCAACGAAGTCCATCACCGCTCCTGGATGTCAATTAGCCGGAGGACTGAATACAACCAAAGCTTGAAGAAGCTCTCTACAACTCTATGAAACCGGTAACTTCGTTGTACACCTGCCACTGTATCTATTAGCTGTTTATTCTAGCCGACGTTAATGGTTTAATTAACACTCGGTTGGCGTCTATAATAGCTAACACTTGCTAGCTAGTTACCAGTTCCTCTTTAAGAGCTGACAATCAATTAATGCTGACAAATTTATTTTCTTTGACCAGTTTCTTCAGCTTGTTCTCTACTTAACCTAACAAAACTCTTTTGTTGACCTGCACGACCTACATGAACCGGTATGGCGTTTACATTGAATGCGGACACCCTGCCCGCTGTCTGCACCAAGGAGGTTTATTTCTGTTGCATGCAAGCTAGCGTCGCAGGAAGTAACGAGTAAGGGGCGGGAGTTACCGGCTTCGGGTAGAATTTCTATCCAATCCGAACCAAGACATAACACATACACCCCCTACTTGAGACCTAATCTTCGTCATTCATTGGTTGTTCACTGCAAGGGCTCCCAATGTGGAATTGCGTCATTAACGCTGTGTGATGTTTTGCTTCTGAGTGGGCTGTCCATGCAGCCAAGTGTTAGTGGATGAAGTGCAACACTATAAATAAAATGTACGTTCAAAACGTTTTTGACATTCATCGTCAATAGTAATTAACGTTTACCTTCAAGAATTTATATGTTATTTGGCATAGAGTTTAAAAGATTACCTTAAACCTATCGGCTATGTTTGGGTGAAGGCGGGACCAATGCTTTCCAGTGGCTGTTTGGCTAACAGTGAGACACACCTCTGCTACACATGATGTAACAGCACAACACTCAAGGTTACTGGTATGCAGCACATGCTGGAAGAAAATGGGCAATCATCTGACAAGTTTCGGTCGTTCACTCACCATCTGACAGGATGCATATTGTCGATTTCGTGTCTGGATCACTTGCAGGTAACAGCTAACGCTAAGGTTGTTTGTTATTTAAAATTAGCATGCGTTGGCTGTAGTGTTTGCTACATAGGTAACGTAGTTATTGTATGTGCATTGTATGATTACAGTATGACAGCGTACTTAACTTAAGAAAATTTAACCTGAAGAAGGTGTTAGTAGAAAAGTAGTGAAATAAATTAAAATATCAGACTTACCATCTGCAGTTAATAAGTACTTAACAAGTTATAGACTTCTTGCGTAAATTTAGCTTATTAATATTTTATTATCAAAGTGTGCTTCAGTAGCAGCTTGGTGGAAAAATGTGTTTCTCTTAACACAAAATAAAAACACAGCCAAAAATACAGTATATTTACAACAAAAAAGTGAGCTAATATGTCCAGTTCAACCTCATCCACTGATCCATTTAGAAATTTTAAAAAGGAAACACCCTGAGGAATTTCACTTACATCTGAGAGAGGTACCCTATTTCAGAACACTGGGAAAACACTGTGACATTAAATAAACTTAAACACTTTGTTGTGTTATGTTTAAACTAATTTAGGGAATAATAAAGAATGCAATCAGCTGATCTAAGTCCTTGGACTCCTACCAACAATCAGTTTTATTGTAGAATTTTCTTAATGAATTTTTCATTTAATTTACAGTCTATGAAGAACAAAAAATAAAGTTCAGTTGTACATCTTGCACAACTTAACTCAAAATCACATCTTTTCTAATGCCAAGATACTTATTTTTAAGATTCAAAACAGATAGAGAACAAACCATCACATTTGACCTTCTTTCAGCCTGTCCTATCCTGCACATTACTAAAAGGGTTGCAGTCAAAGCTCCTAACCTTGAGTCGGTTGTGTCTTTTTTTATGTCCTTGATGCTGTCTTTACCCTGAAAACATAAAGGGGCATGTGGAGTTGCAGTGGGCTACCCTCTGGACACTGTGAAGGTACAGTGAGTGGCACAGAATCTTTACATCTATTTTTATTTAGTCATCTCAGTCAATTAATTTGTAATTTTTACCTCATGTTCTTTTTCTCTCTAGGTTCGCATCCAAACCCAGAAACAGTTCACTGGAATATGGCAGTGTGCAGTGGCAACATTTTCAAAAGAAGGGGTAAGTGGAACAGGTGTAGTTTTTATGACACCATATCTTCAAAATGCTTTCAAATGACTGACTAGTTTTTCACAAGTAAACATATCACTAAGTTTGCATGAACCATCATGTTGTGAGCCAGAAAAATCGTGCTTAACCAGGTTCATGTCACAGTGTTGAGGACTAGCTGAGCTGGAACATTGGATAAACCCTACAAATGGTAAATGTGCGGCTTTTTGGTAAAGAGCAATGTCAAATGCGTAACAACTTATGAATTACCCATTTTTAACAACTTTTTTGATTAATATATAAATTATTTAGGGTATCTACACATCATCCGTCTGGATTTTAACTTTTAAGATGCCATTTAACTTACAAAAGATGATGAAGACACTTAAATTGCTTAAAAAAACTTACAGGTATTTATCATTTATTTGCTCTCTCTTGTGTCATCAGGCACAGGGCTTCTTCAAAGGCATGTCCTTACCCATTACCACAATCTCTATGACTTCCTCAGTGGTGTTTGGCACATACAGGAACTGCCTGCAGTGTCTAAGCCAGGCACGAGGCGCTGGTTGTGGTCCAAACACCAAACAAGAAGTCTTCCTGTCTGGCATGGCAGGGGGTATAGCTCAGGTAACAGATGCAATTTACAAACGCTATGAAAACTATTGAATAGTATGCCTGGTTCATGTGCTTCATTTTAAAAGGGCTTGATGGCTCTGCCCTCCATTATCCTGGCTGTAAAGGATAATGCAATGTATAATATACATTCATGTGTCTATTAGGTTTGAGAAATTAAAGGGCTACTTTAACCTAAAACACACAAAAATGTTTTCCACTCACTCCTGAGACCTGCTAAATCTCTCCTTCTCTGCCTCCAACAGATAACCGTGATGTCTCCAGGTGACATAGTGAAAGTACGTCTTCAGTGTCAGACAGAGTCCATGCGAGGTGGAAAGAACACACCCAAACCCAAATATCATGGTCCAGTTCACTGTCTACTGAGTATTATCAAAGAGGAGGGGATCCTGGGGCTCTACAGAGGAGCGCTCCCGCTTATGCTGAGGGACGGGCCATCATATGCCACATACTTCTTGACTTACACAACCATTTGTGAATGGCTTGCCGAAAGTGGCAAGAAAAGACCAGGTAAGTGAGGCTCATACCATGAGAAAAAAAGTTATTGTTTGTGTGTGTGCTGCTTAAACAGTAAATATTAACTCTTCTTGTATGTGTCAACACCACAAATGTAAATGTGGAGGATGACAAATATTGTGTTAGGTTAAAACATCCAACAATTTTTAAGAGTTGCAAGTGGAACTAATGCATAAAACTTTCAAACTAAGGACAAAGAGTTGTAAAGCACTTGCTTCTCACATGAAAACTAATATGCTAAAACGTTATGTGAGCACCCAAAAGCGTACTGTGCCCACTGAGTTGTTGGCTGCCATTGCTAGTTTGGCTAGCACTGGAGATGATTTGTGTACTGCGGATGTGTCAGCTCTGGAAAAGCCTTCAGGCCTCACTATCAATCATCAGACAGCATTCAGCACCTTTTCCATGACAGCCATGTTTAGGGCAGAGGTGCTGTGAGTTATTTGGGAATGTCAAATGTTCACATTTTTGTAACTAAAGGTCAAAAGGTAGTACTGACTGAACTGACAATAAATGTAGTGTCTTTGTGTTTATTTGATGGTAAATGTGTGGAGACATTATGGGGAGGGTCGACCACCTTATGGTTTTATGCTTTTTAACGATTTGAGCCACACATTCAGCAAATCTTAATCAAAGCATACACTGTAGTTTGTTACAATTTTCATACTTTTAAATTGTATATTTTTTTCTTTTAGAGCAAGTGAACATGTCTTAGAAGTCATTACAGCTTTACTTAACAGGCACTGCAGATATCATGTTGTCCTTATTTATGTTTTCATATTTTCATTTACAGCCCATGTGATGATTTTTGCTGTTAAATTTACAACCGATAGTTTTAAAGTGGCTAATATATGTATGAAAGTGTGTCAGACTATTGAATCATTCAATCATTACCCGTCTTGGTGCTTATCAGCCTCAGTCAGCACTTTGTAGTACAGTAAATCCTAATTGAAAGTGTTGCATAAGCTGTTAACTGGCTCATATCCTCGAGGTTAGCATAACAATTGCTTCCCATGAGAAGTGCTACCAAGGCCAACAAGCACTTCGCAGGCTAGCTTAAGGGCAGATGCCAGCACTCTCTCCCCTTTATGTTACATAGTTCTTGAGGATGAAACAGACAAGTTACAGTGCTAAGTGTGAGTACATCCTTTTAATGTCAGTGTCTTTCCTTTTCCTCCAGACTGGAGTGGTGTGATGCTGGCTGGGGGAATAGCTGGAATGGCAGGTTGGACAATAGGAACACCCATGGACGTGATCAAAGCCCGTCTGCAGATGGACGGCGCTCGGGAGACTAAGCGATACAAGGGCTTTTATCACTGTATCTGTGAGACACTGAAGGTGGAGGGAGCGGGAGTGTTCTTCAAAAGCTTAGGCATCAACTGTCTGCGCGCATTTCCCGTCAACATGGTGGTATTCGTTACATACGAGGTTATCACTGGATTTCTCCAAGCCAGGCCTGACAGTGTAGATCCACCTCGTTTAGGATTTGAATAGTATTTACTACCTCAAGTCTCAATGCCCCATTCTGTTGGGGTTTGTATGTCTGTGTTTAATGTTGACGTTTGTTTTTACTCACGATAGCAAAAACATTTGGCAAGAAAATGTGTTACATTGCAGTATTTTTGAGGAATGATTGTTTCATCGCAATCATTTGGGCCATCTGTTGCAGGTATATTATTTAGGTAGGTAGGATAATCTATTCTAATATGCTCAGGAGTAATTAGTCAGTAATGGGAACTGTTTGTACCATAGATTGGACCAGCACCCCTCTGACCACTAGATGGAGTCCCTGGCCAGCTTGTCTCGTTTTTTTTCTTCTTTTGCTTTATGTTTATGACAAGAAAATAATACTCATGTAAGAAAAGAACAGTCTACCAAGACATATCAAGAGTTTTAGACTGTTATATTAGACTGCTAAAACCTTAGCCTTATTTGATTGAAATCAAGACTATATAGATACTTGAATTTATGAATGAGCTGCAGCACGCACAATTTAAAGCAACAAGCATGATACCCGTCCATGTCCATGCAGCATGAATGCACACACTTTATGGTAATACATATCCATGCCAGTTCAAGGCAAAGCTGTGTAATCTATATAAAACATCAATATTTGACGTTTTAAACCTCCATTAACTGGACTACGAAAAGAAAATTCTTTTAACAGTATTACCACTGGAAACAGTGGAATCTGAATAATCAGGTTCTGGTAAAATGCTTGTTTATCTCGAAAGCGAGCTGCCTGCAATGAGAACATGCATCACTGTTTTATCTCATCCTCCTCTTGATCATGTGTTTCTAAAATACAAATACACATTTAGAACACAGCTACTGATTTAAGTGGACATTTTAAGGGCAGAAGTTTGTTTTCAGAGTGGGGAACTCCATGAATTCAGGTAAAAAAATATGTGACAGATATTTCTTGTAAGTTTGTTATTAAATGATAATGAACAAGCTTGTTGTGCCTTCCATAATAAAGGTAGTTTAAGTTTAAATTATTAATTGCTATGCTAGTTTGTTGTATTGCTGCAAGAGTGACATTAATCCAGCTGGAAATTTCAATGACGAGACTTAAAACTTAAAGAAAAGATTAATAATGCAATGTAAAAGGTAATCATGGGGGTTTAAACTCCTCAAAAACTAATGATTGTATCTTTTAACTGATCTAAGCTTTGATAAATATTTATTAGTAGCATCATCAGTACACATGATAAACACTTTAAATGGAATAAATGTATATATCAATGGGCAAATTTCTAATAATAGTCTATTTTTTGTTTTCTTATTGTTTTTTTTTTCAGCACAGTACCCTCTCCTGAAGCCACATGGGGAACAAAACAAAATTAATGTACATTTGAATATGAAAGGTTGTAACTGTGCATGTAACATGATGTCAGCAATAATGGAAAATTACAAGTTGGGGATACATGGAACAGATATAGACTTACCTAATCATAAAGTATTCACATTAAAATTGAGTAGCAATATACTACTATTTTCTTTTTAACCCTTATGTAGCCAGGGTAGAGCCTGTGACAAAATCTGCATTTCAAGACAGTGCTGATTGAAACAGGCAACAGCAAAAAAATGGAATCAAGTTATTATAAACATACAAAACAAAGACAGAAAATACTGCAGTATATACATTCCCATCGATCAATGAGCAGTAGGGGTGTAACGATTCATCTACTTCATCGATGTATCGATTTATATTCCTGTGATCCAACTACATCGATCTGTGC
>JAPZDY010000010.1:8332164-8345457 GCA_029783645.1 Ctenochaetus hawaiiensis
CACATTGATGAGTTACTGTCGACTTTAGAGCAAAAACACGTCAGAAGTCCCCTCTTTGGTCAATTTGTCAGTTTTTATTTTACAATATACGAGAAAACAAATTGGATTTGTGTTGAAACTCTCAGATTTGAGGCCAGTCAGGCTTCTCAACCTCTGTTTGTCTGATGTGTTTCCCCCTAAACACTGATGGCGTCATAACTGCTGCATGTGCAGGTTTTTTCAGGTTGTTTCATGATTGTTTACAGCCAGTATTTATCTACATGTGATTGTTTACCTTCCTGTTTCAGTCCTTTTCTTTTCTTTCCTTTTTTTTTCCCACACTCACCACCACTGACTCCCGCTCCCATAATCAGGCCTGTTCAGGTCAAAGTGATACCCCCATTAATCTACAACAGAGTGTGTCCTTGTGACTGATTAGTAAACCATTCACTCTACATTAACCCACTTTCAACCATGAAATTCGCGCAAAAATTAGGCTACAAATCACCTTGTCATGTGTGGGGCAGAGGAAAGAGGACACAGGAGTCATGTCAGATTTAAAGATGAGTGCTGTTTCATGTTGTGTAACCCAGTTAATCAGGTGTGTTCATCAATCATGACACCTAATGATGATCAAGCAAAGGTCAAAGTTTAACCACAAGTACATTAAGTTTCGGGGAAAAAAGGAGAACTTAATATTAGTTATTCTCTTTGTTGAATTTGAATATCCCCCCCTCTCTCTTTTGGGAGCTACTTTAAAAACATCAAGTCATTTCTGATCTGATTCATGAAATGATTCACAAGACCGAAAGCTATGTTTTCTCATCAAAAACACGTGTATCACCTACGGAGCAAATCACACCCACAAACAGCACATCAAAGTAAACATTTCTTGTGAGGGGGAAAAAAAAAATCTCTTTTCGATCAAATGTATCTTTTATGTTAGCTATACAGAGCCGTGACATTCTCTATGTGGATCAGTCTCCAGAAACAAAGACAGCCGAGCTGATGAGGTGGTGTGATGCAGAGTCTTTAATCCATTCATCTTTATCTCTTTCACACTTTCTCATTATTTCTAGGATCTCTCTCATTTTCACTTTCGGCTCTCTCCTATACATAGCCTGCATGTGCATGCACATACCCACAAGCAGGAATTCACTCACAGACACACTGCCACATGTAATTAGGATTAGAGAGCAATGTGATTACTGTAGATCCCACGTGGCCACAGACGTGGGAAGTGGGGGAGCCGAGGGGGCTGCAGCACCCACTACTGCCAGGCGTTACACAAGCAGTTTATGAGAAAGAGGTTTCAGCTTCTGTCTTGTCTTTTTTTTTTTTTCAAATATTTGAGGAAGTGTGTAGAGCGAATAAAGGTCTTATTTCTTTAATTCTGGTCGATTAAGATTTTTCTCCAAACTCTTTTTTAAAAAAGTCTGTCAAACTTTGTTCAGCAGTGAACGCAGCCTGATTTGTAAAGTGGGATTTGTTCCACGGCGGTTGTTACATTTTTAAGGCAGACTTTTCATAAAGTCGCAGAAAAGGATTTGGGATTTTGTTTTCAAGGGTCCAGTTCACATCTTATCTTGACTTCCAAAGTCCACAGACTGATTTCAAGCGATCCTGGTGCTCACTCTTTCAACCCGAGCACCAGTGAGGGAAAGAGACAATGTTGATGTGGCCAGCAAGCTATAAAACAGCTATTGAATGTGGCAACTGGGAGCCCAGAAGCCGCAGCCCTGAGGAGAAAGAGCTGACTTACAGCCCAGCTTTCCGTCCTTCCATCCTTGCTACTCCAGTGGCTGCAGAAGCTGCAGATGCTGGTGCCACAAACAGCACCAGCCCCGACAAGAGTTGGCTGACTTCAGTCCAGCTAACAAGCATAGCTGCGTCTACAGCTTCTCAACCTGCAGCTGCTGACACCTCAGATGAGCGACTAACTGAGCCTCTTCAGCTGACAGAGTTTGATTTTCCAGCCAGGTGTTTTGACAGCAACAACAAAAAAAATTCAATATAATTTAAAGCAAAGCGGGTCTGTTTCACGGCAGAAGTGTCTTCACTGTGTGAAAGTGATTGATAAGGCTTTAAGCTTCACCTGTTGCTCCACTTTTTTGAAAAAAGAGGCACCTGTGCCAGAGGAGGATAAGAGACGACAACACATCTGTGAAAGGAGCCTTTTCCAACCAGTGCTAAGCTGCCAAGAAATGTAGTAAAAGAGTATGAAAGGTCACGTCTTCGGCTAGAAGCTGTGATCAACATGTCTGTGCCACCGAGCGACAAACATATTCATGTGTTGCTGTTGGACTGGTGTTTTTAGAGTGGCTTTCAGGTCAATCAGATTTTTACCTCCTTGTGCAGGGGCCTAATGGCTACTCATGCTTAAGCGTGCAAATCAGTAAAGGCAGCTCATGAGTTGCTGCACAGAGAAAAGAGTTGAATGTCTGATGTGATATAGAATGAATTACCAGAACACCTTGCACATCAGACTGTAAATATCAATATCAAAACGTCGCTGCCGATGGAGGCACCACATGGTCCCTGCAAGGTTGTTGCATAAAGTCTTCAGATTGAGCGAGATACTGGTGGATACAGACTGTATTCTTATTGCACTGCCTTTAAATGAATTATAAACTGGTTTGGTGTTTCTGTGTGTTAGCGATTGCTTGACCTGATACTGTGGTCAACACAGTCTCACAGCATTTTGTGAAATATTGACAAAGTTTAATTGATAAGGTTTGTTTACATGGACACAAATTCCATACATCTTTAGTGACACTCTGTATGACTGTCTGTTGTGCCTGCACCACATTTGCATGTTTAAATGATGAAGCACAGTGATGCAAAGTGCAGGACTCTCACGCTGGTTAAAGTTAGGTTCAGACTCGTTCTGACTATGACAAAAACAATGGACAGTTTGTGCCCATTTACACAAGTGATCTCAATTTTGTGACAATTTCTTGACCTGCTGTGAAACTGGGTTGTTGTAGAAGTTTGAGCTTTTTAAGTGTAAGTTTGGCTCTCTCATGCATGTTCTTGCTATGTCTGTAGTGTAATTATTACTTTATTATATTTGCTCCAGTTAATCTTTAAGTTACATTATTGTAGGGAATATTCCATCAAAGATGTACATAGTAAATTATAATTATATGACTTTGAGTATAATGGGCATATAGATAAATGAATACAACATAAAAGCACCAACTAAAAAACAACTAAAGTTATAACAGACTTGAATTTTTTTAGTTAGTTTTTATTTCATTGAGTTTAAGCTTAAATGAATTTAACAAACAAATTTAATTTCCTCTTAGTTTGGGTAAGTTTTCAAAGTGTGCCTGCTAGTTTAAGTTATTGTAGATTTTACAGTAATTTCATTGTGTTTTTGAAAGGACATGCGTAATGTGTCAGAAGTAAATATAAATATAAAAATATATTTACAGAATGTAGTATTATTCAGATATTTGTACATGTTCTATGTATGTGTAGCATGAAGGGGCTTTGTACAAAATTAATTTCATTGTGAACCCTGTGTCAAAAAATTTAAATAAATGCACCTGATACCTTATTGTTTAAACTTTACAAATGAAACGAATTTATGATCTATTTTTTGACATGTTTTGTAACCAGATGATTTAATGTGACTCTAGTTCTTCTTTAAGTGTACTGATGGTTTTTCAGTTTCAGCTTAAGACATTTTTTTGCAATTCTTATTCTCATTTTAGTTTCAGTTTTAGTTTATATAATAATCCTACACCTTCCAGTGTCTCTGCTGTCTACACGTGTTTTCTGCTGAGAGTCAGAGGTTTGTCCTGCTTTAACAGTGGTGTCCTCTCTTTTTGTGTTATCAGTCAGTCTCAGGTCACCACTGTAATCTCAAAAAGCTCTTTGGTCAGTTATCACTGATTGACTGATCCTCTTATCACTGTGTTTGCGCATGAAGGGCTGTAATTCATTCAAAAAAGAGGGTTTAAATGGGGACAGACCATTTTTTTCCCTTTTCAGCATAGAAACAGCAAAGGAGTCTTCATGATGGAGGCGAATCTACTTATGCATTAATGCGGCGTGCTGCATACGGACATGCAGAGTCTTGTATGTGGAGATTTAATGAGAATCAGATGAGAGATCAAAACCACACAGTAGAGACTTGGGCCAAGCGCAAAGACATTGAAACATGATTAGAGTCGGGGGATCTGAAACTATGTGAGCTACAAAGTCTTGAGAAAGATTCATATGAGGACACAGTAGATACAGGTAGACATGAACATGAACTGGAGCAGCTTTTTTTGCCTCACTGAAGTGTTTTTTGGATGCAATTTAACATATTTTCCAGTTTCGTGGACTGTTTTACAGTTTTAATGAGGTCATGCAGCTTCATCTGGTGGAGGTGTACGGCTGCATGACAACCGCATTAAATGGTTTCTTGCTCACTGATGCCATCTTTTCCACAGTGTCTAGATAAAACGTGTTTTTTTTTCACCAGCAAAGTTTAAGAAGGCCTCAAACGTGTTGACAGCCTGGTTGAAGTACCTCTGTTTTACCAGCAACAGCGGAGCAACAGGTGAAACACAAGGCTTTGTCAGTCTCTTTCACATAATGAAGCCACTTCTGCCAATAAAACTGACCTGAAATGATAATTAACATGTTTGATGCCATAACACCTGGTTGGAAAATCGAACACCCTTGGCTGGAAAACTTTGATAGTCGACTATTCAAGGTGTCATCAGAAGCCGAGTCAGGCTTGCTGGCTGGGATAGCTCTCACTCTTGAGGACTGGAGCTGTTAGCGGGTTAGCCGCAGCTGTGACTGACTCTGGCGCTTCTGTAGCTGTGGGAGCAGCAGGAGTTGGAGTTATGTTTGATAGCTGGACTGGGGTCAGCTCTCTCCCTCCTGGGCTTGGGCCACTCGGAGAAACACGGTCCCAGTTAGGCAATTACTTTTGTAGCCTTCTCAAAGCTAGCATTAGTTTTTAGCTTGAGCTTGAGCTTAAACTTTGGCCAGCTGGACCACAATGCCCCCCACCCCCCACCCCCTCCACCACCACCAGTGCAAGAGTGAAAAAGAATGTAAGAGGATCGTGATAAACAACCTTGTTTGTGAACTTGGAAAATTTAGATCTCATGAAAAGTTGGTAGTAAAACTGAAATGTCTCACAGAACAATTCCCTCTTTATAAGAACAGGCAACATTGCGTGAAACAATGCCAATCATGCGGGTTTGTTTTTTTTCTAAAGTTGATAGATGAAAGAGAGATACAAATGATATTTCATGTACACTATTTACATATTTACTACGTCCATAATATTAAAACAGGAACAAAGTTCGATCATATTAATTATCAAGCGCTTCTTGTATGCCTGGCCATAGGGGGTGCTGCCGCTCTCTGAGGAACCCACTTCCGATATTCATGCTTGCGATATTCATTTTCGTCTTTTATTTACTATTTTTTAAACATTTTAACCACAAATACCTTGATAAATTTTTTGTGTCCTTAGCTTAATTGCAGACAGTTTACATAAATCAGTGCCGCATCTTAAAATAAATGACACATTGATTCACAAGATCACAATTTCATATTTAAAAAAAAAATGCTGAATTATTCTCAATCAAACCCAACTTCTGTTTATTAAGTAAATACTGTTTTTTGGGAAACTACACTGTGTCTGGACTTTGGGGCACATGATGTGACCCTCAAGGATCCAAACACTAATGACAAACTACAGGCAGAACGTCTCTGAGTTTTATCAGATCACAACACTGTTTCTACCAGACGACATGATCTTCCACTGAATTGTTTTTCCATGAAAGCAAGTGATGCTGAAACAGACTGTATTCGAGATTGAAGAGTGAGGTTTAATCACACACTCTCTTTGTCGAATCAAAGAACCTGAAAGTATTACTCCCTGATGAGGTTTTAAAATATATGTATTTATATGTAAACGCACACAAAGAGAATACTAGGAATTCAGGTTCTGTCCTTTATCATCACAACATAAACTACACTATAGTATACACATATAGTAATGCACTATAGGTACGAACCATATTTGGACCATATCACATATTTGTATTCTCTTATGTTTAAAGCTTTAAATTAACATTGTTACTTTTCTTATTAGTGACTAAAATATGAATCTACTTTTAAGTTGCATGCTTGCAATCCCTTTTTAAAAATAGCTTCCTTTATGCAGTCATGTCGTGCAGTTGTTTAACAGTAACATTGTATTGAGGGCAGCCTGAAAGTCTAAAGATGTAACTTGTGACATATCTGAAGCTCATTATTAGCAGCAATCAGTGTTTTAAACCCAATGCAAAGTCTCTGCTGCAATCAAATGACCTTTTGTCACACTGACCTGAAAAGAAGAACTAAACTTTGTCAAATGACAATGTGATTAATATATGACAATATGGCTATTTGTTAGTCACACATATGTGCATGTTAAAAAAAACTCTGGTGACATTTGTGTTAAATTTAGCCAATTTTGCTGCATAATTTCTACATTTATCTCCCAGACACACAGGCGCCAGGCGAAAGTAGCAAGAACATCCTTTTTGTTGATGAGAAGTTGAGTGTGTAATAAAATGTGATCTGATTTATACCAAACAATGTCTTTGCTGTCTTGGCCGGCACACAAAAGATTCTTAATCTCAGTGAGGAATTTGTTGGTTAAATAAAGTTATTAACTGTTGAATAACACACAAAAACAGTCTCAACACATAATCTGTCTTGTAGCATGCTGGGAAAAGCCGAGGAGAGGCAATGTGGGACTCTAAAATATCAATTATATCAAAATACCTGAGACAACATTCTGGGTACATAGCTGTTTATCCTTTATGCTCTAATGCTATAGAAGCTACTGATCCAAAATCCTGTGGGCCCACACTAGATGTATTTCCATAAAAGTGTTCCTTATTCTATTTAAAGCTGCAGTACTTTGATACTTTTATATTAACAAATGGATGGAACGATAAAATGTAATCATTAAGTGGCCACATGTAGTAATAAATTCACTGAGAAAAAACCTGCCACTGCTATTCTCTCAGATTCAAGAGGCCTTTTGCAGCATCTTTTAGCTCTTTGATTTATTTTTAAAACCCATTATTTTGCTCTCATTGCTTTGATCTGTTCAATCTGGTCTTTTCCAGCCTCAGTAGGCAGGTTATTTTCTGCAAAAACAGCTACCCGTTGAATGCTGCCTGTCCAACACCATATTAGAGCTACACAAAGTTAAAGACTTGCTAGTAAGCAAAGCACAATGTAGCACCTCAAGAGCCAAAGAATTCCCTCAGGGGTTGGTGGAGACAAAAAAGAGCAAAAAGTGTTCCCCTTATATGGTCACCTGATACAATTTAGAAGGTAATAATATATCAGATATATACATATATTCCTGCTTCCCTTTGTAAATGCTGTTTTTAACCCCTTGACATTGCTCAAATTTTACAGGTAAGCTATCTATGTGAACACAGATCTCTGAACCTTTTGGCCCAGACTTTAACCTGCCTGTTTTGTAGACCCGTGTCTATGCAATAAATGATTGTAGGTGTGTGTGCACCGAGCACTGTAGCTTTGCAGCTCTGCTGGTTTCATATAGATTCAGTCTGACACTGATGTTGCCGATGCATCCAGATACATGTGGTATTGATATTGATGCTTGTGATGTTTGGCCTTTTCAAGTGAACAATGGGAGCTGGCTCCAGACTGAGAGACTGTTTGACTGTTTGTTTTGTTTGACTGCTTGTTTGTTTGTTTATTTATTTATTTTTTAAATTACCACAAGTCAGATTAATAGGATCATCTCATAAAGTATTTGTTAAATATGGTCCACAGGCATCTTACTCTGGGAATTACATTAAGACTCAAGTATGATCTGCTCTGGTTGTTAACATACAAAATATAGGTCAGTGCAAATAAAACATCTAAAACTGTGTAACAAAGAGTTCTTTGTTAAATTGCATGATGCCATTACATTATTTAATTTTTTTTTTTTACTAAACATAATGTAATTCATGGTATTTTGGAAGTTTTATGATTCTGTAAAATTAGCCTACATTGAATATTCTAACTGATGTGGGTGCAAACATTCCAGTTAATAGGTCAAAGCATTAATTTGTCTGAATAAAAGCCAGAGGTGGTACGAAACCAAGAGCTGTTTGAGTGTCGAAGGAGCCAGCTCTTGTTGCTGAGCCAAATGATGTGCCTCACTAAAAACAGACAGAATTCCCATCAGTAATTGATGATAAAGAGTCATCATTAGAAGTCAGTAGCCTCATCTGCCTTCATCACTGTGCTGTAAACAAAGCACACATTACACCTCCCGCACACTCAGCCTAGGCACCAGCCCTCACCTAACCCAGCTGAGTGTTTCCTGTGTGTGTGAGAACATGTCTGACATGAACAATCACCCTGTGGGCCACAAGTGTGAATAGGCAACACAGAACAATGTCCAGACCTGATTAACGGTTCATATGTGAAAAGGGAAACAGAAAACAGCTTACAGTAAGTTTATCCATCACTTAAAGAGTTCACTTTTTCTCATAAAACAGACTTTCCATCAGCTTTTCTTTATGGATTTGAAAGTAAGAAAGAAGGCCTCCAGCCATTTCTTATATTTGTTTACTTCTGTAGGTTCTGTAAAGTGATGAACCTGGCTGCAGGTTCATATTTTCAAGGATGCCCCTTTCATACTTAATCATGATTATATCAGTGTGTGTGTTACCAATGGACCTGTTTACCTGTGGACTGTTCCAAACAGGTGTTTTTCACAACTTTCCCAGCCTTTAGTGCTCCTGTCCCAACCTACTCAAACTGTGTTGTTGGGATCAAATTTAGAATAAAAATATATTCACAAAAATCAGTAGAGTTGATGAGGTAAAAAAAAAAATTAATATATTGTAATTTTATTTTCAACTGAGTCACTATTAAAAGGTTTTAGCAAATGATCTCATTTGTTTTCACTATTTCTTACGCAGCAGCCTGGCTTTTTTTGGAATTGGGTTTGTGGCTTACAGAAATGTGGCCAGTCTGCCTCAGAAGACTCCTTGACAGCACATAAAATGCCTTGTTGAAACAATATCTCCTCATCTAGCCAATCCCATGACTTTCCAATTAGCTGCAAGCCCTTGAAGTCATATGATGTCGAAAACAAGGTTTGTAACCATGGGATAGTGTATCCACTCTATAACACACTTTACAATTTTAAATGTCCTGACCTCAGTGCCCTCAGGACAACTCTACCATTTTAGCACAGGAGCTTATTATTAGGTATGAGGAAGGAGGAAATTTGGCCGTTCTTCAGAGACAGGTTCACCTCATTCTAAAAGTAGAATAAACAGCATACGGGTGAGAGGAGATGTTCACTGGCTGTGAGACTCAAGCCAGACAAAACATCTGCACTGAACAGAGCAGCAATGAAATAAAATGAAGTCTGAGGCTTTTGAAAGCATATTTGTTTTATATGGTGTGAAGTAGTGTACAGACAGTACCACTTGTGAAAACAGCACATTGTAATAATGAATTAAATGGGCTAGACAGTAACATAAGGGGGGCCGGAGTGTGTTTCATAAACAATGCACACAGCATAAGCTATGATAAAATTACTGAAATAATCATGGAAACGGTGAGGAGTCATTTCAGATGGGGAGTTGATCATATGCTTTATTTATACATATATATATGTATATATATAATATCATATCATATAATATATATATATTTCAGCAAATCAGTAATGTATGTAATGATTTATTTGTTCAGTCTGTTTTCACTGTACTTTGTCATTTATAGTTTTTTTCTTCAAACGTCACCTTTTCAACCTCAACCATGCAAACAAAAATGGAGAAGATAGCTTTTGTTTTTCCCTTTGAATTTTCAGCATTTCCACTCATGCTTTTTTATGTGTGAAAAAATGACATTAGTGACAAAAAGAGGGAATTTTGTTCTAAACAGAGGGAGAATTTGGAACACGAACATATCAAAGTGAATCCTATTAGCTTCAGATTAACTTTAGAATGGATTTTTGTACAGAATGAAGTCTGTGGATATTATCCCCAATCTCTCACTTCAGAGTCCTGCTGTGAGAGGATTCCTACAGTCTGCAGAAAAGAAATGTCCACAACACTAATAACAAAGAATGCAGACTTTGGTTTGCATAATTATGAAAGCAGTTAACATACAAAAACAGTAGGGGACACAAAATTAACATGTGAGGATGAAGCAGACTTTACAGATAGATTAAAATGAATGAAAAAATATACAAAATTTAAGAAAATGGCACATGGAAACAAGTCTTTTCAAAAGCAGCTCTATACTTCAATAGTGCTGAAGTTAAATATATAGTGTTTCGATTTGATCTATTTAAAATTGTATTATCTTTTAATTGAAAACATAAGAACTATATGAGAGAGCTGTAATGTTAAGTCTATCATGTTTTCCTAAAGTCAGATTTCTGGCAGAGTGACTGCTGAGAGAAGAAAATAATCTAAAAATAATTGAACAGTATTTTTATCCCTGTGAATATTTGCAAGATACTCGTGTGCATGTGCACGTTCAATCAGAAGTATAGTGATTCCACCGAAACTAAAAACAGCCTTTTTCTTAATTAATTTTCTTGATGTTTAAATAACTAAAAATGCAGGAATAAAGTGCAAGTGTGACCTATGCCAACTTTTACAAATACCGTTTTGAGGACAATCAGCAATTATGCTGAGAGGAGGCTGTTTTGGAGAAATGGTGAAAAGTAATTAATGTAAGAAGAATAGGCAGGAAATGGTAGGAGGCCAGTGATGCAGACAATAATTTAAGGACGGAAACTAGATGAATCATTCAGTTATGTTTTGTTTTGTTTTTTTTTTTCTTTTGGAAAAAGTGTCAGTCTGGCAACCAGTCACTCTTCATATCACCTCAGCATGGCATCTGTATCCTGGTTGCTATGGCAATGTGGTTGCTATGAGATCAATTTATCTGGAGATCTGGCGGTTGCAGATGTCACTGGGCGCCGCTCTCAATAACAAAGCCTCGGTCAGATTACAGACAGTTAAGGCTCCCACTCTTTTCTTATTCTGACCCCGACTGATGGAAAAGATTCTAATAATGACACAAAACGTCAGTCAAGTATCAGACAGCGTGGATATCTTGGTGTCCTGAATCCTTCAGTTTATTGTATCTTCCTTCCCCGGATCATTCCGTCAAAAAAAACACTGAGTCAAATGCACACTGTGAAGTACCGAGTACATCAGATGAATACCATTAGATGCCAGTCAAGATCAAAGTGCAGCTTGACATGCAGTCTCTCCTCCTCCAGCATCACTCTTCTCTGCCTTCCTCCTGTGCCTCGGTGCTGAGCAGTACAGTGAGGCCCCTGCATGACGCATGTCTCTGCACCTCTGACGTGGGGATCTGTGCAGAAGTGGGAATACCACCTACTGGCTTTCCAGTCATTAATACCCCTGAGCTGCATATGAGAATCTATTTATTGCTGCTCTGCTTTCATTACAAAGTGGCAGAAATCTGTTGGAATCATCGCATGTGGGGACTCCCATCTGCCCAGGAACAAAAATATGTTAGCTATTTATCACATTAAGCTTAAGACTTTGCTTGTGTTGGATAATTATGGCAAGCATAAGGGTGACTGAAAATATTACTTAAGTCAGCATTAGCCTATTGTATGTCAATGCAATGTCCTCATAGGTATAGTAGCGCAACTGTGTGTGAAAAGAGAGAGCAGCGGCTCAAGCTTTCACGTCTTGAGTAGACTAGGTCTGGGTGCATCCCATTAGAAGATGACCCTCTTAACATCACCCACCTGTTGCCAGTTAACAAGAGCTGAGCTCCATTTAACTCCATGCTAGCTTGGAAGGAGCAGCACACAGAGTTGCAAGTAAGCTGTTTGTTGATGTAGAGTTTAACAAGGGTGTATCAGAAACAAGTAAAATTCAGGTAGGCTAGCAAAACATCACATAATAAGAAGTTTAAAGTGTGACAAAAAACTTGTGCTGTTACTTGTTTGCCTCAATTTATTCCATTCAAGGCAATTTTACAACCTTGTGTCTCTGGAAAGACTTTTATGCAACCACGGCGCCTCCAAAATTAGCTTCACATTTGTTCTGAACATACTTTAAGGCTTAAAAACTAACGCTGCTAAGCCGCTATCGCTCAGGGTAGCAGTTTGCTGTTTTTTCTGACAGTAAATGTGTCAGTGGCAGACTTCAAAACAATGTACACCAAATGTAGAAAGAAAGAACACAGATGGAGCAGAAGCCACTTCAGTCCAGATGGCCACCCTCAGAAATACCCTACTGCTCTGCAAGATGCCAGTAGGCGTGCAAACAGTAGGGCGACGTCAGCCAGCGCTGGGCCGTTGGCGGACGTGTAGTTTTTGCTGTGTGTCCTGTACCTTTGGCTCTGGTTGGCCCTTGTCAGCGGCTTTTTGGCCAGTTAACATGTTGAATAGGCAACGGAGCCTGACGGCTGGAGAAATCACTCTGATTTGCTGTTTTGTTCAAATCAACCGGTGCACAAGATTTGAAGAAAGCAAGCGAACAGGCAAAGTGGAGAGGACACACAGAAAAAAAGGCCCTTTTCATATTTATCTCATTTCAAACTTAGAAGATTTTCAGGAAGACCTAGCCACCTTGAGAGAGAAGCTAAAACTGACAGTTTGAATATCAACAGTCCTAGCTTTTCCCCTCTCCCTGTGCAAAACCACTCGAACTTTTTCAGTGGAGAAAACAGTTCATGAAGAAATAAAGCAAAAGTGGATGCAGTCCATTTCTACAAATAAAGCAGCTGTAACAGCACAAGCAAGGGTTGTAATAAAGGAGCACGAAGAACCAGGGGTGTGTTAGTGTTTACACAGCGGACAGTGAACGCAGCCTAAAAGACCAACTAAGGACAGTTTAACAACATTGATTACTGTACAAAAATGATTTACAGCAGCTCCAACATAGACTCTGACTCCTGTGATTATGAAACAACAACAAGCGAGGACACTGGAAAAGTCAGAGTGGTTTATGACAGCAGAAACATGTAGGTCGTTTGCAGGCACTGTTTAGATTTTGGAAGGTAAAATTAGGACCCAGCAACCAAAGCTGTCTTTTTTCTGCAGCTACAGATTCTGTTAGAAGAGAGCTGAATATGAATAAAAACTGAGGTAAGACAGAGATAGAAAGCTGAGCCTTGCACGCTGTGATAACACAGTAGTGTGACAAATCTCATCAGCAAATTATCACATTCATCTACTATACTTATCAGTCCCTCCAGGAATTCGCGATGTTGCGATCGCACCAAATCACGCGAATTCAGCCAATCTCCGTGAATTCAGCG
>JAPZDY010000010.1:8351072-8364948 GCA_029783645.1 Ctenochaetus hawaiiensis
ACAAAACAAAAGTAATTTGTATTTATTGTAAATGTAAATGGGCAGGGTAAAAAATTCGCGGTAATAACGCGTTAACTTAGGACACTAATGCGATTAATCGCGATTAAAAATTTTAATCGACTGACAGCCCTAGTTTTTATTTAACTATCTGCACCTCTCACACCACTGTTTTTTAAACTTTTTCTACTCTGGCAGAATCTACTTTTTAGTGTTTCGTATGTACCTTTTTTAAATGATATACTTTAAATAAAATTCCATCAACCTACAACTTGGACCACAAAGATCCTGACACAAACACAGTACAGAAGTTGTAGCAAATAATCCACCATGCTTTAAACTAGCATTCAATTTCTAATCTTCATTGAATTTTCTCACAGTTTTATACCTAAAACTAACCCAAGAAAAAAAAAACTTTCACCATGTTACACTCCATGTTTTAGTCTTTAAGTGAAATTTGACCAACTTCTTCTTATTGTGCCCCCTGGAAGACAGCTTTAGAAAATCTGGATGAACCTTAAGGGACCACAGCTCTGTACACTCGTTCTTCCTCCCTCTTGAGTGGATGATGCCGGGCCGCTGTTGGGCCTGATCCCAAGTCCCCAGCTTTGATGCAAGGACTTTGAAGCCGAGTGTCAGGCATCAAAGAAGCTGCAACTGGGCTGCACCCCAACCCTCCACCCTTGAGCCTTGAGGGGGTGGGTGAGACCGGGCGAAGCCCAAGGTGTGACTTCTGACTTTTCTCAAGAGAACTTCAGGTTCAGCAGAGCTTCAGTGTGACAGGAGGAGATGAAGAGGTGGATACAAGACCGCTGAGCTGAGTCGGATCTCAGACCCCCTGGGTGAAATGATGAGTCACTCTCTGGCTCCCAGTACTCACAAACACCACCACCACATACACACACACACTAACAATCCACCAACCAGGGTTTAACATACAGTAACACACACAAACACACACATACACACATAGACTTAGACACACAATCAGGTCCACACAGATGTACGCACATCACACTTCAGAGTAAAGTAATGCAGCGCTGAAAGCTTTTCCTAAAATCTGATTGGATATAGTCACAATGGGGGTCGACGCTCCAAACTTTTGAGCACTGTTTCCATGGCGATAGGTTCTGACATCTCCAGTCGTGACAAGATGTTTTTTGGTTGCAAGGACTTGGGGGGGGGGCAAGATTTGAACACTGACAGTCAGACAGCTGACAGAACAGCCTGATCGGAACGAGAAAGCAACACACACACACACACACAAACACTACACTGCAGGCAAAAACAATGAACGCAAGTGACCTCATCTGAGAGTGACGAGAGAGAGATAAACACAGTCCTTCTACTACGCACAAAAACCATTGACGTACTTCGACATTCAATGGTGCATCCAGCCCAGAGGAATATTCCTCTCAGATAATTGGGGTACAATGTGTTGATAATGAGGCAAATTTTTTTTTTTTTTTTTTTTTTTTTTTTTTTGTGGGAGAGAATTTGCATCCTCATTAGGACCATCATTTAGACACAAAGGCTATTATGCTACAAAATTTTGTTCGCTTACAGTAAATAAATATATTTATGTTTACCTTGAAAAAAAAATGTGATCAGTGGAATGCACTGAGGGGGAATCCATCAAAGGAAAACGCAGCAATGAATCTTTAATAAGTTCGAACAGATAAATCCACTGCGTCATCACCACAGTCACGAATGCAGCAGCCAAACATTTGTGTTTTAGAGGCTAAATATGTGCTGGTTTATTTGTCTTTTGAATCTCCCTGCAGGTTCATCCGGGTTCAGCCCAGATCCCAGCAGGGGTGCGAGACACAAGAGGGTGAGTGGGTGCCTCACTGTTGTCTTCAAATGAATAGAGGAACTTAAGCGACCTCGGACAAGCCGGCATTAGGGCAAATAGGCTGATGGCAGCACCTAGCAACATTTCTGAAAGCAATGTTTTTCAAATAATACAGCATGAAAATATGGCTGCTTCTTAATTAACTCATAAAATCAGTGCCGGCTAAGCCAGTTGTGTTTGAATTCTTAATGATTTCATACAAAAGCAGACACATAAGCACAACAACATATTAGTTTTCAGTAAGAAACTAGATGTCAAATATTTCAGAGAAAATGCAACAAGTTATATTGGAAGAAACACTGACTAGACCTTGTATATGTTTGTGTAACATTAAATAATTACTTTAAGAAAGCCTTCACTGAAATAATATCAGGAGTTAGACTCTGCAAGACTATATGTCTTTTTTAAAAAACTATAAATAAGCTTTAAAAGCCTCATATTATAATGTAGAAAAATGATGACTGTACAGAAAGTTGTACACACCTAATATACACCTGTAGTAACATTAGTGTGGCAGTTTGGAACAGTGAAACGGTAATAGTGAAACTCAACCCTGCAGTGATCAAAAATATTTATGATAAGCCTCTTTGGATGACTCATCCGGCTTTCAAGGGTGTTGAATGTTTACCTACAATGTCCAGCGGGTGGCAGCAAAGGATTGCATTTACATTTGAATGCATCTAATTCCACAGGGATAGAGAATTCAGTTTAGCAAAAACTCCAGTTTATTTTTAGGATAAAGAGATTCAGTTCCTTTGGTTTTAATGTTGCCATATCACTCGTGAATTATGAATGTTAGCTTCCACGGATGAAGGAAATTTTAACCAAGATGCCATATTTCATGAATACAAATTTGGAGTGCATAGTATATATGTAAATTACATAATTTATATTAATGCTTGAACTGAAATTTAAGGACTAAAGGTAAATATGTTCTGTATACTTATTCTGCTGTAGTATTACGCCTGCTGGAAGATGCTCATCAAATTAATATTCAGTGCATACATTTGTTAATTCAGTATAAAGTCTGCTTTATATCAATATGGTTTTACAAGGTTCATATTACATTATTTTCTATAGTTTCCTGTTGCTACTTCATGGATGATCATTTAAAATGGAACTGATATAACAAACTCTGGAGACTTTTGTCACATAATCTGACCTCAAGTCTCAGTTTTACTTCTTCCAGATTGACTAAAACTTTGATAAATAAGTTTTACTTCATGAAAATGTCAGTTTTAAAAAGTAAATTTTGAGATTTGATTCCACAGTTACACAGTGCCTATTAAGAGTATTCACCCCCTGGATTGTTTACCCCTCTTATTGGTTTTATTTATTGAATCATGGTCAATATAATTTGTCTCTTCTAACAAGAATTAAAAAAAAAAAAAAAAAATCAACTCTTAAATATCAAAGTTAAAATAGATTTCAACAAAGTAATATCAATTAATCAAATATATATGATATAAAACAGGTAGTTGCATAAATATTAACCCTCTATAAAGTGGCTGACCTAATTCAACAGAGGTCCAGCCAGTTGGTGCTAGTAGTCTTGCAAATAGTGAAACAGAGATCACCTGTGTGCAAAAAAATTTGGAAGTAACCTATAGAGGATGCACCTATGTGAAGCTTTGTTATTTGCATTAGCTCGTGTTAGCTTCATATGTGCACTTCATTTGTGGAAATGTGACGAAGTGGTTGAAGAGCAAGAGCATCAGTTTATTTTTATGTTATACAAACTAGAAAGAGTAGACTTTGAGTGCCAAATGATCATCCTTCCTCCTCTCCTCTGATGTATAAACTGATGTTCATGCTAACTTGATGACAAAGACACGAAAAGCTGCATTGTGTCGCCTGTCCAAGAAGAAATGTGGTGGTTTGAATAAAACCCCTCTAACAGACCGTTTCAGGGCTGAAGGTGGGCTGGTGTTCATCACTCACCTTGAATATGACCAATGAGGACTCACAGAACAGTTTTTTTTTAGGATGAAAATATAAAACTCACATGTTCTCTTTATTTGCTGTATATAGATAGATGTACACCACTGGAGATTTGGATAAAAGCACACACACAAAAAGCTCATGTATGTAGAATCTCAGCACATGTCTGGAAATGAAAAAACAAACGGAAAAGATTTCGGATTACAAATAGATAAAAAACTATCCAAATTCTATACGGTTTCTAAATGTAAATAGTCACATGTGTTGAAGTCTGTGCCACATACCAACTGTCTGCAGTTGCTAATAACCTCTGTATTCTGTACACGGGGTGTTTATACAAAATATGAAATCTACCATTTAATAATAGTTATAACATAAAAGTACATTATATGTACAACATTAGATGAAGCCATTTAGTATAAATACTAAAGGACACTTCATTCTTTTCAAAGAAAAAGAAAAACAAAGCTTGTGTAAAATAAAGAGAGCTCCAAAGAAGCCAATATTAAAGCCATTTCGAGAAGAACAACAGTCAACAATGGGACACTCCTGCATGACGACCCAGACAGACCAACAATCAGAAGATGCGGATCACTTTCCTTTCATCATACCCACTGTCATATATAAAAAAGGTGGAAGGAGATGAGGCTCATTTAAAATCCTTTGGTGAATGTTGTTCTTCAAGACAAACATGGAGAGAAGAGAACAACGCGACAGCAGAATTATTTACAATTTGCACATTCAGTTAAAAACACTGACGAGGAGGTTTTGCAGGCAAAAGAAGGATAAAAACCACAACGGAAACAACTTGCGAGCATCCAGAAGCAGATCAAACAGATGTCCAAATAACAAGCCCTACAGGGTAGCAGGTTTTCACTGAGGAAGGGGCGGGGGGGTTACAGCCAGTGTGCAGGTCTGGGCAGAGGGGTCATACCGTGGTACGAATCTTGAGCGGAATGGGACTGGGGGGGGGGCGCAGAATGGAAAAGTCACAATGGGAGGTGATTTCCTCTCATAGACAGGCACCCAGGGGAGAGGTGACCCCACACACCAGCACAGACAGCATCACCGATTTCAACTCCTTACTAGTTTGTTTGTTTTTTTTTTAGTTGTGTATCTGTTTTCTTTCAAGTTTTATCAGGAAGTGCTTCATTGCTAAAAGTGGTTTGGGGCGACCACTCTGCTTCTCGTTTCTAGCTTCTGACTACAAAAACTGACTCGCTAGCTTAAACAAGGCAAGCGGCTGGAAGTGTGCTGAGTACGGACTTGAACGCATCTGTTTTTGGAAACCAATGTTACCTTTTTTATTTGTATTTAAAACAGATCTTGCATTTTAGTTAATGCTACTACTCGATTCTCAGTTGAGCAAGTATCCCCTTAGACTATAAAAGGCACTGTGAAAAGAAAGGCTTAATGTTTGACCTCTTCAAACCAAACATACCTCATCTATGAAGCAGTCTAATCTCGAAACAAGTGTTTTATAAATAAAAGGGTCTTGCTGGAGAAGAGTAGAAAAAGCGATCGCTATCTGACTTCTCTCAACACACAGCAACATTGTGTAAACCCCAGATGAGCAACTACATCTCTCTGACCTCGTGTAAGCCTCACATGAATGACAGCAGCCTGTACTGAATGCTAATGACCATGTTAAACACACACAGGCGACCAAAAATAAATCTCACAATCCTCTCTCATGTATCTGGTGCGGTAAGCCAGGCTCGTGCTGGACTCATCCCAAGGTCTAATCAAACAGATCTAAACATGTAATAAACTATCTGACCATAGTCTGAGCTGCTGACACAGAGTGTAACCTGTGCTAACTTATTGCCTACAAAGTTAAAAAGATCATCTTTAAGAAAGGAGCTAAATCAACGAGAGAAATTGGCACCAATCTGGGCTTCGACATGGGAACAGAGATCTGTTTGGTGAAAAACCTGGATCCCATACCTCTGTCAGGCCAGCACTGTTTCATCAACAGAACTGTGTTTTAACGCTTTTAGCCAGACACACTCCACTGGGAGTCCCGGATGACTCTGTCCTGATAAACAGAATGATCAATGAAACTTCACAGGAAATGGAAAAATGAGCTGAGAAAAAAAAGCAAGCTCCAAACAGAACGGTTATACAGACAGGAAGTGTGTTGGACTCTGAGAGGAGCTTATATTATATTTTATAGGAAAAAATATAAACAGCTGTCTTGTTTAAACGTTAAGAGAGAAAAAGCTAATATTAAATATATAGAAACAACTGACTTTTTTTTTATCAAGTGCTGCTTGAAAATAAAAATAAACCAGAAACATCCTCTGTGGAGGTTATAGGTGGGGGCTCATATTTTTGTGTACAAGCACCTGACATCTATATAAAAAAAAAGAGAGAGAGAGACAGAGAGAGAGGCAAGAATAGAAGACAGCTCGCACACACAGAACAGACCACCTGAGAGAAATGATCAGAAGGGGGCAGCACAGCACCCTGAGAAAAAAAAAAAACTACAGACACAAGTTGAGAGGACAGGAAAAGAGAAAACAGGAGGATGAAGAAGAGACTGACACTACAGTATCTTGGGTGAAGTTCAGGGCATGGTGCACGCCATGGTCATGCAGGACCAGTCCAGCACCACAGGAGTCTCTGCTGGACTACAAACATGTGGGTAAAAGAACATGTGGGTGGGGCAAGTCAGTGGGGACCGAACACTGCTTGTCCTGGAAAGCCAAACAAGGCTTTTGATGTGAAGCTTTAAACATTTTCTGTGTCAGGTGGAGCTGGGACTGTTCAGGTCTATGTTGTGCTGGGCTGGACTGAGATAACAGATTTCTGTGGTTGTGCTGGCCTCTTAGGGCCTGTAGCTCCTCTGTGGTGGATGCTGCTGCTGGTTTACGGTGGAACTGGTGGTCTCTTAGTGGCCGTCGTGTGTCGTTAACATTTCCTCGGCTCTCCGGTGCAACTCCAAGGCTGTGACAGTGCAGATGTCCTTGGGGAGTTCCGATTTCCTCCTCATCAATGGGCGCTCTCTACGCTGATCTTTTTGGATCTGAACACATGGAAACAGACGGGAATGAGACGGATCAGTAGTGTTCAACTCTGAAAAACACTCCCGTCCTGTGTCTCAGCAACTTACTTCTGTACAGTGTTTGCAAAGTGAACAGAAAGCTCTGACATCTATGTCTGAGTTCAATCCAGACATACCAAAAAACCTTGTTTTCTGACGCAACCTGCTCTCACACTTTCAACACGCACATAACTAAAACATGCTTTTTGGAAAGATCAAGTGTGATTCAAATGTCTCACTGTTGCTGCACATCCAAAGCAGATTTGTCTATAGACAAATGGAAATAAATCACTACATGACATGACAGGATCAGTACAGTTTTTCCCCTCTCTCACTTGAAAGTTGGAAGAAAGCTGGGATGATACTTTAGGAGTCGCGTGTTCGCTTCGAATAATCATCTTGAGAGGAGAGGTTATTTCTGGGATTGAGTGAAGGAGACCGTTTGTCTTCCTGGTGTGTAACATTACCTGAAATGGCTTCATGTTTTAACTTTGCCGGATTAAAAAGTTAATTTGTGTCTGAACAGAAGTTTCAGGTGAATGTTTCCAAGTCTCAAGTATACTATTAGAGCATACACTCACAAAAGGCAGTGAAAACTAAAAAATACTCAAATGTAAGGATATTTAAGATTTTACTAAAGCAATGTTCAGCCTAAAACCACAGCAAGACATCTGTAAGTGACAGCGTGTGACAGAGTGAGACAAAGCAGATACAGATAAGGTGAAACTGGAAATTTGTCTCATTTGTTGATTAATGCCTCACTGATACAACATTAATGTGCGCCAAGGACATTGAGATGCTTTTTGTACACGTACATTAACTTACAAGCATTATGCAGCTTCCGATCTTCATTAATGAAAGGCAAACTTCAGTAGCATTATGGCAATTCGGGTATTAAGAATAAAAGCAAATCTGTTTCTCCAAACTAATAAAATCAAAATAATCAAAGCAATCCTCTTGCACACAGAGATGTCTTTGAGCATCTGCCACAAAACCTGCCTCACACATACACAAAAAAAGATATTTATTGCACACACGCACTCACACACATACACTCCTGACCTGTGTTGCTTCCTCCTCAACTTTTTTCTTTAGTATGTTGACATCATCTAGCAGCGGTCCGTCAGTCTCCATGTCCACTGGACTGTCTGTGCCTACTGAGTCAATGTACATCAGAAACTGTAGAGGCGAGGAGAGGAGAGGCAGGGAGGGAAGGGTCAATCAGTCACCATACCACTAATATAATTTTTTTGTATGTGTGCTAATTAATTTCTGCCTTTGAACAATTCTGAATATGTTTTGACTTTATTCAATGACTCATTCTGGACCTTTAGCGACCTTTTGAATCTAAATTTAGCCGCTACCTCACTATTCCAACTCTGTTTTTTTTTTGTCCATAATTGTAAAAAATGCTTCAACTCACCTGTGGGTTTGATTTTGCAAGATTCTCAATCTTCAGCCACGCTTCTTCTCTCTCCTTCCATTTGGCTTTCTCTCTAAAACAAAACAGACAAAACCATAACAGATTACAGCAAAAGAAAAATTTCACTAAGGTCACAAATCTCTTATGTTCAAAGCATTTCAGAAGTTCATAGTTTTAGTTTTTTTGGTCTATTTAGATTCTTAGTCAGTTTTTCCATTTCTTATGATTTTGGTATGATGCTTTCCATGTTGTTTGTAACCATGTAATAAGGCCAAGAGAGCCGTAGCTGCACAGGAAGCTTGAATGTGATATCTAGTTTGTTACTCACTTGCTTTTCTCTGCCTTGAACTGTTGGGTGCAGTCGTCAAACAGCTTCTGGTTCATCTCCATGAAAAGTTTCAGAGCGTTGTAAATCAACCCGTGGATCGTCCTGCAGACAAACAAGGAAAACCACAGGTCACTCTATTTGCGCACTCTGTTAAGAAACAGAGGTAGACACAAGGGAGAGCCCGCCTGGTGACTCACTTGTTCCAGTGGGTCTTGGAGTTACGGTAGAGGGATGGGAACATGATGGGCAGGATCTTGGCAGCGTTGTCGCTGATCAGACTCATGATGTACTCGTTGTTCCAGTAGTACAGAGCTCGTTCCGCCACCTAACAACACATTGGTTTATAACAAGGTTACAAAGACAGGCAACTTTTGACTGAAAAAGGGAAACACTTTTAAAACAAACACAGTAAATCACATCGGGGCCGTACATGACTGAGAACTCTGTCAGTCAAATTGGATTTGGCAGTTTAATTCCACTGTTGTTCTACCTTGATTCTTTTAAAGAAGGTTGACTTAAGCAAACTCTCCTCGCTCTGCAAATACCCCATTTTACCCTTGAACTAAGAAATTTGTTTATGTAGGACATCATGCATGACTTAGATTACACTACAGTCTGTGGTCATTTTGAGGCTCAATTTGTGGAGTTTACGGTCTGCCATGCTGTTGCTTCTGCATTGCTCTGCATACAATGATTCAGTGAAAAGTGCACTTAAAAGTGTATTGACAAAATCTCGACTAAGAATTCAAATCAGCGCCAACAACCTAAAAGGGTTAGTCCTAAATCAGATTAGATGTGTCCTCGGATGAGCGTCAGACCTGAAAGTGAGGGCTGGACACACACTTGGCCAGCTGTCTGAAGAGGGGCTCCATGACTTTGACAAACTCTGACGGCTCGATGACGTCCAGGATCTCCTCCAGTTCATTGAGGAACATTACCTCTTTTGGACTGTGGGTCTTTGGCCAATACTTTAACAAAGCCATCACCGTCTGCACACAAAGGTCAACAGGATGTTAGACGCTTAAAAGAATGTAGGGACATCTGATCTGTCCAGCTGATAATCTACTGAGGTATGAAGTTTTACGCAGGCGCATAGTTAGAGAGATGGAAATAATTCCTATGCATCTTCTCTGATCCAATATGCCCTGAAATCATAATCAAATATCACTCTGTTTTTGTGGTGGCAGCAAAATATACTGCACGAGTACCTGAAAAATTACACTGCAAAATGGCAAGCATAGAGAAGAAATATTGAAAAACTAGATTTGGCGAAGGAGTCCTTAGGTTCATTCAGACATTGACTAATCTTTAGCAGGCAGGATATTGAAGGATAATTAAATCAACGATATTAACGGCACAACATCAGTAATAAATCATTTCTTACCGGTTCAGTGAGGGTGCTATCCTTTTCTAGGAATTGTACCACACAGTATGCCAGCTAAGAGAGAAGCACAATGTAATGTCACCACATCTAAAAACACTGGAGTATTTTAAACAAGAGTGTTCTCATGTTTATGGCAGAGCATAAGTATAACCCAGTATTTAAGATTGAAACAGTAGTTACCTGTGGGTGATACACACTAAGAGACTTGACTTTGTGTAATGGCAGCAGAACCTTCAGCAGGAATATCTTGTGCTCTTCTTTCAATGGTAATGCAAATCCATTTATTATGCTGTCATGAGAAAGACAGTCATTAGAATAATGAGCCCTAGAGTTAAACTTTAAATTCTAATGGACTCGAGAAACAACAGAGAGAAGACAATTAGGCCAAATGTGCCTATTAAATCATTTAGAAACTGAAAGCTGTTAATGGGAAAACCAAAACAAAAAACAAACTATATGCTGAATCATCAGAAAAGGCTGAAGATCTCTTACCTGCCTAATATTTCCAGTAATTCTGCTATTCCATTATGATGTTCAGTTTCATATATGAACCTGAAAAATCGCAACACAGTGATACATTAAGTTGTTACATTAACATAACACACTCCGTTACAAGTGGACGGTAAATGTTCATAATAGAGGACTGGAATAAATAATAACATAGATAGACACAGATATAAATAATTAAATAACAAAAGCCAGTCAGTCTAAGATTTTCGACCTGCCATCAAAATATAGGCCTATTTCTTACGGCAAAACACTGTTTAAGCTAATGATACAAGAAGTGGATTAAATAATGTAGATGTGCTCAGGAACTTTTTAAAAATGGCAGTATGCTTCTCACACAGGCAGGACAGGAGTTTAGCTTGAAAGCAGAGTCCATTAGTCACAAAGACAGCACAAGTGTCACTAATGTAAGCTGACTGAGCCTCCCACTCACCTATAAAATATGTTATTAATCTGTTTCCTAATGTACGCTCGCAGGCCCAGGAACTTGCCATAGATGCGATGAAGAGTGGTCTTTAAAAAATCTCTTTCCCTGGGATCTTCACTGTCGAACAAGTCTAAAAGCTGCGCAAGAATAAAAAAATAGTTAATGAGAATCTAAGAGCAGTTTGAACTTGGTACCAAATAAAAAGATCAAAGTATACAAAAATCTATTAAATTAAAATCCAGCTTTCATACATACAACTCCCTAACTTTAAAACATTTTAACTATTCATAAAAACTTAAGCTCACCTGCATTACAAACTTCTGGTCAATATACTTTTTGGCTATGTTTGGTTGAAAGTCGGGTGACTCTAAGAAGCGTAGGAAGAATTCATAGACGAGCTGAGGAAAGAGGAGCAGAGTTTAAAACACAGTAACAGCTGATTTATTCTCTTTAGTTTTGAGTAAGTTAGCAAGACTGTGTCTGTCTGTCTGTTTTATACCTGTAGATGTGGCCATGCTGCCTCTAGCGTGGGCTCATCCTCCTCTGGGTCAAACTCAGCCCCAGTGGGATTGGATGATGGTGGCAATGTCCTAAACATATTCACAGCAAACTGGGGAGAAACAGAGAAAGTCAGTCGGCTCAACAATGCACTGAAACTTAACATCTTTCGATTAAAACAAGGGATTAATAATACTGTGCTTCGGCTACAGACACATGTTAATAACAGATTCAAGCAGTTTATTTTACAATACAATTCATATATTAATATAGAAGTATTATGCAAGTATTAAT
This sequence comes from Ctenochaetus hawaiiensis, assembly GCA_029783645.1. Lineage (NCBI taxonomy): Eukaryota > Metazoa > Chordata > Actinopteri > Acanthuriformes > Acanthuridae > Ctenochaetus > Ctenochaetus hawaiiensis. The sequence continues at coordinate 8,362,773 of JAPZDY010000010.1, forward strand.
ATGGAATCCGTCAACAACCAGAAAATTCAAATTCTCTTTAATCTCATGAGGCTTTCAAAAAGCACAACAAGCAAGCAATTTAACTGCACTTACTCAAATTTAACTTACAGATCAAGGTTTATCTTTCAGTCCAGCCTGAGCCTTAATCAGATAACAACATGTGTGGAGCTTGCTCTACTAATTAAAGCCAGTGAAAGGATGTCAAAATAAATTGAGCGAGATAAGTGAAATTATTTTAAAAACAGTTCTGTATCAGTTGACATTTGGCTCACCTATGAATGAATAACAAATAGAACTGAATAAAAACAACATGTCAGCATTAATTCTGCAATTGTTTCTCTCTCTTAGTGCAGGTGGGTGGATTATATCTGTGGTCCTAAGAAGTTGCGGTCTATACAGAAAATGAATGCCTACATTGATAACAGTGGACAATAGCTTTTATATCATCATTTACTTAGGATGTTCAACAGGTGACTGAGCATCATCAGTGTGGGTTTAGGTAAACATACCTCTTTTTACCCATAGTGCATTTAAGGCTAACTTTAGCCAGGATGATAAAAAAAAAACAGTTTCTATTGTTGTACCCTGTAAACATTAGCTCTGGCTGATATGTTTGTCTGCTCTACTGGCCAATTTGACAGCTGCTGATTGAACACAAAAAAACCTGACAGTTTATACAGGGATTTAGAGGTCCTTTAGCCACAGTATTTGACAAGCAAACAAGGCTGTTTACAAATATTAACCTATCCTTAATAATATTGCAACATTATTACAACAAGCATTAAATGTGTTGTTAGTGGGGGGCAGCACCTAAGTGCAATAAAGGAAAGAAAGCTTCTTTGCAACAGCTTTACCATTCCACCACTAGCTAAAGAAGAGATATGCATGCTGGCTGTTACCACAGATCATGGTTCAAACACATATCAAAAAAATACTTGTACAATGTCACGTTGTATCTGCAAACTGGTTTATCTTCGGGTTTTATTTAGTTTTTGAGATTTTTTATTTGCTTAACTCAACCAAAAACTGGTTCATGAAACCTTTCAATAGAATAATGTTTGTCAAATAAAGCTTCCATTACTTAACTCCATCTTCGTGATCAGACTTGGATGGTAAGTTTATTTTGAAAAAGAATGAATAAAAAAAAATTATTAATGATTGAACATTTCCTTGCCTTACATAGCAGTCTGTTTCACCGTCAATATCATTGCCTAAACTTGTAGGCATCCATCTATTTTCCCTCACAGGCTATTCTCACTTTGCAGACAGCACACTTGAGACAGTCCCTCTCGAGTGCAGTCGACCAAAGGTCAAAACACACACTCACCATCATGTTTATATTCTTAGCAGAAACCATTTCTTACTTCCCCCAGAGAATGGGATTAATGGAACAACCACTGTCATGTCATCCAAAGGTCTACCAAAATATTGTTCTAAAGCTTGAACACTGAGCCTTCAAACATGTCCTGAAAGGACAAGGGCTTATGGGAGAAAATAATACACACAGCCTTAACATTAGAATACACTCTTTATGGCTATGAATGAATTTGTCATGTCAGTCTTCATACTTTGATCATGAAAGCCATCAGTGGGCTTCAAAGAGTCTTTGTCTTTAAGGGGGGATGGGAAAGGGGCTGCAAGGAATAAGAGTATATTTTCATGCTGATTTGGCAGCTCTGTTGCATTTTCTGCTGCACTGATCAAATAAAGCGAGGACAAGGAGGATGGGGGCAAATTTGCACCTTGATCACCTGCAGTTTACCATGTGGCATTGAGGCAGGGCTTTGATTAACATCAAAGGCTTTTCATTTGGCTTGGGAGAGCAAACCTGGCAGAATGAACACATCCAGGCCACAACCTCAGAGGAACACGTTTCTAATAAATACACAGTTCAATAGAAGCAACACTGTCTACAGCCCTACAGGATCAACTACTGTAGACCTGCAGAGGTAGGAGCCAAACACGACTTAGGTTTAGTGACCTCTTGTTTTTGTTGGTCAACTTAAGACAAACGTCACTTGATGGCAACAAAATGTATGGATCACATAATGGCTAACCAATGACTAAAGATAGAAGCTAAGTTTCAAGAAGAAGGTTTAAACTGAGGTCAGCGATGCTCATGTGAGTTTCCTATGACTCAGTGAGAAGCCAAAAAGTAAAGACTAAATAGGCATGA
>JAPZDY010000010.1:8365061-8388377 GCA_029783645.1 Ctenochaetus hawaiiensis
AGTAGTGCTGGCACTAGAAACCACAGTACATTCTCTTCTCATGGTGCAGATGCCCACGTGAACAACAAAGATTTAGCTTCTTAACAAACAGCAGACCCTTAAACCAAGGTCAATGGAATACAAAGCAATAGCTGCACTATTGAGTCACGGTGCTCTTCATGGTCACACGCATTTAATGACATACAGCAGAGTCTTATTCAAAAGAACACCTCACAGAGCTTCACAATTCAAGAAAATCCTTTTAACCTCAGTCAGACCTGACAACTCAGGATATCTAAACCAAAATGATCTACATAAGCCTAGCAGAACAACATCTGAGCCAGATACATTCCAGAAAGCTGTGATTTGTTTCATCCAGGTTAATTATATTGCCTTAATATGTATTAAATTAAATATAATATTAAATAATATGAGCACGTCACAACATGAGTAGGTTTGCAAAGCTCAGCAGCACAAAAATACCAAACCCAAAAAAAGGCACTCTAAAAGGGCAAAGATATACTTGGGATTACAGAAGAAGACCTTTAATTTTTCACTATATTTAAATTAAAAAAAAGGTGCTGGAGTAGAACATTTATTTCTTATTGGAAACATTAGGATTCAAATCAAAAGACAGAAAACCAAAGCAAATCTGTGGGTATGGCTGCATTTGCCGTGTTTAAATCCCCAGTCTAGTGATATTTTAGAGGACACCATTTCATAAGACATACCATTATTAACTATTTTAATATCATTATTTGTTATTTGTGATGTAATATAATAACAGTACACAAGATGAACCAGTTTAGTGATCAAACTACTGGAAAATTTAAATTATCACCTTTGTTTAAAAAAACATTTTACACTCACAAAAAAAAATAGCGATGACTATTGACTTGGTTCAATGCAAATGTCAATGACAAATCCAAGTCTGGAGCTCAGACGTGTTAAAATACTGACCATGTGAACCACCTCTGGGTAGATGGGTTCTGTGATGACATTCCTGTTGTGGGTGATATACTCCACCATCTCACTTAGGGCTGCCCGTTTCACCTCCTTCCATTTCAGATCACTCAGTGGGTCTGACACAAAATCGAAGAGGACACAACACTGACGCAACTTCTGGATGAACAGCTTCTCCTGCTCTGCGGGAGGAACATCTAAAAGACAGAAATGGAAGGATGGTTGAGATCAACAAGTCTTCCATTGTGTGTGTGAAGAACCCTCTTGAACAGGAAATGAGACCTCAATTTCTTACAAGACAGAATGTTAGTCCATACTCAACATTTAAGATGAGACTGTAAGAAGTTGTTTCTTACACAGTCAGAGCTGTCACAGACTAACTTCTAATTGTGGAATATTTTGACTATTAATCACTGTTTGATTGACTACCACTTTTTTTCTCACTCAAATCGCTTTTGATTGAAGTGTAACACGATTCTTCTTCCTCTACACCCAACATAATATCCAATCAGTTATTCAAGCATCCAAACATTATTTTTAAAGAGAAATATTCATAATAACTACTAAAATGTTGCACCAAAAAATAGTTTCTAAGTTCATGTTTAGAATATATCAAAGTTCACTAAACCCCCAAATAAGTCAGGAGCACAGGAGCTAAATGCAGAATCACCAAGGAGGATCAAGTTTTACTGACTTATGGCTTTTGGGAAGACAACATAAGACACCATTACTGCTACTATATATATAGCAGTAATATACAGTCTGTCATGATGTAGGGTCTGCAATGGGACTACACACTTTCACCAAAGAAATCAATCATTTTAGCATTAAAAAAAGGAAAAAAAGAAAAAGACAAGGTATAATCATCCCCTGCGGATCACTGAGCTCCAATTGGTCAGGTTGCCAAGCTAATAAAACTACCCTGAAACCAAAGAGAAATGTATTGGTGCTCATTCATTTTCATCCAACATGCAGTTTACAGTGACTTCCCTCATAAAACTTACCTGTAGGGCAGCATTAACGTGTTCATCACAGTATGTGATTATGTGTCAGTTTTGTCTCCCCATTACCAATCTCCATGTGCACTGCATGTCCCTATGGTGACCACAGGCAGAAATGGGACTTTGGACCTGAGGTTGACCACTGATAATCAAAGGTGAATGCAGGCTGCTGCTGCTATAATGGAGTCATATGCTGCTGATTTGCCCATCAGCTGTAGCCAAGAGACGCATCAGCCAAGATCGCTAGTCAAACCAATAATACCCACCGGGAGTCAAGGGAATACCTAATACTAATTAGATACCATTTTATGTTATTATGTTCATATAAATTAAGCAAAATAAATTTAACATTGTGTGAATTTGGTTAGGTATGCAACAGATTCACAAGGGACAAGATAAAATATTTTTTCAAAACATACCCTTAAATCAATTTACATTTAATTGAACCTCAAAATGAAATCAAACATTGGTAAAACAAACACAGAATGTATATTAAGATATTCAGTTCATTCAGATAACAATAATGTCCTTTTTAATCAACAACCTCTTAAAGGTGCATTTCAAAGTTATTTACTAGTCATCATGTCCAATAGCTGACCTGTTACAAAACTTGCAAAAGGCATGCAACCTTATCTAGCTGTTAGAGGTAGTCTGTATTATGATCTTTAATTTTTAATTTGCAGTATTTTATGACAAGCCCTCTTTTGGATATTTCACAACAGTAGGTGGGTGAAAAGGTACATGCATCAGAGGTTGTAACAATCAAAGGAGTAATTACTTGGCACTGCTTAAATGAGTCAACTTTTGAGAGATTACGTACTTAAAAACTAGAACCTTGACTCGGGACTGACAACATCAACACAGACTTTCCCTATTTTTATGAGTCACAGCTGGCACTCAACACACAGATTCAGAATGCAGCTCCTGGTGTGCTATCTGTAAATGCTATATTTTCTCTTCAGTGGCCTATCATTGACTCCCTGAGCAAAAAAATACTTCTTGTTTTTCCCCCAACCAGCATTCTCGTAAAACATACAGTTAATCTGAAACTTGGGTTTCCTGAGGTAGTAGACAAGTTGTTGTGCGACTTTCTCCTCTGTTGTATATCTGCCTTCAGGGCATGCTTGTGCAGTACAATACCCGGGAACAAGTAATCAAGCCAACTGAATACAAAACATGTTTAATCTATATTAAGAGAGTGTGTAAAATAGTGGCAATTCTGCAAGCAGCTTTTTTTCTTTAAGATCATACTTTATTCCCTCTATCCAAACTACTGGCCACAAACAGAATCTAATCAACCGCATCAAAGGTCAAACAGCTGGCAATTTGCTTCACCCCTGAGCTTTGGCTGCCACCTACGTGGAGAACTCTAATTGGGATCTGTTTTTGTTTCAACACTGTGTTTATGTAAGACAAGACATAAGTATATTCTTTGTTCTCCTGTTCCAAAAAAAGGCCATTTTTAACCATGAAGTTTCCACCACTGAGTGAAAAAAGGTAACTGCTGTAAGTAGAATTTAATCCCTCTTTCTATATCCTTTAGTGTGCCTTTTCTGCTCCCTCTCTGGTAGACACAATAGCTATGAAAAATAGTCAGCCTTTTATGAACACCAAACAGGAAAGGGCATGACCTTAAAGTCTACATGCAAACAAATTAACAAGAACAGAATTAACTACAAGGTAGTGTTTGACCCTCTATAGTAACAACCCAAAAGGCAGTCTTTAAGTTTACTTAAGTAAATCAGGATCTTCTATTCGAATCAGAGTGTAACAATTAGCTTGGTGTTGAATTCACTAGTACCTTGGAGATCTGTGCATGTTACTGATGAGTTGGGTTACCAATGAGAACTTCATCTCATCAACCCCTGAGAGCCAAGAGGTCTACCAGCTACTGTTACACAACAGCACTAGGGTTTCTGAACAGGCCTGAAATATTAAGAGACATGCTGTGCAACTGCAGACTTCACACACAAGCCTCTCTGCATGGATAGGCAAATAACCTTTACTCATCTAAAGGCTCCAGCATTCACACAGGAAACCAGTCACAAAAACAGATTGCTCCCACCCAAGTACACATCTCAAATCGAGCAATATTAAGCTGGTGAATATATAACAAGCTGATCAATGAGCTGGCACCAATGGCAAATATATTCTGGGTTTGAAACTAGCACCCACCACTGACCAAATGCAGGTAAATTTGTGAGGTGGAAGGGAAATTTGAAAGAACTACCAGCCATTACAAGTTATCTGAGCATAGTGAGCCTTAAGACACTGGCAGCAGAGAGGAGAGAGGCAGAGGGAGCAGCCTGTTCAGCCCAACAAAACCAGTTCAACTGTAAGTGAAGTGTTTGCAGCTGAAGTGGTCAGAGAGAAGACAAGTGTATGGAAAGCAAGTTTTGAGTTCGGCTGGCTGGCTACACTGGTTGCCTTTTGTTGAGATTAAACATATTAGACTTTATATACTGTCAATACACCTGTCAGTGTCCATTATTGTGTTTCAAATAATCATAGTCTGGATGGGGTGCAACATAAAAAAAAAAGATTGGCTACAGCAAAGTTTGATGTTGACTGCTTTAGTTATTTCAAAACCAAAGCAAGACAAGGGTTACAAAAAGTTACAAAGTAGTGCAAGTGCAGAATGGTGGCTCGTAAGAAATACAAGTGGCTACTAAAGTTTAGAATGCACAAGTCACTTGAAGGAACCATCCTCCAATTTCAACAATGATGCTGACAGGCAACCAATGCAAATAAGGGCTTGTGTGCATATGCTATTATGTGGCTGCAATTATTCATATACTTTAAAAGTCATATTGCTATTTTAAGGCCCCTGCAAGTTACAACATGAGACTGACATTTCCATGCTAGCGGCATGTACATTGCATGATGAAGAGAAGAATGGTTAATAATAAAGAGGGTAATGTACAAACAAACATCAGTCCTAAATACACTATACTAAAACACTTCTACAGAGGCACTCTTGGCATTTATCTACAATCAGTTTCTTTCTACATGCTCAGCACTTGCTGATGGTCCCTGCTTTATGCTTGTGTGTTTAGACTGTAGCTCAGTAGCTTACTTGAGATTTGACAACAACAAGCAGAGCGTTTCAGCCTGCACGTGTGTAAGCTGACACCACATATCCATACAATACAGACGCACATACTGACAACAAGTTTTGACCTTACTTCCTATGACATCAGCAGTCTTGATGGGGGATGGGAGACACAAAACTAGCACTCCTTCTCTCTCTCCTTGCCCTCCCTCCCTGACTCAAGCTGAGCTATGCAATGTCTTAGTAAAACCCTTCCTCGTTGACATACAAACACAATCCCCGCTTCCTCTTCCAGGAATACTTCTGCCACCAGCACTAAGAGGATAAATGCTCCCAGTCTCTCGCAGCAACTTTTATGAAAGTCAAATGACAAATATTTTCTTATGCAAAAATTCAAAGTAGCAGCTGCAGTTGCCTGATGGCATAAACATTCTTGCTCATCTCTCCTTGAAACACACAAACACAAAAAAGCAGAGGGGGTAAATTTCCTATTCTCACCTCTAAAATGCATCAGGGCCACAGGCTGGAAAGGCCCATTTGAGCTCGGTGCATCCAGAACCATCCCACTGGCAGCTCTAGTACATGCCAACATCAGTGAGCTGAGACAGGAGACAGAGGAAAAGAGGGCAGCCCAGGCTACGGCGAGGAGCCAGCCTCCATTTTAGCACGAACACTCGGAGCAGAAAATGAAGCTTCCCTGCTGCTGGAGGGAACCAGCTAGTTAGTGATGTCATACCTCTCTGCAGCCGCCCAGTTGGCTGGCTGCAATCACATGGGCTGGCTGTCAGAATACATAAACATAAGGGAAGGGATTGGCTGGTGGGCTGAGGGGAAAGAGGAGGGACTTCAACTCTGATTGGAGCAAGAGCAGTTACATCTGTCAAGAGTTTTAAGGCACAAACTACAGACCTTCCACCATTTAAGCCAGCTTTGTTATTTAATTTCAAGAATAACACCACAATATACACCTTCTTACCTAACAAGCAGGCTGAAGTGATTTAAAAGATGGGTAAAGTGAAAGTACTAATTTCTAATTTCGAGTCAAATACTAAACAACAAACTCAAGAACCACAACTGACAATACCTATGTTGAGCAAAAAGTTAATTTCATTGATGACCTACATGAAACCACAAGTGTTAAGCATACATGCCACAGGACGAGTTTAGACATGATTTGTGCCATATAGATGTAACAGCTGCAGGAGTACTATACATCAACTATAAGGTGTGGTTTGTACAAGATTAGAGACTGTCTTACACTGTGTATCAAACAAAAGCTTTTTTTTTTTCTGTGCTGTCTTTGTGCGTATATGTGAGATTTGCGTGACAGATGGCTCTCCAGGACCACAGCCTGAGCCCAGGTGTATGTGACAGAGAAACAGGAAGGCAGGAAGTCTCAATGTGAGCAACACAGGATGTGCATATGTAGTCCGCAACATTCTATCTCAGCAGCAGTGTAATGCTGGGAAAAAAAAGGGCAAACTAACAGTGACGCAGACAGTTAAACATGCTAGAATCATATGCACAAAATTAATGAATTAATCAATCCCTTCAAATGCAGCAGAAACAAGTAACAAGATCATTATTCTCTCAACCAGGGTAGAGGGTTAAATTATAGTGTGCATCCACCCACAATGATGACATATGCAATCACCAATCCTCATCTGTACTGTTTGTGTCAATGTGCTGCAGGGGATCATGGGCAATGCATAGCTACACAGATACACACACTGCTCACACGCATGACCTGCAAAACCATGCAGATGCAATGCAATGGCTGATCTTCACATTCTGGAGTAGGAAAACGCATAGGCCAGAATTTAAAAATTGTTTTATCAATTTGGAGTATTTGCTGCACTGTCATATATCTTAGAAAGGAACTTCATGAAATAGAGCATGCAAGACACTAGGGGAAAAAATAACAATTGCAATGTGTATTGTGTGCGCAAAAAGGCTTTCATTGCTCGGTTTTCAAATAGAAAAGTTGTTTTAACAAACCATGACAAGTCACACCTCCTCCTTATGGGTTTTTACTTCTACTTGAGCGATGCAAGAGGTGTTGGGGTGGTTCAAGGATATAATGTCACATGTGGTAAGACCATCCGATTTCTGCGGCCTGTTAGCATCTGCTTTATAGCTTTTCCTGCTGAGCAGGGTTGTTTTATTGTTGTTGTATGTCACAGCTCCATGACAGTTTGACTTTTTCTCAGAGGGTGTTCCAGTTGCAGCTTATTTTTTGTGCAACGTAATGAATTGAGTTCTTAAAGGTGTGTTTATACTAATGCTTTATTGTGCTCTTTAAATTAACAACCATCAAATTTGCCAAAATTTCTTATCAGATAAGAGCTTATTTGAATTTTGCAGTGTGACTGAACCCTAATATTAAGTCGAGTTGGTCCTAATATATACAATAGTGAGGTATTTCAGTAGCCGGGTCTACTCTGAGTGTATAAAGGGCTCTTTCTTCCCATACAGTTCCCTAGTCATGGGGCAACATCCCTTCAGAAGATCTGTTGTTCTGACCAAGACAAGACAACACTAAACACACCCACTTGTTACAAACACTCTCCAAATGCTTCTTTGGCACAAGCAATTGTCAGGCTTGAGTCTTGTCTGTGCTATTTCTGGCTGTAAAAAAAAGAGCAAACTTGTGAGGCCTCATGAGTCTGATCTTAGATGGGATGGAGAATGTTCTCTCTTGGTTTACAGTAGAGCTTCCTCTTAATTCATCACCGATAGCAACAGGTCGGCCCAAAATGTATAGCTGAGTGGTTCATTTGCACCTGATTGTCAGTGTCATGGTCCACTGCAATAAGCCCTTAGGGCTCAAATTTATCTTGAGAAATAGATCAATCAACCAAGCAGAAGCTCTTTTTCACAGTGGTTAAATTTTACTTTGCCCTAAAGCAGTTTTCAGAAATCAAAACAGTCCTGTCAGCCTCTTCCATCAATTCTTAAAGTGATCAATTCAAAGTAGAGATGTCATGGCCATAACTGCTGTAATACTTTCATGTAAAGATTCAAAACATTAAGGAGCAAACCCCTCTGATTCTCAGCTACAATTATATTGGGAGTACTACTTTAGGTCACAAAAGCTGGACATGAAAAGTGGAAACACCTGTGGCCGCATGACTCTAAGATGAGTGCACACAGGAGAAATCACCGTAAGCACTGCTTCTGAAACTTGTTATATTACTCAGGAGCATTTTATCATAATTTTATCCAATTGTTGACAATTTCCCTCTGCACATAATAAGAAATTTTGTTCACACAACTATTGTTTACAAACACTGTGATATAATGTGAGACCTATTACTGCTATTGTAAGATGCATACAATGTATACTGGAAGTATGCCAGAGAATTTAATATACAGTTTGAAAAAACAGTCAAGGGCGGCACCAACACTCCACTGCACGTTAAAGAGACACTGCACACTTTGAATACTTTTTTTATTTTTGAGCCATAAATAAAATACTTTGACTGTATTTTGATTAAAACACTTAACAATTGGTGTTAGTTTCAACATTTCTAAACAGCGCTCTATTTTTAATGCATGTTGATTGAGACTCATCATTTCCAGATGATAACTGCCATTTTCTGCCAACCGTCTACTTAATAAATTTTAAATGCAGCAAACAGGTTCATACCTGGGCCTTTGATCGCCGTAGATTTATCACCAGACTGCATTTATTCACTTGATGATGAACCAATGATAAACAGCAGGGCTACAGCTACACACTGATACTCCCCCACAGACACACACAAACCAAACAGTGTTTCAGGGTCTTGAGCCGCTAGCTAAGATACAACAGAGGTGCCAAACCGAAACGTAGGGTCATGAATGAGTTTCTAGTGACTTTCAAAGCTCTAGCAGACGTGGAGAGCTTCACAGAGGCCGCTCATGGTCGGTTGCTGCGATTACCAGCTCTGCACCACCGATCCTGCCTCACTAAGCAGTGGTCACTCTGGTAAGCATCTCATTACCTCCTATGTTAGACAACAAGGAGCCAAAAGGCCACGTGCTCTACAGTGTTTGTCCTGTGTAGTCCTCTGCTGCATTTTTTCAAATATGCTGGGAGGGTGGGAACTTTCAATATAGGATTCTATAGTTATACTTAAAACAAATAATGTGTTTGCGTTTCAGACAATTAAATATTGTCTCAAACATTTTTGTTTCTTTACTTAAATGCTTTTTATTAGTCAAGGTAAGATGTTTAATCAAGGAAGTCTCTCTCAAGAGGTGTTGGAGTCCTTTCCTCCACCACAGGTGGACAGGAAACCCTTCCCAAAGTTCTGCCTTGCACTTTTCCATCCTGTTTTTAGTATCTGCCAACCAAGTTAAAAAGTGATCTGCATGAGTTTCAATGTCACTAAGAGTTTTTTTCTACCCTGCCAGACACTTAAACTTTTAACCCAGCTGTTAAAAAACAAACAGGGTAATATTTTTTTATTAATAAAAATGCAAACCCTTCCTTTAAACTTTTTGCAGTTTAAAGTTTTCAAAAAGTCAGAGTAGCAATTTTTTTTATCTCCACGGGCCCAATAGATGGAATAAATAATCCTTCTTGTTTATCAAAAAACAGACAAGAAATAAATACATGGTGAACTGTTTAATTAACTGTTTTTTCTATATTATACTGCATTAATTATAGTTTGTTCCAAAATTGCCCTAGTTTAGAATATGTTGCTGACCTTATTTACTTATTCACAGGCAATACACATTTATCTGCAAAATTCACTTACATTTTCTATAGGAATTAGTTGTTTTATTTGTTTTAAAATGGCTAAAATATCAGGGGTAACTTATAGTACAAAACTTCCCTGACAATGTTCCAGGTTACAAACATTACAGTAACTAAAGTATTTGATGCTCTAACCAGCAGATGGTGACAAACCCTCCAGAACAGATGCCTTAGACAGGATAGCTCCACCTTTAATGGAGAACACATACATAGGCAACAACTGTTGTTGTCCTGGGCTTTTTGACAAGTATGCTCACACTTGAAATGAGACCGCAGTGAAATAAACAAGCCCCTGCAGAGCATTTATCTTCTGTTTACAAGGCTGTAGACAGATTTCTAGCGAACAAGTTTGCCATGAATGATGTCTTTAACGTGAAGTATTTTCACCTTTGTACTGTGAGACAGTTAAAATGTACTCTGAATTCACAACAAGCACATTTTATTGGGAAGAGTGTAAAAGGGCCATGTTCTGGTCAGGTTTTTCAATCTCCCTTCAGCCCTATGGCTCTGCAGGACAAGCTCTTTGACACATTTCAATCTGGAGGTGGTGAACATGCCTGGAGAGAAAACAGGCCAAGCAAGGAGCATGTCCAGACAGACTTAAGTGATAACATCTACCAGGCCACGATGGGATAATATTTTACAGAATGTTATCAAGCTTTCACTGGGGCACAAGAAATGAAAAGCTTTTATCAGAATTTGAGTTATCCTTTTTGGTTTCTTGACTCACTACTGTGTAACTTCACTTTGTCCTTTTATTTGTCCCAAGTCTTCCAAGAAGAAAAAACATTTGTAAATTCTCCCTAAAGAGGAATGCTGCCTTTGCTCTGGTGTGTATTAGCAAGATCCTCATTACAAGGAGGGTATTTAGACAGAGCTGTTTTCCCTCCCTCTCTGCTGTATACTGGGCATGTAATAGAAAAAATATAAATGCATGGAAGGTAAAACTTCCCTTTAGCAGGAAGGAATTTCAAGCAGAACAAACTGTATACAGCGAAGCATTTTTTTCTGATGCCAGTGTATGTATTTAATTGTTTGCAATGGACAGATACTTTCTTCATGTTTCTTCACTTAACGCTATATTTTGCTTTTTTTTTTAAAAAACTGAGAGGTGAAAAATGTTCAACTTTGGGTTAAATGTTATGCTTATCATGTTGCTTTTAGGTGTCTCATAACACTGAAAGATGGAGCAGGACAAATGACACAAAGATCAACAGTCACATCCTACATGTACAAGTGCAAAGCAACATGACAATGGAGGATAAATCAATACTGCTGTTACTCTGCATATCCATGTCTGATGTTCCCTCACCCACACAAAATCTCATAAACCCATAAAGACCAGCAGATCTGATCCCTTCTCCCTGCATGCTTTAGCCTATCCTTCACCAAGTGCAAGTACTCTGCCTTGTGCTGATACTTTTACATTTAGTAATTGTTGACAACACTATCTGCTAAAATAAGAACTTGCAACACATAAATTAACTATTATATTTGTGGGTATTCCACTTGAGAGCTAACAAAGCATTTTAGCTCAAAAGATGCTGCTCCTTCAATGCAATTTCAGTCGCAACCAACTGATCTCCCTATCAAATTCACAGAAAACTGTTCCCTGTAAAGCCCCGTGATGATGAAACAGGAGACAGTTTGAGCCAATTAATTTTGGAAAAGCAATGTCCAACCGACAGCCAACATTCAGCAGGCAGCTGTGGTGGTGTGATTTCCCATAAGGAATGTGACAAAGAGCTCAAGGTGTCAACCTGGCCTCCCAATGCCCCACAGCCCAATCCGATCAAGGATCGAGTCCGATTCCATGGTGGTCCCACCTTAAATGCAACAGGACTCTCAGGATCTGCTGCCAATGCCCTAATGACAGACACCTCCAGAGGTCCTGTGTATATGTATCTATGGGATGAAGCCAAGTCTAACACTTAATGGGCAAGGGAACTTATTGTGGCACATCTTGTGGATGCTCAAGTGGATTGGGTCCTTAGAAACGTGGGGGTAAGATTGATACCATGAGCTCTTGATCCCTTCCTCGGGCCATTCCTGAGCAGTTCTTGCAGTTTGACAGGGCACACTGTTTCCAAGCTAAACATTGCATTATAATGAAATGATTAATATTATTTCTTTAAACTGACAGTACTTTTAATGTTGGTGTAGTGATGTGTAGTGTAGTGTTCAGCCACACAGTAAGACTTTGCACAAGATGCAGTATTCAAGTTTTCTAAGACTTGTTGCAGAAAAATGGCTTTCACCATGTACCAACACGTCTACGCATGTGCAGTTGTTCACATTATAAAATAGTGAAATAACATTCAATATAACCCTGGTTGAACCACAAAGTTATATAATTACTTTTTAAGTGCTGGAGAAAGGCAGCAGATAACATTGTGGTGTGTATTCATGCATGCATGTGCAGAGACATGCACAGATAATATGGCCAGAGGCTGAACGACAGCATCCACCTCTCATTTTTCCATCTGGTGGTATCCTGGCACAAAGCTTTGACATTAAAGTAAACATCAATACACATCTGCAAAGATTACAATTTCTCTTCCACAAGGGGAGGAATAGAAAAGGAATAGAAACATAGCTACCAGGCATTGCTGGTCATTGGCAACCTCCTGAAACACAAGGACCATGGAATTAAAGCTTTATCTCTGGATTACTACTAAATATAGACACTTGGGTTAAATCCAGCGCAGAGTACATGCCATGTACGTCCTCTGTTTGTTTCCATGTATTGCATAATGTCGTGCTCAGCTTGGTATTAAAAGGAGGGTGATGCAGCAGGGGATGTTCATAGATATTTCAGCTTGGAAAGTGCAAGTAAATAACTGAGTTTGCACCTGTAAGTATGCATATCTGCAAGGCCTGCACATGTCTGTGTCAAGATTACAGGGATTCCTTAGTACACCTGCCTGGAGGAAAATTCTGCTCCATTCATAACTTCTGGGTTATTTCTTTGTAACATGCGTAACATTTTAAATGAATTATTCTCACCTACTAAAAGGCAAATTACATATAACACCATTACTAAGTGCAAAAGCCTCCCAACCTGGAAACAGCTGCGCTATTGATATTGTATATCTACATATGTATATGCAAGGACTCCAAAACCTGGAGCACTGGGCAGTTAGTTAGTGATTAGATGACAGGATTTAGTCTTTATGTCAGTAAATACCTTTGAAAGCAGGCAGTTTCTGTAGTTCCCTGTTGTTGCTCAAGCTAAAACGAGAGGAGCTCTGCCTCTTGTCCTTTTTGACAGGTGTCTGGGAACCTGGCTGCTTCCCCTTTAGTAGCTGAGTGGTGGGAGGAACACTATTACTAGCCTTCCTGTTAGAGCTCTGTTGAAACAAGAGAAAAAAAAACACATTAGTGGCACTAAAGTAAAGCAAGCACATGTGGCAAACAGAGTGTAAGAGAGAGTGCAAGTACCTCTTTAGTAATCTTATAAAATTGTCAGCATGTAGCCACTAGCAAGCAGTAGATGGTACCAACCACACTGATACACAATTACTATAAATAAAAGCATACTTGTCTAGTGTATTTCTGAGTTCACATGAAAGATAGAAATCATTGTTATTATATCTAATCATCACTCATAAAGTCACAAAATTGTGTTTTAGAAGAATTTGTCTCTAGGGTTGGTAGTGCTGGAAACAACCCTGATGTGAAATTAACTCAATGTGGCAAGTTTTTAAAAGCTGGTCCCACCTGCCTGCTGGGATCCATTCATCAACACACATTTGATGGCACAAAGCTGACTTCACCAGATGCAGCTGTGGAGCTATGTCAGCCCCAGTCACAGGGGAATTATTAAATTTATTTAAGATCCAGCTAAAGTTGGCCACAGTCTGCTGCACTACAAGACAAGAGCTTAAGGGATGGGTTACTGATAAGCTGTAGAGTAAGCTGGGAAATAAAGCTGAGTTATATTATATATAACTAAATTATACTTCACATTATACAGAGATAGAAATAAACTCTCTTTTACTTCCAGGTTCTTTAAGAACAAGTAGAAACATTTGTCATCGGTGACATTTTTAATGATTTGATTATACTTTATTACTGATATATGTTTATTACCAAGGCAGGGTCTGAAGGCTCACTGTATATTATAAACATTGCCTTCAGTTTCAAACAATTGTAGTTACCAAGCCAACGTTACAAAACGAAGGGCAGGGGGTAACACTAACAGCTTGCAGCCCAGCAATTTCAATCTGTCACAAGACTGGTGTAGTAGCAGATCGGCTACATGGCTGCAGACACACACCATTAATGCTGACTGCTGCTACTGCTTGCTACTATCTAGCAAAGGATGAAAGCAAAGTGGAAACCACAGTTTGAGAAAAAAAGTGAATCTGCAAGGTTGACATTTAGAGCTGTACCAACTGTTTTTTTTTTTGTTGTTGTTGTTTTTTTTTACAGAAAAAGCTTCTCTGAGTTTTTTTTCAAAAAGCTTTGAATGTCCCTCGTCAAATTAAATAACGTCATCAACCTCCAGCAAAACACTGGAGTTTGACCCCGGGATAATTTCTGTTTACAAGCATTTCTAGTGCGAGTTCGACCATAGATTCATTTGTTTATTCTACCCAAGCAGCCAGAACACTCTACATTAGCCTTAAGTGAGTGACTGTCTGTGTGTATTTGTATTTTGAGTTCGGTCTTGGACTGAATATAGCACTTACCAGACTCTGGGTCTTTAAGTTATTTCCTTCCATTCTTTTCTTTTTTCCTCTCCTCTCTATAAGTTCATAAAGTAAAGTGCATTTCCCCCTCCAGTAAGCAGCCAATGAAGAGAGACTAATTACATTACAGGTTGGCAGCCCATGGCTCACTGCTGTACACTGGCTGAACTGAAGATAAATCCACTTTTTAATGCCTAAAGTTTAAAAAAATAAACTCCTAGCTGGTAAACCGCTTCAGATTAGACTATAATCCAGCGTGACTCCAGGTGTTTATTCCTCCAGAAGCTTCGGTCTGTCAGTCTCTCCTCCAGAGCTCAGCAGCATCAGCAGCTGTCTGTCTGTTTCTGTCCCTCCCCTCTGCCTGATCCAACCCGTGAAATACTCTGCAGAGCACCATGATATGTGCGACACTCATTGTAGTGCCAATTCATAATTTAATCGTCAACATTATGAAAGAAGCTTTGTACTATTAGTTCAGCCCTATCGACAGTTGAGGAACATACTATGTATCTTCACACTACATAACCTATTTGCTTTAAGACAAAGAGTAGGAAATGTAGCATATGTTTTGGTAAATACCAAAAAGTGACAAAATATACATATACATTTTTTTAAAATTGGTTTCTAAATAAGGAGGACATAATTCCATTAAGCCCTTTAAATGACAAGCATGTCACAGTTAACTGGACAGTGTATTGCAACAGTCTGTAAATACACACAGGTGGTGAACAGCCCTAACAATATAAATATTAAATGTGTAGCAAAGAGGGGGGCTGTCTTTTGTGTTCAAACTGCACAAACAGGTGTCAGCCGTATTACCAGGGCTAAAATAAATGCATCAAGTTCTTCGACTTCAGTGACTTCCAGCTTTAGAGGAATGAATGAAGTTAAACTCTTTCCACAAAGGTTCACTAATTATTGTGTTTGTTTAGATATGGTGAGGAGATCATGGAAAAAGTTTGATCTGCTATACGTTGACTTTGACAAATTCTATCTTGGAAAATAAAGTAAAAGTCTTAAGATTTTGTCTAAAACCAGATTGAGCACTTGGCCCCAGTGACTGCCCTCATACTAGTTAAAAATACAGTACTTAATCATGCAGTGTAATAATATGATATTGTTCATATGTAAGTTATTACAGAAACAACATTATGTTTACATTTTGTAACTTAGGCTAAAGCTGCCCTTTGGGCCTTTACAGATGTAAAACACAACCAGATGCAAACAAAAGCAGACAGCTACAAAACTTTAAATCATTTTACGATTATATTGTACTCCTGGACAGCTTCTGTAAATTGGTATATTACCTTTTGATTTAAGTTTTCTCTCTCTTCCGACTATCCCTGCATTGAGTTGCTCACAATATACTGTTTTGGTTGAGTAAAAACAGTCGTTTTGATTGATCTACCCTATTCATTTCTGAGGTTCCAATGTTGCAGAGTGGAATTTGTTCACATTTTACTCCTGAGTCTATTTTCTCAGCCACAGCATACATAGATTAATTTTGTAACCAATGTAAATAAATATATGACAAGGACTATTAAGTCCCCCTGGAACTGAGCCAATTCCCTCATTATATGCTTATATAATAATAACAATATCGAAAGGTCAGTCTAAGCGATAAAAAGATCATGATTGGGGAACACAATAAAACTGATGCTGATATCATCAAACAAGAAAGACAGGAGACAACAGCTAATCAGTTTGCAGTGTAGGACTTGCATATCAAAGAACTCTACCATTTCCTTCCACAAAACACTATTTGAACTACCGGTGAAGACACTGGGTGTGAAACTTGATGTCCTCTAAAGAGAGGAAATATAATGTATATAACTGTATAACTCAAAAAAGCAACTTGTGTCATTCTGCTTCTGCTCTCTATCATGTTTGTGTCAATGCTTGTTTACAAAGGTGGGGCTGGGAGGCTATGTCTCTCACATATAGACTAGATAGCAGTGTAACTACAGAGTAGAGCTCACAGTGGAGGTAATGAAGCAGATTCTAAGATAAATTTTACTCGAGGCAACAATGACAATGTTTATTATCTGCTGGTGCCACAATAACAAGACAGTGTGATTGATTTGTCAGACAACTGTTGAAAAAGCAGAACAAAAACTTGCAGAAATGTAACATCTTCCTACAATATCCCACAGTAACTTGCTGCTCCCCTTTTTAATCTACAACAGTTAGTTTTACAAAGCTATCCACAGCTCTCCTGCAAGAGTGGCAAAAATGAACTTGTTTTATATCTCAAAAGCTGCAAAGCTAAGACAAAATATGCCACTGGTCAGTGAGAACAGAAACAAGAAACCTCAGCAGTCTTTACAATGTTGGCCAGAATTATATTTTGCTAATATTATTCTGTATCAGCTATTAAACAACATACTGCGAAATAAAAGTGAATGTACATTAATATTGACTAAAAGCTTGTCATTTTTAAGTATTGTATGATGCATTAATGGTCTTAATAGTGGAGAAACTTTGGTGAACTCTACTGATGACATCTACAAGGAGATAAGCGTGAGGTCTTCAACAGAAAGCAGCAAGGGTCCCAAAAAGGGCAACAACAATCTCGATACATCTACAGTTAGATAATATAAAGGTATATGAAGTATATCAATATTGTGACTTAAGACAAGATATCTTCTTTTATTTTAAGATTATAAATATCTTTTTTTGTGGTGACATGGCTTATATGTTGTCTTTTCTGGTTCTAAAGGCTGCAATACAGTACAGTTATTTAATTTTTAAACATACCAGAGTGTTTTAATAATTGCCTTCACCCACTTGGTCATTGTATATACATCATATATACATTTTATACAATTTATCAAAAATGTTTTTTGCATTTTATGAAATCACAAGTAATAGTTTGGACAATATTGCTGTAAAAATGATATTCAGGTATCTTGCTTTAAAATATAATGATATTTAATTCTGTTCTTATAGCCCAGCCCTAAGTTAACCCGGTCCATTCAATTAACACCCTGCAATAGAAACTAGTCAATCCATAAACCAGATATCTCCACATCAAATCTTTGACATGATAAAACCATACTTTCTATGATTGTCAAAAATTAGCCACAAGTAGAATTGTGATGCCACCTAAATATGTTTAAAAATCATGAAGTCAAGCTTTTCTCTTTCCACTCAATAGATTTCCTGACCTCTATGTGAGTACCTGCATTGCTAATCAAGTACATTTCATTTATATAACCTAATATAACAAATCATAAATTTCCCCAAGGTGGTTTACAATCTGAATGGCATGCAACGCCCTCTGTCCTTATATCACAAATGAGATAAGAAATAATATCCCCAAAAAAAACTTTCCACAAGGAAAGGAAAAATGGAAGAAACTTTAGGACAGGAAAGCCATCTCTCTTCCTGTTTATTAGGGGCAAGCAGGACCCTGCTCTAAATAACAGACCAGGCACATCAGCCTGAATAACCGCCTTAGTTGTATTAACACTACCTTGACCATTTCAATAAAAAAATACACAATTGAGGACTACAGTGCAGATTGGCATGAAGCTAGCTGACTGCACTAAGGAATTGATTTGTTCATGAAACTGCCTAATAATATTGTGTTTTCATGAGTGTTTATTTAAATGCTGTATGTACTTTCCTGGGTCTGCTATGAAAGTAATTTGTACATTATACTCAACTGTTTTCTGATTTGTTGATTTTGTTTGTGACGTTTTTTTAATTAAATAAAAATGAATGTTAAAAAACAACAACAAAACAATTCAAACAATTTTTTCAAAGACCTTCGACTTAATTACTGCAAAGGACAACAATTAGTAGTGATAAAGCAAAGACTGAGCTCGTTAATTCATTAAGTCACTGACAAAGTAACTCACTATCAATCAGCAATGATATAATATCAGTGGCATTTGAACTCCTGTCAGACAAAGTCCTAACTTGGTACTTTATACTAGGAAGTCCCTAGTAAAGTGTCCTGGATTAGCCTACCTCATGCTCTGAATTCTCTTGACCCCCACTCTTGCCAACTTTGCCAGACTTGGAGGTCTCCTGAAAGAAAAAGGTAAAGGGGTTTCAGTCAGCCAGACTTCATTAAATGAGTCAGTAAGCAGTCTATCAATGAATGTCGCCATGCAACAATCTTTTCTAAATATAACATGCCTGCCCACCCAGTCTCACACTCCTGTTTAACTCTACTGGTGAGTCTTTTGCTTGCTAGCAAACGTTACTTCAGAGTCAACAGCATTATCACGACCCCAGCTTTCAGCTTAAAAAAGATACGAAGAGCTCAATTTCTTCACCTAAGACAAGCACACATTGTCTGTTGTAGCTATGCATTCAAAGCATACTTACTAAACTCACTTCTGTGTAACTCTTATTTAGATAAGGCAGCAGAACGTACTAAACGCTAACATGTTGCGAGGATAGCGGCTAGCTGGTGGTTATTGCTGGTTGGCTAACGTTTATTTGCTGGGACACTGCGCTGATAGCTAACTTAAAAATGTCTTCTTTTGAGGCCGGGTTTTCAATAAATACATTGTAATGCACTTAATGCGAATTTAGTATCAAACCGTCATGACCTCTTGGCAATTCTCAAACTTACCTTGTCTTTTTTCGTTTTATTCGGCATTTTACAACCGTAGCCGCCCTTGCTCCCCTCTCGGATACTCCACAATCAAAACCTTGGTTACTGTCAGGGCACCACACTGTAGGCGGTGCAGTCTTTCCTCGCCATGTGATTGGCTGCTGTCCGTCAGCTGACCCCAACGGTTCAGACTGACATGCTGAGCACCACAGATAAAGAACATTGATCTATGCTGAGCGCTGTGGCTGATGCATCGCGAGAGTGGGAGCTCCCTGCTGGCGACAGGCGGGTTATTACAACACGTAACAGAGGTAGGGATCATCATGTTCTCCTCAATGCATCCGTGGCTGAACTGTCATCCCTGCTTATCATTTTTAAGTCTCATTATACAAATAAATTTTTTTTTTGACTGATTTACTCGAAGCAATCTAAATTTTATGTGGTGCACATTTAATTTAGAACTCAAAATGTAAAAAGTTGCTAATGTTGAATAAACAATGAACAACTTTGGGTGTTAAAAAACAATGAGTAGTAATTATTTCACCAAAAATTTAAGAGATTTTTTTTTTGTTGGTTTTCTGGTCGGCTGTGACTCAGAAAGTAGAGGGGGTCATCCCCTTATCATAAGCTTCCCTGGCTCCTTCAGTCTGCAAGTCTGTATGTAAATATTTGGATTTTGTACTGTTAGACTGCGCAAAAGAAACACTTTGAATACATAAGCTTGGGCATTAGGAAAATATACAGGCCGTTTTTCTTGATTTCTAAAACTGAAAAGATCTTATTTATTGTGGACATTGTGAGACTTATATTAAATACATGTATCTTTCTGGCATAACTGAGTGTTATAGTCTGCTTCTTCCACATTCAGCTGCAGCTGGCACCTTTACTGTAACATTACTGCCATCTACTGGAGTTTTACTGTTCCTAACTAAATCTCCACCCCCACCCCCCACCCCCCAAACCTCCACCAAATTAATCAATCCCAATTTCCTCAATGTAAAGCGCAGGTGCAAATAATAAAATGTCTCAGTTCTTCAGTCATGCATGATGACTCACTGTCATGGCTTAGTGGGACGCTTGAATTAAACAGAGCCTTTGTTGTTGTGATTTTAGTAACACATGCACTTGTCCCACTTTGGCAATCCACAGTTTGAAAAGAGCCTTTTTGTAGGCCAAAGATAATATAATCTTTAGGTTTTCAAAAAGGCCTACGGACCTCAGAATGTCAGGCCTGTCTTTATGCAGTGGCCAGTGTAACAATCATGTTTCCATTGATGGCTTTTGCACTAAACATGGACTCATAAGACCCAGAAGAGAAGCCTCTTCCTGCTGGATGCTCACCTTTTTGACAAGATAACAAATATTTTGTTTAATGAATATTCATTTTACAGCATTTTATGGCTTTTTGAGCGCTATTATCATTATTCTTTTGTCACCTCTTCACAGACTAGTGTGTATCCTAATGGAATGATCTACTGGGTCACTGTGAGGCTGTGCCCTTGGTAGAATCAATCTGACCCTATCAGGAGTTTTGATTATCTAATTTTTTGCCAGATCCACATCACCAAAGCTACAATGAAAGACCAACTCAACTGTGACTACAGCCAGAAAAAATTGAGTATTGTAATAATAGTTAATCAAATACTTTGAACTTAAATACAGTTTTGCAATTGCGTCCTATTCCACTATTTTATGGAGGCAAATCTTAAGTTCTCTTGCGACTACACAAACATCCTGCCAAGCACGTCATAGCTACAACTTCTTGCACTTTTTAGATGGTCTTACGCTTCCTCCATGACAGTTTGAAGTTAGTGATTCAATATTCACTTAACATGGATATAATTTTACCCACATTCTCTTTTGTCCTGTCATGAAGAAACAATGGTTAGGTAATTTGTTGTAAAAATAAAAGACAATCGATAAGGACGTAAACATGACTTGTTAACAGGGTAAATCTTTATTTATGGGTCCCACCTGTTTCAAACAACAGTATCAATCTTGATATATTTACAGTTAAAGAACACTCAAAGAACACTGGAATGTCAAAAAATACAAAAACAAATACATTAATAATAATAAAACTCATGTTCCAAAAAAGTGACAAACTCAAAAATATAGTTCTAAAAGGAATGAATCTGAACTGCATGTGGTCAATGAAAGGGAAAAAATGAGTGAAAGTTGGTCAAAACGGGATTTTGGAAGGGGGCACTCCAGGCTCATTTACAACATTGACTCATAAATTTTATATAACACTACTTCTGAACGCTAGCAAGCAATAGACACAGGACTAGTCGACCTCCTCCATCCTGGATGTGTCGTCGTCGTCCCCTTCAAGAGGGGGCATGTCCTCCGTGGGAGCAGAGGTGACATCATCTGGTGTCATATCATCCTCATCAATACCTAAAAAAAACAGAAAGGGTGCATATTGAGTCAGTAAAGCCAGAGAGTGGTTTGTTTAAAACTATTTCTGACAGACATGTTGCACAGTAAACTGAATAAATGTTAGCTCAGAAATATACAAGAAGCAAAGTTAAAGATGTCTTTAAAAAAGAAACACTCCTCAAATTGAGTGTGTATACACAAAATACTGACCAAGACCCAGCTTGATCATTCTGTAGATGCGGTTGGAGTGGGTCTGTGGGTCGTCCAAGGTAAATCCTGAAGAGAGCAGTGCAGTCTCAAAGAGCAGGATGACAAGATCTTTCACAGACTTGTCATTCTTATCAGCCTCTGCCTTTTGTCTAAGGGTCTCCACAATAGGATGGTCAGGATTGATCTCAAGGTGTTTTTTAGCAGCCATGTAGCCCATGGTGGAGTTGTCCCTCAGAGCCTGGGCCTTCATGATCCTCTCCATGTTTGCCGTCCAGCCATAAGTGCTGGTGACGATGCAGCAAGGGGAAGAGACTAGGCGGTTAGAGACAGTGACCTGAGGAGGTAAGGAAAAGGATAGACTGTTTTCAGTTTTATTTACACAACAATTAAATACAATATGAAGTTATAAAGCACCTCATGGGTTGTTTTAATGTTGTAACTTATTCTCACCTTCTCCACCTTCTTCTCCAAAATGTCTTTCATGATCTTGCACAGGTTCTCGAACTGAGCCTTCTTCTCCTCCTGCTTCTTCTTCTCTTCATCATCCTCAGGAAGCTCCAGGCCCTCCTTGGTCACTGAAACCAAGTTCTTGCCTTCAAACTCCTTCAGCTGCTGGACACAGTACTCATCGATGGGCTCGATCATGTAAATGACCTCTAGGCCAGCTTTGCGAAGGCGCTCCACAAAGGCAGAGTTAGCCACTTGGTCTTTGGTCTCACCTGAAATATAAACGGGGCAATGCTGTCACATTTAGGTAATATCCCAATTAAATCAGTTCACTTAAATGGTAATGCTTTTTTAAAATTTACATTGACAGTTAACAGATGAAGACCATCCTCACCTGTGATGTAGTAGATGTGCTTCTGGTTATCTTTCATACGTGTAACATAGTCTTTGAGGGAAACCATCTCATCTCCAGAAGCTGAGGTATAATATCGCAGCAGCTCAGACAGTTTCTTTCTATTCTGAGAGTCCTCATGAATGCCAAGCTGTAAGACAAATAAAATAACTGTTAAAAGAAAATTAAAAAACAAACTTAAATTGGTATTGGTAGATACTAATTTCGCTAAAACTTAGCCCTGGCCCTCAGCCTTACCCCCTCTCCCCTGGCAAAAGTGACTTTATGTCATCTTTAATTATCCCTTTTTAAATATGACTGGCAACAGACAATATGCTCTGTTACATTGAATAAAAATTAAGTAGCTGCCAAAAGTCTGAATACCAAAGATTAGAAATATTTGCAGCTCGTACAGATCTAGGTAAGGAGACGCTTACCTTGATGTTCTTGGAGAACTGCTCATAGTACTTCTTGTAATTGTCCTTGTCCTCCGCCAGTTCAGTGAACAATTCCAGGCACTTCTTGACCAGGTTCTTGCGGATGACTTTCAGGATCTTGCTCTGCTGCAGCATCTCTCTGGAGATGTTCAGAGGCAGATCCTCAGAGTCCACCACACCCTTGATGAAATCTGAATAAGAGGATAAAAAATGTTTAGCCTTCCAGTGCATTGGTTTAATAAATATTAAATATTAATTAATATTTAATAAAGGGATTAATATCTTTGACAAACCAGAGCTTTGATGTCTAGTTTTAAGGTTGTTGTTAATATGCAAAAATTTATGCTATATTACTTACTGAGGTACTCAGGGATGAGCTCCTCGCAGTTGTCCATGATGAAGACCCTGCGCACATACAGCTTGATGTTGTTCTTCTTCTTCTTGTT
>JAPZDY010000010.1:8403997-8451107 GCA_029783645.1 Ctenochaetus hawaiiensis
TTTTAGAGCCTTGTTGTGGAGGAAGGAGAGACTGACTCTTAAAACTGTTACGTCTCCTTTGGTTTGACCCTCCGGCTGCCGAAGTCAGACATCTTTTAAAAACACTGCTGCAAATGGCCTTTTGCGTAACTTGTTTCTTTTTACTTGTTTTTTTGTTTTGGTAATTCATTGTTATGCAACATTTTTGGCTTATGTAAATTTTTGGCACCGAATGTACTTTCCTATACATATTGACTAAGATACTTGCTCTAAAAATGCTTTTAGATGAAGTACTTAAGTATTAGGATGCACAGAGATACATGACACCACCGGCTCTCACGGTGGAGTTTTCCAGACTAATGTTTAAGTTTTCAGTGTTACTGATAAGAATTAAACCTCTTGCCTTTGAGCTTTTGCTCAGAGATAAAAAATGTTGTTTTGGCTGGAGGAAAAATCATGTATCTTTGTAAGTGTGTCATCGTATTCAAGGCTTCCCACCGGAAAAATAAAAAATTGTTGGGTCATGCCCTGGTTTGAGTCAAACTACTTTTAGTATGAGGGGGATGGGGCTTATAGCACAACATGTCATTTAAATCAGTTTTTTATTCTTATGAATGAAAACTTTCAGTGGTCTTTAAAGGAAGAGAAGATTGATGTCAGAGGATCTTGTAACAGTTCAGTGGATGTTAACATCAAGACCCCTCTGCTCAGATCTCAGTGTTGACCAGCTTTTTTTTTTTTACATGTGCCTTTAGGTGGGGAATCAGCGTGTGGAGCTCACACTGTCAGAGCTGCAGGAAATGGCCACACGGCAACAGCAGCAAATCGAGGCTCAGCAGCAGATGCTTGTTGCAAAGGTAACAATTTGTCTACACTGTTAATTAACTGTGAGTTATTCCCTTACATATTATAATGGTCTTTCATTTAAAATGTGCTAACTACAGACAAAACAGCACTTAGCAGTAATTTGGCATTTCTAGCTGATTGATAGCTGAGATAGGTAACAGAAGAAGATTCACAATATTTTCTTTCTTTCACTTGTATCAGTGAAACAATAGCCATTCATTCCCAAAGCCAAATTCTTGCAGCAACTTGGCTGAATGACTTGACAGATGATGTTAAAACCCGACTAATCATAGCTCACCATCTCTCACGGATGACAAACATCTCAGATCGGAAATGTGTGGGCGGATTTGTTGTTGTGTCCTGTGGTCTGATCCCACAGACAGACCAGACATTAGTTCAAGCTTCAACAGGCCAAGTAGGTTCACAAGATAATTCACTGCCGTTGCACCACTTTTCATCCAAAAGTCCCATCATGACTTGAAACGGTGGCAAACAGTTATGTAACAAACGGGATGGGAGGCGGTGTGAGTCACAGTGCTTGTATTGTCCAGTCTGTCAAAAATATAGAAGCACATACACACTGTTTACTCAAGCATGTAAATTATTTCTGATTTCGAACACTAAGAATTTTACCTTTCTAAGACCAATGACTTCTCCTCATTGTTATACTAGAATGTAGATTTCATCACGTAATGGAAGAAACAGGAGTTTGGTAGCAAACCTCCACACAACCAGTCCACCTCGTCAGTCTCAGTCGCTTCTCACCGCGCTAACTAAGTCTGACCGCCGTGCTTGCGGTGCACCGATCAGTCATGCGGGATGAAGCCCACTGCAGACCCGCACATAGAGAGACTATTTACTGCCTTTATCGTGGCTTCTGAAAAGTAGGCCCCAGTCGGAGCCCTGCAGTCATTTGGAAACCCGGGCCTGTCATTTCCTATTTTAGGACCTTAACTGGAGCAGTTCTCAGTTGGGTAGAGATGTGAAGTCATTTGACCCTTTCTTCAGCCTTTAGACAGTCTTGACACGGCACGGCATTTTATTTAGCGCATACAGTGGAAATATTTAGCCTAGTTTTAAGGTATGTTCAGCAATGATGGTGTCCTGTAAGTGCTGCCTTGATGGTTTTATATCAATGCATGTGTTTTAATTTTTGACTGAAAAAAAATATTGTTTTGCTCATAAGATCTTTTTTTTAATTTGTTTTCTAACTAACAAAAGCAGGTGACACTGAGACTCTCTTCACTGTTATACAACATTTTGTATTGTCTTCACCTGTTTCCCCACACAATGTCAATATATGTCTTGTTTCTGTCTGAAGGAGCAACGTTTGCGCTACCTGAAGCAGCAGGAGCGGCGACAGCAGCAAACTATTTCAGAGAGCGAGAAGCTGCAGAGGCTGAAGGATCGCGTAGAAAGCCAGGAGGCAAAGCTCAAGAAGATTCGGGCAATGAGAGGCCAGGTGGACTACAGCAAGGTCATCAACGGCAACCTGTGTATGTATACAGAATCATTTTTGTATGCAACATACAGTTTTGACCAAAGGTTGTGATAATAGCAAAAAAAAAGAAAGGGCGAGCTTGCCCATTATAAATCACCCTACTTGTAGATTTGGAATCAGCTGATGGATTCTTTTGTTCCTCACATCCAGCGGCAGAGATTGAGCAAGTAAGCAGCCTGTTTCAAGAGAAGCAGGCCGAGCTCCAGTCAGCAGTGCTGAGGGTGGAGCAGCTCAGCCTGCAGCTGGAGGATCTGCGGAGGGGAAAGCTCAATGGCATACAGACTGTTCTGGGTGGCCAAGTGACCGGTGCTGCAGCTCTGGAGCTCCGCAAACTCTACCAGGAGCTTCAGGTACTGCATAACAGAAATAAGTGCAGCATGTTTAAATACTTTTATAGGTCTACCAATGTTATCCTTTACTTCTGATAGCACTGATGCAAGTATCGATTGTTTTGTGAATCTCTGCATGTATCATCCACAGATCCGGAACAAGTTAAACCAGGAGCAGAACAGCAAGCTGCAGCAACAGAAGGAGCTTCTTAACAAACGCAACATGGAAGTGACGCTCATGGACAAGCGCATCAGCGAGCTGCGGGAACGCCTTTACAAGAAAAAAGCTGAGGCACGTCAAAAAGAAAACCTTCCTGTAAGACTAAGGGCTCTTAAAACCCATCCTCATTAAGTCTCGTTTTGTTGAAATGCTTCTCACGACAGACTTGTGTTTCAGTGAGAAGTCAGTGCTGACTCCCCAGGTATTTCATATAAAATAAAGTGAAAAATTCTTTAAGCTTTTCAAGGCTTATTGGAAACTTGCAGCCAGAAATATTTGCACATATCCCTTTGGGGCTTCATAACCCATCTGCAGCTGGGTAACTATTTGCCTAAGAAAATGATTCCTGGTAACTGCGCAACTCTGTGAAATACTAGATGTATAAAAATGAGGTCATTTGTTTTCCCTGTTAACACCTCTAATATCTGAAACTTCTTTGTCTTACAGCTGAATAGAGCCAATGGGCCTCCCTCTCCCCAGCCAGCTCCTGGCACTCTGGGCCGTGTTGCTGCCGTCGGGCCGTACATCCAAGTCCCTGTACCAGGTCGACAGGAAGGAGGCTACACCATCCCACCTGATCCGCTGAAGCCTCAGACTCTGGGCGTTAACAACCAAGCCAACCTTGGCCGCACCAAGTCAGGTTGGTTAAAACCCATAAACTTACTTCCGAAGTGTGCAGTTTATCCCAAAATGCAAGTCATAGCAGAACACAAAAAGTGAAGCACAGCGGAAACCAGAGGCACATTATCTTTAGGCTGAGCTCTAATTCTAGTGAATTTTATGTCTTTTTGCCTCATTAAGAAAATTAGACAAAAAGAAAAAAGCAGGTGAGAGAATGGATGAATCTAGTCAGAGATTAGCTTGGAGGTTGAAGTTTTACACCACAAAACACATCTTACAATATCATATCTTGCATGAGAAGCTTGTGACTTTAATTCCCTCCAGAGCCTCACCTTTACTTTTTGCTTCCTACCTGACTTCTCAGATAATTCTCCACCTGGGCTTGATTTCTGTGATTTTTCCTTCCTTTCTAACCTCCCTCTCTCCTTGTGCATACTGTGATTCCTTCCTTTTTTCCCCCTTCTCTCTCGTGTGTCTGTGCTTTCCTGTCTTTTGTAATGTCTTTGTTTCACTGGGTGTGGGGTTGTGGGCAACTTTTCTTGGGGCAGACGGTGTGCGAAAGCCTCCCGGCCCTTGGAAAGTGTCTGACTTAGACATCGTTGTGGACCCGGTACCCCCGTCCCTTCCAGAATCACACCCGAGCACCGGAGCCTCCGCTGGCTCTGACGGCACGTCCCGTGAGTGCACAGTTCTGCAAAAGCAGAGGAGTGGCACTTCCTGAACCTTCTCTCTCTCGACTGTAGCACAGGATCCTCAGCATAAACTCGAGTTTATCCTCTGTAAAACTTCCTGATCTTTCAAAAGCAAAGTAGAGATTATTAAAATAGCTTTTAAATGCTTTTATGCAGCCCAAAACTTCTCCATTCGACAAATGAAAGCTTAGACGCACAGGTGTGAAATCCGAGAAGGAGACGTGCATAAGTCCTTCATTTACACTGAATAATGGCTGAATGATGGAAGCATCCTTATTTGGCATTATTAAGCTCTCCTGCAGCATTGAGTCAGTTTTTCTGATCGGGTAGAGAACGTGTTCACATTTCATTTGAAGTGTTTCCTCTGTGGATTGGCCGATGACGTCAAAGCGGTGGTAGTGCCATCTTGAAGCACTTTGCTGCCATCTGCAGACATTTTACACTCTTAATCACAGTTGACATCATGCTTCCAGTGAAGTGTCACTGACAAGGCGCTGCTGGTCCTGTGTGCGTTTGCACACTTCTGAGAAGGTTCAATGAGTTGAGTGCCTCATTAATTTACACATGCAAAGCAGTCCAAAGTATTTGGGCTTTAATTCTGATTTCATAACATCCTCAGCCAGGCTAAGCTTAACCTTCACACCACGTTGTCAACCTAGTTTTGAGACTCACTTTTTTTTTGTTTTCAAACACTTAAACATGCACAAGGAAACTGACTTGTTCATGTTAAAATGTCGTTGGATTCATGTAGCAGCTGTCACTCCGGATAATCAGTGAAGACCAAAATCAAACAGCTTCTTTTTAGCCTCAGTGCTGATAGAATTGTCTTTTTATTCCTGAATTAATATCTCGCAACGCAACATGTAGACAACATTTGCTTTTTAAAGAAAAGATTGCCAGCTGCTATAATACTGTGTTGGTTGATCATTTAAAGTTTCCATAGTTATTAGGTAGCACTCTGCAGCTTTGTTTATTGTCACATTGTTCAAACAAATTCCTGCTGAATCTTACAACAACTTTCGCTGCTCTTTTGTTTTGTCTTCCTTTCTCTGCCCTTTCCCTCTTTACCTTGTCCTTGCTATTTAAAGTTGCATTTTTATATAGCACATAGATTTATGAAAGAAATCAATTTTACTCTTGGAGACAAACAGTACTTATACTAGTGGCAGTACTGACTGTAAATCTTGAAATCTTTTACTAAACTGCAATTTAGTTGCTCTTTCTTAAATGCATCTCAATGAAAACCCTACATGACTAAATACAAGTACACAACAACAACATACTAATTCAGATGCATCCATTGCTGTCATTGTGAATTGAAGGCTCAGGATTTTTTGTCCTATTGATCAGCATCTCTCCTGAAACAGTGATGTGGCAGATGTGCCTGACAACATGGACCTTAGGAAGCTATTTTCGTGAATTTGTTATCGTTGAAATAAATTAATAGATGGTTTGATTCGTCCATTATTTTTCATATATATGTGAAAGATGCTGAACCCACATGAACAAAAAGACAATTTAGTTTGAATGTCTCCTAATGAGTCTGGTTAATAGGATAGGCTTCTCAAAATCCTGAACCCTCCATTAAACATCAATCCTTGGTCAAAATGGTGCACGTATGTGTTCTGTGTGTATAAAATTACACATATTTGAAATACCTTCAGTAGTATTTCACTTGATGTGGTTGATCACACGAAGCAACACATTTTAAATAAACAGAAAAAAGTAGGTGATACCTTTTTGACCTAGCTCAGATGGACATGTTTTGTCACTACGCTGTGTTGTTAAAGAGAGTTGTGCTTCTCATATCACCTCAATCATTTGGTCGTTCTCCTCTTTTACAAAAACCTCACTGTTCCTTGTTTGTGCCCCAGCTAATGATACTGGTTGGCCTACTGTAGGCAAGACCAACACATCTCTAAAGCCTCCTGAGAGACGAGACTCAGGGACTGATACCCAGGGCAAGAGCCCTCCCTCAGGCTCCCCCGTCGCTCCAAGTGCAGAAAAGGTTGGTCCTCTAGTGTTTTCTATTTAATGTATGCAAAGATGTCTTTTGGTTTGTAGATATTAACATCCCCGTTTTACAAAACACTCTTTTTAATCATGGATGTTTGCATGTGATATGCTTTTTTTTTTTACAGGTGCTAGACTCCAAAATGGCTGTGTCCTCCCCCGCCATATCCAAGCCACAGCCGCCGCCCTATGGCTCCCACCTCACCGCTGCAAACACAGCCAGCTCTCTGGAGCGTCGCAAGGATGCGCCTCCACCTCGCCCACTCCCGATCCCGCCAACTCCTGCTTGGCCTCGTGTCCCCTCCTCCACAGGCTCGTCCTCCCAGCAGATCCAGCAGCGAATCTCAGTGCCGCCAAGCCCCACCTTCCAGCCTAACACGCCGCTTTTCCCCCCGGGGCTGAGCGAGCGATTGGATCCCCCGCCAGCTGTGGCAGTGCGCCCCTTCATCCCAGACAGAGGATCGCGGCCTCAGTCGCCTCGGAAGGGTCCACCTACCGTGAACTCCAGCTCCATCTATCACATGTACTTACAGCAGGCGGCGCCAAAGAGCCAGCCACTCAAGCCTGCTCTCAAAGCAGGTAACCACTGGGTCTGAAAGACGGCTCATTATACTATGCCTTACAGTAATATGCCATCAGATTTTGTTACTTTATTGTAAATAATCAATCATTTGAATCCTAATTTATGGTCTGTGTTGTGTCTCTTTTAGTACTGCTGCCATGTAGTAGATCTAGGTCTGTCTAGTTAATAGTTTCACCTTGAGAAATGGTGATGGGCAACGTGAACATATTGCTGCATATCTTACTAATAGATCAATAGGGGAAAAAAAATGACAAGATGAATTCAGATGCCAATAATAATGATGTGAGTGCCACCTGATATGATTCCACACTGTCCTGTTTTTCTCTAGTGTATGGGAAGCCTGTTCTCCCGCCCAGCTCGACACCCCCCTCGCCCCTGCCTTTCGTCCAGGCAGGAGGAGCCTTCCCATTTCTCCAAGGCCCACCCGGCGGAGAAGACACTCTTGATGGAGAGCTTGATGATCATGATTTCTTCCAGCACCGAGAGCCCTCAGCGCCTCCTCCCAGTGTGGAGAACATCCCACGGCCACTCAGTCCCACAAAGCTAACGCCCATGGTACACTCCCCGCTGCGCTACCAAAGTGACGCTGATCTCGAGGTGCTCCGTAAGAAGCTGGCCAACGCTCCGAGACCACTCAAGAAGCGCAGCTCCATTACAGAACCAGAGGGCCCCAGTGGACCCAACATTCAGAAACTGCTCTACCAGAGATTCAACACTCTAGCAGGAGGCATAGAGGGAAATGGAGTCAGTGGATCAGGAGGTGGCAGCGGTGCAGGTAACGGAACACCGTTTTATCAGCCAGCTAATCCTCCCGGATATCTGGGAGGCGACTCTGTGGCTGATACAGACAATGGCAACCCCCCCTCTGAGACGCCTCTACCGCCACCACCAGGGGGAGAGGAGCCAGGCTCCGAGTCTCCACCTCCATCTACTGACGCCAATGACAATGAGCCGCAGCCCACGCCACCAGAAGGGCTGGGGGATCCTGCTGAAGCAGAGGGACAGGAGGAAGACGATAACAACAATAACGTGGGAGGCCCTGAGGCGTCGCTGCCTAGCCCTGTGCTGGAGGTCAGCACCCCAGAAGAGAGTGGCACGGTAGTCTCACAGCCCCTGGTGAGAGACGCACATACACTGACTCTGTTGCATTTAATGAGTCACATTTTCAAGTAATAGAGTTGTAACTTATTCATCCTGTCCTCTCCCCTCAGGAGAAGCGCACAAATCTAAAGAAGCCAAACTCTGAGCGCACTGGACACGGCTTCAGGGTGAAGTTCAATCCTCTGGCCCTACTGCTAGACGCCTCATTGGAGGGAGAGTTTGACCTCGTCCAGAGGATCATCTATGAGGTATGTAAGGACTGGATGTGAGGACCCTATTGAAATTGCTTATTATTTTTTTTTTGTCTCTACCAAAGTGTCTATCTTTTTTGGTGACTTTAACATGTTCAAAAACTCTCCAAATTTGGCATGCACGTCAGTCATGATGAAAATTAACGGACGTTACATTTTAAGCCAACGTGTGGTCAAATTGCCTGGCCCATGTGGGCCCACAGCAGCTTTGATGTTATTGTATTTGCATGTAGAATAAGTGCCCATCTCCCACTTGGCACCTTATTTCCAGGTGGAGAATCCCAGCACTCCCAATGATGAAGGCATCACACCCCTGCACAACGCAGTGTGTGCAGGACATCACCACATAGTCAAGTTCCTGCTGGATTTTGGTGTTAACGTCAATGCTGCAGACAGTGACGGATGGTGAGACAATGACACAAATGAAATTTTCATCTGATCTGCCTTTGTATCCAATTACATTTACATTTGACTCTTTTTTTTTCCCTTTTTGTATTCGTGCTGAAACAGGACTCCGCTTCACTGTGCAGCCTCCTGCAACAGTGTTCATCTCTGCAAGCTGTTGGTTGAGTCAGGTGCCGCCATATTTGCCAGCACCATCAGTGATGTGGAGACCGCTGCAGATAAATGTGAGGAAATGGAAGAGGGCTACATCCAGTGCTCCCAGTTTTTATATGGTAAGAAACAACCCACCAATCACTCTGTCATGCACTGATGTAATTTTAATTGATCTCAAAATTGACAGTCTGTTTTGAACTCTCTTGTGCAGGCGTTCAGGAGAAGTTGGGTGTAATGAACAAGGGGACGGTGTACGCTCTGTGGGATTACAAAGCTCAGAACCAAGACGAGTTGGCGTTCAGTGAAGGAGACGCCATCACTATTCTGCGACGACAGGACGAGAGTGAGACAGAGTGGTGGTGGGCACGACTTGAGGACAACGAGGGCTACGTGCCCCGCAACCTACTGGGGGTAAAAAAACAAATGCTATACTGCAGATTAGCTTGCAGCAGCTTCTTAGAAAGCAGCTTAATAACAGGCTCTTTCTGAGAAACTGTTTCATACTTTCTGGTTAAAAGTTTTTTGCCTGATTTTGGGGCCATTGTGGCAGAGGGTTGGTGGTTTGTTCCTCGACTACTTCAGTCGGCATGTTGAAGTTTCCTTGGACAAGATACTGAACCCCAAATTGCTCCAATTGCTGTTCCATCTGTGTGTTATTGTGTGCATGAGTTCCAGATGGGGAGGTTGGCACTCATAAAGAAGATGTGTGGGGGAATAAATAAAAGTTGTGTTGAATATCTGCTTAGATTTAATTGATTGTTGGTATTCTCTGGTAAATTTGATTGAACTCTGACAAACATGAGCACATCATAGTTAATCATGATAAATATTTCTCCTTTTTCTTTTTTCCTTTGCAGCTGTATCCGAGGATCAAGCCTCGTCAGCGCTCCCTGGCGTAGTGTCTCACTCCAATGACCTCTGGCTAACAGCTGTACTAGTGACAAACCCAAGAGCAGAGAAAAAAGGAGCCTGGTGCTCCGACTTCTTCTCCCCGTGGCCATAATCTCTCCCAGCCTTGTGCTTCTCACAAAATCTCTCTCTCTCTCTCTGAAGCGGCAGGCACCAAACTCTGACACACATAATTTACATCTGCACACACACAGACACACGCAAACACAAAGAAACACAAGCACTCCAAATGCGGAAATCTCTTAAGCCACTCCATCCTGACGCCCCTCCCCCACACACAAACACACCTTTCGACTTATTCCCCTGTCATTGCCCCAACTTGATTTTACCCCGATTCAGTGTCAGCTCTGTATCAGACATCGACCTGAAGAATAAAACACTAACCTTTGTCTCAGTATTTCTTGCAGTGTTCACACTTCTTCAGCCATCTCTCCCTGTTGCGTTCAGTGGCGGTTCTGGTTTACATGACACTATATGGTGACTGGAAATTCATCTCTTACGGTGAGAAGATGCTGATATCTGTCGGTGAAATGTAATTTGAGTAATAGGACGTTACGTGTTTTCTGTATCACGCTAATTTGCCCCTTGCACGCACAAACACAGGAAAATGTGTACTGTGTTGGATTCTGCTTCAGTTTAACCACCAAAGATAAAAATAGATTTAACATTTTAAATTCTATTACTCCCTAAAACCTCCCAGAATTGGTGAGGAGTGAGATAATCAATTGACTCGCTGCTATTAATAAAAATGAACAGCTTCCAAGAGTTGATTCAGAGTCCTTCCAGATACTCTTCTGAAGCAGAGAATGGATTAAAGAGAAGAAAATAGAAATGTTGTGTGTCCTCAGTATTAGCTACACAGGCCGGTTGAAACAAATCCAAGGTATCAAAGCAACTGACAACTCACAAATTGTCATGAACTTTATTGCGAGATGTGTTTTTATTTTTTATTCAGTGTCCTCTTGTAAGAATGTGGAATCAGACAAGAACATTAATAAATTGTAACTGCCTGCCAATTATAAACAGGGCTTCAGACAATAAACAATGAGATTTTATGATGTGTCAGTGTATCAGAGTTTATATTCCTGGTGGTCTGATTTTTAAATTTTAAATGAACTGCTCAAAATATATTGTCTTGGAAATACATAACAGCATTTTGCTTTAAAGAAATTTTCAATTTAAGAGGCTCTGTTGAGTGTGTAAAAGATCACGAAAGTAAAAGATCTCTTACCTAAAGGCATTGCAGGAATTTAAAAAAAAATGAAAAAAGGTGTTCTAAAGCTTTTAATTCCACAGTGGTGAGACAGGAAAGAATCATCCTCACAAAAAAATAAAGATATCAGTTCGTCATGATGTGATCGGATCAGTTTTGCTGTTTTGTTTAATATTGATTCAGTCATCTCCGTCATATCTGCTGTTTTTAACTAGTCCAGGCATTTCTAATCAGTTGAACCTCACTGCAGAGATCTTTAATTTTTCTGACTTCTTGCTAAGATTTTTGCTTTTGTTACAAATAAACTTAACATCAAAACAAGAAGCAGTATTGACATGAAGCTAAGAACTCTGAAAAAATATTATATGTATATGTATTGTTAATGGAATCCAGACACTGCACTTTAGAAAAACACTAAATTCATAAATCATCTTACAAACTTTCTTTCCCTCACTAGACGATCTTAACACCCAATTTTCATAACCTTTTTTTTTTATATATATATATATATATATATACAAGCTGCTAAGCAGGTCTGATGTCATCTAATGTTAAAGATATTTTTCTTTGGCTGTGACAAACTCCACTTGAAACACTTAATCTCAGGACCAACACGGTGCTGCTGACACTGTTCCACCACCAAACTAGTGATCATATTTCTTTTTTTCACTCTCAACATACATCAACCTCATTAGAGCAGCAAACCAATGAAAAGAGAGACAGTCCACAATTAAAAAAATATATATCTAAAATATCTATCCATGGGCTTAAATTGTTAATTGATGAAGAGACAGTTGTGTCTGAAATGCAAATGTTTAGATTCAGACTCCAAATTCGCTTCAGACAATCCTCAACTTGCCCTGCTCTCTTCCTTCAGCTGTGCCCCTTCAGGTATGCACCATTCCAGCAACACTAACTCGTGTTATCTGTCACATTACTGAACATCTACAGTCCATCAACTTGTTCTGAACCTTGAGTGACTGAGTGTTATGCCAAGTATGCTTTATCATGGCCAGGCTTTATTATGGCTTAACTTGTACATAGTGTGAGGAGATGTGTTCAATGTCTGTTTGCTGTATGGACAACTGGGCTTTCTGTAAAAAACGCTGTACTCACACATCCAATTCTGTAAATGTCAACAATAAAACAGAAGCTCTGGCATGACGAATGGCTGTCTGTGTCATGAAAGCAAATTAACATTAATAACGCAGTGTGAAATTTCACAAATTGTGGAAATGTGTAAGAACCAAAGGGTGACAGTCTGAATGTTTTTCTGTCACAAAATGATTATGATGCGAGAGAAACCTTACTGGGAAGAATTCAGGACCAATGCAAACAATGCATCAAACAATTAAAGTTTCTTTCAAAAAGTAAAATAAGTAAATTAAAGTTAACAGTGAACTAAAATATAGAAATTGGTTTTAAATGCTTTTAAATTTGGATTTCCTCAATTTAATCAAAATTTTTCATACAATAAGCGAAGGCATCGGATTTGTAAATTTGATTTCTGGAAAGTAAGAAAAGAAGAGTTTATAGCTTAAACATGTGATTTGTCACTCAAATAATTACTCACTTTGGAAATGACAGAAAACTGATGTCGTGATTGTTCAAAAAAAGAGACCCAGATGTCGAGAACAAATAAAAGTTTAAAATCAACAGGGTTTAGTACATGCTTGTGTTTAGTCACTAGATGGAGACATAATACCTTTCAGATAACAGCCCGAGTTGCACTTGTTGACTATAAACTCTACTGAAAAGTCTTAATACCTGACCCATGAATCTGTAATGAAAAAAAGGTTATCTGAGCAGTAAAATGTTCCTGTGTGCCCCTGACTAAAGTGGCCTTACTGTAAACATGCTTGCTTTAAAATTATTTTACAAGGGCCTGTGGCTTTGCATTAGTAAGGCTTTAACAGATGCCCTGTTTACATTGGGTAAGCAATTTGAATTAGGGCTGCAACTACTTATTTTCATATCTGATCAGTTGATTAATCAATTGATTGTTGAGGCAATAACATGACAGAAAAAAAAGTTGTAAATGATCATTTTCATTTCATAAACTCACGCTGACATCCAGACTGCCTGGCATACCTAACCAGCTGCTCTAAAACCAAACATATGAAGGTAACAATCATATAAAACCAATACATCTTTGAATTGAGAGTTGGTCATTAGCTGCCCATATTAGTACTATTATTATTTTAACTAATCAAATGTGTATTTTTAAGCAGCAGCCAAAGACGTACCTGTATGTGCTGGCCCTTACTATAAAGTTACTACTTCAGGTGATTAGAACAAAGTACTTTGGGTAAACAACGAAAGAAGAAATAAACAGAGGAAAACAATGTCTCACTCAAAGATTTACGATTGCAAAGCATATAAAGTCCGCTTTGGTCACATGCACCTGCAGTAAATAACCCTGATGTTTCAAAGGTTTATGTGGCGAGCACCGTTTACATTCTTTACTACAACGTCCATGAAGCACCGTTCTAACAAAGCATGGCGCATGCGCATTGATCGCTCGAGTAAACCGATGACATCACGGGCTGCCCGGACCAACCAGTCGGTTGAATCATCTCCTTGCCGTCTGGACTCAACGCTTTTTTTCTGTTGCTCTACTTTTCTTCTTACCTGATGAGCTTGTGGACAAAGTTAGCAAGAAAAATGCCCATGGTGACGAGGTAAGAACAATGTCGTTATAACATGAACTCTTAGCACAACGGCTGAAACAATACCCGCGGCCGCACCGGGCCGTTTGGTTGCGTTGTTGGTGGTCACCTCCGTGCCGGTGTGGCCAGTCAATACAACAGCCATCATTAACGTTAGCCGTGGCGAGTTTATTAAAGCAGTCGAGCGTCTGCCGTCGCACTTAACGAGCCTTTTTTACAAGATTTAACGACTTAAACCTGGTCCAGACCGGAGTATAAAGACAGGAGTTAGTTGACATTTGCATCTCTTTTGCAACTTGTTTTTATACCGTGAGCTCGGTCTGACCTGTCCATGCATAAGCAGCAGCCTCCACCTTTGGTACAACCTTAATGACACAAAGGACTGTGCGTACTGGGGCCCTTGAGGGTCCCTGAGAGGGTCCTCCTGGTCCTCTCAGAGAAGTGAGGAAAAGTTGAAAAGTCATTACATTCACAAGCCAAGACGATGTCATGTTTATTTTTGTTTCGTTTTAAAGTCATTACATCGAGATATGGCACAGAATTACTGTGGAGTTTTGGGGTTAGTGCTGGGATAGCAGGCAAGGAATACAAAGTCCAAATAGTAACTCTGGACAAAATGGGTTGAAAATATTTTTTTTTTTAACATAAAGTTAAAAAAAACATTTTTGATCATTATTTATGAAATAGCAGTGACCCAGATATGGGTCATTTCACAGTTGTAAAAAAATAAACTTTTCAGTGGCCTTTAGTTTATAAATTATGCAATGGAGTCACACTTTCTCAGTTATTTTAAAACTAAAATTGTATCTTTTGTAATTCTGTGGTGTAGTTTCTGTTGCTCACCCGTAAATCAAATACTGATACCAGCTGCAGTAAGCTAATATTAACCAGTTTACCTGGCTGGCTGATATATCAGTGAGGCTGTAATCTGAAGGCACACAGGTCCTCAAATGCTTGATGATAACCTCTGCCTTGTTGTGAGCTGTAGAACATATGGATAACAGCAAGTTTGCACATTAGGTAAAACAATATGTTTTAATTGGATTTTTATCAGGGTGTCCCAGTACCATAACATTGTTATCCTAAACAGATGAACTGAGTTAATGTATAGTTGCTGGACCCTAAAAATGGGGCCCAACTGCTATATTACGCTTGATAAAAGGACCTCCTCTAGGGCCAGACAGACATGATTCTTCACCTGTTCTGAGTAAATATTCACTTGTTTCACATTGCTGAGAAGTGTAATGGCTGACTTGTGAAAGCCATGAAGTTTCAGTTCAGTCAAGAGAGCACAGCACAGAGATTATCACGGCATAGCGGTAGGCTTATACCCAGTTAGGCACTTATCAGAAAAGGCTTGCATTCCCAAGAATTAAAATGCTCTAAATTATCGAGGGGCCTGTACATGCTTGTAATGGGCCGCTGCCTTGTGAAAGGGCTTACCGCTGTGGTGTGATCTGCAGACATGTTTTCACTGTAAACATGGGTGAAGCCTTACAAGATGTACCATGCTGTTATTTTGTCCACAGTGTTAATGCTCTGACAGGGAGTTGGCTGCTCACAGATCAGCCTGGACAGGCCCTGACATTTGAATTGCATGTCTTGTTTTTTTGAATAAGTTCACATTGCAGATGATTAGTCCGTGTTGTAACTGCAGGATTTCCCAAATGGTTTGGACGTTAAAAGTTGGCAAAACCTGACCAAAATGTGTATTTAGACAAAAATCTTTGCCTGATATTGACAGGTACAAGTACAGTGCTTTGCTTATTTATTCTGCATGGTGAACCCTCACACCAGTCTTAATGACTGTGTTTATCCTGCTGCCTGTTGTCCTTATCTCACTTGACAGATCAGCAAACACAATAGATTGCATGTACTTTGACATGCTTGTTGTTCTGTGTTCGTTCAGCATATTAGTTGCTGTTAGCAGCTAAGCCTGTCAGTTTTATATCATTGCTTCCGTTGCACAAGCACAGCCTTTGGCTATAGCAACTACCGTCTTGTTTTGTTGGCACTGGCTCTGGCGTTCATTGATGTGTCTCATCATTCTCCTGTTGTCAGAGACGTTTAAACTCTTGGTGAAGCTTCCTTGGTGAAACTGACTGCAGCATTGTGAGTTTCAGTTGGCACCGTCAGAGAATCAGAGCACACATCGGTCAGTTGTGTCCGTTGGGATATAAGCTGCTTTGTCCCTACATATCTGCCCCTAACAGCAGGCTGAGCATTAATGATGCCCAAGAAAACC
This sequence comes from Ctenochaetus hawaiiensis, assembly GCA_029783645.1. Classification (NCBI taxonomy): domain Eukaryota; kingdom Metazoa; phylum Chordata; class Actinopteri; order Acanthuriformes; family Acanthuridae; genus Ctenochaetus; species Ctenochaetus hawaiiensis. The sequence goes on from JAPZDY010000010.1 coordinate 8,419,728, forward strand.
CCCCCAAAAAAAGCAGACTTTCACAGTGCAGCTATTTCTTTTATTCTTTTGGCATCTCCAGAAATCAAAGTATGTCAACGAATGGCATTAGAACACTGCTACGGAATTGTCTAGTATTAACGATAAGTAGGATTGTAAGGTGCTATGTTAGTCATCCCTATGAGCTCATAGATGAATATTGGCCAATGTCTCTTTTATGGGTTTAACTTGGCAAAACAGAGATAGTACAAACTGAAACTGATAAACTGTGCCAAACATTTTACAAACTGTTATCAGCAAAAATTAGCCTAGTTAGTGGCTGATGGCTGGCGGCTAATTTGCCACCTTTCATCATCAAAAGTGAATGACTGATGACGAAAGTCCATTTCCTGTATGACTAACTGCCTTTTATGGGGAGCATGTAAATGAGCTCTGTTTCCTCTATTAAAATATAAGGATTTGCAACGTGCACTACAGACTTTGAGTGAAAACAGTTTTTGGATATTGATCGATAGATCAGCCTTTCCTGCTCCAGATTCTGATTATTATATCAATCTTTTAAAATCAAGCATTTGATTTAGTTTTACTTTGCAGTAGAGCAATCACTTCAGCACTCCATAAATAGTGGCAGTGTATTGTACCTGGTGCTCCTCTGTTCATCAGCACACATAAATGCTTCTAAAGCTCTCTTGGGGAACTAAGTTAATGAACTGAGTGTTAAGTTTCACAGGACCTGCAATGCGTAGTAGGGGGGCAGCCTCCCTGTCTGGCTGACATTAAGCACTACAGAGTGAAAGAGTAAACGACGGCACCAACAACAGGGGGGAGGTATAGACTAATTATTTTTTCAATGGTGGGTGTCATTTAGGAGTGGCTGTAACACAGCTGAGCCCTTAAGACCACCATATGCCAGCGTGGTTTCTGGATGTTGTGGTGGCATTAATGTATAGAGGCAGGTGTCGAGCCACATCCCCGTAATGACTGTTTTCCCAGTGGGAATAATATAAATGCATATCATTATTTAAGATGTCAGATTTTGCATCAGCTGTCTTTTAACCATCCTGAGCCCTGTTAACATCAGGAATGTAATTGTTAAATTAAACCATGCACTGCGAAATACTGTTTAACTTTCGCCTGCAGTAAGCATGTGTTTATGCTTGTAAGTACTTTGTTTAAGCATTTGGTGGAGGCTTACTTACTGAATATGGATTTATTATTTGTCACTGTCAATAAAATAATGGCTATTTAATGAGAAAGTTGCATATCCAGTTAGTATACATACTATAGTTGTTTGACTTTGCTTAAATATCTGCTCACTCTGCATGTGTCTCCACTGAATTCAAAATAGATATGTCTACTGTCAGTCATTCTGCCATTACATGTATTCAGTAGTGTACCTTTTAATTGTGTTTTGGGGTAATTTGTCATGGTGGGTGTGCAGATGTGCTCTATGGCAGTGTTGGTCAAACAGTCCCAGAATGGATCTTACAGAGACTTAATTGTATCTGAATATATTTTACATGTACTGTGATTAAGGATTTTATCTCCAAGGATGCTCCACATTAATGCCACTGCAGAAACGGGTATTTATAATTTCGATAAACCTGCTGATTGTGCTTTTGATTAACTGCCTGGTTGTAAAATGGCAAAAAGTGCCCAACCAAGTGCCTGACCAGACCTGCTCAGAACAGAGAATTTTTGGAATTTAAGCGTTAAAAAATTAATTGAATATTCATAGATTAATAGTTGCTTATTGTTTTTCATGGTTTGCTAGGTGTTTCACTTCTATTCAGACATGTGATACATAATAAAGTTCAGGAATAAAGTGGTCTGGCTTAAAAATTTTGATATGTTGTGATGTTGTTCTTTGCCTAAGGCCCTTCTGCCACTGACTGCTTCAGATCCAGCAGCAAATGTTTCAGAGATAAACAGAGGACAGCTATTGTCAGAGTAGTTTAGTGATGTTTACATCAACGAAGTGACCTAAAGATCCTAGAATTGTTTGAGGGAAAGTTCCTCCTGGTCAGTATTGTTTCCTGCTGCTCCTGCTGGTGTCAAAGCTTCATGTTCTCAGATCAGACTCTGTCTGTATGATGTCTGGTGGATCCTCTGGGATAAACTGTGGACCTGCAGCACTCTGCTGGCCCACCACAACAATAGGCCTGTATGACTGTTTGAATGTGCCATTCTTTGTGCGGTGTGCTTCACTTGGGCCAGACAATGGCTTCATTTAGCATCCCTTCTCTGGCGAGGCCTGCTCCGTCACCATAGCACCCCTGCCATGCCACACCCTGCCCCCAGTCTGGCTCGGCTTTGCACTTGTCCTCGCTGTTGAGACAGCCGGGCTTAGACAGGCATTATTAGCCACACCCAAGACCCAACCTCAAATTTTAAGGATTGTTGCTTTGTAGCACAGTTGGAGAACCTCTCATCTTGTTACAATTTGCATTTCTGAGTATAAACATGAGACTCAACTTACCCCAAACCTTGAACTTGAGGGTGACTCACTATAAATTGCTCATCTGGAGAGACGAACAAAAACAGAAAAAAAACTGCAGTGTCCAAAGCAGAGGTGGGCCACCTCGCCTAAAGTAAGGACCACCTCTGATAATGTGAGAAAAGGTAAAGCTTTAGGGAGAATGAGCACATTTGCTATTTGTTAAAAGAGAAGCCATCGTGTTGAGTGCTGTTGTTTAGAAAGTTATCTATAACACAAATTAAGCACAAGATGAGATGAGGTAGGTAGGATGATTGTGGTTATTGCTTTAGCTAGCTGTTTTTCTGATGGAAACCCTGAGCTGTAGCCCTTAAATTGACAGTTTTTCTATTAGAAGTATGTCCTCTACAGACGTACATTGGCAGATGAGTTTAGATACTCACTCAGTGGCTGCACACTGCTTGTCCCCTCCCAAGACCCCTGGCTCTTGACCTTTCTGATTGTTTGGAGGTGAAAGGGCAGCGCACCCTGTTTCCAGCTCAACCACTCAGTGGTGGCAGATATTTAATTAATGAGCTTTAGGTTGACAGCTTTCAGACGTTTCTCTGAGTATTAGATCCTTGTAATAAGTAAATCACTCTTTTTTAATATCAGAAAAAAACATCACATCCACAAAATGATGTAAACTGGATCTATAACAAAAAAAAAATCGTACCTCATATCATCCCGGCATTACTTATTTCCATCCTTTGTTATCAGTCATTTTACATTCTAATGAATATGATTATAAAATATAAACAGTGTAATGGCCCTAAACTGAGTTTAATGCACAACCTTGCATGCTTGCAAAAGTTAGCACTTTAGCATTACCCACCATTCACTGAAACCAGTGTAATTATTAGGTATGTTGAGCTCTTTCACAGTCCTGCCATGTCACTAGTGTTGCAGCACAGACTCATCTCCACAGTGCAGGATCCCTCCAGAGAAACAGGCGTAGATCTGCAGTCTTATGGTTCTATATCTAGAACTGGGTGACCTATGAAATTATATTTTGGGACAATCTGAACTTGTTGCAGTTGCACCTTTGAGGACACAGCACAAGCTGTGCTACTTCTGACGCATGCAGAGATAGTTTCTTTTTATGAGACAGCTGTAAGAGATAAAAACTTCATAATCAGAGCTTTAATGTGCGAAGTGCAGCTCCTCGTCTTTCAAGTTGATCAACATGACAATTTTCAAGAATATCATGATAGTTCTAGTAATTAGTAAGTAGCCTAACCCTTGAAATATTACCTCTGAGAGTGGGGTTGTAATAATAAAATCACCTAAAATCACTCTCATCTACATATCTAGGTGTTTTAGCTGTTATATAAGCAGAAAATAACCAACACTTTCTTCTTTGTTCTGTATATAACCGGTTTTAAACTATATAACTGTAAATCTATTCTATGACAAATGGTTTGCCTTAGGAAACATAAAGGAACACATTACAGAACAAGTGATGTCTCCTTTAAATATACAGAGCCATTATTGTTTTGCACACACTGAGCTGAAAAGTGAAGGATCGTCGCTCGAAGCTAAATAGATTAAGTCTTATTTTCTCCAACTCAAGACAGATATAAATGCACTATACACCCTGAAAACGACAGTTTTGGGAAATTGTCTTTCCTGGTCATGTGCCTGTTATGTCAATAACATAATTGTCTCAGGCTCTTACAGTATGTCACATGTCAGAGGCTATATTTAAACTTGCTTGCTTGGTTTTGTTTCGACGTAAGTCCTTTAATCACTTAATTTTTTTCAGCCTGTGTAGTTTTTAATTAATAGCCTCGCTTTTCCTGTTCAGTGGCGTTTGCTTGTAGTTAAAAAAGTTAGAAAGTGACTGTTCTCTTGCCAGACTGAAAAAAAGTTGAGGGAAACCTCAGATTATCATGACAATGTGCACCAAAATTAATTACTTGTGTGCCGCAAGATGTGGAAAGAGTGTAACCATGCTGCGGTTCAAACAAAGGGAGCATGTGGGTTCTGTCCTCTGTGTGTCTTTGTGTGTGTGTGTGTGTGTGTGTGTGTGTGTGTGTGTTTACATGCGTGGGGGAGTCCCGTAACCAAGATGCTGGTAGGGAGGATGGATGGGGGGTTTTATGAGCCAAATGGGATTCATGTTTCAAGCCCTGCTTGCATCTATTCCCTTTGTCTGCTCCAAGTCATTATTATTAATGTTGATTCCCAAGGCAGAGATGTTAGCAATGAGAATTTTGTATGAATTAGCAATTTTGGTGGGTGAATGATCCCTCCATCCTTTTTTTATTTAATATTTATGCTGAAGAGGTTCCAGCTGGTTGAATGCCAGGATTTTGTCAGACATCAGATTTTGTGTAGTCATCAGTTCAGGCTGCGACTTGTAGTTATGGTAATAACAGCTTAATGACTTAAAGCTGACGCATGTTCTACATATCAAAGCTGACCTTATCTGGCCCACCATTACAGCTTGGTATTTTTTAGTCTGTATAACATCATTTCGACTTTGAAATGCTGGAGTGCATAACATTTTCTACATCCTATCTTATAATGGCAAACAAAACAAGAGGATTCATCTAAAAGATGGAAAAGTTAACTATGACCGTATGAGTTTCTGAGGTTGCAGACTTCATCATCTGATTTGAAGCTCTAAAACTACCATAACATAAAACTTGTTTCGATTTCTATGCCTGATGAAGCTCAACTACAGCCTTTCAAATCAAAGTATTCTAATTTGAGCCTTAAGGGTGCATAATAACACTTAAAAAAACTCAATTAACTGTTTTAGAAATTACATGCACATTTGCAGAATATTCAGTGCATCCTGTCTGATTCATTCCCTTGATTGGAAAAGGTCAGATGCCGACATGTTTCACCCTCAGACACCAACCAAAGCATGTGTAGCGAGCCTTCAAACAGCCGACAGATATCAGATTATGCAGCAGACTGTGCCAGAGCACAGCATGCTTTATCCTGCTCTCAAAATGCCGCCCCACCCTCCAGAAAGCATGCTCAAGTTCTGACAAGTAGTCAAGCAAAAGGGCAAAGACAGAAAAATATGTGTAAGCTATATCTCTTATCTTACCTTCATTCATGAATTGATGCGACTCTAACAATTCCAAAGTTCGCAGAAGGAGAGGACTATGTGGTTTGATTCTACAGAGTTAACTTTCTTTGCAAAGCTCAAGATGATCTTATGCATAATATATAGAAATAAACACTTTGGTTTATCAGTTTCTCTCTCCGTTGTTTGTATACCTCCTAAGCTGAGATGTCACTGGTATTTTGATCACGGTAATGTAATTTACTGTTAACTGAGTTGGCGCCTGTGGAGCCGGTAATGTTAGTCATGCACATTCTTATTGAATTTGTAGAATTTGTGATTGTTTAAAAAGCACCTTTGTTTCTTTGTCGCTTTAGTTGTGAAGCACATTGTATCTTCTGACAAATAACATTCATAAAATTAATGAATCCCAGGCTGTTTAAGACTGAAACTGCTGCCTTTATTGTTTCCTGGTGCAGTATATTCACGCAGGTAGGATGTTGTTGTTGTTTATTTGAGAATCAGCTGTGGAAACCAACCTGCTCTTTTCAGGAACAGAAGTTTTTCTGGTTTCCTTGGGCTGGGTTTTTGGGTTGCTGCTACAACGAGCAGGTTCCCACAGTATAACATATCTTGGAGATAAACATTACAGTAGAAAAGCCGTCAAAACAGCCATGCAGTCAGACGCAACCAGCTGCGTCAACAGCTAAATGTTCCTCAGGAGTGATTGTATTACAGCTTTTAGTGGCGACCATTGTCCATGTCCATATTTCTTTCTTTTCTCACAGTTATGTAACTTGTACTTTTATCAGTGTTTTGATTTTGAGTCGATCCCTTGGAGCAACTGGGTCTAGGTTTTCACTGCTCTGACTCTTACATTAGTTTATTTTGGATTGTTTAACAATAGTATGTCAGCCTATTTTGGAAACTTACTGTGACATTAGTAGATTCTAACTAATACTTACCCAACAAACAGTCATAGCATTTCCTTGTTAAATGCAGTGTTACCCTGACCACAGTGTTGTTTGCGTCGCTGATAGCTGAGACGCTACAGGGCAGACACTGTCAGGTCGATCCTGTTTAACAGCAGGTGTCCTTGTTGATGTCCCCAAACATCCCTTTTTCAGCCGCTTCTGCTTTGGTTTCATTTCTCATTGCATTACCCAGCTCTTGGTTTAGGGCTCCCAGCAGATTTTCCTGGCTTTAATTTTTTGCTCAGGCTGATCTGATCTCAGGTTGTTTTTCTCTGCTGAGATTATGACACACTCAGAGATAAGCAGCTTGCAACCCAGCCATCCAGCCATGCAAGATGGCCGTGCACTGTATGCCGGCGAGGTCTCACTTTAGACTTTGCCTCTGTGTCAGTCAGCTATGCATCTGGTTAGCAGTAAGCCACACTGACATGCATGTTGGCAGTCAAACATGAGTCTGACACCTCAGACCTCTTCACATGCATATAGTCCAGCGAATTAATTCATGTATGACACTAGCTAAAAGCTGCACAATGCAATGAAGCTGTCTTTACCCCCAGAGCAGACTGATGACTGATAGGATTAAATCTGACTGACGTTACTCTATTTGATTTGTTTGTTTACATGCTGCCTATACTTTAATTCTCAGTGCCTCCTCTTTCTTATCTCTCCACTTGAAACTTAACCACTGGTTTCACCGCGCTATCGGCCTGGCCTACATCTGGAGGGATCAACGAGTTAAGCCGCAGCCTTTTAACCCTCAAATTCTGTCAATCCGTTACAAGCACGTTCACTGCAGCTGCAGCCGTTCGCTTCATTATATTTCTGCAGCAGTGCCTTCATCTTCTTTTGAGAGGATCTTTTATGAGGGGTAATTAAAATTATCATTTGTTTTTTATAGCACAACTGAGCAAATAAACCACCTGAAAAAGTATTTTTCTGATCCTTTTTCAGTGATTACATGTTACTTTGTTTTTATTTTGCATCTGTATAAACTCCATCCTCTGAGGGAAACCATGAGATTAGTTCTAAAAAACACTAGTTGCTCTATCTTGATTTAAACTTTGGTTTTGAAGGACAAGACTGAACTTTTCCCTTTCCTTAATTCACACTAATAATATCTGTTCACAAACAGATATTCAACACATTTTCACAGAAAGGAGATCAGTGATAACATCATGTGAGTCCTCCAGCCATATTATAAAAACTGAAAAATTCCTCATGTTTGCAGTTGCTCGGCTGCGTTTTAGAGATCAGTGGATGCAGAAAGTCACGTGGCCCTTCTGGGATGGACCTTCTATTCCAGGGGGTAATTACAAGCCTTCGAGAAGGTGGGTAGAGACCAGCAGGACCCTTTCTAATCCTGGCATTTAATTTGTGATAGTTAGGGTCTCCTGCAAGGGAAGGGCTGCATGAGTGGAATTTATAGATATAGCCCCACCCTGGATGAAACATATGTAGAGTGTATCCCTGTTTCCTTCCACCACATGATACGAGCCATAATGTAGCGTTCCCCCTTCACACATTCCTTTGCAGCGGTCTGAGAAACTGTTTTTTTATTTAGGGGTTGTCAGTCATGATTCTGCTGAGAATATCAATAGCATGCAGCAGAACTTACTATATATTTTCACAGACTCAGCAGTACTCAGATGTCTCAGTGAAGAGCTTATGGATATGTGTCTTAGCTTCCGTGTGTGGGACTATTGACTGATCCCAGGTTTCACACTGTACGCAGAACGATAATCAGGTCACCAGATGCTTTTACTTCCTAGATAACCAGAGAAAGTCGGTCAACAAGCTTGTCATTTTTTGAACTTCTCAGGGTCATCTCTAATCTGTGGCCAATCAGATTTAAAATGCTTCTTTATTCTTGTCTGTCAGGGTGTCTAAACAGCAATGTTTGGAGAGAAGCTATGACTTTCATTTGGGGTTAATGTCAAGCTCTCAAGTCATTGTCGTTCCTGTTTATTTTTCATCAGCATTGTGCTTTCATATGATGTCATGGTTATCGCTGGCATGCGTTTTTGCTCGGTCAACACATCGCAAAATCATTAAAAACCAAATGGTAGCCAAATGCACATGGTTGAATGGTTGCAACTTTCCTGAAATTGGTTCATTGGCTCCAACCCTGCCTGCCTGTATAGGATACAGTATAAAATATTCAAATCATTAAAATACAATGAAAAATCATTAGAATAGAGTATTATTATGTTTTTTTTCTGTTTTTAATGACACAATAGAGTTTAGTCTGACCATACATGCTGTTTGTGTAGTTTAAGTAAAAATGCTTTGCAGCTGAGCTCCTTACCTTCAAATGTGATGATGCAAACTATCAACCCAGATCTTGAATGGAGACACTGTTGTTAGAAATTGAGTATGATGAATAGTTCCTTTTCTTTTCCTTCTTTTCTTTTCTGTTTTGTTAATTGTTTTGGACTGGTTTTCATGTGGGTAATACACTGGGTTAAGCTGAGGGGAAACGTCACTGAATTGTCCAGCAGTCTTGAAGGCATCATGCCTGCAGTGCGCGCAAAGCGGCTGCTGTGTCACCTTTAAATGACGTCACAGGACTCAGGTAGATGGCTGCCACCGAGAGGATGAGAAGACGCCAAGTCCAATTGTTTGCCGATCTCCACAGTTGACCCATACCCACGGATGTGAATGAAACCAGCATTTATTTTTGAGTTAAACTCCAAACAAACCACAACTAAACACTAATGGAGCTTGGGCTCGCCAATCGCCACCACGCTGCGTAGAGCGCATCAGGCAGGAGGCTCGCCGGCGCACAGGTGAGCTTACCCAGCTTATGTTCCCGTTATGAAAACCAGTTCTACTTTTCATCTGACTGTCTCTTTTCTTTAGCGCTAGATGTTAGGGGCTATCAAATATTGATCTTGATTGGTCCTACTGTAAATTGTCCCACATTTAGTGTGTCAAATAGAGATAAATATTTGTGATTTTGAGTCTTGGTGATCAATATTTTATATTGATATATTCCAGAGTTGAATCCATGATAGTTAAATAGCTTCATCATCACAAAATATCCATTCTGTGACAATCACCTCATACAATCCAGACAGAAACAGTGAGGTCAGAAATACCAAAATTTTGATTTAATTAAGGTCTCAGGCTTTAGCTTGTATAACAGGTACCCTTGTGTTAAAAATCACTCAATGGTTAGAGCATATTGTGGAAAATACAGAGGTATATATATTGTGCATCGCAATTCAGCCTTAAAAATACCGAGCAAATGTTTTCATTCCATGTTGTTCAGCCCCCTGAAGATACACAAAGCTCTTTCTTATCAACTTACAGGGGGACTTTGATTATTATAAGTTCCTAAAAACTCAGTACTGACAAAACCCCTGATGACAATACCGCTGTCTATGAAAGCCCTCCAACCCACGCTGTCCCATACATTTCCTGTTGTATGTACCTGATGCCCTTAAGGTCACCAAAACATCAGCGCTGGCTTTTATTGACACGGATGATCTGTCCCACCAGAACAGAAGCCCTTCATGAGAACCAGGACCTGTCTGTTATTCCAGCTGCATAACATTCTTTTTAGAGGCAGCTACCCAGGACCGCACAGCTTCCACTGTTATCCATTCATGACTGCACCGGCGCGGCTCGCCACTGATGTCTGTAACACCAGCCCTGTAGAGATAAACTGTTTCACATAAGCCCAGTTTCTGGGATGAAAAAACACAGTGCAGTCTCTGATATGGACTATTCAAATCCAAGCAGAGAGTTGCAATGCTTTAGAAGATTATATTATATCAGCTAGCATAACATGTGACGTGGAAGTGGTCCAGAAGTCTTAAAGCAACTTTACACTTTGGCATCTTTTAAAATAGCAGCAAGGGGCAGCTTTTTAAAAAAAACCCAAGTTTTAATAACCTAAAGTCATATTAGGATCTTTATTGAACTCATAACGGCATTCTCATATTAAACAACCTGGCTAGTTTGTGCTTCTTCATGGTCAAGGGATACATACAGTGAGGCAGAATTTCTCATACTGACAGTTGCTGAGAGCTCGCACACAGATGTTCAGGGAAAATTTGAATTTTGCTTTAATGTTTGATTTGTGACTTCCTTTTGGCAGAGAGGTGTCCAAGTCCAGACTTTTCTTGGCTAGTATTGTAAAATCTGTAGTCTAAGTTACATTCTCAGTTACAGGGCATGTGATACTGTTTTTCCCGGTGATGGTGATTGAATAAAGCTGTGTTGAATAACAAAATATGCAACAATAGCACTGTGACGTCTGGCTGGTGTAACAACCATCTGTAATGCCTGACTCACTTCTAATAACAGGAAGTCAATGACTGATAGTTGACACCTATTTTGCAACACCTGTATGCAAACCTGTAGTGCCTGAATCAGGTACATGACTTCTGCTTCTTTATGAGAACATGTCTGGTTTCCTTTCTTTGACAGAGCAGTAATTGGTTTGCTTGCTCTAGTGTCTTGAATGACCTCAGAGTTAAATCAAGTCCTTTCTCATACAGTTTTTAAACATTATATTTAGATTTTCTTTTGCTGTGAAATTATCATTTTCTCTACATTTTAGTGTGTCAAGGCAAAACTTTAAGAAAAAGGAAAAAAAGAAAGTCTGTTCAAGTCAAAACGACCACAGACCTTTAGCAGTATTTGTATAATGGGGTTTTGTGTTTTGTTTTATGAGACTTCACTTACTCATTTAAGTCATTTGGGAAACTCGCATGAAATGACGGGCTGAAATAGTTACATTATTATATTACAGGTTCTCTCATCTGCAGCATAAATCCAAATTACAGGGATGTTGTGTGCATTCTTTTGAAGTGATGAGCATCCTTCCCCTGAAAACTAAATTCCTTTCACAATTTCATTACTTTGGTGTTTGTTCAGTCCAAAAAATATCACAATGTTGCAATGAAGGAACATTTACGGTTGCTGGATCTTGTGAGTCAGTAATTAGCTTAGAATCAGGAGTAATGCTTGTTCTGTAAATCATGTGGGACTGTTTGGGATTGTGTAGACGAAAATCATTAGGAAATTTTGTCAGTTGTCTCATCATAATCACTATTTGGATGGGATTAATGCAGTGTCTTAAGTTGCTTTGGCTGAATATGTGTCTTATTACACACAGGAGCAGTTTGAGATAGATGATGGAAGGTACTTCAACTCTCATGTTTCCATACTCAGTCATGTTTTAGACATTACCTCATTTCTTCAGTTGCTTTGTCACACTTTCACTGCACAACCAAATTTTTTCACCACACACGTTTTACACCTTAGCTTTGTTTCCCTCCTGCAGCTCTTCAAACAAGCCCTCTCCAAACAAACCCTAAACAAGTTGTCCAAAGCCACTCCAAGAGGGGGGGAGGGGGGAGCTGGGCGGCGACCACGGCTCGGCTGCATCCTATTAGGACTGGGAGTGTTGAAAAGAGGTGTGGCCTGGAGCCAGTAACATCTGTGCCTGTCCCCTCTGCCCCCACATTCTGCAGAGAAAGGCAGAGAGAAGGAGGTTAGGGAGGGAGTAGATACGCCGAGGAGAAGTTCTCGCCGGCCAGCTGGCTGTTCGCAAGATCTCAAACAGCAGCTCATGCTTACATGGCAGCTTCATCTCTTTTTTGTCCCTGTGCCATCAAGCAGTCTTGATCTAACTGGGATTTTCCTTACGGCTGATCTTGACAGCCTCTTGGATTCAAGGTGCTACAACCCCAAACACACGACTTTGAACCTGCGTGGATTATACACGTTGCACAGGAAATGCTCCACTGCGTGTTGTGTACAAGCATCATTTTTACTGTCGACAGTGCAGATAGCAGGATGCTGCAGTGACTTGAGGATATAAAGGGAATGCTCAGAGCACAACAGAGGCGAGCTCACTCCCGGACAGGGTAAGACAAGCTCAATGAATCTGCCTGTTCTACCCTGTAATCAAATGAATGCAAGGAAAAGGAGTGCAGGAGCCGGCTATCTGCTGATTGGAATGGTATCTGTATGTGTATATGTGTGTGTGTGCAGCCTGCATGTGACCGGCACATAGTCTGAGGCTATCTGTGTTTCTGTGTGTATGCACACGGGGAGTTGGGGCTGCTGCTTTGCTTTATCACTCCTCAGGATATAGGCTGGATTCCTCTCGCCAAGATGTTGGGGATTGTGTCATGTCTGTCTAATTAGGAGGTGTCTGTGCGGAAAATGGTGTTGCCGTAGCAACCCGGGGGGAGGCCGAGGTTTGATTTCGCGGTGAGAGTGTGTTGTCATGTGTGTACGGGGAATGCCCCATAATGACAAGGCTGGTCTGTAGATAGGGTGAGGTTGTGGTAGAAATATGCGCACACACACACACAGAGGCATCAGGGCTGCTACCTCCCACTGGCTTCTCTCTGTGGTTTGGCAAATGCAGCCCGTTATCAGTGTCAAGTGAGTGTGAGAGAGAGAGAGAGGGGATGGCATACTTTTTTCCATGATGGGGGGGCGGAGTGCAGATAATCAAGTCAGTGAAAAGGAAAGTCACCTTGAGCAGAGAGGGGTCCGCTCATCTCCTGTCGCTGCCCATCCTTCTCAGGTTCCACACCTCAGCCTCTCTCCAGAAGCTGTGTATGCTCCACATGCATGTAAATACTATACAGACTGGTGTATTACAAAGGACTGACAGGTAGTCTTTGTAACTCTGCAGGATTTCGTGGTGCCTCTTAAGTGATGGCAGACAAGATTTTACCCTGTAATCCTTAATGGTTCTGTTATTTGTTTTTGTGCACTGAATTAGAGAGACAATCCTATTTTCTCCTCCATAAACATCCAGGGCAGATTAAAAAGGAGGGTAATGTGCGTTGGATGGGGCTTACATTAAATCACCCACCCACCCAGCCTGCACCCGACACCCACTGCCTGGTTGCCATAGCAACTGAGGAAGAGGTAGGGATTTTTTAAAGGACAGGCTGCAGCTAAGGGTATCCTGAAAGAGCTTACAATGCTCTCCACGCCCCATTATTGATGTTATGAGAGGTTATTAGTTTCACTCCTTAGAATATAATTTGTGAGGAAAATTGGGTGCTTCCTGGCTCACTCCATTATCATGTGCACGTAATAATGTTTTCTATTCTTTCTGGTACACAGAGAAAGACCATGTTGAAGGCTGTTAATGCTGTTTGATGTTTTCAGTCATTCAAAATCCACATCCTATTTTTGAACCACCAAAGATCTTTTCTTTTTAATACTAATATAAGTTTCTCTTATATTCCTTTTTTTAAATTACTGCCAATTTACAGTCATGCTGATCCTGAAATAGCCAATTATTTATCAATAGAAGCGAAGACATAACCTACTTAACTAATTTGATAATGGTACTTGTGATTCTCTTGGCTTACTGGTACTCTACTTCATTTGTCTCCAACCTTTTAGTCAGATGTACTCACAGAGATCTGTCAGATGAGTTAAAGAACCCATTTATCATGTTCCAAAGAAATATTTTGAATCGATTTTAAACTTGCTTACTAACTAGTTTTAATGCACTCTCAGTCACAGACATGGTGTTACAGCTGATTCAGTTAGTTAGTCTGCAGTCTTTCCACGCCATTTTTGGCAAATGCAAGAGTTCTTCCTGGGTTATAAGTCCCATTGGTCGTGAATGGTTGCTCTCTTTGAATGTGCATTAACTGAATACAGAAACACTCTCAGTTGGATGTTCTCTCTCTGATTACCAAAGTATGCTGTCATGGTTATAATTTCATAGATGTAATAGGAATAGTCTGACTGTGATTTTGGGTAAGGCTTCTCTCTTGTACTAATTTAAAGTTTCTTGATTTTCCAGTCTTAATATGAATGCACAGCGCTTTCTCACCATCTGCTCACTGTAATGCTTTGGCTCATTAGATCTAAGACATAACATCACATTCGTTGGAAGCAGCACATGCAGAACAGTCAAAACACAGCAGATACAAATCTAAATTGCAAATTTATGTAGCATGAGTGAAAAGCAGCTTGGTAATTTACAACCAAAACATGAGCCTGCATGACAAATAAAAGATCATAAAAGTTCAGCTGCTGTTGGCAAATAAGCAAGTTGTTTGCATCGTCAACATCTATTCTATGTTGCCCTTGTGTTCAGATTTTTCACAATTATGAAGCAGCTGGAATGAGGTCTGCTTGTGTTGTACAAGCTATTTTTAAACTAAACTGTTCTTTTTTTCATTGCCAACAAAGTGAACCCAGATGACTAAGCTGAAACCCTGGAAAGGGTTTTGTCGCATGTTTGAGTAGTTTCCCTCCGTGCCCCGAATCTAACCTCCACTTGAAGGGTTGACCCGAGGAAGAATGCTTACATGTTAAGAGTTGGGGGTTGGAGGGTCCGTCTGCAGAACAAGTTTGACAACCATGCCTGTGGAAAGAGCAGCAGCCTTTAACCTGCTTTTTAATCTCTGTCCTCCCTACATTTCAGCCGCACACTCCCCAGTCCTAAGTGTGCATTTTTTAGCCTTGTGCTATTTTTCATTCATGTAAGAGTTACAGGGGAATACAGCTGAATTATTTTAAGGCAGGGAGCAGATAACATTCAGTCTGGAAAATAAGTTATTTCTCCCTCAAATCTGTGACATAATTAAAAGATCATGAATTCACCTCAGAAATTCATCATGGAAATCATTAAAATTTTTTCAAACCTCTAAGTGTCTGTTTAAATTAGAGATACATTTTAGAGTTTTGAAAAAAAAAAACTGCCACAGTGATACAGTAAAAAACATAGGGTGGGTCTGCCAGTAAGTGGACCACTTCTTAAGGAAATAGAAACTTGCAAAAGCTAAAGTGTACCACAAATTAGATTCACCAGTGATTGAATGTTTCCCAGACAGCAAAACAACCAAACTGACAAACAACTCTTTATCAGCACTTTGTTCAAGAAATAATGCTGTGGCCTTAGCATGAGGAAAAAACACAGCAGGTTAGTCAGCTTGCACTCATCACTGCCTTTATCTTCCATTCCTGTTTGGTGAACATTTTTGACCAGATTATTAACCCTGCGTGTTGAAAACAGGTGTGGTCAGGGAGGCAGAGGCTGTTCTTGAACTAATCTGATTCATCACAGACTGACTGCAGATGACAAGGTCTCCAGATGAGACATGTGAAGTGTCTGTGAAATGAGGAGGGATGTGGAAAACAATTAGATTACTCTTCTTTGAAAAGGCTAATAGAGTTCTGTGCTTTCAGTTTCAGCGGATATCATAGTGTCTGTGTTTTGGTAACAGTGTATGAATGATATTTAGCTTTCTTGTGCACTGTAAAATGTCATCCTTTTTCCTAAATAGTAAGACAGAATTTTACTACAATGCCATTACTCGGTATTTGTGGTTAAAACACAATAAAGAGTGTGCTCACAGCGTGAAACATTTTTTTTATTGTACTAGTAACATTTGTCATAATAGACCCTGGAAATTGGGCTCAGCTCCAAAATACCATGTTTACAAGTAGCAAACAGACTAGGACTGCAAGTGGCAATTGTTATGTGAGTCAGTCTTTAAAAGGTAAGAAATGTGCCCATCATCATTTCCACAGCTCAAGGAGATGTTTGTCTTGAGTCACCAATATGTAAGTAATCCAAAGGTATTACTTTTTTTTTTGACATACGGCTTAAATGCTTAACCCCTATTTTAGTTGGTAAAATTGATGGTTCAGAAATTTAGGTAGTTCTCATCAGATTGTATTATTTATAGTTTTGCTGCAAAGCCAGTAATAACATTGGTTTAGCATGGATGCAAAACACATACATCAATGCAAACACAGGCATATGTCATCATAAAAACTGGAAAAACATCCACACCCAAAGAATCACATTACATTCTAGCATATGCATTTCTTTACGGTCACAGCTCTTAGAAACTTCGTCACAGTCGGCTGTCGCCACTTCAAAGTCCTACAAGATCTGAACTTTTTTCAACCCTCAGCCACGTAGAAAAGTACAAAATGCATCAACTCAGGGAAGAAATGCTTCCCTTGTCTCTGTGCTGTGATCCCCTTCTCTGTCCCTATATGTTAATCCTGTAATCTGAGAGCCACTTCAGCTCTGCTCCCTCATCCATGCGACATTAATGCTCCAGAGACAATGCCTTTGTCACATCTTGACACATAATCCTGTCATGAAAATGCACATTAACCCACAGGCATCAGAGCTGAACAGTTCTGCTACCATAACACTGCTTCTTTCACACCACAGGCAGTTTTTATGGCTCTCTGTTGTCTTACTGGCCGTTGCTTAGAAGTGATTGATTTTAATCTCCTCTTAACCTGCCAGTCAGCATTTCTGTCTGATGTGTGTCCAAATCTGGGTGTGTTTACTCATTGTGTACTTAAGACGCCATTAAGCCATAAGCATGCTATCCTGTGCAAGGCAGTTGGTCACCACTATGCCATTTGTTCAACAGTGAAACCAGAGAGAATTAGACTATGTGAGACACCATGTTACAGATAAAATGATTGTCAAATAGATACCAGTTTTAAGAAATAACAGAGGCTGAACATTCGTAATGCTGCTTTCAGTTAGCAGTTATTTCGTTGGCTTTGAGCAAAACATAAGGGAGTTTCACTTTTCTGTGTTGGAAAAAACTTACATGTTTTTCAGCTACATTTAGAGATGAAGATTGTTTTATTACCTTTGATTGTTGCTGCTATTGAGCATTTTGTGGTTGAGTCCAAACAGTTTTGAGTTTCACAGATTGTGTCCAAATACTGGCTTGCTCATTGATTTTCAGCTGGGCAGCTCCGAGCTCAGGCTGTTTTGATGAAAAGGGCTACCACTAGCCTTCGCTGTGTGACTCCTGAGCCTTTTGTTTGCAGCTGTCCAGATTGATCCAAAATAAATTACCAAGTGCAGTGCACAACAGTCGTGGGGGTTTCCATAAGCACACTGCAATCCCCAAACCATGCTGTGTCTCCAGGGTTTTTTTATTTTCATGTGCTTTTATGCTCGATGATTTTCAGTTGTTTTTTTTATGTCATTATGAGTTGCCCTGCTCAATGCAATGTAATGCAAGTATGTAGTAGTAGTGGAAGTATGAAACCACTTTACCTACTTTGTCTGGATGCTTTGCATTGAAAATACTGTGGTGAGATGATCATGAAAATGCAAGTCTGATCCATCCCAAATCCTAAATCAGAAAAGGAGATTAAATTTCTGTGCACCAAATGCCTTTGTGGTCTGCCTATAGCACAGCTGCAGCTATACTCTGCACAACTTAGGCAGGTTTTTTTTTCATTGCTAAACCCAAAAAACAACAGATGAAATGATTTGGGTTTTGTTCAGCTGTTAATGTGAAGGGATGATTGAAAGCATGACTATACTCTGTTGTCCCGGGTGAGAGGAATGTCATAATCTAAGGGTGATAATAATAGCAACACAACGCTCCATTGATTAAATTTTTGTGACAGATTTCATTTTCATTTGCTCGCCCCACAGAGAGGTCAGAGGTCAGGGTCAGACAAAACAATGTCCCTGGTAAGAAGGAGAATCTGTCTTGCTGAAGGACATTTCAGAAAGGTAAATCGTTGCTAATGATAGCACTTGAGCCCAAGAGAGACATACTGTAGCTCTGTTTTTAAAATAATACAAGGTGAAGCATCTCTGCTGACTAATGTGGGGTTCTTCTCTGTATTGTCAGCACTGCTCTCATACTCATTCAAGGTTTCCTCCATTGCCCTTGGCGGTAGAACTGCTTTGCTATATTAGCAAGGAGAGCTATTACAATTCTTCTCCCAGACATTATCATTTGTGCAGCTGCTCATTGAGGTAGCCAAAGCAGCTATAGATCTCAAAAATTAAAGGTACACCTCAGTGCAAGAAACTGCTGAGAAATGCCAGCTGGTGCAGAAGAAAGTATTTCACACATCTGTTTTCAATACACTACTGTCCACTGTGTTCTCTCTCCAAGGTTGAATTCCTGCTCCGAGTGAGGCACATTTTGACTTATGAGCATCAGCTATTAGTTGACCTGTATGTGTGTAAATTACACACGAAGCCACCTGACTATGACAGCAATTATTTTAGATATACCTACATAACTACTATTAGCTTACATGATTGCATTTGTATTTAGGTTGGAATAAGATTTTCTTGTTTTAATGACAAGTTTGTCTTGTACTTTTGCAAATTTGCTCCATGTTTGTCAGTATGTAGTACTTTGACTTGGTGTTATTGTCTTAAATGAGTGCTTGGATACCAACACCACATATTTCACTCAGCAGGGACACTGTGGGAGTCAGTCTTTAGGCAATTAAGGTGTTGTACTTAGAAGCAAAGAGCATGGAAGATTTGTTGTAGATTTGCTCTTGTGTGAGTGACGGCAGCACTTTTTCTACCACATGCTGTGTGCTGTCAACAGTAATCCTGAAAGAAATTAATATAAATTTTGTTGTAAGCTTGAACAGTAGAAAAGGCTGAGAGATGAGTAAAATACACAGAGCAAAGTGAAAAGGAAAAGAGGCCTTGGCAAAGCTGGAACTCAACAGCTGGACAAAAACTGTCAGTTCATCTTTTGAATTCTTGAGCTCTGTTCTTCATTCCTTTCACATGTCAAGCAACATGAGGGTCTCCTCCTGTTTAGCTTAAGATGCTTCTCTTTGCCTCTGCCTTTTCTCCAGAGGACCTGACACTTGTGCAGGTTTAATGGAGAGGTCTTCGGCAGGCACCGTGCTCGGACTCATACTCACTTTTACAAACACTGGGATACTTTCCACAATCTGGACTCCCCCCAAGTCACCCGCCAAACCACATGGTCAAGAAAACAACAAGGCCATCCAATGATAGAAATCTCCAACAGACAAAGACTGAAGTGTTTCTGTGGGTATGGGTGGGCGGGTTAAAGTTTTGGATGTGTATGAATGAAGAATTACAGAGAAAATCTGCCTTGTACTGCAAGCAGAAGCCTACAGAAGTCATGATGTTTCTTTGGTTGATTAACGTCAGTATAAACAGCATTCTTCTTGATTATGTGGAAAGTGCAGCTGTTACATGGCATTATCATCCAACTAGGAGTCTGTTAACATTTCAAACATTCCTACTACAGGGATAATTCTTGGAAATAACTATTTTTCTGCTCCTTCTCACTGCTTCGACGGCCAAGGCTCATTTGGACTGGTTGAGTTGTACTTGCTTGATTTAGGATTTGAAGTAATTTGTGTTCCTTCTCAGTTCGAGCAGGTGACGGTAGAGGTGTTGTTGTATGGGTGTTATTCAGGGTCACAAGACTCACCTGGCTATGAGAGGAATGTCCTCTTGTTGCAACAGGCCTCTATCGTGTTGGGAACCTTGACCGTCTGACAGACAACCTCCGGAGGCTAATGTCGGAGCACTCGGGTCTCTCAGGTTAACAATTACAGCACAAACACGGAGGCTTAACAGTGTCTGCTTGTTCAAGCTTTAAATGCTCCTTTGCCTTTGTACCCTCCACATGTTGCTGAGCTGGGGCACCTCTGCAGGTCCCTGAAGCTGGACCGAGACCAGCTCTGTCCCACTCTGGCTCAGAGTTTATACAAAGTTTACAGCTCGTGTTAGCTAATGGAAAAAGATGGGTGGTTTTTGTGGACTAATATGGTCAAAGAAGGCTTTGAATTGTTCTTCCCTTCATGCTAGAATAGATGGTGAGCATGAAGCCAAGCAGCTGCTGCTGAGCCCTCTGGTAGTCTATTTGGAAAAGTCAAGGATGTGTCAAAATAAATACACTATTCAGTGTGTTGGTAAAAGTGAGCCATTGTGTACTTTATCCCACGTGTGGCCCTTTGCCCTTAGGTACCATGTCTATGCAGTACACTTGAAGCTTTTCTTAACCTGCACTCACATTCAGACAGTTGCTGTCTTTTTTTTTTGTAGCAGTGATTACTGTAGAAAAAGGATAAATTTGTCTGTTCTTAGTTTTGCTTGACAGTTTGCCCAGTTACTAAAAGTTTGTTGGCCACCAATAGTTACAAATTTGATTATTTATAATATTGAATCATCGCAAAAAAAAACTATAAGGGTGCAATATTAAAATAATATGATGTATTTTAAGATTTTTCATCTGAAATCAGATGCAAACAGGTCTAGCAACTATCCCAAATTAGAAAGTATAGATTTCGAACAGATGTAATCAAGGAAAAGCAAAAATGGGACGGTGAGGGCATCAGACTTTATTTAGGTAGACCACAAAACTTACTTTTTGTTAACTCTACTGAGACAAAGTTGCCATAGGAAATGTCCTCACTTTCCCTTTCAGAATAGATCAGCTGTGCCTGAGTCTGGTGAGCCACAATCTTCGATTACAGTAAAAAATGTGACCTGACCATGGTAAATTTAGACTGCATCACACTGCTTATGATGCACTCTGTCTGGGCGAAGCCTTTGACTTTTGGAAAACTCCAGAGAACTTGGTTATGTTCACCAAGAAAAGACATCCAGAAATTCCTGCAGGTCAGCGCAGCTTCCGTGGTCATGATACTTGGCATCACAAGGCTTGGCACAGCAGAGAGGGAGACTGTCGAGCTGTTTTTGTGACATGCTGACGACAGTGTCCTCGTGGACATCTGGACACACCACGTCTTTATTTCACCAGACAGCAGAGAGGTCTTGCACACTTTATTCCATTATTTGTGCTTGGAGTCAAGCCAGTGGATCCTCTCTTTCACTCCTTGTTTGTGCCAATTAGTTTGTTACAAATCAAATCTGTTTTTGTTTTCGGTAGTAAGATTTAAGGTCGGTTACGTCTTAAAATATAGCACAATAAACTGTCACTCCCACTGTCTGAATAAATACACAACCAAATACTCCACTGTTCATTCTGATCCCATGTCAAAATATCTACAGAAGTGCTGACAGTAAAGGCTTCACTGCAAACATGACAAAGAGCCTGCAGTGATGCTGAAGAGTCCGAGGCAGCTCTTTGACACAACAGTGCTTTAAGCTAAATTCTAAAGCAAGTCTGGCAACATGCTTATAGTGACAATGCTAACACGCTGATGTTCAGTAGGTAAGATGTTTACAATGTTAACCATTATAGATTAGCAAGTAACTATGCTAGCATTTGCTATTTAGCACTAAATACAAGAAGTACAAATGTGGCTGATAGGTCAATTGTTTAGAAAAAATCCACATCATTTGACAAATTCTGAACTGATGGTGGGGCTAAATAAAAAGATAGTAAATCACTTAAGCTGTTCAAAGTTATCCAGGGGAAACATGAATGTGTTCACCAAATTTAATGGTAATCCATCCAATAGTTGTCAAAACATTTCACACAACATTACAAATGTGGTACTGTTAAACTAAGTAAAGAGAGAAAATCACCAAAATCAGTATTCAGTTTATTTTATAGCTGGAGAACATGAATGCCTGTACACTTTTTTTTTTAATTGGCATCCATTGAGTCTTTTCATTAGATATCTCAGTCTGAACTGTCATCCCATTACTGCCCACCAAAGAGCCCAAGTGCCAGCATGGTTAAGCCTGGTTAAACCCAACCCCATAATGCCTGTAAGCAATCGGATATTGACTTAAATGTTGATGTCTTTTGTGCCCGCTGAATCTTAAACTGGCAGGACAAGACTTTCTGCAATGTGTTCAACCCTCCTCATCAATGCTGTTCTTTTATGACAGCTGATCTCTGTGTATTTTTATCAGTGACATGGAAGCAGGACAGATGTGGGCATAGTCCAACAGGATTGCTCACATTTTCTGCATTACTGATTAAGTTGCAGCTGCTAGTGACCAAACCAAATGTGTAATCATATCTAAGAAGTCAGAGAACCACGAAGGGAAACTGGTGATGCTGATTATTAAGATGATCGAGGAAGTGTGTGTTTGTTTGTGTTTTCAAGGACTCAAAAAGTGATAAACAACGTCAGGCTGATTTACACACCTTATAATGACTCTTCTCAGGGTTTACAAGAACTTCTGTTTTTGCTTTTTACCCACGATGATCAGATCAGTCTTCCAAACCTCAAAAAGCCTCCCAGTCCTCTCACCATGGTCATTGTAAACACGGCCCTCTAATCATTGCTCTTTGGTCTTTGAAGGAAAGCTGGTGCTGAATAGGAAGGAAGGGGAGACGAAAAGGCCTGAATACACTAATCCTGGCAAATTATGGTCTCCATTTCAAACATCACACTCTCACGGGGCCCTATTGTGTAAACGATACAATTGAATCTTTATGTGCTTACCCTCACTGATACAGCACATTGTACTTTCCCTTCAAAAATGATGACCCCTACATTGTTAACCATTACCAGGGGCAGACAGTTAGGCTGTTAGAGAGGATTTTTTGTAAATGCTAGTTTAAAAAGTACCAACTTCCCTCTGCCTTGTAATATTAGACCTGTTTTGTGGTGAAAACTCATTGCGTCCCTTTTCTGTGTCCTCAGTACTCTCTGACGGAGGCCAAACTCTGAGGTGGAGGAGGTTGTAAAGAGGCCCTGAAGGAGCCTCCCACCCTCCCTACCCGACCAGCCGCACTCATCAGACAGCCATGGCTCCCCGAAAACGCGGCGGCGGTGGCCGTGGTGGCCTCTCCTTCATTTTCTGCTGTTTTAACAGCAGCGATCACCCAGAGATCACCTACAGGCTGCGTGAGGACTTTGCCCTGCAGGCGATGGAGCCGGCACTGCCGATGCCGGGATATGATGAACTGGATGGCATGTTCTCCGAGTTGGTGGTAAGACATTGTTGTGCCTTTTCTTGTCATTAAATATCCTTTAATTTTCATGAAAAGGATCATTCTTGTGACATTCTGTATTCTTCTTAACGTCAGCAAAGATCAAAACCAACAATGAATAGATTGTGCTAACAAAGATTTGCCTATGTAGCTAAAGCGTGATATCCTTGTTGCTCACTCTTTTGTGCCTTTGGCCTCCATTGCTGTCCAGAAACTGTTAAAAACACATAAATGAGCCGCATTGTTCCACTGTGGGACTTTTTTATTTCTATGAGCATGGCCACTGTAGTTTACTGTGAGTTAATCCCACTCAAAATGCTGCTGCTGTATATTCTCACCACAGCACCAAATGTGTATTCATCTGCAGCTGAAAGTAGTCCCAGACAAATGCACTAGTTACTCCTGTTGTTACTCATGTTTGCCAAAAACTACAACCTCCAGCTGTTGTGGGAAATAATTTATTAATATATTTGTGAGCCATTTTGAAAGATTCAAGTTTTGATTTAATTTAGGCTGAAAGACATTGGCAGGGAAGAATTGTAGGAAAGAACTGAGAAATGGACTATTGCTTTCTTGAGTTATGGTCTTTTTAAGGCTATAAAAATGTAGAATATTATCAGAAATGCTTAAAGGCCCCTTATTAAATGATTGTTTTTGCCTCACAAATTGAAGAACAACTTAAAAGCCTTTAAAATCTAAATGCCATCATACCTCATAAGTGACAGATAATGGAAGATAAATATTGCACTGAAATACTTGGAACTGGTCAACTTTGCCCTAAATTTACAAGAAAATCCAAATATTTGTCTTTCTCCAATAGCTGTTTATCATCCAGCATAACAGACATTTCAACATTTTATCAAACTGAGAAGACGTCTTCAAAATACAGTCTTCCCTCACTGTTTACACCCTCTGATACATTTTCAGACATTGACAAACAAGCTGTCACTTCCTCACAGTTTACACTACCTTGTGAGAAATGGGGCCAGGCTGCTATTCTCTCTCTGTCTTATTGTCACTTCTAATTTGCCGTGCTCTCCTCTCGCTCCTGCCCCATTTTTCTCTCCCATGGTTACCACAGTAATCTAAGCATGACATTTTTGCACATCAATAGACCTCATTCAGGAACCCTTAATGTCTCGGCCTCCTCCATCTGCTAATTGCTTGTTTTTGTCTTCAACCTTTTATAAAGACATAATTGAGTACGTTTAGTGTGACGACGAGGACTCCTTCAGTTGCTCTGTTTATGGAAAGAAAACAGCCACGTGCTTTTCTTTTCACCCAGTATGAGCCACCACGTGCGTGCATAATTGCTACAGGGCTTGCTGGAGGAAAGATGCCTGTTGTAAAATAAGTTACCCATATGCTCTGTTAGATCAGTTAAACCTGACCTTTGAACCTCAGACGAAAGAGTTTTCCAAAAAGCTGTTGGTCAAGTTAAAGCGTCTTTTAAAATTCAAAGAGCCAATCAAACATAACATTAGCAACAAATCTGTTGCTCCATAAAACTTGCAGCCTTCATGATCCAAAGAATATGTAAAATACACAGTTGAGTTACTTGCTTTTTTGATCCAGTCCTAATGTGTCCCACTAACAAGTGTGCAGACCTTAATTTACAATAAAAATCAATATTCCACACAACCATTTCAGGACATTTGATCATTGCATTTATTGATTCACATGGCTTAATGGCTTTAGCAACAAACATCCCCATTGACAGTTGCCATGATGAGTTGCCATAAAACATTTAGTATTCGCCCTTTTGGTGAGCCACATTCGCCTCCATTTGTTGCTTCTGTAGCAGCTGAAAACAAAGAAACTTGTTTTTGGAATACCAACTGTATTGTTTTCTGGAGCTAAATTACTTGAAGTTGCAGTATGCAAGCTCTGTCTTTTGTTACAAAAGACAGAGCCTTTGTTACTTGTAGGATTACAACTTTAAAATGTACATTAAATCAAATGTGTTTACATTTGTATTGTTTATTAAAGCACAATTGAACAAAAAGAACATGTTGCCCAGCTCAACTATATAAACAAAATTGTTACCAAAAAGTTGCATAGAGCATCTTTAAGAGCCTTCACAACTCATTTCACATAAAACTTAATTAAACAAAACAGGCTTAGAATTTGACTTTCGTGGATTAAAACATGAAACAACAAATCTACCATTAACTGAGCACCATGCTGTGTTATAAAATGCTGATGTATTTTGGTTGGGTTTAGACATTTGCAGAAAGCACTGGTTGTGTAGTCAAACGCTTCCCAGCAGCACCCTTTGTGTGCCCCTGTGAATTATCTGTTAAACATTGTGACGCATGTTGCTTCCAGATGTTTGTTACCGCAGATCCAGCAGACACGCCACGCCTTATCTTACTCTGCCATTACTCACACGTCTAAAGCTCGCAAGACATCTGATTTTATTCAGAATCATATTGAATTTATGGTGATATCCCGCTGTTCATGAAGAGCTGAATTTAGCACAAATTGATCTCAAACTCAGAGCAGAGCTCCGGTGAATCTGCTCCTGGCTTACATATGTCTTTGTTTTGGAGAAAACCAGAAGTGATTCTTGTGGATGTTTCTGAATTTGCAGTGTGATGTTTCGATAGCTTGTACAGCTTGTACAGCTTGTACAGCTTGTACAGCCTATCTGTGAGCTATGTTTGAAACATAATGCCCTTTTTTTTTCAATTTGATCCATATAGTCCATAACGGATCTTCAAGACACAACAGTCAGATTTTTTCCTCTGTCTTTGAACTCTCTGTTTCTCAACCTATTCTGCTATTTTCTCCCACCTCACAGGATGAGCTGGACCTCACAGAGAAACACAGAGAAGCCATGTTCGCCCTGCCTGCAGAGAAGAAATGGCAAATCTACTGCAGCAAAAAGAAGGTAAAAGTCTCTCACAGTGCCTTAATTCAAACTCAACATCAGCCTCCACAAGCTTGCAGCAGACTGGCTGCTTTTGCTGAATAACAGAATATCTGCAAATGTGCCGGCTGCCAAGTTTGTGTAACCTGCGCCCTCATTGATTTGTTGATACCTGAAGCTGTGATTTTTATAAAGCACCGACCACAAAGTGTATTGCTGAATTTCTCTGCTCACCACAGACTCTAGCATGAGCCTGTTGTCTGTCTATTTGTGGAATGCAGATGATTTGTTCTTTCATCTTTCATCAGGTTCACACAATTGCCTGTGAGATGAAAGCACACTTTAAATCCAGAACATATTATTGTATATACAGTATAGTAACATCGAGCCTAATGTGGAAGTGTCTACATTAGACCTCCCACACCAGCTAACATGGGTATAAACAACATTTTGGCCAAACAAAGTCAGCAGAGAGCTCCAAATGCTCTACAGGACCGAGAGAAACATTTTCGTACCAAACAGTTCATTTACTTCTGCAGCTGTCAAAATGCTCACATAATTGTATAAACTTTCTGTAAGGCATTGTAATGGAAGGCATGCTGTAACAAAACATACAGTATAATTCACAGAGAAACACCTGCACATTTAAACATACCATTCTAGTACCTACAAGAGTGCTGTATAATATCTTGATGCCCTCAGCCTCACTCTCTGTCACCTTCCTCATTACTGCATAATAAGCTCAGAGCTTCAGAAGAGATTACTCACTTAAGTGGATGTTACACAAGGCAGATATAAAAATATGATATGTAGAGGGAGTAAGACAACTGCTAAATTCAGCAAGTTATATCAGATAATCCACTCACAGAGAAGGCAGTATTAAGTATTGAGATGTATTTTGAGACTGCAGAATCTAAAAGTAGTGTCTTGTTAATAATAAAGAGCAGCGTGGACCTGCTCTGTACAGAAAGTGCCATGAGACAGCTTATGATTTGCTTCAGTGCTACATGAATAAAACTGACTTGACATTCTTGTGAGTGTGAAAACTATAGAATTAAAAAAAAAACTAAAAAGCTTGGAATGATTCCTTAAAAGGAATTTTTTCTTTAAACATGCAGCTTTTCTTTTTAGATAAGACACCTGTCCCATCAAAGCGTCCATGTAGCCATAACATACTCTACCACTCTGTGACAGTGTCATATTTCATTACGTCTTGTCTCCCTGATAAAAGGAGTGTCAGCTGTTCTTCCTTTGCCTGTATATTCATCCCTTCTCTACATGCAGGAAATCAGAGACGCCTGGCCTAGTTTAGATCAACTCCAGTTGAGCTTTCCAGCTACCACTGAATGTGTCCTCGCATTTTTATTGCAGTGTTTCTCAAGGCCGTAGGTATGAGTGTGGGATATCCTGTCATGACTAGCATGCACGCAGGGCTTACAGATTTACTCATATTTTCCAACATCCGGTCACAAATAGGAGGTGAGGAGTGTTGGGATTTGGTGTGATGGATGAATAGTTTGCGTGTCAGTGTACAGTACAGATCTGCAAAAAAGCAGTAATGTATTACTGACCTTTGGATTTGACATTTGTTGTCTTAAAACTGTTTTGACCATCCAAAAAAATCTATATTCTTTTGTGTTTTTTTATCACTCATTTTAAGTAGAATAAAAATCATTTAAGTAATAGATAAACATTTTGGAAAATATTGAATGTTGGCTTTAGATGCATGAGTCGGTAGATTTTTTTTTAAAACTTTGGAACAAAGCCAAGCTAACCGAGTCACGCTGCTTCCTGTTCTTAAGATAAGCTAAGTTTCATGATTGAGCTGTAGCTTCATGTGTACTGTACAGACACGAGAGCAGTATTGATCTCCTCATTAACCTGTAAGGAGGAAAATGAATAAGCCAATTTCCCAAAATACCAAACAATTTCCTTTTTGTTTTTCAGTAGTTTGAGTTGATCAGTATGATAAGAGGCCTCAGAATCTACATCAGAAGCCATTTTTGCTTTTTGATGCATTTTGGCTGCATCCACTTGCCAACAGCAACAAGGAAAGTGATGGAAAGAAGGTAGTGGATTTGAAGACATCATGATGTTTGCTCCCATTGCTGTGTCCCAATTAATGGCCTCATTCGGAATAGTCCTGGGGCCCATCATAGCCTCATAAGGCATTCGAAAAAATAAAACCCCCAAAATGTTGCTCTGCCTCTGCTCAGCTTTCCAGAGATCATACAGGGTTGTTTCAGTATCTGTTTGAAGGTGGGGGAGGATTTGCTGGAATCTGTTCTTCATGTGCAAATCGACCTGCAGAAGGGGGTGGGGGGGGACAGAAAGGAATCAATATTGCTGAGTCGGCAGCAGGCTCTGGCTCTGGCCCCGACCCAGACAGATACGAACTCAGCATCTGAGCTCAGAGAGGAAGGGTGTGTGTGTGTGTGTTTGTGCTGGTGTGTGTGTGTGGAGAAACAAGAGGCAAAGGAAGCAGTCGGTCGTCCAAGGCAAACAGGAAGGCTTCACTTCCACAGGTGCAGCTTTTGTGGGTTGAGGCGGGAGGGGATGATAAGGAGGAAGGCGGGGTCATCGTCAGGGTGCTCTGAGCCCGCCAGCGATGAGCGAGGGCGCTCTTTGTCAGCAACCCTATCTTGGCTTCAGAAGCCTGACTGGGCCGGGAGGAGATAAGCCCATCAAAGCGGCAAAGCTTGAGCTGTTTGCTTTGGCCAGGCACCTGACCTGATGAAATCACGCTGCAGAGAATCAATCTTCTTCCTCCTCCTTGTCAGCTGTCTTCTACACCACATCATTTGCCAAGAAGCAGATTTACTCATCTGGTTGTTAACAGAGATCTTGCAGTTGGATTTCAAATATCGTACGATAAAAAAGCAACTTGAAATTTCTGTGAGGACAGAGCTGTAATTTCCCCTTAAAGCCGATTGTCCTTTCGCTTCTAAATAACTAAGATTGATTCCTGTTTCCAAACGTCTTTGATCTTTACTTAAGCAAATGTGGAAAATATGAACTCCCAGAAATACACTCCCCATGATTCTCTCTCACCATGACCCTAAATAAACTGGAGACCTCTAAGTGTTTAAAGAGTGCTGACTTCCGAGTGGAAAGATGAACTTTTTCAGTTGCAAAGGAAGTGGTCCCACCTCTGCGTCTGCTCCACTAATGTACTGAACCTCTTCCAGCAACCGCCCGGTCAAGCTGGCACTGGCCTTGAGTGGAACAGCAGGACCAGATCTTCCCATCGCCGCACGCTGATCCCTGCAGACCAGCCAAAGGCCCTGCCATTTCTGTCAGAGCAGCCAAGTCTCTGCAGGCTGCTTTATTAACTGACGCCCAATTAGTTTCTGATGGTCACAGCTCACTTGTGCTTAATGGAGCGAGGGTTAAAATGAAAGCCGGCGGGCCTTTTTATGAACAAGCCAAGTTCATGGTCAAGTCATTTTCTCCTTAGCGTTTGCCCTTGAGCGAGAATATTAAATCATCTAAGAAATGTCTTGCAGTTTTCTTTTTTTTTTCCACTTGTAATTCAAACGTGCCTGTAAGGAGATTAATCCCAGTATAAATCAGGCCAAGCCCTTAATCCAAAGTTTTAACATTCATTTGCTAATCTCAAGATTTTCCCAAGCAGCTGTGCTCTCTTTTCCGCATTTCTCACCACCTCCTGAAACTCAGTGAAGCGCTAGATGATAAAATGGGCTGAATATCTGTGCCGCCCTACTTTAAGTTTCCGCTCTGTTTCTGGCTTTTGGCTATTTATGCTCCGGACCGTCTGTTCCCAGTGTGTTTGTTGCTTTTCATATGTTTCATGTCTTTAAAAGCTAATTGATCAGAGAAAAGATGGAATGAAGTTCTTGATCTGGTTTAGAGTTTCACTTTGATGTATTCAAACATGTGACTTGAACCAAAATAACAGCATGTCCCTCATGTGAATTATTAAAACTTTTCCTCCAAGACCTCGTTCTTATGTAACACTTTTGGAATTTGTCACGAACACTTAATATTAACTAGCCATACACATCTTTTTCTATTTAACTTATCTTCTTTTCTCATTATGTGACATGTGTTGAAAGCAAAGCCTACCTGGATCCCTGCACAGCGTTATTCATTTTCTGCTTTTCCATCTTTTTCAGGAACAAGAAGAAAACAAAAGTGCAACTAGTTGGCCTGAGTACTACATTGATCAGCTCAATTCAATGGCAGCTGTAAGTTATAATATGAATTTCATTTATTGTTTGTTAAAAAAATTGGTTACAAAATAATCTTAGAAAAAGCAGCCATCTTTTAGTCCTCCTTAATTTTTCCCTTCCCTTGTTTAAATTTTTTTTCTTAAAGTGACCTGACAAGCATAACCAAAATCTGTGATTCAGAGCTGTAGAGAAAAAGCTTGACTTGACAACTTCTAACTGTTGAAAGCCAACAAATAACATATACTTCAGTTTACAGAAGACAACAAAACATCATTAAATGACAGAATACTCTGATTACTATCTGCCACACACCGTATCTTTAGTTTAAGCCACAAACCTTATCGTTCGTCATTGTGTCACAATGAAGCCAAGAACATCTTTGCACATCTTTGTAAATTAGTTTTATTTTGGCTCTGACTTGTTCAGATTAGGCTCAGATCTTAATAATGTTTAATCTTTTGTTGAACAGAGGAAGACGCTCCTCGCTCTGGAGAAAGAAGACGAGGAGGAGAGGAACAAAACCGTAGAGAGTCTGAAGACGGCTCTGAGGACACAGCCAATGAGGTGGACAAATCCCTCTTTCATCCCGCTCCTTCCTGTATTTTTATCTCCTTTCTGTCCTTCACATATAATGTCATCACATCTCCTCTCATTTAACCTCTTCACACCTCATCCGTCGCTCCTTTCAGTTCCTCACAACAGTATGTAAATGAGTCCTTTAAGAACTGAACAACCATAAAGGTCACTACAGTGTTGGTTTAAAATTCCTTGTTGTGAATGTAAAATAAATGTCCTGAATTACTCCTGACATTTGCTTGGGATGTTTCAAATGTAGTAAAAGGATGTGGAACTGGGCATTTAACCATTTGGCATGTGATATTGCAGCTTTTGTCACGACTCTTTGTTCAATATAATCATACCCCACATTAAAACTAGTCTGTCTTTGTCAATAAACTCAGATGATTTCTCTATGCCTGCTCTCCTCTCAGGTTTGTGACTCGTTTCATTGACCTGGATGGCCTAACATGCATCCTGAACTTCCTGAAGAGCATGGACTACGAGACCACCGAGTCGCAGATCCACACGTCTCTGATCGGCTGCATCAAAGCTCTGATGAACAACTCGCAGGGCCGCGCCCACGTCCTCTCTCACTCCGAGAGCATCAACATCATCGCGCAGAGCCTGGCCACGGAGAACATCAAGACCAAGGTGGCC